>CM076580.1:1575401015-1576027656 GCA_034641835.2 Pinus albicaulis
TTTTCTGGATCTAACAGATTCAAATCTGAATCACACTAGCTGGCTTCAGACCAAACCATCGTTGTTTCTCAGCTGCCTCTGCGCAGTTGCGTGGGTTTTGCTAGGACACAGCGCTGGATAGCGTCACTCTTCCCTCTGTGTGAATTTGCTCCGAAAAACTGCGCTGCCCCTTCAGATCTGCGTTTCTGCTACTTGTCCAGCTGCTTTCTGCAGCTAGAACCTTCAGTCACTTCAGCTGGTGACCCTCCTAGATCTGCAATTGCTCTGATACCATTTAGAAAATTTTGAATCTTATATCTTATTCATAAATTATTACTGTTAACTCGGTTATGCTCCTCCTACTTGGACAAGTTATTAACTGAATAAATTCAAGTTAAAATCAAAGAAAAACACATAACAGATCTCTACTAATCCAGATCTAGAATAAGAATATGCACACATTGACAAAGTGACACAATTATTTCTGGACAAATAGTCCTCGGAAAAACACAATGTGGGAAAACCAGTCTCTGGCTGCTGGAGGGTTCTATTATTAAGAATATTTCTGAATACACAAATCTGGGTTCCAGATCTGGAAAACCCGACAAAGAAAACACTAGATCTATAGCTCATTGGCTGATCTAGGGCCAAAAAACTGACTGATCCACACCCTCAAACGGGATTTACAGAACTCAGCCAAGATTAGGGCCTAGAAACCCCAACGATGCCCCTGAAAGGCTCTGCGTCAGCCTCTGAGGCCCCTAAAAGCCTGTGCGTCAGCCTTGGAAGTCCTCCAAACCCTCACTGCTGCTCCGGAAGGGACTGCGTCACCCCAGACTGGGTGACACAGTGACTATGCTGCCCTTGAAGGGTCTCTCTGTAACCCCTGAGGGTTTCCTGCTAAAAATCACGTTGTCCTTGGAGAGACTGCGCTATCCTTGCTGATGCTGCTGCCTTCCTCTGCGATATCCTTGAGTTGATCTCTGCCTCTTGTGTATTCTAGACCCCGGGATCAGGATAAATCCCAACAGTATTATTCCACTTTGCAACTGAAACACTTCTGAGTATTCTTAGCAAACCTTGCCCTAGAATCTCAATGTAGCTTCAGTGCTCTACCTCTGTGTACCTTTACAAATGACCCCAAGCCTTTCCTTTATACTTTTCTCGTTGGGAAACCAATGGCCAAGATTAAATCTTTAATCAATGGCTAAGATTAAAAGAAAGCTTGATCCGTGTGACTTAAGACAATTTCATCACATGTTTAATTAAATTCACTTTTATTATTTTATTTTCCTAAGTTTTAACTTAGGAAATACATTAAAATAATTAATTAATTTAATATCTCCTAAACCAGATGAAATTTCCCAAATCCATTTCTGGGTCTTGTAGATCAGGTGAACTCTAGTCTCTTCACAAAGTTTGGGATCTAGAGCACAACTGATGTTACCACAAATACACAAAATCTCAACAAAGGGAGGATAAGGGAAAGCATGATAAATTTGATCTTCTCTGGTATGGACCTTACAGAATCACTGAAGCTAGATCAAATAATACTTTTATCCTGGAGAATCTACATGGAGAATCTCTGCAGTTGCCTGTGAATGGGCAGTATTTGAAGCACTCTTTTCAGCATTAAGAGCAAAGCATTCCACCATTGTAAATATCGTATTGTTCATTGCTCATATGTCACCAAAGCAATTTTTGACTCCATGCTCGAGGTAAAGGCACTAATCTGTGGTTCTTAGTGCTTTCGTGGGAAAAAACACTATCCCTAGGTGGAGCCAGATGTTGTGGTTCATTTTTCATTTCTTTTTTATTTTCCAATGATTCTCAAAAAGATAAAAAATATATAATATTGTGAAAAATAAAAAGTGAAATAAGATTTCATATGCTAAGATTTATTGGGAATTTATATGTGAAACATTAATGTTGGTTTCAGAGCATGTGAAACGTGAGTCCGACCACAGTTTTAAGGAGCATGCAAGTTGTCGGGCGTAGATTAGACGACAATTGATGAAGGTGGATTGGGAGGAACCCGTGGGCACAAATAGCCCGACAGTTAATTTGCGGGGTGCCCCCGCTGTTGACTGTGACGTAGGCCTTTTGACTCAAATCAACGGTCAACGATCACTACGGTAGCACAACATTGATGAACCCGTCGTACCCGAAGTGCCCCCGCAGTGATGCAAATAGCCAGAGGATGACTTCAACAAGTGAGCCAGCTCACTGTCCGCGTCAGTGCCATATAGGTCTAGTTAATGTATTGTCAAGCAGTTAATGACTGTTTTTTCCCAATTTTTCCCACTGCGCCCATAAATACTGAGTCAAAACCGTTCTTTTTCACCTGTACGCTCCAGTTCAAATTGTCTTAGTCATCCTAGTCACGCTTCTCCTCCAGTTAGAGTCAATCCAGTCATCATCTCGAGTGCTAACATGGCCAAGTCATCCCTATCCAACTCGTCAAGACACATTCCCCTCATGGACACAGAGCAAGATATCATAGACACCAGGTGCACAGTTGAACACTTATCTCTGTATCAACATGTTATCATCAACCATCATAATTCCCCTATCTTTACAACCATGGTTAGGTCCCGAGTTTTGGTTGCTTGTATCACAAGAACCCATCTTGTCCTTGAATTCATTCGTTGGTTAGCTTCAGCTTTATACACTGGAAAACGTTTTGTCATGAACCATTTGGGAGAAAGTGTCTTTCAGGTGTCATCCTTGTTAATCCGTCAAGCCTTTTGCTACCCTTAGAGTCCTATTTTAGTTTCACTGAAGAGTCTTCAATAGCTCATTATGAAAATACTGCAGGGAAAGAATACACACAGATAATTTTCTTCCTGAAGCCACAAGCAAGGAAGTTTTCTCCAGATGAAAAGGTATTCTCTTTGGAAATCTTTGATGCGTAAATTAAACCTGTTTTGCAATTTTTATCAAAAATTCTCGGGAAAGAAGATGCTTCACAGATTGACAGATCAATACTGGGATTGTTTGATTTGATGATGAAGACTGAACTAGTGTTAGATATCCTATCATTTTGGCAAGAAAATATCAACTCTCAATTCATGAGTTTAACTTTAACAGGTTGATTCAAATTTCCTTCAGTTGTTACATATCTGTTCATCTATCAAAATGCAGAGGAATTTTTGAATTTGGGGTTGAATATTATGGATTCAAGTAAGAGAAGGCAGTCAGTAGTGTTTTGGACTGACCTAGTAAGGAATGAACCTAATGATGGGGGGTTGTTTGAATTTGCTGCTTACTTTACCAATTGCTTATAAAGTTTGGAATGGGACTGCTCCCCCGTGTTTTTTGCCTAAAGCCGAAGAATTCCTTCAGCTCAGTAGTAATTGTAAGTATGGGGACTGGTTTATTTTTGAAGATTATTCTGACATTAGGTTGTATGGGGCTGGGGTTGAACCTTACAGATTGCCTACATTTGTTCCCATGAGGATGTTTGCCTTAGAATTTATTAGGCAGAGTTTAAATGTTGATCAGACTCATTTTGTACCAATGAAGAAGGGTCATATGTTTAAGTTACCCATGACTGTTGGACCTTTCATTGTGAATATGAGGTAAGTTGCAAAGGAAGCCAGTCAAAAGCTAAAAGACATGCATTTATTGTTGGGTGAAAATTGGGCTTATGACCCACATCAGGGGATTTCTAAAAGAAGGGTTGAAAATGGTTATTCTGCCTATACTCATGAGAGCAAGCCAAAAATTGAAAAATTGGCTAATACGGGTTTTGTAGGGAATGATAGCACTAGTATTGAAACTCCTGTTATCTCTGAAAAGGGACATAAAAGAGGCAGAGAAAAGAATAATGACACAGAGGAGCAAGGAGATGAGAAGAGGGCTAAGTTGAGTGAAGAAGTACCATATGTACAGCCTGGATTGACAATTCAATTGGGAGAAATTCAGAATACACCAGCTTCACCATCCAGACATGAAGTTGTTCATGAGAAGGTACCACTAATTAAGCAAGTTTTTGCCCAAATTGCTGAGAAGAATCAGAGGATAAGGGAAAGTATGGACGCTCAAGATGAGTCTCAAATCACCTCTGATCAGACTAGGTTGTTGACTGCTATGGATTTAGAAAAGGAGTAGTTGAAGATTACTTTTTCACACCCATCTGAAATGACAGTAGGGTCATCAAGCAATTTCAAGACTGTTAATTTGACTGTTGATGCCAGGAAGATTCCCTTACCTGACAAAATTAATTTACATATGAAAACTGGTTTATTGACTGCTAATGATTTGACTAAAACTAGTGCAGCTGCAAGCAAAGCTGAAAGCATGTTGGGAAAGGTTATCAAGCAGATGAAGCTGGAGAAAGCTAATTCCACGGCTCTCTCTACTCATAATGAAGAATTAAAGAAGATTATTATCAAAATTGGAGTATACCCTACTAAGAGATCAACTATGCAGAAGTTATTGCAGAGTGCAGAATCAGAAGTAAGTGTACTCAGAAAAAAGCTAAAACTTCCTACTGGAGAACACTCAATGGCAGCTGAGGTAGCAGAAGTGGAGTCTGAAAAAGAGAAGCTTTTACAGCAAGTGTTGTAGAAAGATGAAGTGGTTACCAAATTGAAAGAAGCAGTAACTAGGCTACAGGGGCAGATTGACTCTCATGTCTGCACAATAGTTTTATCAGTTGAAATTGATGATCTAGCAACAAAGATATCATAGTTGAGTACTGAATTGAAGATGGTAGAGATTGATAGGAAGAAAGCTCAAAGTGATCTTGATACAACTATGAAGGTTATAAGGGAAAAAGATAATGAAATTGTAATATCAAAAGATAATGCAAACAAATATAGAATAGATTATCAGTTAGCTTGCGAAGAAGTCAAGTATCTCAAGGAAAATCTGAATGGGAACATGTCCCTGATTGAAGCCAAGCATATACTTTGGAATGACATTATTGGAGTGATGAAAAAAGTCTGGGAGTCTCTAGTACTTATTTCAAAGGAGAAGAGCATAATCAGAGATCTTGAAGAGCTTGTGCTAGCTGAAAAACATAAAATGCATGACAAAGCCATCTGGGCTAAGAAATTAATAGATTTTATCAACTCCAAGTCAAATCAAGAACTGAATGAGCAGGAGATAAAAGATAGAACATTATGTGTTCTAGAAATTAACAAGGTGATAATAAATAAGGCACACAGGAAGTCGACAGAAAAGAGGTTGACAGAGATTAAGCAAGTTGTAGAGAACTTTAATACTTTATTTGATAAAAGAACCAAGGCTGGATTGCCATCTTGCTGGGACCTGCAGGGTAACTTATTGTCTTGGGAAGCCTATGAAACTTTGTTGGTGGATGTAAAAAGAAAAGTTGATAATACTCATGAGAAAACTGCAGTGTTAAAGGGGACAACAGTTATCAATTTCCTGAATAAGGATTTTCAATTGTTATTGATGGTCAAGACACTATTTGTGGACAAGCTTACTTACACCAGAATCACTGTTTTCAAATTGGAACATCACAAGATAATTAATGCCCCAAGGACAAATGTTGAACTATGGAAGAAATGCAGAAGATGGATGACCAATCTTCCTGAAGATGCATCAATTGCAGATGATATTCAGAAGACCATATCAATAGTGAAGACTACATCAGCAGTGAAAGGATCCACATCAGCATCAAAGGGCAACACATCAGTAGCTAAAGACGTTCACAAGACATCATGATATTTCTTTCTGTTATTGTATTTTCTTTCTATTTTTAGAACGAGGTTGCAATATTACCCTCGAATGTAATGAAAGTAGTTGATAGGGAAAAGAAGTAGTTTAGGTAGTTTCAAGAAGTTTTTGATAGTTACAAACTATTTTTCAATGTATTTAAGAAGAGAAAAATGAAGAAGAGGGTTCCGAGTTTTGGACCTCTGGAAGACGACAATTTTGCATTTATTTTTCTGATGAATTAATGAAAGAAGCATCAAGTTTCTTGCAACTGTTGATGGTGATTCGTGTTTCTTGTGTCTTATTGTGTTCTTTCTTCTTTGAATGAAGCGAGGTAATGTAGCTGCCGGTCCCTTAATTACAATTGTAAGTAAGAGTTAAATAACCTTAATATGCGCTCCTTCACTCCAACTTTTCTCTCTTCGGAAATTCATTTTGAGACTTAAAGTAATAGATTCTGTGTTACAACCACGGGGGCTTCACTGCAGGAGAAATACCATATCACGTGGGTTCATATTGGGGGATATATAATAAGGAAAAAATGACAAAATATATGGGGGGATATATCGGGATAAAGGGTTTTTATATTAGCAGGTATAAAAAATGGAGCTGAAATTTAATGAAAAATTATAAAGGGGTATAAAAAATGTTAATAGAAAAATGGATACCTACAATATATAGTGAAAGTAGGGGCTTTTTAAATTGGGAAGGTGTATTGGATTTATATTGATAGGGTGTTAAACAATGTGATTTTTAGGGGTATTTTCCAATATGTACTCAAATTAAGGGTATTGTTTAATATGCTATGATCACACGTGATATATTAGAGGTTCCCCCGTGGTTACAACATATTATTTTGAGTTTCCCAACAGTTCTACTTTTCATTCAGATATCAGCAGTTAAGAGCATTGTGGAATCTTTTATTACTTCAGATTATTAAGGGCTTTAAAGGATTGATTTCCAAAGGGATAGAACAAAGACCTCATAATATAATTATTTATGTGACACACTTTTAAAATGTCTTAAGCACCGATTCCTTTCCACAACCAAGGAATTGTCTCTTAAGAAACATGTCTGCCAAGTTTATTTGTGATAAATGACAAGTTGATCACCCTGGAGGACTGTAACAAGAAATTGAGAGATGTGGCTCAGGACAACTCAATGTTTGTAGGTATAAAGGGAAGTATAACAGGAAAAACTTCTCTGGAGGCACTGAAGAATAATTTAACGATACAATATGAGGTAAATCACATCTTTGTCATCAAGCCTACTTTTTCCAAGTACATTAAAGTAGATGAGATCTACAGGAGGGTGACTAAATTGTGAATTTTGAATGAAGAAAGATGGGAGAAGTTGTGTGAGTTACTAAATTAAGTGAGTAACTCTATCTTCAGTCAGAGAAATAACAATGCAGCAAGGACCAAAGTGACAGATCAACAACAACAACTTCAAATCAAGGCCACCTTTTAAACAGTTCCAACTTGCCCTATTAGTCTGTAATAAGAGATATAATTTGTTTTAGATTTGCCTAAAATATATCATGATCAGTTATGACAGGATTTTTTGAAAATATTTGTATAAATACTTAAGTTTTTGAAGTATTGAGTGTTGATTTTTGCATTCCAGAAGTTATTGTAATTTTTCATTGAAGGGTTGATCAGTAATAAAAAGGACATTCTTGACAGGATTCATGTGTTGGACTATTTGGTGAAGTGCTTATCATTGTCTATGTGTTTATATCTTTGTTTTCATACTTATGTGTTCTTAAATCTGAATTACTTTACAAAAAGTTGATGAACAAAATTTGTTGAAACATACACTATGATTCTGGCTGTGGGTAATTTAAATGTTTTCCTCTGATATCAAGTTAGAGAATTCTTAATTGCTCTTTAGCTTCAATTGAATCTATTTCTTTCTTCTATTACATTTCATTTAAATCTAAAAGATCCAATTAGTTCACCTACCTTGCCCTATGAAACTCTTTTGAAAATTTGAGATAGATCCATGTTAGTTTGAAGACTCTATATCCCAATGGAAGTTTAGGCATTAAATCAACCAAACCAATCAAAACAAATCACAAACAATCAAACAAACAATTGAGTATTAATTACTAGACTAATATCATCAATACAACAAAGTTAAATTTGATAGAGAGATCCCTCGCTGAGTTTAGGAAGGCTAGATTCTAAACTCCAAAGTGTTTTTGTGGTTACCTTTGTGGTTTCTTCCACAACCTCGGAAATTACAGAGTGATAACATAGTGGCGACCATAGTGTGGAAGAACACATTGTGAACTTTTGTAAATTCATTTCCCTGGTTAAAGAAATTTATTTCAGGAAAACTAATGTTTTAATTTTCAGAAATAAATGTTTAGAGGTTCTGCACCTTTATAAATAATAGTGTGTGTGTGTTTAAATTTTTTAGTTCTGACTCCTAAAAGAATCTACACTAGATCTCATCCTGATCCAGAACTTGCTCAAAATGTAGATGACCCTGAGAAACTGATTAGAAAAAGGAGTTTAGCTGAAAGTCAGGGAAGTAGTAGTCCCCCACCCAGAGCAATCTCTCTTCCTGAGGGTTTTATTACTTTAGAAGATATTGAGTTTGACATACCATTCGAACAAAGTCTATTTAGAAATAAGTTTGAGAGTTTTGTTGAAGAAATGGTGTTTGATCAATTAGTTCTGCAACCATTTACACTGAAAGTCAACCTATTGAACCAGAATCTGATCTACAAATTCTCCAGAGTTTTGACAAATTACAAGATTTAGTATCTAACCTTGGTCAAGTTGTGCATGAAGCTTATGTTCAACAATTTGTTGAACTCTCTGCATTAACAATAGCAGCATCTTCATCTTCTTTTCAATCAGTCCATCCTACATCATCTAACCCTACTTCCTCCACAATTTCCACTACTTCTCGAATAACATGTCAAACAGTGCTTCAACCAATAGTAGGAACTCCTACACCTACACCACTCACACCTTCATCCATCATTCATCCACAAATCCCAATCATGGCAGCAAGATATGCTCCCTTGGTTTTGGCTGCACCTTTACACAATATGCCTCATGAATACCAAAATAAAATCCCTCAGTTTGATGGTACTGGACCCATCACTACTCAACAACATGTTGAAAAAATGATGGATTTTTCTGATCTTCAAGAAGTTGATGAGAAAGATGTCAAAATGAGGTTGTTTGCTCAAAGTCTAACCAAGGAAGTTATAAAATGGTTTAGGGCCATAGCACTTGCCAGTCTTAATGATCTCAATTCTTTTCACCAATCATTCCTCAATAGATGGGAGATAAAGAAAAACCCTCTTCAAATCCTATCAGAATATGAGAACATTAGAAGGGCCCCTGGAGAGAGTGTGCATGATTACTGCACCAGATTTAACAATGTTTACAATGCAATTCCAACAAACATTAAGCCCCCTCAAGGTTTGGCCATAATTAAATTCCCTGATAGTTTCGATGCTGACATGTCTTACCAATTAGAGAAAGAAATCGTGCAACCTTAGAAGAGATGCAGAGAGGTGTTTTCAATGTAGAGGAAAATTTGTTAGCCAAGAGAGCTAGACTTAGGACTAAGAGGAAGGTGACAATAAAAAAAGAACCATCAACATCTACCTCTGGTGCTAAGATAGATTCCCTAGTTAGAACAATGAAAAGAATGATGGAGAGAATCAACATTACTGATAGGATCCCTCCAAGGGAAAATCAAACTGGTCCTCAAATTAGAAATCCTAATTTTAGAAGGAACCCACCACAAATTAAACAAAGAGAACAAAAGGGACCAGACCAGCAGGTTAGACCTCCTTTTCAAGAAATCAGAATGTTCGGGCTGATGGTCTGGCCACTTCTGCCAGTGAAATTCCTTTCCATCCAGTCATCAATACACAGTGGAGGTAAAACATAGGCAAATGGTCCCAGCCAATGTTAGATATTGGCAAGTTTTTGGGAATGATAAAAAAATTGAGAATTTTTTGCAATCCAAGGATGAGTTTGAAGAAGTCAACATTGATGTAAAGTGTGAGTTGGAAAATAATGTAGATGTAAAGTTTGATTTAGAAAATCAGTTAGAAAACCATATAAATAAAGATGTTAATAAAGTAGAATTACCAGAGATAGTTAAAGAAACAGAGGAACTAGAAATACTCCAATTGAAAGATAATGCTTTCCCAGAGGATTAGTTCCCTTAGAAGAACCGTTTGACTTTGATGATGTAGCCAAGAAACCCAAAATTGAACCCACATGAGCTGAAATGGAAGAATGCAACCTAGGAAATGAACAAGACCCAAAGATGATAAAATTGTCTAAATCATTACCCCTTGCTGAAAAGTAGAAATATATCAGTCTATTCAAATAATTTATTGATGTTTTTGCCTGGAGTTATGAAGACTTAAAATATTATGACACCAGCGTAATACAACACAAAATCCCAATTAAAGAAGATCAGAAACATTTCAAACAAAAACTTAGAAGGATAAACCCAATGTTGATGCCTTTAATTGAAAAAGAGGTTAAGAAAATGCATGATGCTAAGATTATAGTACCTTTGAGGTACTCTAACTGGGTATCCAATTTAGTTCCAACCAAGAAGAAGACAGGTGAAATCAGACTCTGTGTAGATTTTAGGAATCTTAATAAAGTCTCACTGAAAGACAATTACCCCTTGCCCAAGATGAATCATATTTTACAAAGGGTCGTTGGCTTCAGTAGAATTTCTCTTTTAGATGGTTTCTTTGGTTATAATCAGGTTTTAGTTCACCCGGACGACCAACATAAGACAACATTTACTACTCCATGGCGTACCTTCATGTATGCGAAGATGCATTTTGGATTGATGAATGCTAGAGCTACATTTCAGAGAGAAATGGACATTGCTTTTGCTGATGAAATTTGCGGATTCATAGTCATATATCTAGATGACATTACTGTTTTTTCCAAACTAGATGAAGAGCATCTGCTACATTTGAGAAGAGAATTTGAGGAGTGTAGGAAGTTTGGCATTTCCCTTAATCCCAAGGAAACATTATTCGGCCTAGAGGAAGACAAACTTCTGGGGCATATCATTTCCAAACAGGGAATCAAAATTGATCACAGCAGGATCAATGTCATTTTGAAGATAAGTCATCCTAGGAATGTGAAAGAGCTTCAATCATTTATTGGTAAAATAAACTTTCTAAGTAGATTTATCCCAAACTTGGCAGAACTCCTCAGGTACATAACCAACATGTTAAGAAAAGACACATAAGTAAAATGGAGTATTGAGGCTAAACATTCATTTGAACCAGTTAAACTAGCTCTAACAAAAGCAGTTGTGCTAATCAGCCCTGACTTCATTAAATATTTCATAATATTTTCATTTGCATCTGAACACACTGTTACAACAGTCCTATTGCAGAAAAAAAAAATAAAAAAAATCAAGGACATGAGCAGCCCATTGCTTTCTTTAGCAAGGCTCCAAGAGATGTTCTCAAATATAATATAATTGAGAAACATGCATTTGCTCTAATAAAATCAATTAAGGATTTTAGAGTATATATTCTTCATTCTCACATTATTGCTTTTGTTCCAAACTTTGTGGTCAAAGATATTCTGACTCAAAATGGACCTGATGGGAAGAGAGGTAAGTGGACTGCCATTATTCTTAAATATGATATTGAAATTAAACCCAACAAGCTCACTAAAGGCCAGGGATTAGTTAAGTTAATGGCTGAGTCTAATTTTCATGCTTTGGATATTAATTTTGTAGCTGCATTGGATAACTGAGAAGAGTAGGCAACTCCACAAATAGATGATGCTTTACAACCTCTCCCTGGTATGCATACTTCATTTTTGTATTGCTAAATTTACAAGCTCTTCCTGGTTTTACCAAAACAAAAGCTATATTTCTCAAAATAAAGGCTATGAAATTTTGTAACTTAGGAAATCATTTGTATTGGAAAGATACTAGTGGAACTCCACTAAAATTTTTGTTGAAGGATGAGGCATATAAAATCATGCAAGAATTCCATGAAGGAGTTTATGGAGGACATTTGTATTGGAAAACAATTGCCAATAAATCCTAAGAGATGGTTTTTACTGGCCCACACTCTTTGCTGATGTCCATAAAAAAGTTACTTTCTGTCATAAGTGCCAAATATTTGAAGGCAAAACGAAATTAATGCCTTTACCCTTGAAACCCGTATCTTTTGAAATTTCTTTCCAACAATTGGGTTTGGATTTCATTGGAGAAATCCATCCACCATCCTTCGCCCAACACAAATGGATCCTCAAAACCACTGACTATTTCACTAAATGGATTGAAGCCATACCCTCAAGACAAACAACAAATGTTGTTATCATCAAATTTTTAGAATCCAATATACTATCAATATTTGGAAGTTCTTGGAAACTTTATTCAGACAATGCAACAACCTTTAAGTCAAAGAAAATGGTGGAATTTTGTAGCGGATATCAGATCACTCTAGGACATTCAACTGTTTATTACCCTCGGGGAATGGGTTAGTTGAATGCTCAAATAAGATTTTAGTCAATATCATTAAAAAATTGTTAGAAGACAACAAAAAGTCATGGCACAATAAGTTGGTAAATGCACTATGGGCTGACAGACTCACCACCAAGAAATCAATTGGCATGTCCCCATACCAATTATTTTATGGAATGGATGTTGTATTTCAAAACTCTTTAGGTGTCCCCATTATTAAAATGATGCAAGAGTTGTAGGTCGAATCCAATGATATTCAGAGAAGGATAAATCAGATCATAAAAATGCAACAATCCAGGGAAGAAGTGTACAACAAAACACAAGTCATACAGGAAAGTGTCAAGAAAATTTATGACAGACATACTAAGGCTGATGATTTTTAGTTAGGGGACACTATTTTAAAATGGGATTCAAGAAAACAAGAAAAGGGTAAGCATGGTAATTTTGACAACATATGGATATGACCTTATATCATCGATGCCTACAGGGATAATAATGTATTTTTCCTCAAATAATTGGATGGAACAGAATTACCTAGTGGACTTGTGAATGGAAGGATGCTGAAACATTATTTTCCACGAGAATAGAAGTGTTTCTTGATAAACTCGTTGTAAATATAATTTTCTTTAATTTTTTTTATTGGCTGACATATTATCAGAAGTTGAAGCCCGCAGAGAAGGCCCTAACCTCCTGATTAATGTCCCACCATAGCTACTACAACAACATAAAAGAAATAGATGTTGAAAAATGCATAATGTAGAACATTCAAGGCTACTGGTCAAAGGTTCTTGGCACCTCACAGGGAGAGTGCCATCCCCAGCTGGAGCCACTGTTAGGGTCATATATTTTATAGGATCACAAGGTGATTTAATATTTTCTCTCACTTGTATGAAAATGAAAATAATATTGCATGTTGCAAATGATTTCCAAAAAAAATATAAATAAAAAGAAAGAAAAAACAAAAAGAGGGTATTTGAAAAGAAAAAAATAGAATATAGAAAAAGAAAAAGAATAAAAATAAAAATGAAAAAACCGCATGAAAAAAATAAAAAATAGAACTTAAAGTGTTGCAAGTCCAAATGCCACAACTTGATAGATAGTTTGATATTTTAGAATAAATTGAATGTTGTGTGCAGCTGTTCAAAATGCCACAACCCTGAGTCATTGTTTAGATCATACAGTTTAATCATAATCAAACAAGTTTCAATTTTTTTCAATTCGATTAGAGAATAAAGTTAGCCAAACTGTCTAATTTTGGCTAATATCAGTTAGGTTGATGAATAAGTTGATTCAATCGTTTAATCTGGATCAACGCAAAAACTGTTAGATAGGATTAAAGTGGGTGATTTTCCCTTCAAAGGAAATAAAGTAAGGGTCTCCACATTCAAATGAACCCTTTGATTGATTAAAAAGGGTAAAAGAGTAAAAAGAGTAAAAGGGTAAAAATGTGGTTAATTTTACATGAAGGGCTCATTAGTACACTTTATCCTAAGTTTGAGAAACATTATTACAAATGCACTATTAGCCTAATGTTTGAGTTCATTATTCTTTTATCCTAAGTTAGAAGGCATTTTGTATTTTAACCAAAGTTTTCTGCTATGAAAATAAAGGTTTAAAAAACGAAAAAAGGTGTTTGTCGTATTCATTTAAGTGGCGCGCTCCAATCTGCCGCCTAATCACTTCTCCGCGAGATTAATGGTTGACAGCGCTGCACCCTTTTCAACCTACCTTACTTTACCGAGAGTATCAAATAGAAGGTTCCGAAAGCTATTTTCTACATATTCCTCACTGACCCACTTCATTTTATCACCCGACACTTTGCACCCCCAAATTCACAAACCACTTACCGCCTCAACCCCCCTCTGAAATCCGCCAACTCACCGTTCTTGCCTTCCAGCTTTTCCGTGTTCTCCCCTCCACTCACATCCTGACGCCTGGCCCAGACTGTTACACCATTAAATACTTTCCTGTGATAACCATTTGAATATGACAACGACTTGACGCCTCCAATGAAAATGTGTCATTACCATAAAAACCCCCTTTGCGCACCATTTTCGATACTTTTTCCTACAGATTGGTCACTCCACCATCCTTTTCAAAATAGTGCCTATACAGTAAACCTTCATAACAAAGGAATTGATCAAGCACAGGGAAATCTAGTTTTTGCCACCAAAACTCAACTAACATACACAATTCCTGGTATTTCTTCACCATTTCCTTCCTTTTCCTACACTTTGATTAGCAAAATGCCTCCCAAAAAGAAAAATAGTGATGATCTGATCAACTCGATGCTTCCTCCCTCTGTCAATCTTGATCACATCCCACTTGTAGACAGGGATTACAAAATTCTTGAGACAAAGTGTGATTTTGATCTTTTTGAACTGTACTGCTGATTGGAGGAAAAATGCATTGATTAAACATATGAAATCGAACTCTAGGAGTCCAATTTTCCCCTCTACATCTTCTCTCAGACCCATAATTTCCCTGAATTCATTAGGAAATGTCAATCCTATTATCTACCCAACCAGAGAGCCATTGTAGCCCTAAGTGGGGGAATTTTATTCACCATCACTTTTAAAACAATTGATCAGATGATGCAGGTCCCTCCTATTGAAGCCAATACACCTTTTTCTGTAGAAGTGTTACACGTTATTTTTTCACCATGACATTTGACTATCCATATAGGTCTATCACTACCTATATTGTGATCCCTTAGAAGTAAAAAACCCTAATGTTCCCAAACCAAGTCTTAGAATTGGAGAAAATCTCATTAAAACCCTTAAAAGTCTACCTTCGCACTTTTTCTAGCCTTTTCCTGCGGGTTCGTGGATATTTTTTCTATATCCTCGGCAGCTCCCACACGTTCTGCTACTAAAACCTATGGACCCCCGTAAAAAGTCAAATAAAGGAAAAAGTAAATTCTAGAAGCCCAACTGGTCGAATATTCTCCCAACTGGAAGCTTCTAGACGTGCGATCAGTTCAAGCTTTATCCCTCCACTCATGGAGCTTATCCCTTGGTCCATGGAGCTCAAACACCTTCATGATAGGAATCCATCGCCCTCTTCATGGAACTGAAACTACCTCCATTTCCCTATAAATTGAGCTCATGTTTCAGACTGAAGAGTAGATGCTAAGCTAAAATATTATAGCTTGTGTATGGTAATTGCTGAAGAAATTCCCAAGAGAGCATACTCTCTACACTAGTTGTTCTTGGCATGAGAATGATCACACCTTTATGTCGATAACTCCATGCTGGTATTCAGAGAGGAAGGCTTGTCAAACTGAAGGAGGAACGATTGTTCAGGACCCCGGGAGAAACTTGTATGACATCAAGGCATCAAGTTGTAAAGTTACTCTTTTCATTCAAGATAATACATATGCATCTCTTTTTCTCATTGAGTTGTTCTTGTGCTTATTGAATAACATCAATACTTGGACTCCTTGATCACTAAGTTGGATTAGCTTTTCTTGATTATTATATGTTGCAGGTGCTTTGATTCTTTTGTCTGTCTTTGATTGCAGGTTCTACTTACTGGAGAAGCCTCTTTGGAGCAACTAGATAAAACACTGCATCGAACATTGGATTTCAAGGTAGGGGAATGTCCTTTTTCTTTGTTTATAATAATTCTGAATTGTAATCAGTCTAGAGAAAAATGTTTCCAAATGGATGTTTGTTTCTAGCTATTCGTAGAATACTAGGGATATTTCTCTTGTCCGCAAGAGGGATTAATCTGCACAACAAAATGGCGACTCTACTGGGGAATAGAACTTAGCTTTCTCTTTTATTTTTTCAATTTGAATTTTGAGTTTTCTGATTTTGATTTGTCTAAGATTGGGTTGGGTAGATAACTTTTAAGAATCCTTGAAAAGAAAAGTTGAATATTTATTTTTTATGTACTTTTCCTTGCCTTCGTAGTTTTCATTTGAACACAGTGTGGCAGCCTTCGCAGTTTTTAGTTCAGAACAGTGTAGTACCGCTCTGTTCTCCATTGGAAACTGTGGACTTGTGGAAAAAAAAAAATTTAAATTCTCTTTTTAGGAGCCAGATCACCTGATTCTTTGTCTTTGCCCTAGTCTATCTTAGTTGTCAAATATTATGTGTGAATTTATTTTCAGCAACTTTTGCGTTTGTGTGATTATTCATCCTATTTTGCATTTTATGAGTGAGTGTTTTCCCTACTTTCTTGCTGCTCCATACAAGATACCTTCATTTACCTTAGCTTACTGGTATGATGATATAGTCTTTCTGAGCAATTAAAACCATTGCAAACCTTACTTTTATGAAAATTGATTCCATTTTCATTTGTGAATTTGGAAGAGCTTTTAGCTTACCAAAGTGTGATTTTCACATCAAATCATTTTTGGATGTTTTCATTTCTGCTAAGATAAGTATAAATTTTTCTTAGTTCGATCACAAACTAGGAGAAAACATCCTCAAATTTATGTTTTTAGACTTTTTAGATATAGTTTTCCTTTGGAAATAGTTTGTTTATTCATTTGTAGTTTTTGATCTAATTGATAAAGGAATTTCATTTCAAAAGAGTAATTGATCATTTTGCAAATTGTGTTCTCTAAGAAATTTTCTTCTTTTCAAAGATTTCATTTATGCATGAAAGAATTGGTGCTTTGAAAATTGTTAAATCTCTCGATCTTTCCCTTAAATAAGATTCATTCAAAAGAAAAGAGTTTCACTTCTCATTTAGATGCATTTAGCGTATTTTTGAGTCGCGTCACAAACATCATTGAAGTTTCACTTCCATACCTTATGTCTTAAGCAACAACCAAATTAAAAATAATGCTTTAATAAAATCAATCTTGATATTTTACATTTTCTAGGGCTCTTTCCACCAACATAGCTTAGGCTAGTGTCTTGGAACAGGTTGTAATTAACATTCCAAGACAGTTCAAACAAACAAGTAGAAATCTTGTGGTAGGAAAATCCAATTTTAGCATTTGTGCTCTGGGAAGCTCTTCTTAAAAGAGTCAAGCACAAGATTTTGAACCAGTGATGTAATCATACCTATCTCATTGGGAAATATGGTAGATGTGCACGTATTAAAAATGGTAAACCTCAGATAGACCATTGTTGAGGAGCTTGGGGTCACTTATTGGTAAACCTTGCGTTATATCAAGGAGCCTTCAAGGGTATTGAGCTTGTTACTCTGCCCTTTCATGTATATCGGATCGTAGACTGTTCCCCCAGGTACATTTGTTCCCATTGGTGACCTTAGTGACCATTATCTTTAGGAATTTTCCCAAGGTGATGGTGGAGGAAAGGTCCCACTGTACTTGGAGCAGACGTCAAATAGACTCACTTGGACTTTCTGGATGGTTCTCTTCACTTTGAGATGGCATAAGTGGAGAGACTTGCACCAAACTGTTTCATTAAGCAGGTTGTCATGGTAATTGTTCCAACCGCCAAATTTTCAACATTATAATTCTACGACATTGATTTCATCACCAACTAGTGTTTTTAGTGTGGAAACATATTATTTCTGTGTGGATTGCTCTCTTAGATTTTGTAGGCGTGTGATCAATTTGATTGTTTCCTTAGCGAATTTAGGTTATTTTGTTGTAATTTTCTTTGATTTCGTGTGCTAAAACTTTTAATCATGGCTGAATTACCAAGACAATCTCGGAGAATGCAGGGGAAACCCCCTGAGTACACACCAAGCCAATTAGAAAAGCTTAAATCTGAGAAAGGACAACCATCAGCGACTGGACCAACTGAACAAGAGGAAACATTAGTAATTATACATCCTGATTACAAAGTATATCAACCTAAAACAGTAGAAAGTTCTCAAAGAAAAATGTCAATTTTTGAACTAGTTGAACTTGCTTCCACAACTAGTGAATTATCAGCTACTGAACCTGAAATTTCTGAACCAGAAACTGAATCTGCTACATCTGAGCCTGCCTCAGAGTTCATAACCCGAACTCCTGGTCATCCTCATTCACCTAGAGTGAAGTTTCGCATCACTGAGAACCTTCCTCCTGGTCTCATTAGCATCGAAGAGATTACTGACACCGAAGAAGAAGTTCTAATTCCTTCACATCATGAATCTTTAGATCTTAGGCCAAGTGAATTGATTTACTATTATAGCCCTTTCAAACAAAATCGTTGGTATTCTCAGTTAACCATCTTTCTACATAATTACGGTCTAAATATTCGCCACCCCGAATTCCTTTTTACGCCATACCAAGAGGTAATTACAGACCTTCATTAAACATGTCTGGTGAGTCATCCATGTTTTCTGCATCACCAAAAACGTATTTGTATGGTGGTCCTTTTGTTTTCTGCATCACCAGTCACTTTCTGTTACTTTCTCAAGAGCATCTCCCTCTCCCGAAAAACTTATACAATCACCTGGTCCAAATGAATCTCATACCAAAAATTTGAACGCGAAACAAATTTACATGATGTCTAGAAACATTCCTAACCCTAACCCTCAAAGTAGTAATTTACCGCCTGGGGGCATCCTCAAGGTGGTAATTTACCACCTGGGGGGCAACCTCAAGGATAGTACATACCTCAAGGAAAATATCAACCTCGAGGGAAGTACTCTATTCCGGGTCCGCAACCTCTTCAAGGATAGTACCCTATGCTAGGGCAACAGTCTTTCCAAGGACAAAAACCTCCTTTGGGGCCACATTTTTATCAGGAACAACAATTGTTTCATGGAGGTCAATCTTTTAGTGAAAATTATCCAGCCAAATATCAAGCTTACGTTCCAAATTATCAACCTGTTTATGGTCCATCTTATGTAGCACAACCTTCAATGGGAGCTCCATATCCTGGAGTAAACGCAATGTGGAATCCATATTTGAATCAACAGAATTTGCAACCTAACATGCAAGTGCCTTACAATCAACCTGGTCAGTCGATTGCTTACAATCAAATCCAACAACCTGTCCAACCTACGCTTCGAGTTATACCACGGGTATCTGCACCTAGTAATGTTCAGTAGCCTGGTCCGAGTAAACCTAGAACTCCACCTCAAACTGTTGCACCAAATTATGTTCAGCCTACCACACCTATCCCTGGAATTTCTGCAGCCCCTATTTCTACAGCCCCTCAAGTATCACAACAAATACCTCAAGTCACTGCTCCTCAACCTGGACCCATAGTTCAGAATATTGTTCAGATGCCTGCAGGACAACCTAATACAAGTACAATTGTAACAAGCCAACCTCAATTTTTTATCAACCATATAAAGGGCAGTATCAATATGGACCTATAGCACAAAATCCAGTATACCAACATCAACCGTACCCTGGTTACACTTATTAGATACCAGCTCAACCTCAGTATGGTCCGGCCAACCCTGGTTATCCGGGAGGCATTCCAATCCCAAATCCATAGGCTATTCCAGGTTATCTTGGATATCCTCCTTATGGTACTGGTATAGTTCCACACAATTATAAATTTTCTCAGCAGGACTCTAATCGTCGGTTGCCATTCATAGAAACTTTGGATTTACCCAATTTTTCGCGCCAAACGAACGATCTGATTTATTATCTTCTGTTTTGGCTGCCAATGCCGAATAATTTACCTAGTGATATTCCTAATTTTGAAGGTAAATCAAGAAATGACCCCTCAAACCATGTCATGACTTACCACCTGTGGTGCGCATCCAACTCTTTAATCGATGATTCCATTCGATTAAGACTGTTTCATAGAACACTGATAGGTTTGGCTACAAAATAGTATATTAAATTACCACGTGGCTCATTCAACAATTTCAATGTGTTAGCAACAGCTTTCTTAACACACTTTCAGTTTCCAGTCCGATATGGCAATGGCACGGAACTCTTAACTTCATTAAAACAATCTATGTCTACGTTCATATCAGATCACATACATGAATGGAGACATAGAAGACGTTTAGTGAAAGTTTTTATTCCGGATCATATTTTGGAAGAATGGTTTATCAAATCATTGCTTCCAAAGATCATTGAAGATATGGCTAGGGGAGGTGCTGTTACAGAAGAACAATTCATTGCTCAAGCTCAGTGGTTAGACCTTATATATACATGGCCTAGTACTTTATACGAAAAAATTCCTGACTTACCACATCCCGGTCAAATAACTGCAACTCCTTTAGGTTCTCATGCTGCAAACGGTGTAATTGGTTTAGTTAGTGCTAATAAGAGTAAGAAGAAGTCCTCCAAAAATACTTCTCCTATCATAACTTTACCAGATTCACCAAAAGCAGATTCTTCCCTTGAAACTCCTGCATACATTCATGTTGTAGACTCATCTACAACTAAATCTAAAACAGGCAATAAGAAGAAAGGAAAGAATAAAAGCAAGAAAACTACATCTCCCAAAGAGAAAAGCGAAAATAATGAACCAACTGATGATAAGTGAAAACCTTGTTATCCTTGTCTTACCTGTGATGAGGATCACTTTACCAAAGGATTCCCACATCAGTTTGAGGTCTCTAAATTATTCAAAGGTTCACCCACACCTGATGTCTTGAAGGATCCTTTTCCTACTCAAGATAGCAAAATGATAGGATCTTCTTCAAATTCATTGGCAGATATTTTAATGATGTCTGAGGTTATGGTTGCGACGTTATCGCAAGACTATAGAAGTAAAAATCCTGTTACTGGTAAAGAGACAAACAATTCTAGTAAAACACTAGCTATATCTCCTTCGGTTTCTGATCCACTTCACATCGAGAAACCTAATCCTGATCTAGTGATTAAACTTCCTGTTAAAGGTGTACTTCGAACATCAACTTTCAATCCACATGCGAGAGCTACTCAGAATTACAACATTGTTGAAGACTTGGCGATATCCCCTTCAGCAATGTCGGCCTTAGAAGTGCCACAATCATGTCCAACACGAAGGAAATTACTATTATCAGCTATCTGAGCTATAGATCCTCAGGATTCCAACCTCATGGTATTTGATCTAGAAAATTTTACCCCGAGACTCCCTCATCCGATGGCTTTTCAGATTCATGTATTAGTCAAAAACATATGAGTCTTTCGTACTGTAATTGATGAGGGGGCATCCACGTGCATAATCTCGTTAAACTGTTGGAAAAATCTTGGTTCTCCAACACTCAACCAATCACTGACAATCCTTAAAGCCTTTGATGGAAGAGGATTTCATTCGTATGTAATACTCCAGGATCTACCTATAGAAGTAGAAGGAAAAACTGTTAATCTAGATGTGGAAGTTATTGATGCCCCTATGGATTACAACCTTCTTTTGGGTCGTAGTTGGTCTCATGCCATAAGTGTTTTCATTTCATCCGTCTTTCAATTAATCATGTTTCCTCATAAAGGAAAGATTGTGAAAATTGATCAGTTGCCATATTATTCGTCCAACCTTGCTTCTACAGATAGTATCCAACATGTTGGAAAAATGACTATCCCATATGAAGATGTTGGTGTAGGTTTATTAAAGGACTCTGCTTTGATGGGACCTTTCTCTATGCCTCCACCCAACGTAACGCATACCATTTCCAACATCAATATGATTTCATCAAGCACTTTACCATTCAATGACACTTGGGTAGTGCCTTCATAATCATAATTGGATTCTTTCAGTGACAAGATGCCTTTGAGTCCTCTTGAAATGGCATATGTGGCAGTACAGTCATTTTCTGACACACTTTCAACTACTCTTGATCAAATGAATGTGATCACTGAAGAATCTTCTTCACTATCAAGCTCAACCTTGACATCACTTTCCGATCCTTTTCAACAAGTGTTTCACACTGATGAAAGTACTCGAGAATTTTTTCCTTTGGATGAATTATGCTGGGATGATCTACATCATAGATCTTCGTTTTTACCTGAATTTGATAGGTTTGAAAATGATTTTTCTTCTATTTTTACAATTGATTATGTCGAGGAACCGCAAAATCCCATATCGATTACAAATTCGGATTCTGAGACTAATTTGGGAAACATTTTTACAACTGTTCCTATCGACATATCAGTTAAACCTGGAATTATTGAAAACATTCATATAGGCGCTTCTTGTATGATTGAATAGATTAATACATACTAAGCCCTATTTCAAGAATTTCGAGACATATTTTCCTGGTCTTACGAAGAGATTCTAGGAATCGATCCAAAGATTTTCATTCATGAAATTAAGACATATCCGGATGCTAAGCCTATTAGACAAAGATTACGTCCAATATATCCGCGAAAAGCTGCTGTTATCAAAGCTGAAGTTGAAAAGCTATTGCGAGCATGATTTATTTATCCAATTCCATTGACAGATTGGGTATGTAATATAGTTCCCATTACCAAGAAACAAGGGACTATACGAGTATGTGTCGATTATAGGGATATTAATAAAGCATGTCCAAAAGACAATTATCCTACCCCCTATATCAACCAAATAATCAATGATTGTGTTTTCTGGGTATAATCAAATTAACATACTCCCTACCGATCAACCAAAAACAACGTTTATATGTCCTTGGAGAACATTTTCTTATTGAAAATTACCTTTGGATTAAAGAATGTTGGTGCAAATTTTCAAGGGGCCATGTCTTATGCTTTTTATGATATCAAACATATTGTACAGCCTTATCTGGATGATTTACCTGCTCACTCTTTATGCAGGGTGATCATCCTACACACTTACGAGCTATTTTCATGAGATGTAGGCATTACAAGATTCGTTTGAACCCGCACAAATGTGTTTTTTGTGTGTGATCAAGACGATTACTAAGATTCATCATTTCGAAAGATGGCATTCATGTCGACCCCTCGAAGGTTGAGGCCATCATCAATTTACCTCCTCCTTCCACACTTTGCCAACTCCAAAGTTTGCAAGGGAAAGCAAATTTTGTACGTAGGTTTATCCTGAACTATGTTGAGTTAACAAAAGGTTTTACCCGATTGTTGAAACAAAGTCTTCCTTTTATTTGGGATGAGATTTCTAATCAATCTTTTGATGCATTAAAACACGCGTTGACCCATGCACCCTTATTTCATCCACCCAATTACCACCAGGACTACTTTTTATACTTAGTTGCCTCTGATTCCACCATTGGAATGGTTTTGGTTCAAGAGGATGTGATCTATTATCTAAGTCAGAATCTTAAATCGACGGAAATTAAATATTCGCATGTGGAGAAATTGGCCTTGGCAGCAATCTAAGTTGTCCAACAATTTTTTCACTACATACTGTTAATTAAAACAACTGTGATATCTAATTGCAACCCGATGATGTATATTTTAACAAAACAATTACTCGGGGGCAAATACTCTTAATGGATTTTCATCCTACAAGAGTTTGATTTGGAATTCGATAAATCTAAATCAAAGAAATCACTGGTGTTTGCAGAACTCATGTGTGACTTTCCCAATACTTAGACAGAAAACGTGGTAGAGAATCCCATTGCAGATGAATCTTTGTTTCCTATTAGTACATTAGATCCATGGTATGGAGATATCATTATATATATTCAAACCCAAACCTTTCACCCAGAGCTTTCACATTCAAATCGACGGAGAATCCATTACGAATCCCAGCAATACAATATTGTTGGGGACACACTTTATCGTCGTGGTGCAGATTCTGTTTTTCAACGTTGTATAACTCACGAAGAGGTTGAAAGGGTTTTAAATGAATGCCACTCTTGAGTGTGTGGTGGTCATATGTTTGGTTTGCCACATCCCAAAAGATATTACGTGCTGGTTATTTTTGGTCGTCGTTATTCAAATATAGTATTATTGCGGTCCGAAAATGCCACAACTGCCAAATTTTTTATCAAAAGATGTGTGTGCCTCCAGCTCCTCTTCACCCAATCATTGTTGTTGGTCCTTTTGTGAAATGGGGCATTGATTTCATTACATGTAACCCTCACTCAGCCGGGGGGCATGGGTATATTATTCTCGTTGTAGATTAATTTACCAAATGGGCCGAGGCGGTGCATACATTTGCGGAAAATGGCAAAACTGTAGCTACAATCATATTCAATCATGTGATTGCTCATTTTGGTGTGCCTAAAGCTATTATCGCAGACCATGAGAGTCATTTTCGAAATATAATGATGACTGGACTTTCCGATCAACTTGGCCTGTGCCATGATAACTCTACTCCTTATTACACGCAGGCTAATGGTCAGGTTGAAGCTGTCAACAAATTTTTAACCACCATGATTAAACAGATTGTCGGAACTCACAAAGCGAATTGGCATTCCATGCTTTTTTCAGCACTATGGGCATACCGAGCCTCAATAAAAACTACTACACGGTTCACTCCTTTTCAATTGGTCTACGGTTTAGAAGTTGTGTTACCCATTGAATGCAAAATACCGTCACTCCAATTAGCCATTGAGTTACTACCAGCGACCTCTGAAGAGGAAAAAGGCTTTTTTTACTTAGCACAATTAGATGAGACTCGACACACCACTGCATTAGCTACCGAAGCTCGTAAGAAACGTGGGAAAGCTCAGTATGATCGAAGTGTTACCCCCTCGTGATTTTTCATAAGGTGACCTAGTCTTAGTATATGATAAAGCTAACGATAAGCTAGGTGCTGGGAAATTCGAACCGATGTGGCATGGTCCCTACATTGTCAAGCTTGTGCTTGCAAAAGGAGCCTATGAATTGACTGATTATGATAGGGTCTCTTTAGATAAGCCCAGAAATGGTCTTAATCTTAAGAGATATTATGCTTGACTTTTGTGTGAAGATATCACTTGTACATTAGTTACTTTTTAGATAGTGTGCCTTATATAAGATAAGTGTGCCCAGATTAAGTTTTTTTTTTATTACTATCACTGCTTATCTTGATTACTCTTGATATTTCAGATGTCTACATCCCTTCAAACGTACATTTGTTTTGCTGATGGTGTCTATCGTAGTACACAAAATATTTCTTCCGTGGCTTGGGTTATCTCTTCACCCACCGATGAGTTAGTTTCTATGCATGGGGTAAGCCTTGGTAAAAAAAAGAACAATATTACAGAATATAGCGCAATCGTTGAGTTATTATATGGTGCCATTTCATTTGGTATTCAATGTTTGATCATTAGGTTGGATTCAGAACTCATTATATTACATTTAAACAGGGTATATGCAATTAAAAATCCAGTGTTATTGAGATTATTTTTTAAGGTTCGTCTCTTGGAACGACAATTTGATTACATTTAATATCAACATGTTTCAAGAAATTTAAACACATTGGTTGATGCATTAGCTAATCGTGTTCTAAATATACATTTGCAACATTAACATGGTAAACCCAAACAACATTCGATACATGTTGAACAAGATACTCAGAGGAAGTAGTAATATCATAGATAGATTTGTTTTAAAAAACATTACAATCGTCTATGATCATAGGTTCAAATGCCTTATGATCTAATAGATACTGATACAAAAAACAAAAAATGTCAATTCACAATGATCATCCACTATCTGTGATGATGATCATGGTAATAGACTATGGCACGGGCCACCTTGCGCAGGAATCTCCTAAACGGTCCTGGAACACCTACAACATGTCTCTGAAGCCAGAGAGGAATGTCATATGTCCCTGTCTCAGGAATGTCTATGGTTAACCTCTCCAGGTTGTGTTCCATATTTGCTAGGATCTCTGCTGCCTGATCCTGTGGTGGTGCTATAGGTTGTGCTTGCTGCCTATTAAAGTGGCGGAGTGTAGCTGGTTGTCGTGGACCGACATCTGTAATTAATTATTGTTATCAGTATTGGACGATAAAAAACAAATAAAAATTAGATTAAAAACATCAAAATAGTTCACGTACCTGATTCATCCCACTGTGCCCCTGGAGGAAAATACATCTTAAGATCACTTCTGAAATCCATACCTGCATACGGGAAGTCTTCGATGGTGAATACTTGGTTCCTTAGCCACATAAAGTATGCCAGAGTGAACCGAACCACTTAACTACCATCACCACCATGGCGGGCCATTAATGTAACCCAACGTACCATCTGAGGTTCCCGAGGTTCCCCACGATCTACTGGAATAAGCTGAGGGGCGAGAAGCGGGATTCTCTCTAAAGAAAAAGAAATCAAAATGGCGCCATAACTAAAGTTTTTCAACTTTGCATTCTTTGCTCTAGTTAACTGGCCTTTCATGTTGGCCAATACCCCTTCACACTAGTTGAATATGGTGCCTCCGAAACACTATATGCAGTCTGCATTTGAGATTTAGTGGCTACATCTGGAGTTTCACTCCCACACAATTTGGTTACCGTAAATGAAATCACTTTGATATCTAATCGCAAAATGGTTTTAATATCTATACGACTATCTTTTGCGTCTACCTCATCACTGCAATACTGTTGTTTATAGTTGGCAATGGGTAGGCCACCCTGTCTAGCCCCAAACAAGGATATTTTTTCTCCTCTCTAGGACAATCCAGTGAGGAAATAGATATCCTCAAGCTCAATTTCAAGCCGATGATCACCAATGATGAAGCATTGGTCTTGGACTTCCCATGCATTTACTAACCATGTCATCAACTCTACTTATGCTTTCATAATTTTGGATCACCCAGAACTTATATAACCCACAAGTTTGCAATGCACGTATTGTGGTAGCATATTCCATGGCTTCATTGTCTGTAATCTCATGCTCATGTTCTCTCCACTCTAACATGGTGGAATAGCTTACAAATAAACACAATTTAAAGTTAGAAACTATTTGAGTGTAAAACTTGAATCATTTTTAAGAGAATTTGTTAATTTTGAAACGGCCACAGCACCTCCGCAGTTTTTGTAAGGACACAGTGTGGATGTCCGCACGGGCTCCACACAAAAACCACGACAGCCCAATATTTTTCTATTTAAAAAATTATCATCGTCCGCAGGTAGTGCGCGCATGACCTGAGGACCCCTTAGAGCGCATTTTTAAACACATATTCCTCTAAAAAAATGAAATTAAAGCTAAAAAGGAGAAATCAAATGGATAGAAATGAAGATTAAGATGATGTGGATTACCTGGTCCTGACGATTCATGCAATGGACGGTCAGTTCTCCCGATATTAGCTCCGGAACTTTTTTGCCAAAAGCTCTCAATTCACTTCTCTGAAGACAAAAGGTGGAAATTATTTTGTTTTAACTCCTTTTTATAGTTTTTGAATGAATGGAATATTATATTTTATTTATTTTTCACTTTAAAAATGCTATTTTTCAATATTTTTACTTCTTGGAAACAGTTATGTGTAATATTTTGAGTTTTTGTACAGGATACAACATCTTTTTTGGTGAAAAGAATTATTTAGACGCTGAGTATACTTTTATTGCTTTTTCGGGCTCTTGAAAATTAATAAAAAGTGAAACCCTGGAGTTCTTTTTTAAGCCCTTTTCAGACTCTCTAAATATGAAAATATCGTCGAGTACTTGACTATTCAAACTCGTTAAAGTAAATGAACAGTCATCATTTCAGTACAAGTTTACCCCTTTTCCGGATTGAAATGGACTATTTACGGAAAAGGTATACGTTGACTAATAATGATCAATAGAGTTCTCTCCTGTATTATTTTATCCTTTTTCAGGCTTGAGAGTCTAAATTTACGAAAAAGTAAAACCACGAAGTTTACTTATGTTTTTCTTTTGACTCCCTAAAACTGAAAAACATCGAGTTTCTCCTGCACTGGGCTCGTTAAAATTTAACAGTAAAGGACCTGTCGATTACAACAGGACCGAACCACTCTTTCTTAGGGTTCGATTTTAATGCTAAGATGGACTCATCCGAAGGATGAGCTTACACAAACAAGCAAATGTTATCCTCCTCAAGCTTGTCAAAAATAAAGAGGTACTTGCCAGTAATGGTGGGGCAAAAAAAAAATCTAGTTGTCACCCTTGTTTAAAAAGCAGTATGCCACTCTTGAACATGACACTTTGTCACACTTGTACCTGGGTTGGGAAATCCTTTGTCTAATAGTTAATCAAACCACGTTGAAATTCGTCAGTCGGTTTCTGGGTATTAGATTTAGGTTAATTGCTGCCAAATCATCTTCATTGTCACTACGTGTTCAAGAAACAGTTCAAATAAATCATTCATTGAAAACATTTGTCTCCATTAACGTTGACCATCCCTGAGTCAGTCCTTGCAAATATTTCTTCAAAACTAGATCTAATGGCTTCGTGTCATGGGATTTCCTACGATGGATCACTTTCTATCGATGACAGCTAATCATCTAGAAATTTGATCTAGAATCCTATCAATACCTTGGGATCTGCATGCCTTAATGGCAGGTTTCTCGCCTTCGATGACAGGTTACATCATTGACCTTCGATCGAAAGATTCTATGAGTGTTCGACTGCAAATCATTCATTCACACTTCATGGATTGTAGTGGAGTATTTTGAGATCCATTGTCATTATTGGTGGTTTGTCTCACACTTGTTAACAATTCACATCATTGACTGGTAATCAAGTGGTTTCCACCATGTTCGACTTTGACACAATCAATCGCATGGATAGAATCATACTAGTTCGGGAAGTGGAAATCAAGACCCTAGATCTAGTTTCCACCATCCAGGCTGCGAGGAGTTTTATTATTCATGATACAGTAGACTACTTATGATAGACGGTTGCGCCCATATTGTGTCTACTTTTGATGTAATATTAAAATCATATCTATACCAGAACATTTAGTTATTTTTTATCTGAGTATGGGAATGCCTACCTCAGTGATGATATATATATATATATATATATGCTTGCATTGAATGTTTTTACAGGTTTTGGACCTGTGCGTCTGCAATCCAATCCTAGGAATGATAAAGCACTTCACTTTTCAGAACAACCTCAGACTTCGCACTTTAGGGGGAAATATTTTACACGTTATTTTGTCACCATGAAATTAGACTATCCATATAGGTCTATCGCTACCTATATTGTGCTCCCTTAGAAGTAAAAAACAATAATGTTCCCAAACCAAGTCTTGGAATTGGAGAAAATCTCATTAAAACCCTTAAAAGTCTACCTCCGCACTTTTTCTAGCCTTTTCCTGCGGGTTTGCGGATAATTTTTCTATAGCCTACGACAGCTCCCGTGCGTTCTACTACTAAATCCTATGGACCCCCGTAAAAATTCAAATAAAGGAAAAATTAAATTCTAGAAGCCCAGTTGGTCGAATATTCTCCCAACTGGAAGCTTCTAGAGGTGTGATCAGTTCGAACTTTATCCCTCCACTCATGGAGCTTATCCCTTGGTCCATGGATCTCAAATCCATTCATGAGAGGAATCCATCCCCCTCTTCATGGAACTGAAACTACCTCCATTTCCCTATAAATTGAGCTCATGTTTCAGTCTGAAGGGTAGATGCTAAGCTAAAATATTGTAGCTTGTATATGGTAATTGCTGAAGAAATTCCCAAGAGAGCATACTATCTACACTAGTTGTTGTTGGAATGAGAATGATCACACCCTTATGTCCATAACTCCATGCTAGTATTTAGAGAGGAAGGCTTGTCAAACTGAAGGAGGAACAATTGTTCAGCACCTTGGAGAAACTTGTACGACATCAAGGCATCAGGTTGTAAAGTTACTCTTTTCATTCAAGATAATACATATGGATCTCTTTTTCTCATTGAGTTGTTCTTGTGCTTATTGAATAACATCAATACTTAGAGTCCTTTTTCACTAAGTTGGATTAGCTTTTCTTGATTATTATATGTTGCATGTGCTTTGATTCTTTTGTTTGTCTTTGATTGTAGGTTCTACTTACTGGAAAAGCCTCTTTGGAGTGACTGGATAAAAGACTGCATCGAACGTTGGATTTCAAGGTAGGGGAATGTCCTTTTTCTTTGTTTATAATAATTCTAAATTGCAATTAGTCTATAGAAAAAGGTTTCCAAATGGATGTTTGTTTCTAGCTATTCGTAGAATACTAGGGAGATCGCTCTTGTCCACAAGAGGGATTAATCCGCATAACAAGAAGCATTAAAAGAACTGTATCAGAAGTTAGATTTCTCCAAAAGAACATAGATTTTTGATATTTTTCTGCCTGAGAATGCCCAATTTCCCAAGAATAATACACCTTATGCTTCTTCCATGTTCCCTAATAAGGCCAAACAAATCATTTTTGTGCTTTCATGTCTTTTAGGTTATTATTCTGATGAGTTGATAGGTTATTATTTTCTCTACAAATCAAAAGCCCTCAATTTTTTTTAAGTTTAGTCAAATTTTGGCTGACAATATACATGAAAAACTCCTAAAGTTACCAATTGAATAAGTATTCGAGTATGCTTCCATTCTTGCATATATGTTCATTTACTACCAAGCAGAAAGGTTCTCATGTTCACTGCAAAAATTAGATGAATAAGGGAACCCACAATTAGTGAATTTATGGACCTCTTTGGTGAGAAAAGATTCAGATGAGTACACCTTCAAAGAATACATAGAAAAGTTCATTCATCCAGTTATGAGCTTGCTGACCAGCAATGTAGAGCCAAGAATTACTGAACAAATTAAGAAGATATTGCACCTAACAGAGAACGCCAAAACATGAGATTGGTACCTCTACCAAGATTACAAAGAGATTAGAGTGTATGGGTGTGAGATTCCACCATACAAGCTGCCCAAACACCTCCCAATGATAGTATTTTCCATGGAATATATAAGACAAATGATAAATTCAGCTGAAATTCATTTTGTCTTAGCAACGAAGAAGTCTCAATTCAGAAAAAAGACATTGGTTGGTCCCTTTATTTGTAACAGTGGGGCAGTTGGTGAAGAAGTAGATAAGCTCCTGAAACAAATGAATCTCACTTTGAGCTTCACATGGTCTTATGACTCATTTGGAATAGTCTCCAAGCTGAGGGTGGAACAGAAAACCACTCCTTATGTGCACACACAGAGACCAGAGATTGAAAGGTATATCGTTGTCAAGATAAATCCCCTCTGCGGACAAAGGCAATCTCTCTAACCCTACAGTGGGTCTAGCAACACGAGATAATTTCTAATGCAAAGCGCTCTTAACTAACATTCACAATGTGACAAGGAAAGAGATAGAAGTGCCTTTTTCCCAACACTACTTTTGAATCTGTTGATGATGACCTTGATCCACGATCCTTTTAGGCTCACTCCCTGCTACCGATGGCACACGAATACCTACAGATGATTAAGATGCAACAACAAACGTAATCCAATACATAATAATCATAAACATTAGCTATCTCGCATATCAAGGAGTACCAAAATATTTAATAAAATACCGTATTGTTATGGAACACCTAATCTTACATGGGTAGGTGTGGAATGCGAAAAGTCACAATGGAGTCCAAGTGACCTTGGAATATGAAACCAAGAGTCACACCATTGTACTATAAATGTACATCTCATGTATAATGGAAAATAAGAAAGCCTCACGCTTATCTTTCATTGTGTGTTGTTTCTCTTGTGTGTGCATTCTTCTTTCTCATACACCATGTGTGTGCTTCAACATGGTGTTTTTCTAACATGGCATTTTAGGCCAAGCATTTCTCGTCTTTATCCACTTTTAATGAGCTATTGAAGTAGTACTGCATATCTGCATTTTTTGCAGCACTCAGAGTTTTTGCAGCAGTGTTTTGAAGAGGAGCAGCATTCAGAATCCTTGGCAGCATTCAGAAATTGGTTTGAAGGAGGAGCAGCGTTCAGAAATTGGCAGCCTTGTGCATCTGAAGGTTTTCTAAATTTTGATCTTATCTCTGCATTTTAAATTCCGCATTTAAAGAGCTGCTGGAAATTGTTTAAATTGAATTTCTGAAGAAGAAATCTCTGGGTTTTTATTGGAAATATTTCTGAGTTTTCATTGGAAGATCTCTGAGAATTCTGAGTTTTTCTGCTGCTATATGGCCCTCTGCAATTTTTGAAGAAAAGTTCTGAGTTTCTTTGTAAAAATTTCTGAGCTTCTGGAGTGCTTGTTTTCTGGTGCTGGACTACTGAATTTTCTCTGCAATGAAAGATTCTGTTGCTGTTTTAGAGTCTCTAACTCCTCTCTGCTGTTTAATTACAAAAATTAATGAATTTAAAAAAAATTAAAATTCTCGCAACAACCTCGCCTTCTACTTCTTACCCGAAGACTCATCCCAATCCCCATCCACCTTGCTTTCACGCCCGCTTACCTTACGCCCTTTAAACCCGCCTATCTCACTTCACCACTATATAATATCACTCCTTTTTAAATTCCGCCTTTATTGCACTGAACCAACGCACCAAGTCATGGGATTGGAGCCACGACTCCCCTATTCGCACACCCCTCTTTCAACCCCGCAACCTACACTACACCCGCACGTCTCTCCTTTCGCCGCCTCTCCATTCCCACTCGAGCTTCAACTTGACATGGTACCACGCTCACCCACACAATAACACCCACTACCCAAACTCTCAACGCCATTTCAAATTCCGATCTGCTCACCTCCTATTGCTCTCCTCCTTGCTTAATTCCTATCGCTCTCCTCCCATCTACGCACAAACCTTCGCTCTACAATCTGCTCTCCATACGCCGGCTCCTCCCTTACGGCCTGCTTCCAACCGCCGCCTCTCACCCTCCCAACGGCTCTCCTGTCCTCTCGCAAACTCGCTCATTCCGCTCCATCTCATACGCTCGGCCTTCACACATACCTTCGCTCCACACGCCGCCCTCACGCTTTCAACACTCGTCTCAACTCCAAGCCGTCTACACCATCAAGAGCTCCTACGCCGACTATGCCCTCTGCACACCGCCCCCTCTCCATAACGCCATCTCCTACAGCCTTTCAAACGCTCTGCAAACTCTCACGGCATTGAAACGCCTCCACGACTGCTCCGCGCGTCCTGCCCACCTACCCCACCTGCCATACCTAACACAATACCGCCCTTTCCATTGTAAAATCCGCCTCCATTTTAAATTCGACTTTTACAGCTCCATTCGCCCTTTCTCCATTCAATAAAACCACCCTTTTTTAAAAATCTCCCTTTCAATACAATTCCCTCTCATATAATAATCCCTCTCCCACTCCTTTTCATATTTCGATTTTTTATATTTCCCCATTTAATTTAATAATTTCCACTTAATTTAATAAACTCCATCATTTTTTAATAGTCCCCTTTTAAATAAATCCCATTTCCTAATTATAATACCCCCCTCCCCTTTCATAAATTTCTCTACCCCCCCCCCCCCCACCCTTTTTGATATAATAAATTCCCTTTCATTTTTAAAATATTTCCCATTTTTAATTCATTTATTAAAAAAAAAAAAAAAAACAGCACAGAGAGAGAGAGGAGAGAGAGAAGATTTGAACAGCAATGACATGTGAGCAGAATTGAAGAAATGACATAGAAGAATTTGCAGATTTGACATTGTATGCATTGTGGCATTGATAAAAGGTTGATTTTTTGAAGAAATTTACACTTGAAGACAAGTTTACCATCATTTGAACAACTCTTTGAAGAAAATTTCAGCTGCTTTAAAGGCTTCTTTCATAGTGTTTTCAGCTGCACATATATTGAGATTTTGTATTGAACTCACATTGTGAGTGAATTTGCCTCTTCATTCATAGTTGGAATCAGTGTATTTGTGTTGAAAGATTGTTGATTGCCCTCCATCATTTGAGGAGCACACTCTGTACTTTGACATTTCTATAAGCCATTTGTATTTGTTGTTGACTCACATTGTAAACGGGTGCATTTTCGGTTGAAGCCGACACCCTTTCATTCATTTTTGAGCCTAAATTGTTGAAAATGGCCAAAATCAATGAGGCATTAATGTTGTTGAATGACCTCATTCATTCAAATGTTCATGATATGATAAAAATGAGCAAGGATGCTCTTTGTAAAATTCACAGTTGTTTACAAGATGCACATGAGAAGATTGAGTTTTTACAGTTGGAATCTCAGCTCCAACAAGAAGAACTTCAGCAAAAGAGTCACCATTCTGAACCTGTTTCTGTTCAGAAGATTGTGAAGGACTCTCATCAGAAGAAAGAAGATAAAGTTCCAGATGATTCCCATTCAGTTCATTGTACTAGAGCAGATGTACATGCAGATGCAGCAGTTCAGCCTGCACTTCTCAAGCCCATCATCAGACCTTGGGAAGAGCTTGTCCACAACAAGCACCGAATTGGTCTTGGATATGACAAGGATGTGTCCTTTCATATTCCAGACTACACAAAGCCCATCATATTTCAGAGTGCCGGATTCATGTATGACAGTTCACCTACAGCTGTTCCAGATCCTGTTCCACAACAACATCAGATTGAGAAATGCCAACACTGTGATCGAGTTGGTCATATGAAAGATCACTGTTTTGATCTTCATCCATGCAAGCACTGTGGTCGACACACTCATTCTTCACACAGATGCTTCAGACACAAGCCTCCTGCAAGAACCAAGATTCATCTTGGATGGATCGCTTCTTGGCAATGGGCATCAACAGCCAAGAAGATGTTTACGACACATGTTAGAACTTGTTCACGCATATTGAACAAACTTGCAGTTGAGTTTTCACCATCATCTCACCTTGTCCCTGACAGGGGGGAAAATGGTGGTCATGTACAAGCTTCGACGTCAGATCAAGCGAGCCTGAGCCACAATCTCTCATTCCATGTTCAGAGTTGTAGCCAGCAGTTCAAGCGAGCCTAAGCCACAATTCGTCATTCCGGATTCAGAGATGTAGCCAGAGATACGGATGCCCATGAGCATACCTTCGGTTGGTGGATAACCTAAAACCATCATCTTTGGTTGGTGGATAACCTAAAACCATCATTTTCGGTTGGTGGATAACCTAAAACCATCATCTTTGGTTGGTGGACAACCTAAAACCACCACAAGCGAGGAACACTTCCTCTAGCAGAAGCCTTCAGCTTAGCAGCCTTCAGCTTCTTGCCAGCATTGGTTGAGTTCCAAGAAATGCTACAAGCATTCCAGAGTTGTTGGTAACCCTAAAACCATCACAGGTCGTAGACCTCCCTTCTTTTAGGTCGAAGGTCTCCCTTTTATATGAGGGACAATTCCTCTAGCAGAAGCCTTCAGCTTCTTGCCAGTTTTGGAAGAGTTCCGGGAACTGCAACAAGTTTTGCGTTCCAGTGTTTGTGGTCATCCTAAAACCACCTCTTTTTTTCCAACATTTCAGAGAGTTGATTCAGCCAAGTGCTGCCATGTATACTTTGCAGATTTGTATTACAACTCTTTTCTTGGACTCACACATACCCCTTCGCATTAAGGGGGGATGTTGGAACACCCAGTCCTACATGGGTAGGTGTGAATATGAAAAGTCACAATGGAGTCCATGACCTGGAACATGAAACTAAGAGTCACACCATTGCACGGCAAATGTACATCCTATGTATAATGGAAATAAGAAAGCCTCACGCTTTATCTTTCATTGTGTGTTGTTTCTCTGTGAGTGTGTGCTCATCTTCTCATACACCATGTGTGTGTGCTTCAACATGGTGTTTAACGTACAACATGAAAAGAAAACATGAGATGTTTTATTGATAAATATAAAATAAATAGCTTACAACCCAGGCCTTGACGTTAGAGCCCTCCTTTGGTGAAAATATGAGTCCTTCACTGAAGCTCTAAAACATTCCTTCTCCCGAACACTGAGGCGTTATCACAATGTGAGGATGCAAAGGGAATGAGAGTTCAGACTAGCCCGACAATGACCAACCAGACTAACCTTATTGGAAGAAGGGGCATGAATTTATAGGAAGGGAGAAGAGGTTGAGAGCCCATGAAAGGAGGAGGAAGGCCCACTTTCTAAGGGATAAACCCCCATGGATGAGATCAAATCTCTAAAATCAGAGAGCTCGACTCTATCACCATCATTTAACAACCAACTCACCGCCCTGGAACTTCTAGAGGTTGAATCTTCCCCTCCATTTGAGGAAACAGTGCCAGAAAGGGATCAACGTGGTTTTCCAAGAAATAAGGGCACTCACAGCGGTAAGCTAGGACTGTGAATATGACATCAGCGCGAGCATGGCACCAGGAAATGTGCTAACCGAGGAAACTAGGAGTTTGACCAAGTTTCTTTAGTAATATTCCAAGGAAGTTTTCTTTGAAAACATATTTCTTCATGGTGGAAAATTTTCATAGGATCTGTCACGAGGTATTTCAGGATCAAGGACGGGAAAATGAGCATGGTGAAAAATTACTGTGTAACAGATGCCCCCTAAATCATGAAGGCAGAACGAGGAGTGATGGCTAAAACGCTTTATGAACCAAGGCAAAGGACATAGACCACCTCCGGAAAACCATCCAAATCAAACATATTACAATATATGACATCTCTGGTATGAATATGCCTAAGCACATAAATCTGTACTAGGCATCAAATAACACATGAAACCACGTCATGGTTGCAACCATCCATATAAATAGATCATAGAAATGGATCTGTGGTATGGACCCAACCATCCATATAGATAGGATCATGTATACAATCATGAATACTCAATAACTCCACGCAGCCTGGATCAAAATCAGAGGTGACCCAGGGTCTTCACTGCAATCTCAATCAACCCAATGTATGAATCTAGCTATGCGAATAAATGTGTTGGTGTCGAACATGGTCGAAACCACCTGATTACTGATAAATGATGAAAATCGTTAACAAGCACGAGAGAGACCGCCAATAACGATGATGGACCTGAAGGTACAACAACACAATCTACAAGTGTGAATAAATGTGTTGAGGTCGAACACTTTCGGAATCATTCAATCGAAGGCCAATGGTGTGAACCTGTCATCGAACATGAAGAAATTTCCATTGAGTCATGCAAGCTTCAATGTACTAAACAAAAGTTTCTAAATCACCTTCCCGGATAATGAGCTGAAATCGACAGGAAGTGATTCACCGAAGGAGGGACATGATGATTCCCACATCATCGACACGGAACAAAAAATATCTTAAGATGATAGGAGTGATTTAGGATTGTAATAAATGAGGTTAGATAAGCAAGGGATGTTTGACAAAAAGGTCTTCTGTTGAACATATTGGTGACATGACTCTGGAGTTTGGAAACATTTGACTCAAATAGGATCAGAGGTCATGTTGAAGAAAATTGATAATCAAATGAGAGGAAAACGGATTTTCCCAAACCCATGGAGAAAATCTAACAAATCTAGGATGTCCCCAACCCGACACAAACTGCAAATGAGTTTCATGTTCAAGAGCTACAAGCTGCCCAAAATACACATAGGATTTTCACTTTCAATTTTCCCTCGTTATTGCTAACGAGTACCTCTTTATTTTTTATAGCCAACGTGAAGAGGGTAACATATGTGAGCGTGTAATTTCATTATTCAAATGAATCCATTCTAGTAAGTTTAACGAGCCCTAGGAAGGAGGAACTCGGTCTCGTCATGGTGACGAGTCTTTCGTCGTTTTAATCTTTAACGAGTCCAACGAAAGGGTAATCAGTAACTTTTCATGTTTAAAGAGTTTGAAAATAAATGAAAATAAAACTCCATCATGTCACTTTTCGTAAATCATCTCTCGACTCCGAAAAGTTATAAAACAAAATTCAAGAGAACCTCTTGACCATGTTTGATCAAGGTATTCCTTTTTCGTAAATAGTAAATCCCAGCCTGAAAAAAGGGGTAAAATTCTACTGAGATAACACTAATTCATTCACTTTAACAAGTTCGAAATGACAAGTACACGACAATATTTTCATTTTTTGAGAGTAAAAAAAGAGCTTAAAGTTGACTCCTCCTAAAGGAGCGAGTGGTATAAACAGTAGCAATTGGTTCTGGTGATGATGAAACTGCTCAAAACACGTAAAGGTCAAGAGGCTGGCTAACAAGACCACTTCATCGCAGTGGTTCCCTAGGAAAGAGTTAAACAATCAAGTGAGAGCGTATGATTGGCCAAGCAGATGGTGACGATGGAATGAGAAAACCAAGGCTCATCTGGCAGAAGAGGCAGATAAAAGGGAAATCACGAGAGGTGGTGTTATCACCAAATTGAGTCCTGTTGGGCTACTTCAATGGTCAACTTCGAGTAATTATTTCAAGCCACTTCTAACTGAAGCTTATCCTCTTCAGTTTGAGAGGGCTCTCTCAAGGGGGTTTTATGATATTGAATAATGATAATACTAGATGTCTGTTATAGAACTTGCTACAATCAGTAAGTCTAAACCTTCTACAAAAATGTCTAAAAGAAGCAAAAAGGAATTCACTGGAGGTAAAGGCAAGCTTGAAGATATTTTACAGGCAATAGACATTGCATAGACCCCTATAGTGAAACCGGTTGAGGTAAATGGATCCAAGGTTAAAAGGAAGGGTCTCACTGCCAATAAATTAGATTTTTCAACTGAAGATTCAAGTTTTCTATTTAAACCTAGATAACCTTTCACCAGATCACAAATTTATGAGATTATTAAAAATGACAGCAAGAAACAGAGGGAAGATAAAGGAAAAGGGGCAGTAGTGGAAGAAATCATAGTTGGATCTCCTACTGAGGCAGGCATTACTAAAGGAAAAGAAGGTAAATCCAAAAGGAATATTCAGAAGGAGTCTAAGGAATATTCAGATTCCTATAAGTAAATAGTAATTCGATGAATGAAAGGTTGCAATATGTTACTTGTGACCACTACTATTGTAAACAAGTTCTGATCAGTAATAGAGAGTGGCTATTGGTTTTCTCCTTCACCTGAGATTCATTTGATGTTTTCATGAACATTGTCCTATGTATCTTATTACTTTCTGTCAATATATTAATGTTTGATTACTCAGAATTCGTGCTTTGCATGCTCTGACTTCCTTTTAAGCATTAAACTATTATATATCTTTCTCAATGTTCTGCTTTTAGTATTTTAATGTTCATTACTCATAATTCATGTTTCTCATGCTCTAACTTCCTTTGAACATTTATATATTGAGTAAATTTTGTGTGTGTATTCTCCTTTCATTTAAATATCTACATGCCTTAGCTTCAATAAGGAGAGCCTTTGTCATTGAGATCCTTGTCACTGAATCCATTGCCCAATGGTAGCAAGCCTTCATTTTTCAACCTACAATCATACAAAACCAAGACACAATTCATAGAGTTAGCCATCTAGTACTATCATTATTCTATATCATAAAACCCCCTTGAGAGAGCCCTCTCAAACTGAAGAGGCTAAGCCTCAGTTAGAAGTGGTTTGAAACAGTTACTCCAATTTGACCATTGAAGCAGCCCAACAGGACTCAGTTTGGTGATAACAAGTGGTATGAGAATGGTTTCATTTTTACACGAGCTTGAAACGAACACAAACTATGCTTGGAATTGGTTTTAGTTTTACACAAGCTTGAAACAGAGACAAAATATTCTTGGAAAAAGTTTGCATGCCCCCAGAATAATGACTCAATTCGAGGTACATTCCCCCAAAGCTTCATCCCACTCACCTAAGTAGCTACTAGTTACTAATAGGTGGATGTAATGAAGGTTCAATTACGAGATCAAGTGAGATAATCGACAGGGAATTTATGAGATCTAATCAAATACTTGAATTGAAAGGGTTTGGTTTCATTTTTTAATGAGGTTGACACAGTAAAAGAACTATCCTTGTGACACCTTGTTTCATTTTTTAACGAGCTTGACACAGGAAAAGGAACTATGCTCTAGAGAGCTTGTTTCATTTTTTAAGGAGCTTGACACAAGACAAGGAAATTTGCTCCGAAGAGATTTTTTCATTTTTTAAGGAGCTTGACAATAGAAAAGGAACTTTGATCCAAATACCTTATCATGGCCCATAAGACGTCATGCCTTTCAAGAGGTTCTCATCATATGTGAGAACAACACACTGGAAATCAGGGTCTAATGCCCCCAACACATGATGCATTGTATCACTAACTAGATCATCAGTAGACGCGGGCATGGAACAAGTGGCCACATAATTAACCTGTGGAGGGAAAGATACCACTTTCATGTAAGAACCATTAAGATATGATGGTTGATTGGGAGCTAGATTAGGACCAATGAATGACAGTTGATCAATGGTCAAAATTCTTCCTTCATGTGGAAAACGGATCACACGAAAGAGAGAAAAGACAAGAGCTCCCATGACATAAGTATAGTCACGTCGAAGGAATAAGTTAAAAGCCAAAGGGCCTTGGACAACCATCAAGTATATATAGATATTCTTTCCTGCCAAAGTAATAGGAAGCTTCAGAAGAATCCCTAATGGTTGACTGGTTCCTTTGTCAAAAGCTAACAAATTTTGGGTAGCATGCACAAGCTACGGAGAACTGAAATCTTTCCAAGTAGTTGAGGATATAATACTAAAAAATGTGCCTTCATCTATTATTGTGCTAGGTACGGACACATTATAGGCCTGTACCGTGATCTCAAAGGGCACATAAGAAGGAAGACGATATCCTGTCAGCCGACTCCAATCAAAGGAAGCGACCAAACTACTTGGAGGGTGTGTTGTGGGAATGGGAGAACTGCCCCCTTAAGTTACAGGAATGGGGGGATAACCCTCCTATACCGTGGGGACAAGAGGATTTCCATCCAATTCATGGGAATCTAATGAAACAAGAATAAAATGAGTGTTGTGTGGTTCACTTTCTATGGGAAAGGTATGATCAACTGAAGGTGGAATCAGGTTAACCATATTCTCAATCAATGGTTTGTCGGGAACGAATGCATGTGGTTCACTTTTGGAGAGATTGGGATGGACCAGGGATGACTTCTGATCAATCACTTGATCAACTAGTGGGGGATCAGGGGAAAGCTTCTGGTAACAAGCTGGAAAGCAAGGTTGAGAAGTCGTAAGGTTATCCAACATTTTTGTGGCTTCATCCATAAAAGGAAAAAGGTGAATGGGATGATTCCCTTCACATAAATTTTAGGGAAATTTGACTTTACACTTTTTCCCATGTGCCTTATTATCACTAGGTGAAGACTTGTCACTAGAATGATCTCCAAAGGCCGATGACAAGGGTCGATTCGAGTCGGTAGACCACATTTCTAACACACTGGGAATATCAGTACAATCTCTAAGAAGGTGGTCACCCTTACATAAATTGCAAGTGAATTTGACTTTATGGGCCGATTGGAATGTTTTTCAACATTGGCTACATTTATAGAAATGGTTGCTTGGTTCCCCCCTGGCTTATTTTTCTTCTTCTTCGTCCTCTTCTTCTTCTTCTTAGCTTCCTGGTTAGTAGAATCTAGACATTCACTAGGTGAAGAGGAAGAACGAGGTGAAGAAACATAAAAATAAGGTGAGGGGTCAACTTTAGGATCAACATGAGATTGACACTGTTCAGGTGAAGGCGAACTTGGTTGAGAAGCAGCTTGGACATTTGGAACCATGGGGGTTGAAAATAACCAAACTGACAAACCAATGGTTAATCTCGGGAGGGACAACGTTGCCATATAGGGAGTACCAACATTTCCAAAAGAAGGAAAAGGACCAGGATTCTCATATGAGGGGTTTCCTTGATGGGTAAACTCAGGAAGTGTCGCCATTAGTCTCAACCTAGGATATGCTAAGGAGTTGTGCACAGGTAAGATGTTATTCCATGGGCAGTAAATTTTAGAAATTAAACACAAAATAAATAAAAAGGGTGTACTAGGTATAAATTTGTACTAATTATTCATGAATTGTAATATACACCCTGGTGATAAATTATAGAAAAATGACCAAGGACTTAACGTACTACAGCCGATATCCCCGAATTTTGAGTTCGATGTATCACGTTTACAAGGCGGCCAACTCAGTTACCTATGGTAGGTTTCCAACCTAATGGTGTCTCCCAAAATATACTCAATGGTACGTGGGAGTCTAGTCAGTAATAGTGTTGTCTGATGCGTAACCATTTGATGAGAGCGCCCCAAATATACTTATCGTACATCAATATACTTCCATGCGTGGGACGAGATATTACCCCTGGATTGTAATGCAGACTGTTAGCAACAACTCCTATGTTTTATGACGCCATAACTCGTCTCTAGCCTAGACCACAAAATGTTCTCGTTAGTTCCAAATGATCCTTAAGGTAAATTGAGTGAATTGTAATGTTGATCTTGAGTTAAGTTTTAGTTTTGGCTCAAAATCAATGTCACTTGAATCCTATGGTGCAAACTAAATGAAAAAATAAAAACTTTCCATTTCGATAAAACCTAAACTATTTAGGGAAGAGATACAAGCAAAAGTGTGATCAATGCAACAACAATAATGCCCCCCGAACTAGCTCAAAGCTAAGAAATGCAATTCTTTTCAATCGAATTCACTTTTTCCCAACAACTGCAACTTATTGAAAATTTGAAATTTTTTTTTTTTTTTTTTCACTAAGATGCACAATTTTTTCTGTTTTTTACTTTGAAATGCAATCGAAAGTAAAATAAATGAACGAATGAAGAAATGTAATGACAATCCTTTCACTTTTCTTCCAATCGAATAGAAATAAAAATCGCTTCAAAAACACATGAATGAAATGCTTTTCACTCTTCTTTTTCAAAATGATGAAAACAAGCCAAATCAAAATAAAATGAAAATCACTTTCAAGTTATTTTGAATTTGGACAAAGGACACACTCTTCTAGACTTGTGAATGAAACAATTTTTAATCCTATGTTTGACACTAAATCGAAGGTAATATTAGAGATGCAGTGATGACAAGTGCATACGACAAATTACTTTGAATCAATTCAGGAACAATGTGACAAAAGGTGTTTGAAATGGTGAAAATTCTCCCAACTCACAAACAAATCAAAGAGACAAAAATACTCGCTCAGAGAAAACATGTAAGACAAACACACAACACGGAGGTCGCTAAGATTCTACAGACATCCTTTAGGGGCCAAGACACACTGGAAAGTCAAGGGGAAACCCTAAATTTTCCTAGGTCTAAGATTAGTGCTTCTATGATAAGAAAAAGAGTGTTGAAAGACAAATCAGTGCGATTGTACTATATAGAACACCGCTGCCAACGCTATTGTGTAAACAAAAGCGCATTGGTTGCTAAAAACAAGGAAAAACCAAAAAGTGTTTCACACAAACACCAAACCTGACACAGTGAAATGACTATCAAACCTTACACAAACTAAGCAAGCTTAGATTTCAGTAATCGGTCAAACTAATCCAAGATCAGTCCAGGGAAGGAATGCTAAGAGGCTAAGCTCCCCAACGGAGTCGCCGCTTCTGTTGTAAAGATAAATCCCCTCTGCGGAAATAGACGATCTCTCTGGCCCTAGAGTGGGTCTAGCAACACGAGATACTTTATAATGCAAAGCTCTCTTAACTAACATTCACAATGTGACAAGGAAAGAGATAGAAGTACCTTTTTCCAAATGCTACATTTGAATCCGTTGATGATGACCTTGATGCACAATCCTTTTAGGCTCGCTTCCTGCTACTGATGGCACACGAATACCTGCAGATGATCAAGAGGCAACAACAAACGTAATCCAATACATAATAATCATAAATGTTAGCTATCTAGCATATCAAGGAGTACCAGAATGTTGGAGGCCTCCTTTGGTGAAAATATAAGTCCTTCACCGAACCTCTAAAGCATTCCTTTTCCCAAACACTTAGGCGTTATCACAATGCGAGATGCAAAGGGAACGAGAGTTCAAACTAGCGCGACAATGACCAACGAGACTGACCTTTTTGGAAGGAGGGGCATGAATTTATAGGAAGGGAGAAGAGGTTGGGAGCCCATGAAAGGAAGAGGAAGGCCCACTTTCTAAGGGATAAACCCCCATGGAAGAGATCAAAGCTCTAAAATCAGGGAGCTCAACTCTATCACCACCATTTAACAACCAACTCCCTACCCTGGAACTTCTAGAGCTCGAAGCTTCTCCTCCATTTGAGGAACACTGCCAGAAAGGGATCAACACAGTTTTCCAAAAAATAAGGGCACTGGAAGCAGTAAAACAGAACTGTGAATATTACATCAGCGCGAGCATGGCACCAGGAAATGCGTTGACCCCGAGAAAATAGGAGTTTGACCAAGTTTCTTCAGTAATCTTCCAAGGTAGATTTCTTTGAATATTCAAGGGATGTCTTAACATATTTCTTCATGGTGAAAACATTTCACAGGATCTATCACGGGGCATTTCAGGATCAGGGACGGGAATATGATCATGGTGGAAAATTACTATGTAACATTTATGAATCAGTTGGAATGGACAGATAAAACCTTACATGAAGCAGAGGAGCAACTCATATCCACATCTACTCTACAGACTCCTACTCCTCAATAGAATACAAAGAAGAGACAAAGAGAGGAAGGATACCCTTCAGTTGCAGGGAGATCACCAAAGGATTTCAAAATAATCTAGAGTAAGAGGGCTAAGAGAAGTCCTAAAAAAGATTCAACAAAAGAAACAACAGTACAGGGAGCTACCATAGTCATCAAGGATCCATTGTCTTTTGCATAATTAGGTAGAAAATTCATAGGGTCCCTAGCAGCATCATTAGTGTCACAAGATCATTAGGACCTAGCCCAAACATCTGGGCTACTTCATGGAGATAAAGAGAAGAGTATTTTTGAAAAATACAAAGAGATAAAGAGAAGAGTATTAGGTATCACCAGGTACCAATAAAACCCTCTAATGTGTGGAAGACTGCCTTCAAATCCAAGGAGGGCCTTTTCGAATGGTTGGTCATGTCTTTCGGGTTGACGAATTCTCCCGCAACCTTCATGAGACTGATGGACAACATCTTGTGGCCAATCACCAACTTATTTGTGGTGGTGTACTTGGATGAAATCATGATCTTCAACTAGACTTGGGAAGAGCACCTCCACCACATCCGACATGTCCTCCAAACACTGCGATAACATAAGTTGTGTGCCAATTTGGAGAAGTGCACTTTTGGTATGACCCAGGTACAGTATATGGGATACATTATTGATGATCAACGGGTGCATGTGGATCTAGCCAATTTCCAAGTCATTTGGGATTGGCCTGCCCCAACCACTCTAACAGAGCTCTGCGACTTTCTAGGTCTTGCTAATTTCCACCGCATGTTCGTGTTGGGATTCTCACATATCACTTGGCCCTTGAGTCAAGTCACCAAGGGAGGAGCAAAAGCAAAATTATTTTGGTATGAATCTCAACAGAAGGCGTTCATAGAGTTGAAACATCATGTCTTCTATGCACTAGTGCTCACATTACTAGACTTGAAACAACCATTTGAGATCGAAACAAATGCCTTTGACTATGCTATTAGGGCAGTTCTTATTCAACGGGGGCATCTAGTGGAATATCACACCGAGACACTTTCTGACACAGTCCAGAAGTATCCCACTTATGAAAAAGGAATGTCTTCCATTGTGTAGGCTTGCCGACAATGGGAGCTTTACATTTTTGGGAAGGAAACGATCCACCAACCCCTGCAGTTCATATAGACACAAGGGAAGTTGCAGAACAATCACCATCATAAGTGGTCCACATACTTGCATCAATTTCATTTGAACATCAAGTACAATAAGGGAAACACCAATAATGTTGAACATTGCCTCAACTGACCACCGATCATGGTGCTAACCACCGTGCTCAACTCTTGTAGGCACGAGACTTTCGACTAGCTGCTTCTCTACAAAATAGATCCTGAATTCGACCACATATACAAGACGCTCTTGGAGGGTAAGAAAGTTCCAAATTTTCACCTCTAGGGTGCATTGCTATGTCACCTGGGATACCTTTGTGTTCCTTCGAGTGAGCATGCCGATATGGTTTGGGAAGCGCACTACATTCGGGTCGCTAGGAATTTTAGGGTCGAGAAAACAATGGCAGTATTGCAGAAGTATTTCTATTGGCCAAACCTTCGACAAGATGTCGGGAAGTACATCAGATCCTACACTGCCTGCGTCATTTCCAAACTAACCATCAAGAAACAAGGCCTCTATACTCTGCTACCTACCCCTAGTCGACCTTGGGAATCCATATCCATGGATTCCATGTTGGGCCTTGCTTCTACTAAGCATGGAAATGACTGCTTTTTGTGGTCGTCGACATATTCTCGAAGATGGCCATTATGGTAGCCTGCAAGAAGAATATCACAGTAGAAGCCACTACTAAACTATTATTTTAATGAGTGTGGGTACACTTTGGTATCCTACAGTCTATCATCTTGGATCGGGATAACAGTTTCCTCAGTACATTTTGGTCCAACATCTGGTCGATGCTGGACACCAAGACCACCAATTCTACAACTTTTCATCCACAAACTTATGGACATACAAAGATCGTCAACAAGATGATTGTACACATTCTGCGCATGTACAACTCAAAGCATCCACACACATGGGACGAGAGCCTCCCCTATGTACAAAAAATATATAACCGGGCTATCCACAACTCAACCGACCACAACCCCTTTCAGGTGGGCTTGGGATTCGAGCCACTATGTCTGATTAACGTAGCCATGCCATTTGTGGCTACTCAGGAAAAATCGGCTCATCTCCATTCTGAAGCTTCCAAGGAGAACAACTACATTGAACACATTCATCACATCCAACAACAGGTTCATGACATATTGGACAGAGGAAACGTTAAGTACAAGCAGGGACATGATCAACATCAAGTGCCACACAACTTCCAGGTGGGCGACAAAGTGTGGCTACATTTGCAGAAGGATCGCCTCGCTGGACCCCAACACAAGCTTCATTCGATCCGATATGGGACATATACCATCACCAAGGTTGTAGGGTACAATTCCTTTGATCTCAGTATTCCACCATTCCTAGGTCTGCACCCAGTGTTCAATGTGGACCGCCTTCGACCCTACTTTCCACCTCTACTGGACACATCTGACATGGCACGACAACTTGCACCAACAGAGTTAAAGCCAGAGTGCATGGAACAAACCACAACTGATCAGATCATGCACACATAGATCAAGAACACTTTCCAACAGAGAATCCAGCTATATCGAGTTTTCAAAGCAGGCCAACTCCTCCACTAGGGCAAGTGGTTCACCACGGAGCAGGTTCAACATAAATTTCCTCACCTAATGGAGGCTCTTCAGGTAATGGGTACCATTGTTTCTTAAGGGGGGAGGAATGATCTAGGTGGATATTGGTGGACACCCACCTATTCCACCTAGACCTCCATTCAGTTTCACCAGTTTCCTTTTTTATAGCAGCATTTACTATTTTTATTATTTTTTTCGGGTCCTGAACTTTCAGAGCATTTTTAACCCCATAAACGATGTTTTTTTGATGTCTGCAGTAGGACCATAGTTGTAGGGAGGGGCCCACAACAAAATATGTAGTAATTGGAGATATATTTATGATTATATATCATACGCACCAAATATAGATAATATGACCAAGTTACGACCCTTGGAAGTTGGCTGCCCAACTAAACCCAACGGGGCCCACAAACTCTTGGTGTTTTATGTCCTGGGGTTAGGGTTTTGGATTTTTAGGGTTTTCCTATGTTGTTAAATAATAAAAAGGCTCTTAAGCCTCAGTGTAACACAGTTAAGAGGGATGTAGCCGCCACATCTCTTCTCAGAGATAAGCTACCAACGCCCTAGCTAGTTTATTTTCATTTTGTCTGTAAGCATATTTCAATTATTTGATATTAATGAAATGAAGTGTTATTTCTACTGCATATTTGTATTTATGTGTATTCCTGTATTTTATTACGTTCCTAGATAAGTCCGTATCAGACCAGCAGTAGGATTTGTACCTAGGTCTCATACAGATGCCAACCCAGAGATGTGGGTCCAACTAGGAGAAAATACTTACAACACTAACGCACCAATGTTGGAGATAGTTAAACATCTACAGGTTGAGATGAAAAACTTGAGAATTGATAATGAGAGATTGAGGTTAGAACAAGAGAGGATAATGAAAATCCTCTTGGATAGACAAAACCAAAGGAATCCAAATCCTAGCCCAGAAGATGGAAATAGAGCTAAGATGCATCGATAGGGGGAGGACAACCCAGAAGTTGAGGGAGGTTGAATTGATAACGACGAGGAACCTAAAAGTGCTCCAGGTGGAAAGGAAACTTAGAGGCAGAAGGTCGAGCTACAGGGGGAGTTTAAAAAAAAGAAACCTCCAACATTCGATGGAGAATCGGAAGAAGTCGTTGAAGCATGGTTATTCAACATGAACAAATATTTTCAGATCTATTAATATGATGACAACCTAAAGGCTAGATTGGAAATTTATCAATTATAGGGTAAAGCCACCTTATGTTGGGAAGATATTAAAACGATTTGGGGAATTTATGAACATGAGGTGACCTAGGACTACTTTCAAAAACATTTTAAAGACAAGTGTTTGACGGAATGATTCTACGATGAAAAAGCGAAGGAATTCCATGACTTGAAATTGGGACAACAAACCATGGATGTGTTTATAACCAATTTTACTTGGTTGTAGAGGTATGTTCTTGGAATTATAGAGGAGAAGTATAAATTGCAACATTTTATGAGCATCTTGTCAACTTTCATGAAGGAAAGATTGGAATTCGATTACCCAAAATCGATGGACAAGGCTATCTAGAAGGCTCGGATTTGATACCAGTAGATGAAGCAAAAGGGGGAGACCAATACAAGATGGCCAAACAAGAAGGGGCAGAGAAATTTTCAAAACAACAAGAATGCTAAAGTTGTTGGGAATAAGAGAGTACACAGAAAACAACTGAATGGATCTTTGGGAAAAGGTCAACAAAAAGTTCGAGCACAAAACGAAACTAGACAAACGAAGGCATCAAGCACACAAAACCTAAATCGGCAACAAATGCCTCCTTTATAGTGTTGGGACTGTGGGGAACTGCATTATTATAAAAACTACCCTCATCATGCCAGGGCAGAGCCAATTGCTAATATTCAAGAAACTTATACAGTCGGGGAAGTGGCAAGGAATATCCCGCGAATCAATGCTGCAGTGGAAGATCACCAGGATGAATACCAACCAAGGATGGTGGAATTTGAAGGTAAAATAGCTAAACACCCTGTCCCTATTTTAATATATCACAATGCAAACTTAAGATATGTTAATATGAAATTAGTTGAAATGTGTCATTTGCAAAGTGTCAAATTTAGGAATCCTTGGTTAGTACAACTGGCCATTGGAGCAAAGCGGAGAGTGACTGCCAATGTAGAGTGTTTTCCTGTAGAAATAGGAGGACAATAGATCAAAGTGATTCTAAACATGTTACATTTAGGATCCTATGATGTGTTAATATGTATATATTGGTTTGAGAATCATTGATCCTTAGTAAATTTTAAAGAAAAAACTATCAATTTTCTTACTGATGAGGGTAGTAGGCAAGAGATTCGAAGCATTAAAAGGGGCATAAAGTTGTGACCAATCACAACCAATCAACTAAGAAAATTTATTCAAAAGGGTTGTTAAATCTATGCGATGCAAGTTGGATACACCAATTTGTTACACGTCATTTTGTCACCATTGAGCAAATGGCCACCAAATTTGGATCTCTAGCTATCCAAAGAAGTGTTCCAAGCACTCCCCTACAATGTTGGAAGAAAAAAAATCCCAAAGACAACAAGAATCATGGGTTACATTTCTCAAAAACCTATTTTTAAGCACTTTCTTAGTTTCCTAGCCATTATCTGCACAAGTGCAGTTTTGAACATTGTGGCTTGTCTTCCACTGAAAACTGTGAAAATCACTTAACAAAGGTAAAAATAAGAAGCAATTTCTAGAATCATTTTTGGATGAATATTTCCCAACGAAAGGCCTCGATCCCCTACATACTTAGGCGTCATCCCTTGGTTCATGAATAAAACTCGCTCTCATTGTGGAACCTAAATCCCTCTCTTTATGGATCTCATCCCAAGAAATAGGATATAAAACCTCCTCCTCTTGGCCTATGAATTCAACATAGACCTGAGGGTAAAGGAGGACTTCTGAATGTAAACTTATGCAATTGTATTAGGGTTGAAATCTTGTCACCTAAGGGGAGTATTGGAGATCATTGGGAGGAGGCTTACATAATCAAGGCTAAGGTTGTATTTCTTCTTCTTATTCAAATTAATACAAGCAATTGTTTCTTTCCTATTTGCACTGGTTATGATGCTCTTTGCTAAAATCCTTGATCTTTTGCATAGTTTATTGCTAAATATTGGATCAAAATTATGATATATTCTATGTTACGACTTCTATGCACTCCTTGTTTGACTCTTTATCTACATTATTCTTTTATTCCTAGTTTTTTTTTATGTTTATGCATATCTTCTCTTGAAGTAGAAAGGGAGAGCCTTTGAAGGCATCACAAGGACATCTACTGTAGAAATATCGCTATGATACCATGTAGAAAATACACCAATGGATTCAATTTGATCTTGTGATGTATTAAAACAAGATATTGAATCCTTCTACAATATTTGCGGAAACAAAACACGATCGCACAATCACATATAAGCAAGAGAAATAAATTATCAATCGCACAACACAATATGTTCTTGGGGAAAACAACCGATCAAAACCCCTCTATCTATATTGTGTATTAATTCAAGGAATCATGAAACAATACAATGGTTAATCTCTCATGAGATTCTCCAACACTCTTCCAACTATCTCACTCTGATCCTGCTCAAAACTGGCTTGCAATGCTCAGGGAAAATTGACAAACACTTTGCCAATTCTCAGCCTCTGCTCAGCCTAGCCTTTCTCACACAATTCCTAGGGAATTATCTCCCTACTAAATAGGAAAAATAGCCTTCCTTGATTGCGCAATGCATCATGTTTCAGTTATATATTAAGGAAAGGTAGTAGCTACTTGTATGTTTGTTTCTAGATTTGTCTTTAAATATAAGGATATCACTCTTGTCTGCTATGTAGAAATTAATTGTAGATTCAATATTGCTCATGTAAAATTATGAAACATAAGACTCAAATCTACTCTACTCACATGCAAAAAGCAATTCACGATTGAGAAGCTATATAAAAAACATGCATAATCAATTAACACACATCCACAAGGATATATCTAGGGGAAAGAAATTTCTCAAAACCCCTTCATATTTGTATTGCATTAATCAAAATATAGAGAAGAAATACAATGCTTGCTTAAGCCTGAGCAACATCTGCACAAGTATAATCTATCTCACTGCCTCACAGACTGACTCTGGTCAATAATTAGCCAATTTTCTTTCCTGCCAAGCTCTTATTTCCTTGCGTTATTTCCATGGGAATTAGCCCAATTATTTAGTGAAATTCCTCATCCATAACTGCGTAATCCCTATATGCCCCTCTCCGACTACATCCACCACCTGTACTACTTGGATAATTATAAAACTAATAGTACACTTCCCTTGAACTTGAATATCAATTGGGTAGCTCGAATAATTATTGTCTTAATTATAAGTTAACTGGTTAAACACTGAAGCTACACCCCACTTCTAAACCTCCTACTAGTTCCTCCAACATTTGGAACTAGTTTAACTGACCTTGACTCAATTTAACTGAATTTAAGTGTTACAACTGGAATTAAACTCAACCTAGGCTCCTAAAATTTAGGAATCACTATACAAAACTCAAGTTAAGCCCTCAATTCGAATTAACTAAGATAATTGAGTGATAACAACTTAGTTAACTCATTCAAGTTGTCTTGTGATGTGGAATTTCTATTTTCTCCTAATTTAATTGAAGGAAAATTAAATAAGAATTTTCTTGCTACAATTTTTCAACATGATATAATACAGTTCTAAAGATAATATAAATTTCTTGGAAAGTATACCAGTTATACAAGAGTTTTTTGATGTATTTCTGGAGGAAATTTTGGGGCTGTCGCCAAAGCGGGATATTGAATTTACTGTAGAACTGGTCCCATGAGCAACTCTAATGTCAAAAGCCACTTACCGTATGAGTATCCCTGAGTTAACAGAGTTAAAATACAACTGCAAGAATTAATTGATAAAGGATACATTCATCCAAGTGTTTCACCCTATGGAGCCCCCATAATGTTTGTGAAAAAGAAAGATGCACTTTGCGATTACGTATTGACTATAGTAAATTAAACAAAGTAACTATTAAAAACAAGTACCCATTTCCAAGAATTGATGATCTATTTAACCAAGTGAAGGGTGCTATTGTGTTCTCAAAGATTGAGTTAATATCAGATTATCATGAAATAAGGATAAAAGAGGAGGACATCTACAAAGCAATGTTCTAGAACCCGTTATGGTCATTATGAATTTGTTATTCTTGCATTTTGCCTCACCAATGCCTTAGCAACATATATGAGCATGATGAATGGTATTTTCTACCCCTATTTGGACAAGTTCGTTTTGATTTTTATTGCCGGAATTTTGATTTAATCGAAAAATTTGGAAGAGCATAAAGACATCTTCGGATAGTGTTGCAGACCCTAAGAGAAAATCAAATTTGTTCAAAATTTGGTAAATATGATTTTTATAAGGATCAAATTCAATATTTGGGACATGTTACTTCCTCTAAGGGTCTAGCTGTGGACCTTGAGAAAATTAGAACCATTATGGAATGGTATGTTCCAAAAAATGTTGCATATATTAGATCTTTTATGGGCTTGGCTGGGTACTATCGCCTCTCTATAAAAGTATATTCTAAAATTTCTTACCCTATAACTTCTTTGCAGATAAAGGGAAGAGCATTTAAGTGGACAACAAAGTGCCAAAACAACTGAATCCCATATTGACAACAACCCTTGTGTAATAAAATTGCGGACCTCGAAAAGGAGTTTACTTTCTATACTGAGCCAAGTGGATATCGGTGGCCACCCACCTATTCCATTTGGACCCGCACCATCAATTCTTGCAACTTTTCACATTCAACACAACTTACTATTTTTAGCAGGTTTTCGGGTCCTGCACTCCCAGAGCCATTTTGGGGCCTTAATGATCCATGTGGATAGTGGTGGCCACCCACCTATTCCATTTGAACCCCCACCATCAGTTCTTCCAATTTTTAAGTTGCAGCACAACTTACTATTTTTAGCAGTTTTTCAAGTCCTGAACTTTCAGAGCTGTTTTGAGGCCCTAAACGACGTTATTTTGGAAACTGATGTTGCTCAAATTGAAAGTTGTACTCCTCAAATATATATTTCTAATGAGGTATGATACGCATCAAACGAATATCGTATGCCAAAGTTACATCCCCGGGGAGTTGAAACACCAATTTACCCAAACGGGGCCCATAGTTTTGGTGCTTCATCTCCTAGGGTTAGGTTTTTGGACGTTTAGAGTTCTCCATTGTTTCTCAATAATAAATAGGCCCTCGAGCCTCATTGTAACATAGTTCAGAGGTCTATAGCCGCCACATCTCTTCTCATAGATATGCCACCAGCACCCTAGCTATTTTTATTTCCATTATGTCTGTAAGCATATTTCATTCATTTGATTTTAAATAAAATGAAGTATTGTTTCCGCTGCATCTCTGTGTTTATGTCTATTTATGTATTTTATTGCATTCCTGCATAAATCCGGATCATATACAGATGCTTTCCAGGAGGGAGTTGGAGGGGTTTTAATGAAGGAATGTAAGGTAATAGCCTATGAATCCCACAAGTTAAAGGAACATGAGCAAAGATATTGCGCGTATGATTTGGAGCTAACTGCGATTTTTCACACTCTTAAGGTTTGGAGACATTATTTGTTAAGGAAAATATTTCAGATAATGAAATATCATAGTGGTTTAACAAGTTTCTTTAAGCAACCTAATTTAAATGTTTATCAAGCTAAGTGGACCGCTTGTCTAAGTGAGTTTGAATTTGACATTAAGCATCTAAAAGAGAAGGAAAATCGTGTGGTTGATGCGTTGGGTAGAAAGTTTCACTGTGTGTATGAAATCATTTACAGTTAGGTAGAATTTTATTTTTCTGAGGTGATTAAAGAAGTCGCTCATAGAGATCCATAGTACATATTATTGTCGAAGCAAATTAAGAAAGCACAAAATTATGAGAAACTGTATGAATATGTTATAAATAATAATGGTTTATTTAACTTTAAGGGGAGAGTATATGTTCCAAACCATCTAGAAATTAAGAATTTTTTGTTGGATGAATTTGATCAAAGTTCTTATGCCTCCCACCCAGAACAAAAACTGTTGGACATGGGATCCCCTCGAAGAAAGCAGTAGAGAAAGACTCTGCAGATTAAGGAGCGAAGCGCGTAGTGCAGAGTCCATTTTGAGTCTTAGGGGCATTGGGGTGTGCAAAATCCCCTTATAATGTAATGTAATGAGAATATTTTTTGAACGTTGAACTCCGCCCATGGTTTTGGACCATGGTATTGTAAAAGAAAAATATATATAAGGAGTCTAGATATAATTCATAGGTAGTCTAAGTAGAAGTTGATGAGATGCATTTGGATGTAAGATTGTTTTGAGTCAGAGTCTGTGGTTTTGGGTTAGAGGAAAGACTCCTGTAGTTGAGTGCACGGAGACCTTAAGAAGTCTGCAACTGTGTGCGTTGAACCCTGCAATTGAGTGTGCAAGGTGAAAGTGAATGTATGAGAAAGATCCGAATATGAATGAAAGACCTTTGAAGATATATCTGAGAATCTGTTGTTGTGTTTTAATTTACTATTGTTTATTATTATTTTTTCTAAGTAAGGGTTCTAATATGCAATTGCATAGCAAAGTTTGGTTTATGGTTATTTATGTTGTTTTATGTATAATTAAGCAAGATCACGTAGTATGGTAGTAAGTTCAACAAATGTCTTGAACAACGTTTGTATAATTGATATATCTATTTTGCAAAGCTCTGTCAAGGAAGAAAAGCCCTAAAGTTGCAATCCATCTTCCCTCTGGATGCAGAAACTTGGTTCTAGCATCCCCCTATATTGCCTCAGGTGAGACTTCGGTCTGCGCAAATAGATCGTTTCCGAAAGGGCCAGTAATAGTGGGTTTTTTTGGTTCGCACAACCACATTTGAACCTGGGTCTAGGCCCCATCAAGCAAACAAATGGATCCATTGTCATGATCGGGATCTGATTGAGTGATAGTTGGATGTGTAATATGTCTAAGTAAGAGATTAAAGATTGGGTAGATATAAAAGAGCACGAGTTTATTGTGCAAGAAAATAGAAATCCGCGCATCTCTTCTAAACATTGGTTACAAAAGTATATTTATACAAATCAGTACAAGATATTTTTGGCATCATTTTCTAAAGAGATGTACGAGTGCATATCAAGACTAGTTGCGTAGATGAGTCATTTCAATAATAAAACAATTGCATGGACCCCATATATGATTGAGAAGATGAAAAATACTAATAATGAGATCATGAGGGTTGTTGATTATTGGACCGATAGTATCCTTGGAGGGTTTATTACTGAGTTCGTGATCGAGACTTTTATGTCTTATAGCGAAGCAGAGTGAAATTTCTTCAAAGGCGCTAGAGGTAAGTAACTGAATTCACTGAAGTTCTGGATTAAAATGCTATTGTGTGAAAAGGGTATATTATGGATGCGCTCATATTGATGTTTGATGAAAGATAACTTGGTGCTATGCGAGCGATAAATATTCAGAACAAATTGGGGTACTTACGTTCAAATGCAATATCGTCCGCTGTTTGAAGGAGAGAGCAACACCGCTACTGTGAGAAGTCTGTCACTGAGATCTGAAAGTTAGCAAAGCACTACTAAGATTCCCCAACCTTCCACCCCCATCATCACCCCATCCCATTCCATTCCTCCACCTCCCCCATTCACCATGGCCCAACACAAAGATGATTTTGTTAAAGGGATTGGATGATCCTGAACAATTTTGGTTTGTTGTAGAAGCAATATGGAGTTCACAAAATATTATAGATGAAAACATGTCAAAAGCGCAGTTGGTTACAACGCTGCAAGATAGAGTATTGTCCTTATACATGAAATATGTTACGAAAAATTCAAATGCTACATTAGTTGAGATGAAGACCATGTTGAACGTGCGCTAAACTCTAAATTCAAGAAACCAAAGTCGCAGTCCCAATGTATCACAAAAATCAAAGAGATTAAGCAACTAGCTACTCAGACCATGTGGGAGGTGGATCAAAGATTTAAGACACTATTGATCCAAATTAGCTTCAATATCTCGAATGAACAACATAGAGAATGGTTCATTGTTATATTTTTGCCTCATCTCATATTTCCATCGTCACAACAGAAGATCGCAACTCAAGCTGAAGGCTGGAGATCACGATGAAGCTTGAAGCTTCGCCAGTAGCTAATACAAGAATAAGAGTGCAACCGATTCATAATAAGTTGGCAAGCTTGCACATGGAGCTCCAGGATCTAAAGAAGGGAAAGGAGGCTAGATCTGATATAAGGTCGGAAGTCTGGTGTATCAAGTACAAAGCAGAGGGTCACTATAAAGAGCAGTGCCCTGTTCATAGAGACTATTTGGGCGCTAGGATGTCGAGTCCATTGAAGCCTGGATCGAGTGTTAGGACAGGTCTAGGGCCCCATGTATGGTGTAGAATATGTGAAGTTGCATGCCGACATTCCAAGGACTATTGTCATTTGCTACAAAAGTTTGCCACATTGCCGAAGCAATTGTTCTGCAATTTTCGCAGTTCGGTGGGACACAATGAACAACATTGTAAGAGCTACGATCTAATGATGCAGAACAATCATGGTGCATACAAAATGTAAGTATAAGGTTGTGAAGCTTTGGGTTCACCGACTACGCTAGGACGTTTCCTAGGCTAAGGGTGTGGCCGAGGAGGAGGCGTTGGTTGTGGATGACGACATATCATGTGTTACAACCGCGGACAGCTAGGACTTTTTTTCCAGGGATTGTTAGAATCCTACTGTAGTTTCTTGTAAGTATTGTCAATAATTTGGTCATGAAATCAAAGATTATCCCATTTTTTAGCTAAAATGCAGAAGAAGCGCAACTAGTAGCCGACTCAGAATATACAAATGATGAGGGTTGAACCACTCTCTGAAGATCCTAGCGTTAACATAGTAACGCGCAGTGGTGTGACTACAGGATGAAACTGTGTGGAAGAAAATAGGATTGTGATGGAGACATGGGTAAGAAAAGCTGAAGATAAGAATGTTTGGTTTAATGTGTAGCATGAGAAAGAGACATTCATGGAAGAAAGAAGACATTTATGACTCCTAAAGCTTCGACATCAACCATGCATCGAGAACTATTTCCATTAAGGAATAAACCTGAGGAGAATCCTGAAGTAAAGGATGCTCACCAGTCTATCTTGGCATCCTTCTTACAGATGTGTATGAAATTAATAAGGGACCAAAAGGCTGTAGAAGGGTTACAAGATCTGAGAGATAACTACGTTGGCAAGGAAAATCTGCAACTAGAACAACGCGTGGTAAACAAAGTGTATGAGAACAAGAAAATAACGGACCAGGAAATGCAGTTGATTGCACAGATCGATGATTATGAGAGGGATAAATTCATTCTGAATCTGGGATCAGATGCCAACATTATGTCAAACATACATGGGAGCGAATGGGAAGGCCTAAGCTGCAATGGTCACCAATTCAACTGAGAATGGAAATCAACAGAAGATCATTCCTATGGGGCGATTGCAGGGGATCAACGTAGATATTGATGGAGCAAGTGTGTTAGTCGACTTCGAAGTTATTGAGATCGTTGATGATATAAATCCTTATCCTGCATTGTTGGGATTTGATTGGGCTTACGACATGGATGATATAATCAACTTGAAGAAGGGTAGACGATCTTTGAAAAGAATGGTACCCAAGTTGTTGTGACATTAAATCCTTCCGAAGGTGCGCTCTATATAGAGCTTGTCCAGCATGAGTATGGGGATGCTGAGATTGATCAGATCTATAAGCTTGCTGCGCAAGCTAAAGACTGGATTAATCCCATCGCGTATGGAAGAATATGTTGGGAGCGCAATAGTTCATGAGTTTTTGATTCCGATGAAGAGTTGGAGCATTGGAATAATCGCTTGCATGAAGTAACTACTACGCGATGTAACAAAATTACCAAATCTCTGCGATGTGTCTGATTGGAAGTGCGTGACTTGCATTTTTATGATGGAATAAGGAGTTTTTTCTTAATTCTGGAATAATTTCAGCAAAAGGTGCCCGAGGACTAGAGATACAAAACTTTGGACTTCACATTGAGTTCTACTCGAACCCGATGGTGGGGCGCGCACAGGGAAAGTTTAGGTTTGGTCATGTCGATATAAATATCATAGAGAAGCATGATGGTCAGAAAGATCCTCGTGAGCATTTATCTAAATGGACCACAGCTTGGGGAACTACCTCAACCAGAGTGGGTGCACATGTTCTTTCATTCCTTGGATACGTTAACTCAATAGTGGTATCTTGAAACAAATTTGCGCCATGGAACTATAGATTGGGATGATATGATAAAAGGATTCTTATTAACTTATAACTTCGTTGATGGTTGGGAGCGTATTACTGAGGCTTTTCAAGAAGTCAATGGAGGAGTATTTCAAATTACCAAGGAGCTAAGGACGTTGGTACAACCTGATTGGGTTTCACAATTGGAACATGCCCAAGGAACTTACAACCAATCTGATTGGAAAGATCTGGTCAATAATTCTATGTTGGGGGAGGAGACCTGCGAGTGCCTATTTGAAGGGGTGTGTAGGACTACAAATGAGTTTGCCGAAGGGTGGCTTCCTCGAAGTAGAATTACTACGCGAAAGCACGACAACAAGGGCAACTGGAGGTTACTACACCAAGGGAGGCAGGAATGCGCTGAATTGGTGAGTCTAGCAGAGTTCGTAAAAAAAGTGACCGTTGGAACAATAATAGTTGATTGGAAAATGACTTGGCCATTAAAATGAGCAAGAGGGATGCATTTAATGGGCATATCTGGGCGAATATGCCACCAAATTGACATTGATGAGGAAGATCTAAAGGAGAGGATGGGATTTGAATTTGAATTTCTCTATCAAGAATCCCACTCCCCATTCGAACACTTTGCACGCTAAGATTTAGAAGTGAGAGTTGTTGTTTGCAAGAGTGCCGAGCAAAATATTGCATGTCGGATTACAGTTTCGAAGCATTCAGAGAAGCATTGATCAAGGCAAGGTTCAACCACACAATCCATCTAGGTTTAGACACCACATTGAATTCCACACTGCCAACAACTGTCACAGGGACAAGGTCACCCAGGAAGCAGACAACTGCAGGCACAACGCCATCCAAAAATCCGCAGAAGCGAGTGACAATATCATTGCCCCAGAAGAAACAACCTAAGGAACAACCAAGTAAGGGGGCCCAAGACCCACAGAAGGAGGCTATGGAGATCGAATCCGATGAAGAAGAAGTAGCGCCGAAGGAAATTGATGCTCAGGAGGTCGAGCATATCTCTAAGTTGCCTCTGTATATTCCGCCTTGGAAGCCGGAAGCTACGAAGTTGGCAAAGGATCTGAATGCAGTGAAATACAAGGTCTTTATGCCTTTGATTCCGAACGAAGTTCCAGTTGAAGGAGAGTTATTAACCAAGGTGCCCCAGCTGCAGATGGAGGACTAGGACTTCAATGATCGTAGTAAATACCCGCAGTTTGAGCCCAACCAGTATCGATGCCAACGAAGCTATGCAGGAGGAGTGACTAGATTGGAGACGATGAATTGGGTGACTGGTATCCAAGAGGCCAAGATGCTCAACATGTTGTACGTGCCACACTTTGGGCGAAGTGCGATTAACACCATTTGTGTGCACCAACTGCTAGCACTGGTGCACGATGACTGCTTGTGGGTAGGGAAGAATATCCCTATCGATGCGATGTTAACAAGGAGGATTATGACCCTTCCTTGTCTCATATTGGACCCCGTAGAAGCTTTTGTGGGAAAATATCAGGACAAACGGCTTGTTGACCAAATGAAAAAATATTATAATCTAACGAAGGTAACCCAGGGTTATTCAATTAAATCCATTTCTGATATATCTTTGTGCTTTTCCACACACATTTTAGCTGGAAAAATTATGAGAAAGAGTCGTGGAGAGGAGGCTTCTACACTAGTCATATCCTTGGCTGCAGAGTGTGTTCCTAGGAACTTCCAATGTGCATCTCCTTGATAACGTACAATTATTCCATATGAGGACATATTATGTTGATTTCATCTAATGTGGATTATGTCTATTGAAAACCTATGCATTGGAAGAGTTTCTACTTTCTACTTTCCCTTTATCATACTTCTTATACCTGCAACCATATGACCTATCTATATAGCATCCAATGTCAACATAAATGTACATGTACCTCATTTTTATTTCCTTTTGAGTCATCCTGCAACAGGTTTCCTTAGAATGAAAGAGATTCATTCTCTTCAACTGCTTCATGAATATGTCATCACATTCTAATCCCAGAATTCCGCAAGTTAGAATTCTTGAAGAAACCTTTTGCTTTCTTTCTAATGAGTGAATGGAAAGAGAATTCCATTAAAAAATGTCAGCACCTGTTTACATATTTATTAATGAATGATGAACCATGATCTAGATAATTGACTTCTAATAAATGTTATATATACAATGAGGTTCCCAGGAGCTATTTATCTTAGAGCATAGATATCTCATAAATGTTTTTCCAGACATCCTCCTATGACAAGTACTCCTACTTTTGATGCTTCTATCATGATGCTAATTTTAAAATGATGCATCTATCGAATATACAATGTGTACTAACATACTATTTTACAACCAAAAAATACCTCTTAAAGTGGAAGATGATCTCAATCATAGTATAGATCTTTCACTTCTTCTTTCTTAGGCTTCTTTGAATCATGTTCTTCTATTTCTCTGTCAACATGGGCTTCCTCCTTTTTCCTCTTGTCCTTATTATATTTGGGACAATCCTTTTTATAGTGGCTAAGTTCATTACAACCATAACATTGTATCTTATACATGTTTCTTCTTTTCTTCTAAGGACCAAACTTACAATTTTTTCCTTTCCTCCTTGACATGGCAGCATAGGCTTGATTTTCTTCATTTGATCCTGTATCAATTTTAGCTTTCAATCTAGTCTCTTCTATCTTACATAAAGACCACAGATCTTGGAATGGTGTTGCTTGTTTCTTCCCATATATGCTTGAAGTGAAGTTTCCCCATCCCTCAGCTAGAGCAATCAAGACCATTGTAGTCATTTCTCTATTAGACATTACTTCTCCCAATTCTTGCAGTCGATCTCTCATTTCAGTAATCTTCATAAAATATGAAGTGATTTATTCCTCTTTAGACAACTTCAACTTGTATAGTTCTTGTCTCATAGATATTACTTCCCCTGTAGTACTCACCGAGAACAAATCCACCAATTTTTCATATATTTCTTTTGAAGATTCTTGTTTTGATATATAGGGGATTAGAGAGTCCTTTGCGGATTCTATAAGAATCCTATGTGCTCTTATGTCTCCCTTCATGTATTTAGCATGTGCTTGAGTATATTATTTTGAAGGTTTAGTCACTGACCCTTTGATGTAATCCATAACTTCATTTTCAGTCAAATTTAGATATGTCCTTTTCTTCCATGCAAGAAATTTTTTAACCCTAACCAATTTGTTGCTTTCTTTGCAAAAAGACATTTTGACATATTCAAATGAAGTCATAATATACTTACTTGAATATATGTTTTTTTATTTATTTTTACAACCAACTTCCTAGTTGATGATAATGTAGATAGTAGTAGGAGCTCCCTCTTAGATAGACTTCTTCAAGAGTGGTGTAAATTGGTAGATCACCTTGGATCCTTGATGATGGCTCCAACAATGTTGACTTGCCTTCAATCACGAGATAGCTTGAAATTCTTTGAAGATAAAGATCATCTCCTTGATCTTATTTTTCCTCTTTAAAAGACCTTGATGTATAAGTAATTTAAGTAAGGTCTCGGGTCTTCATGAGATGGCTAGAGGGTTTCTTAAATTTATGCAAACTGCTCCTTCTTGAATGAGTTAAGATCTTCCTAGATCTGAATCTCTGACTTTTTATTTGGTGCCTTCTAGAAAACTGATCTTTGATCCCTTGAAACTTGTGTGTCTTCTTGTCAAATAACACTTTCTTGTCTTCAACACCTTAGCTCTAATACCATGTTGAGAATTTAGTAGGGCAGTGTTTAATTCAATTCTCTTACTTGATAATTGTTTCTGTTATATTGGTTATTCTCCTTTTACTTAGATATTATCTTATTTAGCTTAGTATGTCTTTCATTAAGTCAATTAATAAAACAGAAGAGACACAAAGTTCAGGCTCTTCAAGCTAGGGCCAAAACCTCTCCCTCTTGGAGAGGAAAAACCGAAAGTAATTATTCTTATAGATCTTCAATTGACGAGTACCATAACCATGACATAGACCCTTGACACCAGTATGCCTCTAAGACCTTATCACTGCTCTTTCTAGGCTCCTTATGCTGACCTCCTTTTCTGCACTGTACTGCACCAGTACTAAGGAAACTCGGTCCCTAGTTTAGCAACCCTAACTAATGTGTTCCCTTTGATTCTTCTATGGTCTCAACTTGACCTCCAGTAAACTCTTCCTTGGTCTTCTTATTATACCCAAGGTATCCTATACCGAGATCACTTGTGTTGTTGTAGGGTATTTTCTTTACGCTGTGCACTTCCTTCTTTTCGAGATGTCCGAAGTGTATTATCCCAAGACTAAGATCACTTGCACACCTTGCAACTATTCTCATCCTTGCTGACTTGACTTCCTTCTATGAATTATTTTACATACTTGATTACAATCCTATCTCCTCGACCTTCCTGAAGTGACCACATAGATGCGAGGGATGTATATACTCAAGACAAAGAGCACTTATTACTGCGCTTGCATTGTGATACTTATTCACTGAATTGCCTCCTTCTTATGCACCCAAAAACACTCTCCTTTCGCATTGTAATCTCATGACATGAAAGAACTGTTGGTGACCAAATGAGGCTGCAATCCCTCCTTTATATAGAGATTGTCTCCCTCTTCTAAGTCGACGTGACAATCTAATTGTGAGCCAAATTTTTCAAGTAGATCTTCCAACATCTTCTAGGCCAACATGTTCAAGGGTATATCCATCACATTTGAGCCGAAATCAAAGAGTACTTTGACAAGGTCTTGAGGCATACTTTTTACATCCATAATTTGTCTTTTACAAGTGTAACAACACTTCATATTCATGAATATAAATTATACATTTATGACAAGATGGGAAACCCCTAAAGACATCAAGAAGAGGTCTTTGACCTACAATAAAAACTCCTTGCTCATGAAACCCATGATGCAAGTAATACAAAATACATTTTATTATCTTTTTCTTCTTCATTACATAAATTCATAATTACAAGTCATTATGAATATAGAACCTAGTTACACTTTTCAACAAGATGCCCCCTATGTGAAAGTGCGGAAGAATCCACCCTTCATATTTTCCTCCATTGTCAGTTGGCAAAGAAAGTTTGGGTGGTGATTTTAGGGCCTCTTTTCAGCATGATCACTTGGTCGTATGACATCCCCATGATTTTCAGTTCATGGCACGAATCGTATTCGGGCTCCCTTCATTCCAAAATCAATTTCAAATAAATCTGGAGGGCCCTCCCCAAGTATGTCTGTTGCCAAATATGGCTAATAAGGAACAATTTGATCTTCAGAATGAACCGCTCCTCATCTCAAATGGCTACAATGAAAGCCCTCTCGTTGTGGATGGATATGCACAAGCTAGAGGATGAACCTGCCTTGGACCAAAGTGAGTCAGCCTAGATGGCGCCATGGGTCAGCCCCCCAACCCCTTAGCTAGAGCCAAAATCCATCCCTCCTCATGCCCCATGGATCCTTAAACTATTTTTTGAGGGACTGGTAGATTGGATTAAATGTTAGAAACAATGGACTCTTCAGTTTGATGGGGCTTCAAAAGGAAATCCAGGGGTGGCAAGAGGGGGAGGGACTCTCATTAACCCCGATAGAAACATCGAAGTCAAACATGCTTGGAGCCTGGGAAAGAAAACAAACAATCAAGCAGAGGCCTATGGTTTACTCCTTGGGCTCTCTCTTGCAAATTAAAAGGACATCAAGGAACTACAAATCCTAGGGAACCCAAAACATGAGTCTAAACCAAGTCATCAAGCACTCCCAAGATATGATTCCTCTCTTTGACCGAGTGGCATTCTACCATATTCTAAGAGGAAATAACCAAGAGGCAGATGAGAAAGGCAACCTGGCTTGTAGGATGAAGGAAGAAATTAATGTTGTGAACGGTATAGAAGGAACCCTACATATTCCATAATCATGCCTAAAGCCTTCAGAAAAGAGACCGAGTATGGCCCCTCTAACCAAAATATGATGAATGGTTTTTATAATAATTGCAAGGTGGGGGGATTGACCCATTTATGCCCCCTGCCAATCTCTCCCTCCCTTCCCCATTTCCCACCCTCTTCCTTCTGCACCCCCTCACCCCCCTTCCCTCGGTAAGATCTATGCTTTCTCCCCTTACCCTTTTGCCTCCCCCTCACACTTCTCCCCTGCCCCCTTCCCCTTTGCTCATCCCCTGGTCCCTCCCCGTCACACCCCTCTCTTTCCAGGCGAGATGCCACATCGAAGTCAATGCCAGGTCACTCTATTTATCCTTCGTCCCATCAACCATAATTCTTCTCGGCTTGCCCTTGTGACTCGTGGCATGGAGCAGTCTGAATTCATGTTGTAGCATGGTGGTCTTCACTCAGCCCGTCCTACACTTGGTACTTGGAAGACCTTCTGCATTCGATCTCTGATCCCTCGTCTTTGTTGCAATTGCAGTAGTCGATGTTCCAACATTCGCTCCATGGGAATTTTGGGTTTTGGGGGATTGAATTTACTCCTAATGCTTCGAATTGTGCAGATAGCGCGTGGGAAGAATACATGGGTGGGATTAAGGGACGAAGAGAAGAGAAAGAAAGTAATGGCGATGCATTGGGATTTTAGCATGGTCGGTACAATGACGAAGGCATGCATCAAAATTCATACCTAGGATGGCTATTTAGGGGCTAACAGTAAGATTTGTTGTAAGGAGTTTTGGTCTGTCTCTACCAAGGTGGCCTCTACTTTTCTCCAGAGGCCGTGGTGGAGGTTTCGGCAAAGTCTCGGTAATTCTCTTGTTAGGGTGGCTGGCTGGTTTGTGCTCTTGTGTAGTGTGGGTTGTGGTGGGTTATTGCCGTGGGTTGGGAAGAGTGGCAGTGGTTTTGTAGAGGCTCCTCTCATCGGGGGTTCTGGGAGTGGTCTATTAGTTTGGACCTTATTTGTGCGAGAGGTTCTAGGCTCCCTAGAGGACTGTGGCTTTGGTTTTTTGTGGCTGACATCATGAGCGTGCAGAGTAATTCAATAGTGGAGAGTTCTAGGTCGGGCTCCTTGGGTCTCCGCAGATCCAGGTTTGGGGGTTCGAGGGCGAGATGGGCCCGAGATGGAGGTAACATAAAAAAACACACTTGAAGTCTGTGCACAAGAACATAGGGAGTTTAGAGATGGTCTTGATATATTGCAGATGTGCATCCACCAACACAATAAAGATGTTATAAACATACAAGAGCGACAACTGGAGAATAAAGAACACATCCAGAAGCTCGAGGACGAGGTTGACGCATTGAGGTAAGAAATTGAGCAGTTGAAGATCAAGCTGGTGGAAAGTAGCCCGAGGGTGGAGGATGATCACAAGGGTCTCGACCTCAACAACCCTACTCCGATGGATGAATAGTTCGCCCCTTCCAATAATCTTAATTTTGTTTTTATGGCAAACCACACATGTACATATTTGTTACTATAGTTATGAAAAATATATAGCTATAGGCTGGTAGTTAAGGGATCCGTTTTTGGAATGGCTGGGAAAATCACTTTGAAAAGACATGGGCTTATTGTAATAACAACAACCATGAACAAACCCAAACTTGTGATGTAATTTCCCAGATTTCGCAAGCGTTTGGGTGCGATTTATAAATATAAACTCTACTCTTTCTCATTAAAAAAAAATGTGATAAAAAAATGTAACTTCTCCTTTTTTCCTTTCTTTTTTTTTTGAACCTTTTGCCAAACCCCATGGTTGGTATGAACTATTACTATTGCCAATTCATTTCCAGCTACTTGCAAAGGGAATCGTTTGTCTAAGTTTGAGCTCTCAGAGACACGAGTTCCCTTTATACCCCTCGTGCCCTTTTTGTTGTATGTTTCCTATTTTTGTTGTTATTATGCTTGTACCTCTACTAATTCAGTATCGTTCTTGATGTGGGTTTTGGTTCCTGATTGATCCACAACACATCCATTTGATTGGTTACCATGTTGAGCCTATGCATCCATATTTGGATTGTTATCCATGGTTTATTCTTCTTATTCTTCTTCTTCAGAAAGGTGTGGGTCAGATACCTGCCATCCCTTAGGCTTATGGACCTCCCTCTTTTTCTTTTTGAGATATTTTTTGCCTATGGGCATGAGTTCTGCAAGTGTCTTGTCTGAAAAGATATTCAACATCTAAATGTCGCGTTCTCGTAATCTAAAACTTGGGTCCACTGAAAGTTTTTATGTTTCAGTTGAATGCAGTGAGGTAGACCTTTGATGAGGTCTATCTCTACACAAATTTTGGCAAAAGTAAAGATACCTTTTTTTGTTTTGTCAAGGTCCATCTTTTTAATTTTTCTTAGAGTATTTCCAATATCCTCTAAGACCTTATGGTACCAAAAAGGAAGAGGGAGTTTTTCTAATCTCACCTAAACTAGCATTGTTGAGATCACCATGCTTGTGGCATCAAACTCTGGGAACCATGGAGTAATGAAGAGCCAAAACTCTACCCCAAAACCATGGCCCATCATTTAGGACATACTCTATATCTTTCTGTGTATAATTGAACTATGAAGAAACCTTTGGAACATAAATAGATGTCATAGTTGGGTGTCCAAGAAGAAAAAACCCACTAGTGTAAATCATCAAATCTAGGCCAAAAACCATTAAACTTGCATATTACAACCTTGGATTGAAGATAAGAAAAAAAGCAAATTTACCTTTGGGAGTTTAACTGCCATGGATGGTACTTGTTCTGTTTGTTCTAAAATGCAGGGCTTTTCCATGTTTTGAATATGACCTACAAGAATGGAAGCCTTCCCTTTCATTGTATCCTTGAAAGGGATAGATCCATTAGGGCTTTTGAAGCTTGATGCTCCACCCTGCAACCTCATATTTAATATTATGGTGGAATTCCTCAAAATACCATAATCTTTCATCTGAAAGGAATCTTGTAGTAATTTGACTTCATATAACAAACATTGAAAAGTCACAGATGTACCCAAATTGTTTTGAATGCTTTTCTTTATGTTTTCCACTAGATTCGAGCCCCGGATCTAAAAGATGGAGGTCTTTCCATTATTTTTTTAAAGAAAATATAGGATTTTGTTGTCTTTACCTGGGCTTTGGAGAGATATGGGAGAAAAATACGAATGGGTATCCCATGGGAGGGTGGATCCACTATGTGCTCCGATTTATTCAACTCGCCAAACCTTGGATCAAGCAGAGCAAGGCGATCTATATCCTTTCCAAACACCCGACGTTGGCTAAACCCCATCGACCCACGCCTCCTTTGAAATGAGAGGGATTAAGGGGATAATAACCTTTCCTGTAGCTCTCTACAAGTAATCAATTTACTTTCATTCGCAATCATGACAATTGTTTTTTATAATGGCCCTGCATCTATCAAATGCCATCCAGAATCAATCTGCATACCTCAGGTGTTCAAATTCACTATTTTTATAAAACCTAACACTTCTTGTGTTTCATGGTGCTAGAAACGTAGAACAGATTCGACAGGGAAACTTGGTAGAGGCTTTGTCATATCCTCAGCTACAAGGTTTTGAAGGGAAACTCTCGTCGGGTAGAAGGAGTAAGCCACGGTGACCTAGCTACTGATGAAGAAGACGATGGACAAAATCCCTTGTTTTTGAGTGACACGGGAAGTCAAACATTGCAAAAAGTCATAGACTACGCAGGCTGGCGAGAGGCACTATAGAAGAGCATGGAAGGGATCTTCTCAAAAGTTCATCACCTTTTATCCCGTTAGAGCAATGGTTTCAAACCCATCCCTCTAGAAATACCTTAGGTTGGCTCTAATCCAAATTTAAAATAGATAAATATAAAAATCCAAATATATTTTCTTAAAATACCAAACATATATCCATATTATATTTTATCACCTTTTTTTAAACCATGGGAAAACTTATCATATTATATCTTATCATTTCATATGAAAAATATAAAATTTATAAAACTTATTTATTTTACTTTTTAATATAAAAGTGAAAATGCTAAGAAATTAAATAGTTTAGTTTCATAAACCTCATGAAAGGTAGATAGGTTTTTCCCATTATGTTATTTATTTTATTTGATTTTTTCAATTGTTTTTTAGAGACCCAATAGCTAAGAAAATGTCTAGTATTGATTATGGAGGAAGTAAAAACTCCCTAAAACATCTTACTCGTTAAGCCTAATTATTACAAACTAAACATATAATTTTGGAAAATTACACATAAACACTGAAAGAGTTAACAACCCACCTCAACCACACAAAAGACTTGGTTGAATTTGAAGCAGAGTATCTAAAATGGGGAAGGAACACTCTTGCACCGCACATCATGGAAATATTCAACAACATCATTCAACAAAGATTCCCAAGAGAGTGGACAACTAGCCTAGCAATACCCCTTTTTAAAAGTGGAGACATTAATAATCTGTCCAATTATAGAACCATTATGATCAATCCTTTGTTTGCAAAGTTTTTTGGTAGCATGGTAAAAAGTAGAATCAGTAAGTAGGCAGAAGTAAAAGAAAAGAGGGCAAAAGGACAAGCGGGTTTTAGGCCGAAGCATTCTACAGTGGGTCACGACATCATGTTGAGACACATTATTGAAAAGGTTTGGGGGGATAAAGAAGAAGTATTTTGTTGTTTTGTTGACTTCAAAAAGGAATTTGACATAGTCCCTAGAGATAAGTTGTGGCGTAGAATGGAAGAACTTGAAATTCCTTTGCATTATAGAGCTGTTGTCCATAGACTTTATGAAGAGGTGAAAGTCAAAATTAGAACCTCATCGGGTATTTCAGAAAACTTTAGAAGTGACATTGGACTCAAGCAAGGTTGTCCTCTATCCCCTACTCTTTTTGGTTTATATATTGATAAACTGGAAGAGTGGCTAAATTTGCAAGGTGGGGATGGTGTTCAGTTGGGGGAGTTTGTGATAAAGTTTATTTTATATGTTGATGATCTTGTATTGTTTTCTTAATCGACCCATGGATTGCAGATGCATCTATATGCCCTTGAGCATTTTTGTTGAGTAATGGGGATGCAAGTCAATATTAGCAAGATCAAGATAATGTTTTTCTATAACAAAAGGAAGCAAAGTCAATATACATTCTTCTTTGAAGGCAACATTCTTGAAAAGGTAAATGGGTACAAATACCTCGGGATCGATTTCAACAACAAACTTAATTGGGAGGACTGTAGAAAGAAGAGAATCTTAGGAGGGTGGAAAGCATTATATGCTCTTCAAAACAGATGCAGAGAGGCAGAGTTATGGGATTGGAAAACGATTAAAGTGCTTTTTGGACTCCTAGTTTGTCTAGTGATGCTATATGGGTGTGAATTGTGGGCTAGCAGCACCCGTGTCTCAAAATGGAAGCAAATTGAGAAAATTAAAAAACACTTGATCATGAGCAAGTTTAAAATAAAAAGTTCGGTTCCTTATGAGATAATGTTGAGTGAAACAGGAGCAACTCCCATCGAAGTAATTGTTGTGGTGCAGCTCATAAGATATCTAAAAAGAACTAAGCAAATGGGAGTAGGTAGATGGCCTACTGTTATCTTCAAGGAAGGCATGAGTGAAAGAAAGTAAACATGGATGAGACAAAACTACACATGGATGAAAAAATGGAATATCTACCTCAATGCTTGTCCCACAAATAGCAAGGAGCTAAAGAATTTTGTTATGGATAAGTTTCGTAAACAGGTATGGGGAAAAGAGTTGGGTAGAAAGAAGAAGTACTACATTGAAGAATTCAACCCTACGTATGATCTCCAACAAAAAGAGTACATTGGAGCTAACATTCCGTGGAGGGCAAAGGTTCTTATTGCTAAATTAAGAACCAACTCGCATCATCTTCGGTGTGAAACAAGATGGTGGAAAAGGCCTAAAGAAGCTTGGGAAGAACGAGTCTGTAGATTTTGCACATCTGGGGTAGTGGAATTGGAAAAAACATTTTATTTTGGAATGTGATGCATTCAAAGACATAAGAGAAAGTTATGGGAATATGTTAGCATTGGTTTCTTGGCATTGTCTTTTCAACAATGAGATTGTTGAAAGGTTAAGCCGCCTCATCACCAATTTGAATAAAAAGATGACTAAAATGCAAAAAGCAAAAAACAGAGAACTCATAATTCCATAAACTATTTTTAGTCTCAAAAACATTAAAATTTCATTTCATTTCATTTTCCTTCACAATTTTTTTTCCCCCACAGTTTATGAAAAAACACCACTTATCACTTCCGCAATGTAAAAAAAACACATCACTTATCACTTCACGAACCCTATGCTAATTACGTCGGAGGCATTTTCCATTGCGGGCTTGGGGTGAGCAAACATTGTTCACCCCAGCCAATGAGAAACAGTTATCCATCGCGCATGGAACCAGTCAAATCTTGACATGTGTAACTGCTGGATTCGCCCTGCATGTCTGATGTTTCGTTGTTTTGATCTTCAACCCCGGAAGCCACGTCTCCGTCGGATTCTCAAAGCTCTCCCACACAACACCACCGTCCCTGCTCTGCATCAAAACCATATTACCAGAATCCAAATTTACTCCCCGGGAAGCTGGCCATTGTCCATGAATTGCAGGGCCGCGGAAGAACCAACGGGGGTTTCCCGGTTGGCGACCCAAACGTATGTCCTGAGTGGGATTCCGGCATACCAGATGCAGATATACCATTTATTAGAAGCAATGAGGTCACACGCTTCGCTGAATGGCGTCTGGTCTTTCAGGTCTGTCTTCTTCAACTGCTTTATGCTCAGGTTCCGCCCGGCTTTTGCTTAAGGTTCGATCGAGCACCGTATCGCAGTTTTCCCTTAGGCTTTGGGAAAAAAATTAACGGTTTAATTCGAAGATTGTGTGTTCCAGCTAAACCTTTACATTGGTAATGGCGATTCGGAAAATGGGAGCAAGTGATCTAAAATGGATGGAAATCGCCCCTCCGCAGAGGGTATGCCTCGGAAGACGGCGACCTTTTGAGAAAACGTTGGTCCCTATTGCAGAAGAGTGCATTCTCAACAATGGCGAACTCACCGATGCCCTTTTGCCCTCTGCCTTTCCTATGGTCCGTGGCTTCAAATTGGATGGCGATGATGGAATATTTGCGTCAGGGGAATCTAACTTTTTAAAGATATGACTGCCCATCAGCCAGACTAAGAAAATAGAACAATGCAGGTTTGCCAGAATTTTGGAGTTTGGGAAAAAGAAATTTAGGATGCATTTTAAATTTCGACCATCTTCATCAGAAATTGAGAGATGGCTAGACAACCAGGTTTCAAATCCCACAGAAAATCTCATTTCTTATCTCAGCTCACCCGAAGGCCTTCACATGGTGGCGCAGATAGTAGAGAACCGTTCTCTGTCGTCTAGAATTGTCATCAAATTAACTAAACTTGTAACGCAGGATGGTATAAGATCCAGTACAGAAAAGCATGCCACCAATAAAATATATGGAGTATTTATGGGCTCGGCATTTCTCGCGCAGATTCAAGCTTATATTGGAGATATTATAGAGCCAACAGCCCAGGATTTGTGGCCTTTTATTCATCTTTTGGATCAGATGCAGAACATAACAAGCGGCGGATGGAGGTTCCTTCCGGTTGAAACTCTTAGAGAAGCCATTAATGGAATTCCAGAGGATGATGAAAAGATTAAATTGCATGAACATTTTTCTAAGCTCGTCGAGTTTTGAAACAAAGAAAAAAGGCTTCAGCAACTTTCGAAGTTTGAAGGTTGTTCCCAGGTAAAAAGGAATCCAAATATTTCATAAACACAGTTGTTTCGTTTTCTCCAGCTGTACATTGACACGGTTATTTAGGGATTAATGTGGTATTATCATAAGTTCCTAGCTCGGGGATATATGGTCAAAGATATAGTTAAGTATTCATTTTTGACGTGGTATTTAAATAGGATTTGGTAAAGTTTTACTTTTATGCATCTTAAAATTTTATTTAAATATTTCACTTCATTTTACATTCTACATCAATACATCCGTGGATACTTCGATTCCTTTATATCATAAAGGAATATAGGGTGGTTTTTGACAGGTTTAGTCAACTTTTAAAACATAATATTTTAACTATTTCTCTATATAATAGAGGGATATATGGCTATTAACTATTTCTTTATATCATAGAGAGATATATGGTTATAATACGCATGATGGATATGGACCGATTATATTATTGATTTTGATTTTGATTTTATTTTTATTCGTTTATTTTTATATTTTTCATTTTATTTGTCTTTATTTTTATTTTTATCTATTTATTTATTTTATTTTTATTTATTTGTTTTATTTATATTTATATTTTATATTTTTATTTCTAATTTATTTAATTTTTATTTATTTATATATATATTTTTTAAATTTTTATTTATTTTTTTATTTTTATTTTTTTTAAGCTTGAATAAAATTACTTATAAAATAAGGTAAGGTAAGTGATGTTATGAGTTTTGAATCAACTAACATATAATTATTAAAAATAAAATAAATCTTTATATATTTAAACTATAAATAGTATTTCATTATTCTTAACATTTAATTTATTCGAAAATGTCAATTGTTAATCTCAATCAAAACACGCACGACCAGGCCGAACTCTTTGATAGGCACAAGAGTTAATATTATTTGAAAGTAATGTTAATGTTGTACAAATTTAATTAAGCTAATTAGTTTCAATACATCTTAGAAAATTTAGACGCCATAATCTATGATTTATTATCTTCAACTATATCATTTGATTTTGAACATGAATTTTGCATTATTTGTATTTTAGACAACTTTTCTTCTTTTCTAGAAATGAAATTTGTAATCATTAAGACATGAAAGGTATCAAATTCAAGGCACAATAGATTTATGTTTTAAGGTGAGCACCTAAAAAGTTTAATAAAAAGTTTATATGAATGTTGTCAATTCTTGTTTATTTCCTTCAACTCTCTTAAATTGCAAACTTAGAAGTTTTCATTCCTTTATGTACACATCCTCTTCTTCAGTTTCTTTACCTTCATATTTATATTCGCTAGCAGCACCTTGTTTTATGAAGCCAGTTGCATCGCCATGGAAACATCCTCGATTTGTAATGGGCTCTCGTCGCTCCTTTCTGGTGGTATCGACCTACAACCAACCGTACAGATCATTGCAGTTGAACAGATACCTTTTGCTCGAGCTACAACGCCTCGCTACCGCGTATTGTTGTCTGATGGTACTCACATGCACACCGTTCTACTCCCTTCTTCACATACAGAATTTGCACAAAATGAAGAGTTTCGAATAGGCTCGATAATTCACCTCAAAAAAAGCTCATGCACATATGCACATCATTCCATGTAAGCTACGCACATGCCACCTCCCCGCTTCCTCCCCTTTAATGATTCTCCTCTTACGTCCCTTCTTTATCTCATTTCTCCTTCCTAACATTTTACTTCCCCTCTTTGCTAATAAATATCTCATTCTTGCAGGTCACTTTGTCTCATTGATCTTGACATACTACAGCGTGATGCACCATTGGTTGGTGACCTAGCCCCTATTATTATTTCCACTGAACAGATGAACCAATCCACCTCGACGTCCTCTTCTTCATCTCCCTTTTCACCGCCACCCTCCCTTGACATGGCATGCGTTGAATTTTTGCATAATGACATTACTCTACATGCCGAGTTTCATATCCCCTCGACAGTCCTAAAGCAACCTTAATGTGCAGAGATTAGTGTTGGTTTATCAAAATCGAGCAATTTATTTTCTTTATATTAACAATAATTCCCAGTTTAAATTTGTAGCACTAATATTCGGTATCTTGGTTTATCATGCCTCAAACTTTAGTGACGTTAATCAACACAAGCTTCAGTTTGTGGCAACCAATATCAATTCCATTTCTAGACGCTTTAGAGGGATTGACAACCATTCATGTATCCTTCTACTCAAATAGGTCAATGAGCCTCACTAATGCGAGCTCAAATAATGTAATTGCCTCCTTTCGGCGTTCCCTTGCACCTCCCGGTGCAATTGCTAGTCCTATATCAACCCTCACTTAAACCCTGAAACGAGAGGCAATATCAACGGTTAGGATGATAGGAAGATATAGAGAGAGGCTGTGTCAACGGTTAGGATGATGGGAAGTTTAGAGAGGGCAATCAATAGTCAGAGCTAGCGTTCAGTGTCACATATAAAGCTTCAACAACCGAGGTCAATATCTTCTTGCTTGTATAGGTTTTCGACGCTGCTGCTTGCGAGGTTGCGAGGTTTGATCAGATCCTGTGGCGTATCCTTCAACGAATTAAAATGGTATTTTCTGAGCATTATTCTTCGTGATGCGGCTTTGCATTTTTGGTGTTGTAGAAGTTGTTTTAGATTCCCGCGCAGATCTTAGGTATCATGCTAAGGATGTTTCAGGGTTTGTTAACTGGATTTATTTCTAAGACTTTATAATTTTTCATGGCAGTTAACATTGATTTTTTGTCTTAACTGAAAGAGAATCATTACAAGCGCTCCTGCCCTTTTGCGTAGGAAAAACTGCCCTGAAGGATTAAACGACCCAGCATGAGTCTTTTTTGTTTTTCTAAATTGCCATTGCAGGGGTACTCTTCTGATTAAATCATCCCGGTCTTGCACCTGCCCATAGTTCTTTATTTGTGTTTCAGGGATAATTGAACCTTGATGGACGTTCGAGCATACCACTGTATTCACCTTTGATCCATGTCACCTTTAACAGCCGTTTTCGTTATTGCAAAGCACAAGGGTAAATAATAAGATTAATTATACTTCTGTTGTTTTGGAAAGGATGTGTATTACAGTGCGAAGGTTTAGGTCCTATTTCCAATTTTTATGACCAGTAAATATTCTGACTAGTTTGTCAGATGTAATTTGTCAAACCAGGAGGTAACTCCGCAAATCAGAATATACATTAGATGAAGAATGTACATGTATTTATACATGGAGGTGAGGCTATTGGGATTCATCTCCCAATGACTCTTGGCCTTCCTTATTTCCTAATATTATTTATTATGCAATATTACATATTCACACCCAACCCATAGGATTAGGTGTCAACATTCCCCCCTTTAATCCGAAGGGATGTTGGTGAGCCCAAGCATCGATCTGAACTTTTCAAACTTTTCTCTTCCAAGTGCTTTGGTGAAGATATCAACAGTTTGCTCATTTGTGAAAAATGATGTAGATGGATGGTTTGGCCTGAACATGATGTCAAATTAGATGATATTTTGTATTGATGTGCTTTGTTCGATCATGGAACTTTGGGTTCTTGGCCAACTTTATTGCAGAAGTGTTGTCGATCATGAGTGGTGTGGAATACATTTTTTTCATCTGCAAATCTTCCAGGATTTTCTAGAGCCACACAATTTCCTTTGTTGCTTCAGTTGTTGCCACATATTCTGCCTCGGTCGTGGAATCTGCTGGAACTGACTGTTTGCGTGATCTCCATGAGACAGCTCTTGATCCAAGACTCATGGTGTAACCTGTAGTATACACCCCTGTTTCTTTGTCGCCATCAAAGTCTGAATCAGAGTATCCGATCAAGTTGAAGTCGCCTACATGTGTATATTTGAGTCCAAAGTCTTGAGTCCCCTTCAAGTACCTTAACATTATTTTTGCAGCAGACCAATGTCCTTCACAAGGTTTTTGCATGAACCTTGAGAGGATTCCAACAGCAAATGAAATGTCAGGTCTGGTGGTGGTCAGGTAGATAAGACTTCCTATAAGCTGTCTATACTTAGTTGCATCCTCGAATTCCTTCCCTTCAATAGATGTGAGTTTCAAGTTTTGTTCCATTGGAGTGTTTAAGGGATTACATTCATCCATGATAAACTTGTTCAAGAGATCTCTAATGTACTTCTTTTGAGAAAGAAATATAAATTTAGGATGTTGAATTACTTCAATACCCAGATAGTAATGAACATGACCCAAATCAGTCATTTCAAAACCTTTCTTCAATTCTTTCTTCATGGATGCAATATAGCTCTTATTGTTCCCTGTTATCAAAAGATCATCTACATACACCACAAGATATACAACTGTTTTTCCAACTTTCTTAACAAACAAAGTTGCATCATCAAGATCAAAATGTTTGAAGTCAAGTTTCAGAAGATGCTCAGTCAATTTCTCATACTAGGCTCGTGGTGCTTGCTTGAGGCCATACAAGGATTTTATAAGCTTGCAAACTTTGTGTTCTTGACCCTTTACCACAAATCCTTCTGGCTGGGACATATAAACTTTCTCCTTTAGATCTCCATTCAAAAAGGTTGTTTTTACATCCATCTGATGGACTTTCCATCCATTCTGAGCTGCTAGGGCAAAGAGAGTCCGGATGGTGGTCCATTTTGCTGTGGGAGAAAAAGTTTCTTCATAATCGATTCCTTCTTTTTGTGCAAAACCTTTTGCCACAAGCCTAGCCTTATGCTTTTCAAGTGAGCCGTCTGCTTTATACTTGTTCTTGTAGACCCACTTACAGCCAATTGGTTTTGTTCCCAAAGGCAGATCAACCAGCTTCCAAGTGCCATTCTTTATCAAGGCATCATACTCCTTTTGCATCGCTTCTTTCCATTCATCATGAGAAGCGGCTTCTTTGAAGGACGTTGGTTCATGATCTGTAGACAAACTCAATTCACAGTTATAAGCAATATCCATATCAACAGGAGAATCAGAATTATCTACATCACCTTCGATTTGTTTAGTGGAACTTCTTGTTTCTGTTTTTCCAACCACATCATGATGAACATTCTCCAGTGTCTTTATCAGCCATTTGGGAGGACCTCTCTGAGATGGCCCAGGCTGGTCATTTGACTGAGTTGGGATCGATTCAAGATTCAATCTCCCAATTCTGTCAATCACATCATTTAATGTTTCATCCGTGGTTGTTTCTTCATGTGGGGGAGAGAGTGCTTCAAGACATGATTCCACAATTTGATTCAATATCGGAATCCCCCCTTCAAGATGTGGAATCTGATTGTCAAATTCTTGGAAAGACTTTGCATGTGTGAATCTATCCAGGCGATCAAGTTGCCACTCAACAACCTTGTCACTCTTGGAAGATTCAAGGAATATGACATCTCTTGCTATTACAAACTTCTTATTTGCTTCATCATAGAGACGATATCTTTTGGAGGTATTGGAGTACCCCAAGAAGATACATTTTCGACTTCTAGCACCAAGTTTGTTCCTTTGACCCTTGGGTATCAAGGCATAACAGGTGGACCTAGAGACCCTGAAATGCTTTATCGAAGGAATGTGGCCATGCCACATTTCAAAAGGAGTTTTGTTTCTAATTGAACTTGAAGGAAACCTATTCTTTATGTAAACAGCACATAGAACTGCATCAGCCCAAAACATCAATTTTACATTCTTGAAAAATAACATGGAGCGGACCATATTTAAAATAGTTCTGTTCATTCTTTCAGCTACACCGTTCTGTTGTGGATTATATGGCACAGTGGTTTGATGTTTGATTCCATGTTGATGAAGATAATTTTCAAATTCGTTTGAAGTGTATTATTTTCCATTATCAGTACGTAGAGAGCCAATATGTGTTTGTGCATCATTTTCTATCCATGCATGAAAATTCTTGAATGTTTGAAAAGCATCAGACTTGTTCTTCAATAAGTAAATCCAACACATTCTGGTGTAGTCATCAATAAATGTCATCATGTATTTATTTCCATTTGCAGAAGCAATAGGCATAGGGCCACATAAATCTGAATGAACAAGCTCAATTTTTCTATGTGCTCTGGATTGTGAATCATGAAATGGTTGTTTGCTATGCTTTCCTAGAATACAAGCATCACATTCCTTAGGTTTCCTAGGAATTGTAGGCAGTCCATTAACACCATTTTTCTTCAACAAACGAAGGCTTTTATAGTTTAAGTGTCCAAATATAGCATGCCATAAAAGACTTGATGGGAATGTACCTTTATCATGATGTGAACTGAATGCAAAGTTTTGAGCATGAGCAGATGAACCTTTCAGCTTCAAGAGTCTCCCTTCTTCTATTCCCTCCATGACAAGTGAGTGATCTGATGCTTTTCTGACCTCTACCTTGCCATCAAACAAGTGAATGGAGTGTCCTTGCTGGCGGATTTGGACCAAGGACAACAAGTTTCTCCTCAACTCAGGGAGGTATAGAACCTCATGTAGGATATGATCTGGAAGACTAGGCAACTTAAGCCTAACTGTGCCAAGCCCTGATGGCTTGAGTTTGGATTTATCTGCGAAATATACCGCTCCATCAACTTTGTCAGTGAATTCTTCAAAAAAATATTTTCTAAATGTCCTGTGACATGTTGCTCCTGAATCTAGCAACCAATCATCTCTCCATGAAGTAAATGAAACATCAAATAGGTTTTCAGTTACTCCATTGTTACAATGTGCTAGAACATAGTGAGCGGATTCAGGTGCTTTACCTTTGTCTTTGTCATTATTTTTACCTTTGTCTTGATTTCTTTGCTGCTCAATTTTCTCCCAAGGTGTTCTGCATTTGGATGCATCATGTCCATCTTTATTGCAACGTGTGCAATGAAGATTGGATTTGTCAGATTGTCTGCCCCCCCTTTCTGTGAAGTTTCTTCTTCCTCTGCCTCTTCTGCCACCTCTTCCTCTGGATGAATTTGGAGCATGACTCTTTTCTCTATGTGCCAAGGATGCAGCCTCTTCGGAAGACGAAGGGACTGTCATCTTCTCGAAAGCTTTCTCTCTTTCTGCAAACTTTTTCTCAAGTGTATCAAAGGTGATATGCTCAAGGTTTCCACTTGCTTGCAATAACTCAAGATAATGTGAGTAAGTCGGATATAATGCCTTAACATATGCTATGAGAGGTATGTCCATTTTTACACCAGTGCAATCAATATCATGCATGATAGATCTAACTTCTGAAGCTAAAGAAAGGGGATCATCATTCTTCATTTCAAGACTGAACAGCTTAATCATCAATTGAACATTTTCTAGTTCTGAATGTGAGTCATAGAGTTCTTTTAGCTTGCTCAAGGCTTCATATGCATTTGAGAATGATGAAATATGGCGACTCACCTCTTCATTTACGGAAGCTGCAATCAAGGCATAGGCCTTGCATTTCTTGTTTTCCCAAATGGCGAGCTCCTTGTCTGAAGTGGGCTTTGCTGGTGGATTTCCTTCTTGTCCTTCACAGATTCCTTTCCACAACTCATTAAAAATGAGAGTGTGCTTAATCTTCCGAGACCATTCAATATAGTTCTCTTTGCCGGAGAGAACCACCCCTACAATAGATATGAGAGAATGCATTCTTCTGAAGGAAAAAATAATTACTTTGCTGGAAAAAAAATCTTTTGAAGAGGAAAAATTTTGCTAGAAAATCTTCAATTCAGGAAATATTCTCAACTGAAGGGGATAAAAATACTTTGCTAAAAACGCTGAATTCTGCACCAAAAAAAAAAATTAAAAAAAAAAAAAAAAAATATATATATATATATATATATATATATATATATATATATATATATTTTGTGTTTGACGAAAAGGACTTTATATGAATAATTGTATTGAAAGTATGGTGGGGGGGGGGGTGGGGGGTGGGGCGCTATTATGATTGTGAATGGTATTAGAAAAGGAAAGAGGTGGTATATGGTGGGAGGGGGCGATAATATGATAGTGGAGCAGTGTTATGGTGGGAGGGGGGCGGTAATATGGTGGGAGAGGGCGGTAATATGAATAGTGGTATTATATGAGGGCGGTAATATGGTGGGAGGGGCGAATAACAGAGCGAACGGTTTTACGTATGGTGGGAGGACTGGACAGCGTATAAGTGGCGTGGAGGAGCGTTATATACCACAACTTATGCAACGTGGAGGTGGTATTATAAACAGCGTGGAGGAGCGTTATATACCACAACTTATGCAGCATGGAGGCGGTATTATAAACAGCGTGTTAAATATGTATAACAGAGCAACGTATTATATGGGGCGTAAACGGTATTACAAATGGTGCATTGTAGTGGTGTTAAAACAACGCGGGGAGGGCCGACAGGGAGGTAGTGAATGACAGAGAAACTATATGAAATAGGGACTTGGTGGTATGAGCGTAGGACAATGCGACAGACAACGCTATGGGTGGTATTAATCGTATGATAGAGCGCTGTGATATGTGATTTGAATATGACAGAACGTTGAATGAAGTAGCAAGGGCGGTGTTGAAGTTGGGGATAACGCAGTTCGTGGAGTCGAGAGGAGGGCGTAACGCTGTAGAGAAGGGTCTTGAAGCCCGTGTGTTGAAGCCCGCTTGGGGAGAGGGGAGACGGGTAGTGTAGGAGATAGGGAGTCGAGGGAGATGTGAGGGGGCAGGGAGAGATAGGTATGGGTGAGAGATGTGTTGGAGAATGGGGGAGGCCGAAAGGCCGTTTAAAAAAATCGGGAATGGCAAAGTTGCAGGTGCTGAGTTGTAGGAACTGCAGAAATTGCAAGGGCTGCAAAATAATCAGATATTGTAGGAGCTGAACCTGCAGAAATCAGAGACTGTAGAATTTGCAGAGATAGAAAAAAAATGCAGAATTTCAGTATATAGCATCAATCTAATGGAGCAGCAAAACTATACATAGAAACTGACTAAGCAAAGGAATGAGGGAGTTACACCACAGGCAAAAATGCCAATAGTGGGACTGGCTCTGATACCATGTCAAACCAGGAGGTAACTCCGCAAATCAGAATATATATTAGATGAAGAATGTACATGTATTTATACATGGAGGTGAGGCTATTGGGATTCATCTCCCAATGACTCTTGGCCTTCCTTATTTCCTAATATTATTTATTATACAATATTACATATTCACACCCAACCCATAGGATTAGGTGTCAACATAATTTTTTAAGTGATCTATACGCACCATATTTCATTGTTTGATATTGGTTACCTTGTAGAATCGGCCCCCCTCAACCCCGGAATATGTGGGTGGAGAGTAAATCATTTGAGAGCCACAATAGTGGCTGGTAACCCAGAGTGACTTTGCAGTAATGGAATAGCAGTAACAAGGTTTCTTGATAGTGGTGTATGCTTCCCACCATATGTTTTCTAACTGTGTGTGCTTATAGACTCTAGTTAGATTCAGATTACAGTTTTGATTAGCCTTCTAATTCAGACTGCGGTAGTTTCCAGTAGGAGCATAATCTATTTACCATGTGCTAGGAAAATTGACCATGATACCAGAGTGGTGTGCTGAAACTTTATAGGAATTCTTGAGTGGGTACTAGAGCTTTTACCTGTGAGAGGGAGTTGTTGGGAGGTTTCAGGGTGACATGGTTGTGATCTGCGCTTGAGAAAAACATAGTGGACTTGTGATCAGGTTGTGTATTTTTGGTTAGATTGCTGCCCTGTTTAGTTTGGTAGAATAATCCAGTGCAATATTATGGCTACATTTAGTCTCAGGTATGAAGACAAATTGGAAGGTCTCTCTAACTTCGTTTCATGGAAGTGGCGAGTAAAGATGTTGGAGTAGGATCTATGGGACTTCATTGAGAAACTAGTTGTAGAGTCTATCAATCTTGTGTTGCTGTAAGACCATAAAAGGATGGTGAACTTTGAAGGTCTAGTCAGTCATCCTTGACTCTTTGAAGAATTATTTGATCCCTCATATCGTCAGAAAACCATTGGAAAGGACATGTTTGATGCTCTAGGTACACCCTATCAGAGTGAGAACATCAATTGAAAGATGTTGTTGAGGAATAAGCTTAGAACCACGTGGATGCGCAAGACAAATATTGTAGTGGTGTACTTGATGAATATTACTGAACTCGATGATCAACTTGTAGTTGTTGGAGAGGAGGTCAAGTGTGAAGAGATGGGTGTTGAATGAGTTTTCTTCTTCTTGGCAAGTTTTTCATCGTGGAATTTGTGTGTAGAAGAAGCTTTCAATTTTTGAGAGGTTATGGGATGACTTCATCCAGGAGGAGATGAGATTAGAGACTGTTGTAGTTATGGAGGAGGAGGAGGATCCAAGTCTTGTGATCCAAATTAGATCCTGTAGTTTAAGTCGAAATTGCTAATCAACTTAGATGGTCTCTTATCAGCAATTGGTCATCAACTCATGTAAAAACAGGATCTTGTCGATATTTGCGAAAACGACCAAGATGGTCCCTTATAAGCAATTTGTCATCGACTTACGTAAAAATAGGATCTTTTCGATATTTGCGAAAACGACCAAGATGGTCCCTTATAAGCAATTGGTCATCGACTTATGTAAAAACAAGATCTTGTCGATATTTGCAAAAACGGCAAAGATGGTCCCTTATAAGCAATTGGTCATCGACTTATGTAAAAAAATAGGAACTTGTCGATATTTGCGAAACGACCAAGATGGTCCCATGTAGCATTTTGACTTGTGCAGGAAATGAATATATCCGGTTCAACCTCAAGTCAACATTAACTTGAAATGTTCGTCGTCAGCTTCGTCAGTTTCACCAGTGTCGTCTTCAATTCTTCATGATGGATATGGTCCAGATTGTTGTCATGGTATCTTGTCGACATGTGACACAAGGCAATTGTAAGTGACATGGTTATGGTGAAATGTGTAAAAGTGCTAAACTACATGTAAAAAGCTTAAGTGTAAAAACTACACTAGTCCTAAAATCCTAGCACTAAAAGTCTAAGTCATGAAACTCTAGCACAGTCATTTAGCAAATGCTAAAGTGTTAGATGAGATCTAGATGAAAAATGTTAAAGTGTTAGTGATTAGTCCTAGGCATAATGTTAAAGCCTAAATCCTAATGCTACAATCCTAAGTCCTATGCATGACATTCATGCAAATGTAATGTACTAATGCCTAAATCCCTAAGTCCTAGGCACAAGGTATTAAAACTATGGTACAAACCCTTGGTCTAAAAACCTTTCAGGGCATGTATTAATGAAACATTACAAAATAAATGGACAGTCCTAACTGCAAGACTGTAATCGTGTCAAAGGCATTTGAACGGTGACGGGTTAACCGTATTGCAGAACCGTAACCTTGTCAGAGCCGCATGTAAACAGGCCAGCGATGATCGTGATGGAGAATGTTAAGTTTATTGTTGCCAGCTCGAAACTGTAACCGTCGGGATTTTACAATGTGAACACAGCGGAGGATAAGCGGTGAGATGCCAGCCGCACCTGCTCACATGTAATGGTCAGCTCAATCTCCGCGTGGTTAGCCTGACCAACAGGTTCATATTTATTATAAGGTCTATTTTTGGGTTTTTGCATTTAAAATGCGTTAAGGTTAATTAAAGGACCTTATCACTAAAACCTAGGTGTCATCAAGACCAAGACCTTCACAACTTTTATTGCTCAACTACATTCCAAAATTGGCTTCGAGGAGTTCGAGATCAAGTGATTATGTTATGAGCAATCTTATCATAAAGCCTAAATTGGGTTTAATGGATATTCATGTTATCCAATCATTAAAAAAAACCCTTATCATTTAGGTGGCACTAAATCAAAGGCATGAACCTTTTTAATTCGAATGAATCAAAGATTAAGGTGGATAAGCCTAAGTGCTTAAAATAGTTTGTCTTAATAAAGACTCAAGTATGTTTTGTGAACGGGGACAGACGCACACTCATTTATTCGGTCACCTCAGAGAGAGAGGAAGAGTGTGGAAGGAAGAAGACTTTGTAGAGAATTTGTGCAAGTTCACATTGGTGAAGTCCATTTTTCATTGTGAGCGTTGTTGAAGATTTGTAGGAAGCAACTTCAAAGGTCAGCAGCAAGTTTAGTTCATCTACAAGCGTCACAGCATCAGGTCTTTTCACTTCATAATCAAGTTTGTGCACGTCTGCAGTCTCGTCCATTTCTTGGTCATCGGTGGGTCAAATTTAGAACGGAGACTAGCGCCGGAAAGCTAATTCAAAGAGCTTGAAGTCCACATTGACTAGTAGTGCATGTGAGCACTGATCGACTGGTGAATCCTCAATGTAACCAACTCTTTCAGCTTTCATAATAAGAACGGATGCACAAATTGAAGCGGACCTGGAGACGTAGTCCAGGAGGGACGAACTCCGTCATCAAATCTTTGAGTTTGATTTTCTTCAATGATTTGTTTAATGCGTCTTTTCTTTTGATGTTTTTGACTTAACATTTGATTCAGTTACTTAATGCAACTCACTCATATGCAAGTATAATACTTTGCTCGAATGCATTATGATAATTCCAAGTCATTTCCGTTCAATTTCTGTACATAATAAGAGTTAGAACGATCTTAACTTCCGCATTTAGATCATATTTGGTATCAGAGCTGGCGGCAATAAACTTAACATTCTCCGTCGTGGTCATTGTTGGCCTGTTTACATGCGGCTCCGACACGGTTACGGTTTTGCTTGACAGTTAACCCATCACCGTTCACATGCCTCCGACACGGTTACATTCTTGTAGTTAGGATTGTTTATTTATTTTGTAATGTTTCATTAATACATGCCCCAAAAGGTTTTTAGACCAAGTGTTTGTACCATAACTTTAATACCTTTTGCCTAGGACTTAGGGATTTAGGCATTAATATATTACATTTGCATGAATATCATGCCTAAGACTTAGGATTGTAGCATTAGGATTTAGGCTTTAACATTATGCCTAAGACTAATCACTAACACTTTAACATTTTTCACCTAGATCTAATCTAACACTTTAGCATTTGCTAAATCACTGTGCTAGAGTTTCATGACTTAGACTTTTAGTGCTAGGATTTTAGGACTAGTGTAGTTTTTACACTTAGGCCTTTTTACATGTATTTTAGCACTTTTACACATTTCACCATGAGCACCATGTCACTTACAATTGTTTTATGTCACATGTCGACAAGATACCATGACGACAATCTGGACCATATCCATCATGAAGAATTGAAGATGACACTGGCGAAACTGATGATGCTATTGAAGCTGATGAAGCCGACGACGAACATTTCAAGTTCATGTTGACTTGAGGTTGAATTGGATCTGTTCATTTCCTGCACAAGTCAAAAATGCTACATGGGACCATCTTGGTCATTTCGCAAATATCGACAAGATCCTATTTTTTTACATAAGTCGATGACCAATTGCTTACAAGGGGACCATCTTGGTCGTTTTCGCAAATATCGACAAGATCCTGTTTTTACATTAGTCGATGACCAATTGCTTATACATCTTGGTCATTTTTGCAAATATCGACAAGATCTTGTTTTTACATACGTTGATGACCAATTGCTTATAAGGGACCATCTTGGTCGTTTTTGCAAATATCGACAAGATCCTGTTTTTATATAAGTCGATGACCAATTGCTTATAAGGGGGACCATCTTGGTTGATTAGCAATTTCGACTTAAATTGCAGGATCCAATTTGGATCACACCTTCCAACAAAACGAACTTTTGGTTATCCAAAATTTTTATTACAACATGGGTAAAATGCATTGAAAAACATTCTAGATCCTAGTTACAGACTCGACTAGGTCTATCTAGGAATTTTACAGACACTTTTAGGCACAAGGCATATAATCTGCCTAGTTCCATTTGGCAGTCTTACTTTCCTCAACAGGTGATTTGGATGGCTCATGTTCTGCTCATGTCATTGCTTTTTCCTGTGGTATCATTGGGCAGTTGCTCTTCGAATGTCCTGGCAGTTTTCAATGCTGACAAACTCGTTCTCTGGAGTTTGTACTAGTTTCCTTTTTATTGGAATTCCCTGAATGTTGTTCGGCTTCTGTGGATTCACTGTTTGACTGAAGTAAGGTCTTTCTGGGACGCTTCTTCACTTGCAGTGCTACATTATCTACCTGTGGTTGACTCTTGGTAGCACCAACTTTCTTGTTGTAAGCTTTATGTTTCCAATAATGTTATACACAGTGCCATTGACTTCCAAAAAAAGTGCATGGGTAGATTCTTTTAATACTTTGTACAATAAAGTTTTGATAAAAAGAATCACTTTTTGAGTCACTACTAGTAGAATTATTTTGATTACCTTTCTTATCCTGCAACTTTTTCCGCATGAGCTCAGGATGAAGCGACCAACATCGATTCGAGATGTGGCTAATCTTCTCGCAATAGTCACACTTCATTTGACCATATCCCAAGCCTTCATGCTTAGGCCTTTCTTGCATGGATATTGGTCGAAGCATGTCTTGACTATGCTTACCAAGGCCTTGTCCTTCTTTGTATCCCATAGTCTTCATCAGTGCCAGACCCTTTCTTTCGGAAGCTCCAATTTGCTTCTTGCTGGAGATTTCCTCTGACTCTTAATCACTCTTTGGTGATGCTGGGATGTCGAAATTTTCCTCAGAAGATGAGGAAAATGTCCCGATAGCCTCGTTCACTGATTGTGCCTTAGAATTTTTGTGAGGAAACAAAAGGGGAAACAATCCTCTAGTAGAAAGTTCATCTACTAAAGGAAAGAAACAAGCCTTGTCTCTTTCCTCCCTCTTAGCAACTCCAAAGGCCTAATCTGTGGAGGAGGCTATCGGGACCTTTTCCTCGTCTTTTGAGGAAACTTACGACATCCAAGCATCACCAAAGTGGATTCAGAGTCAGAGGAAATCTCCAACAAGAAGCAAATTGGAGCTTCCGAAAGAAAAGGTCTGGCACTGATGAAGACTATGGGATACAAAGAAGGACAAGGCCTTGGTAAGCATAGTCAAGAAAAAATTCGACCAATATCTGTGCAAGAAAGGCCTAAGCATGAAGGCTTGGGATATGGTCAAATGGAGTGTGATTATTGCGAGAAGATTGGCCACATCTCAGATCGATGTTGGTCCCTTCATCTTGAGCTCATGCCGAAGAAGTTGTAGGATAGGAAAGGTAAACAAAAGAATTCTACTAGTAGTGACTCAGAAAGTGATTCTTTTTGTCAAAACTTTATTGTACAAAGTATTAAAAGAATCTACCCATGCACTTTTTGTGGAAGTCAATGGCATTGTGAAGAACATTGTTGGAAACATAAAGCTTACAACAAGAAAGTTGGTGCTACCAAGAGTCAACCACAAGTAGATAATGTAGCACACTGTAAGTGAAGAAGCATCCTAGAAAGACCTTACTTCAGTCAGACAGTGAATCCACAGAAGCCAAACAACATTCAGGGAATTCCAATAAAAAGGCAACTAGTACAAACTCCAGAGAACGAGTTTGTCAGCATTGCAAACTGCCAAGACATTCGAAGAGCAACTGTCCAATGTTACCACAGGAAAAAGCATTGACATCAGCAGAACAGGAGTCATCCAAATCACCTGTTGAGGAAGTTGAGACTGCCAAATGGAACTGGGTAGATTATACGCCTTACGCCTAAAAGTGTCTGTAAAATTCCTAGATAGACCTAGTCGAGTCTGTAACTAGGATCTATATTGCTTTTCAATGCATTTTACTCATGTTGTAATAAAACTTTTGGAGAACCAAAAGTTCTTTCTGTTGGAAGGTGTGATCCAAACTGGATCCTGCAGTTTAAGTCGAAATTGCTAATCGACCAAGATGGTCCCTTATAAGCAATTGGTCATCGACTAATGTAAAAACAGGATTTTGTTGATATTTGTGAAAACAACCAAGATGGTCCCTTATAAGCAATTGGTTGTTGACTTCTGTAAAAACATGATCAATTTAAGTCGAAATTGCTAATCGACCAAGATGGGCCCTTATAAGCAATTGTTCATCGACTTATGTAAAAACAGGATCTTGTCGATATTTGCGAAAACGACCAAGGTGGTCCCTTATAAACAATTGGTCGTCGACTTATGTAAAAACATGATCGGTTTAAGTCAAAATTGCTAATCAACCAAGATGGTCCCTTATAAGCAATTGGTCATTGACTTATGTAAAAACAGGATCTTGTTGATATTTGCGAAAACCACCAAGATGAACCCTTATAAGCAATTGGTCATCGACATATGTAAAAACAGGATCTTGTCGATATTTGCGAAAACAACTAAGATGATCCCTTATAAGCAATTGATCATGAGGAATGTGTGTGATGAGATGATGATGAAATGGACATCATCTCTCTCCAATTTATATCAGTCAGGGAGGGCGTGTGACACATCTATTAGGCTTGTGAGCCTACATTACAAATTTGACTGACCTTGCACATGTGTGGAAAATAAAGTCAAAATATATGTTCTGCTCATCCAAACAAGATGATATTTAGATCAATCTTGCACCTCTCTGAAAGAGGAATCCAACAAAAATATAATCATCATATGAGCAGTGCAACCTAGAGTTTGGACCTAGTTGCCCAAAATTAATAGAAAAGGTCCCAAGGAGGTGTTTCTTAGTATTTTTGCCATTTGCCTAGGAAAACACATGAAAACACGTTTTAGTAAGTGACTTTACGAGTTATTAAAGTCACGTGACTTAAATTTCACTTTATGAGGTTTATTTTCTACTACAAACAACAAATAAATCACATTGTAATTTCTTCACAATAAGAATGCGCAGGGAAAAAAATTTGGAAATAGATGCACACATTATAAAATTGACACCAATTTGTTTGGACAAAAGTCCCCGGAATAACCCAACTGGGAAAACTGTTGCTGCATATGGGGGTTTATTTTATTGTATGTAGCAACAAAATCTGAGTACAATATCTGGATATTGATTTGGAAATCCTACAACAAGGTAATTTGGCCAAAATATTAGTGAGACAATTTGTCTCACCTGACAATTTATCTTAGCTCTGAAACTAGCTCTATCTGGGTTACTCGAAACCCCTTTGTCAACCTATGCATTGCCTCTGTGTAGGCTCTACCTGCATTGCTTGTAGAACTGCTATGATCCTGTTGTTTTGCTTAACTCAGCCATGAGAGATGACTCACTCGGCCTCTTGGAACCTCTTGCCGCCACTAGCACTTGAATCGACCTCCACTTTAGCTGAATCGAACTACCCTATGAAGCCTCCTATGTAGGCCCTGCGCAACCTCACAAGGAATAATGTGGCCCTCTTATTGCTGACTCTTCAACACTAGAAATCCGTCAGAAATCACTGTTGCAGCTCCCTCTCACTTCTGCTTTCCTTGTGGTTCAAACTCTTCTTCCTTGCTCAACCTCTGCAGCTGGATAACTCGATCTACCAAGGAACTTGCTCTCCTAATGTCTCTATCACCATCCCCATTGTCTTGCTATTATAATCTTTCATTGGCTTACCAACGACCATGATTAGATCCTCATCAACGACTAAGATCATCTCAAACTCAATTCGTGTGAGTTTCTAGAGCATTCTCACCTTTCCTTTAATTGCTATTAATTAACCAGTTTTCCTAAGTTAAACTTAGGAAAAATTTAAATGACGACTAATTAATTTAATTAAGACATTTCACAAGCTTAACTTGCGAAACCTTTTCTAGGTTTTGAAGATCTCGTGTTCTTAACCTCTTTGACACAAATCAAGGCTAGAACACTTGTCCGATGCTACAAAAACTAACACGCTAAATCTAAATGAAGAAGGCAATAGAGACTCAAATTGTGACATTTGGAGATAGGCCTTGTTGTAGCAAGTGGGCTCCTAGGCTTCTCTTTAGGAAGGTCCTCTTGTCTCCTTGTGTGCTGAAGCTCAAATCTTGGTAGATGAATTTAGTAAGCTCCTTATGTGAATGGATTATGGTATGAACTAGCTAGAAGTCAAGAAGCTCTTGATGGTGAAGAATGAATATTGGTTCGTTGTGCCGAGAGGTGTTCTACACCCAGTATATGAGGCATATTTCACGTAACGTTATGTTAAAAATTATAAAATTTTGTTAGTTAACTAAAAATAAAGAATAATATGAATATTTTGGCTCAATTAAACTTTTCAACAAAAAGCACATGTATACTAAGAAACCAGATTTTCTCAAAATCTTGGCCGTGTCTCGAATACCATGAATCGTACATGATTCGATGGGACACGTGTCCTCTGATCGTGTCCCATCCTGTTTGACTAGTGGGATTCGATCGGACATGTGTCCCGATTTTGGGACACGAATCCCCTGTAAATGTGTGTTGCGTGGCCCATAAAGCCCACTTTTGGCTCATTTCTCCCTCATTATTTTGTGTCTCTCTTGCTGTGAGTGTGTGGGAGTGACTAGCAAAGGGTTTGGGAGCATTTTGGAGGCAGTTAAAGCAACAGGTAAGTGCATTTTGCATTTATTTTTTTTGCATTTTAATTACAACAGTTTGCATGTGCATTTTTTCTTTATTTTTTTACAACATTAATGGCTCAATCAAGGGAAGCAAGGAAGGGGAAAAGGAAGGGGAAGAATGTGTGGTTGCATCATCTAAAAAAAACAAGAATGAAGATTCCCTTCCATTCTCAAGGAAAAGCAACAACAAATTTCCATTTGAGACTTTCGGTGGGGGTGTGGGTCAAGCAACAAAAAGAAAGGCAGTGGCACTTGGTCCAGTGGACAAGATTTTTCAGATTGCGAAATGGGAAGAGCTTGATCTCACCATTGGATTCTTTTTCTATTAGAACTTCATATCCTTTAATGTTGCATGCTCACCCTTATTTTTTGAGAAGTGCCGAGCTCTAATTCAAGGGGCTCCATCAGGGTACGTGCCTCCTTGGTCGGAGAATCTTAGAACCACATTGTTGACTAAGGCAAAGAAGGAGGTGGAAAAAATGCTTGAGACTATTAAATAAACATGGCCAACATCTAGGATTAGTATTGTTTATGATGGATGGACAAATCCAACACACCACCCACTCATCAACTTCATGGTGTCTTCCTTGAATGGACCCATTTTCTTGAAATCAGTGGATGCCCTTGGACAATACAAGGATGCACAATATATGGGTGAGTTGTTCATTAAAGTTATTGAAGATGTAGGTGTTGATTCTTGTGTGCAAATCATTACAGATAATGCACCTATTTGCAAGGTTGTTGGCATGATTGTGGAAGCTAAATATCTGCAATTATTTTGGACACTTTGCATTGTCCATTCCTTGAATTTAGCCCTTAAATCTATTGCTTCTGATGTGCTTTGGATTGGAAGTATTATTGAGGATGCATGGTATTATCCACAACTTCGTACAAAATCATACAAATGCCCTCACAATCTACGAGGAGTACACCAATCTATTGTTGAAGATTGCAGATACATAGTTTGTCTCTTCATTCATCATGTTGAAGATGTTGAGGGAAGTCAAGACCGCTCTTTGGGCCATGGTTATTTCAGATTTTTGGTCTTTTTGGAGAAAGGTAGATCAAGCAGCCCCAAAAAGAGTGAAGGACACAATGTTAGATGATGCTTGGCGGGAGAGGGTGGATCTACTTATTAAGATCATGGACCCTATCATTGCTTTGCTACGATTTGCAGATACAGACCAACCCATCCAAGGAGAGGTTTATGAGGATGGGATTCCATGATTGACTATGTGAGGACCATTATTTTACAGAGTGAGTGTCTCGAGTATGAGACACACTCAGAGGCTTTCTTCACCACCCAATAGACACACCATTGCATTGTTTGGCTCATTCATAAAACCCAAAATACTACACCCATGAGTGGCTGAATAACTTCGCGTAAATTCCCTCTTCACATGGATGGTGAAGTTTCACAGGGGAGGAAGGGTGCATTGAGGTGGATTTTTTAGGATAGAGCATCCCTTGATGAGGTGGAGGATGCCTTTACAGAGTTTTCCTCTGGCACTGGTCGATTTGCATGATATGATGTGTTAGAGACAGGGGGGATAAGAAGCCCTATTCTTGGTGGGCAACTCATGGGGCAACAAGCCCTCCTCTACAACAGTTAGCCATGAGGCTTCTCTCTCAAGTGGCTTCATCCTCTTGTTGTGAGAGGAATTGGAGCTCATATGGGAAGTTGTATAGTGTCAAGAAGAGCAGGCTTGAGTAGTCCAGGGCAGAGACAATGGTGTATGTGCATACCAACCTTCGTCTTATTTACAGGCAGAGGGATGAGTGGTTGAAGGGAGACACAAAGATGTCGGATGTCTTTCTTGATGATATGGGTTTGGAAAATAGTGTTGTGTTGGCATTGGCCAACTTGGATCTTAATGAGCTAGTGCTAGAGCCTGTCACTTTTGATGATGGTGATACTATTGAGGGGTCATCCTCCACACCAGCAGATGCATAGATGACATTGGATACAGAGGAGGAGGATGCAACAAAGGAGAGTAGTGGTGACCATGATGATGATATTGATGTTGATTTTGATGATGATGATTGACTCATGAGCTACCAACTGCCTTGAGGCTTGTAGTTGTTTTGTATTTTCTATTTCTATATTCCATTGGCATTGCTACTACCTATGTAACACATTTTGATTTTGATGACCTGATGAGAAAACTGTAGTTTGAAGTTTCTTATCTTTCTCTTATTGGATCATATTGATGAATCTGTCACAATTGTATTTGTTGAAAAGTGTAACTAGGATCGGTCTTCATATTGACTGTGTAATTATGAAAAGAAGAAGACAAAGATAATAAAATGTATTTGTTGTACTTGCTTCATGGGTTTCATGAGCAAGAATTTTATTATAGGTTAATAGACTTCTTCTTGATGTCTATTTAGGGTTTGTCTTCTGTTTATAAGTGTAATTAGAGTCATGTATATGAAGAGCATTGTCATCATTAAAAGCTCCAACATCTTGTCATGAACCTTGTAGAAGAATGGCTTGAAACAACCCTATCTCAACGTTGGAAATGATATGTTGAAGTTGGCACTATATGCAGTGAGAAGTCGACCTCATTACCGATGATAAAGTCGGCCTAACAGTCATGTCGGCTTCCAAAAATAGTCACATCGGTTCACAAAGACATGTTGGCTAATATACAGGGGCAAACTACTATATTTACCCTAGTAGACTTCGCAGAAAATACCGTAAATTCGCGGATCTATCTATGGTTTATTTTGTGGAAAAGTGCGGACTGTCTTGTAGAAAAAGTGCAGATTTCAAAGTACTTCAGATGCGGATTTCAGAGGACTTCAAATGTGGATTTTAGAGGTCTTTAGATGCGGATTTCAGAAGGTGACAAAGTGCGAATATAAGTGCGGATTTCTGAGATCAAGAACATGTTTATAGTGCGGACTTGTCTGAAGTATCTCAACACCTGTTTTCAGATCCTCTCTCAAGGAAAAATCTGCGGTCATATCACAAAAGTATTATGTCATCAAGTAATGCAAAGAACTTTTTGTATGCTAAGTTAAAGGCAATAGACAAAGTGCGGATCTGTGTAAAGAAGGAATAAAGCTACAAGTGTATGCAAGGGGAAGAAGATTCAGTATCTAATTGTTGACTAAGTAATAATAAGTAGAGACAAAGTTCTCTAGTACTAGTGCAGGTCAGTGCAGATTGGAGCAGAAGAGAAGGGTCAATGTTGAAGACAGGCAAAGAAGTACTGACAAGGTCTTGGAGGCATTCATAGGTCAAGGGGCTAAGTCTTGGTCATGTTACTTCTCATTTGAAGATCCATAAGAAGAATTTCTCGTGGGTTTTCCACTCTAAGAGGGAGAGGTTTTGCCCTGGCTCAAGGAGCCTAACTTTGTGTCTCTTGTATTTTGGTAATTGACTTGATGAAAGACTAAATAAGCTAAGGAAGAAAGATATAAGTAACTCAAGTAAACTCACAAGTAATTATCAAGAAGAGAATTTGAATTAATCTCCACCCCTCCAAATTCTCAACATCATATAAGAGCTAAGGTGCTAAAGTCAAAGGGCTATTTGACAAGAAGACACTCAAGGATCAAAATTCAGTTTTCTAGAAAGCATCAAAGCAAAAGTCAAAGTCTACGTTGAAAAGTCAAGTCAGCTTGCAAGGAAATCCTGAAACCATCTCAAGAAGACTTTCAACCTTATTCAAAGAATCCACTCATCGAGGAGGTAATCTTTGACATCAAAGATTCTTGATATTGAAGACATTGTTGGAAGACACATCATTAAGCACCACCTAACACTATTGAAGACATCTTCATTCTGAAGTAATCCTTGATCATCAAGGATCCAAGATCACCTACTTTGAAATCAATCTAAGAGGGAGTTCCTGCCATCATCTTCAGCATTATCAACAAGGAAGTTGATAGAAGAAGAAAAGCATCTACTCAAGTAAGTATCTTTATGACTTCATATGAATCTATCAAAATGTCTTCTTTGCAAAGAAAGCAACAAACTACTCGGGGTTTCAAACTTTCCTGCATGGAAGAAAAGGACAATGAAGTCGTGCCAAATACATGAAGGGAGATATAAGAGCCCAAAGGATTCTTAGAGAATCCATAAAAGACTCTCTCATTTCTGATGTATGAAATCTAGAACCATCAAAAGGATTCATATGAGAAATGGGTGGAGCTATTCTTTGTGAGTATTGTAGGAAAAGCAATCTCTTTGAGATCAACTGCAGGAATGGGGAGAAGTAATGTTTGACACTGAGATGACTACAGTGGTGTTGAATGCTCTACCAGAAGAATGGGTAAACTTCACTTTAGGTTTATACGGGAAGAAAGAAGCCACACCATTCCACGATTTATGGTCTCTATGTAAAATATAGGAAACAAGATTAAAAGCCAAAGCTGATACAGGATCAAGTGAAGGGAATCTAGCCTTTGCAGCAATATTCAGGAAGAAAGGAAGATTCAGTAAATTTGGTCCTCATAATAAAAGAAGAAATATGGACAAAGTATGATGCTTTGGATGTAATGAACTTGGGCATAATAAAAGAGATTGTCCTAAATCTAAAAAGGACAAGAGAAATAGGGAAGAAGCCCATGTCTCAGAAATGAGGGAAGAACATGATGCAAAGAAATGTAAGAAAGAAGCGAGGGATCTCCACTATGATAGAGATCATCTTCTCCTTTAAGTGATTTCTGTTGGTTGTATGATAGGAAGCAATATTGCATCATGATCGAAGCATGGTAGGAGCTCTTGGTAAAACAACTCCTAGAAAACCTCTCTGATAACAATACTGATGGAAGGTAGTCATCAGGATCAAGGGTCATCATGAAAACATGTGCTGACATTTTCTAATGGATTTTTCTATGAATTCACTGATTAGAAAGAAAGCAGAATGGTTTCATCAAGAATTCAATGCTATAGAATTATGGTATGTGATGACATATTGATGAAGCAGGTCAAGGGAATGAAGCTCTTCATTCTAGTGAAATTGCTACAGGATGACTCCTAGAAAAAAAACGTATGAGGTATATATATATATATATATATATGATGTTACTAGATGCTGTAAAGTCATGTCATATGGTTGCAAGTAATGGACTTCTATATTTAGAAGTATGATCTATGGAGGAGGATCTCTCGGTGCACTGTCACATGAAATCAACGTAATATATCCTCATGCGGAATATGAGGTGGTTGTATATGAACAAGGAACTGTATATATATATATATATATATATATATATATATATATATATATATATATATATATATATATATATATATATATATATATATATGTTGTTACTAGATGCTGTAAAGTCATGTCATATGGTTGCAAGTAATGGACTTCTATATTTAGAAGTATGATCTATGGAGGAGGATCTCTCAGTGCACTGTCACATGAAATCAACATAATATATCCTCATGCGGAATATGAGGTGGTTGTATATGAACAAGGAACTGTATATTAGAATTTCCTGGGAATGTAGATGTGCAGAAAGGAAGAGATCGTGAAGTGCAACCATGTCAAGAGGCAGTTATCATCCAAAAGCCAAGAATATGTGACTAGAATATCTCCTGGGAGGATATGTAGACTTTGATAGAAGTTTGGTAAAGAAGAAGACCCTTGACAAAACATATCACTAGGAGATGTGTCAATCTGAATAAAGGATGCCGATGGCTACAAGAAGATGTCATGGTGAAAGATCATCGCTGAGGTAACTTTTATTTTAAAAAGTTCATACGTATATGTTTATCTGGATGAATTTGTGCAAGATTGCCAATCATGAGAAATGATGTAAGATCCTTTGAGATGATTCGAAAGAAGCATGGCATAAAAGGTGGACCAGATGAGTAAGACTGATGAATCACTTTGTGATGGTTGACATGACACGTGACTGGAAGTGATGGATGATTTGTGCCCTATGAAGCCAAAGGTTGAAGATTACTCAATATCGAAATCCATGACATCAAGGGGAGGAATTCTTCATGAGAAACTGGGTGTCTCACCATTGTTGCTGCAGGACACTAGTTTAGAGGGAGCTTGGTGGTAAGTTTCTTACTTGGAAGAAACTTGAAGTATGTCCTTCCTGAGTTAAGAGGGAGTGACGTATGTGATTCTCTAATACATGTGTCATGCACTAGACTAGGACTAACAATCGTAAGTCTTAGTGAAGGCCATGTGGAGAGAATGGATAGACACATCATTATGGTCTTCACCTGGAAGATAGAATGGAGGATTAGGTAATCAGCTGGCATTCAATACTCTTTGAGAATGTGATAGGGCATTTAAGATAAGAGTAGTCGAGGACTGATATTCTTTGAGGACTGGCTACCCAAGTGAAGAATAGTCCAAGAAGGTCATACTCCGGGAACACCTGGGTGGAGTATGTACCTTGGAGAGACAATGACTATGGTGTTTATAAGTCATGTGTCTCGCTAGCATTGTAGCTCATTGTCTTGTTGAGAGATGGGGATGTTAGTCAAGGCCTTGCACTGGGACAATGCTGGTTGATATGATGCTATACAAATGCGATTACCAATCCGATTCTTCTTATAAGATTCTTCAGTTTGAAAGTGACCATGTACCTATATGAATACCTCCCTAGTTGAGAGGGAGTGTTGAAAAGTGTAATTAGGATCGGTCTTCATATTGACTATGTAATTATGAAAAGAAGAAGACAAAGATAATAAAATGTATTTGTTGTACTTGCTTCATGGGTTTCATGAGAAAATTTTTTATTATAGGTTAATAGACTTCTTCTTGATGTCTATTTAGGGTTTGTCTTCTGTTTATAATTAGAGTCATGTATATGAAGAGCATTGTCATCATTAAAAGCTCCAAGACCTTGTCATGAACCTTGTTGAAGAATGGTGGCTTGAAAGAACCCTCTCTCAATGCTGGAATTGATATGTTGAAGTTGGCACTATATGCAATGAGAAGTCGGCCTGACAGTCATGTCGACTCCCAAAAATAGTCACATTGGTTCACAGAGACAGGTTGGCTAATATACAGGGGAAAACTACTATATAAACCCTAGTAGACTTCGCAGAAAATACAGGAAGTTTGCGGATCTCTTTATGGCTTCTTTTGTGGAAAAAGTGCGGACTGTCTTGTAGAAAAAGTGCGGATTTCAGAGGACTTCAGATGCGGATTTCAGAGGTCTTCAGATGCGGATTTCAGAAGGTGACAAGGTGCAAATATAAGTGTGGATTGCTGAGATCAAGAACAAGTTTATAGTGCGGACTTGTCTGAAGTATCTCATCACCTATTTTCAGATCCTATCTCAGGAAAAATCTGCGGTCATATCACAGAAGTATTATGTCATCAAGTAATGCAAAAAACTTGTATCGTATGCTAAGTTAAAGGCAGTAGACAAAGTGCGGATCTGTGTAAAGAAGGAATAAAGCTGCAAGTGTATGAAAGGTGAAGAAGATTCAATATCTAATTGTTGACTAAGTAATAAGAAGTAGAGACCGAGTTCTCTAGTACTAGTGCAGGTCAGTGCAGATTGGAGTAGAAGAGAAGGGTCAGTGTTGAAGACAGGCAAAGAAGTAATGACAAGGTTTTGGAGGCATTCATAGGTCAAGGGTCTAAGTCTTGGTCATGGTACTTGTCATTTGAAGATCTATAAGAAGAATTTCTCGTGGGTTTTCCTCTCCAAGAGGGAGAGGTTTTCCCCTGGCTCAAGGAGCCTAACTTTGTGTCTCTTGTATTTTGGTAATTGACTTGATGAAAGACTAAATAAGCTAAGGAAGAAAAGATATAAGTAACTCAAGTAAACTCACAAGTAATTATCAAGAAGAGAATTTGAATTAATCTCCAACCCTCCAAATTCTCAATAGTATTTGTATGCCTAATGTTACTTTGTACAATTTACAATGTAGAATTTAGATCAATGTCCCAATTTGTATCATGAATGAGAATTTGTGTAAGAAATATCTAATTTTTAATATATATATATATATATATATATATATATATATATATATATATATATATATATATATATATATATATATATATATATATATATATATATATATATATATATTTTAATAAAATAATATATAACGTGTCCTCATGTGTCTTGTTCCGGGGGGTCAATGAATGTGCCCATGTCAGGCACTTGAATTTTCATGTCTTGCGTGTCCCGTGTCCCTGTGTCCTGCGTGTCCCGTGTCCTCGTGTCCAAAAACTTTAGTTAACGTATGCTTCTAATTCAAAAATTCCTAAACTATATAATCTGTAACCTATAGTAATGAAATGAGATTATTTGTTTATAAATTATGCCTTGCTTCACATTGGAACAACAAACTAACCCGACTGTACAACTTACCAACACCCCATTCCTCATTCCAATTAGATTAGCTTTTGTTTGTAAAGAAAAAATCATATAAAATAATTTGTCAAAACTTGAAACCGATAAAACATAGGTCAAATCTTATTACGTGTAAAATGTTACATGAAATTGGAATACTTACAAAACTGAAATGCCAATTATTTTAATATGTAAAATGTTGCATGAGATTGGAATACTTATAGAACTAAAATGTTGCATGTTATGTGTAAAATGTTGCATGAAATTGGAATTGGAATACTTACAAAACTAAAATGTTGTGTGTTACATCTAAAATGTTGCATGAAATTGAAATACTTACAAAACTAAAATGTTGTGTGAAAATAATTACGTTTTTGTGAGGTAAATTTTATCAAAGTAAAAAGTAATTAGTATTTTAGATATATAAATTAAGTAAATTGATATCATAGCTTAAAATGTTTTAGTGTGAGTTAAATTTTCTAAAAGTAAAAATTAGTATTTTAGATATATAAATTAAGTAAATTGATATCATAGCTTAGAATGTTTTTGTGTGAGTTAAATTTTCTAAAAGTAAAAGTAATAAGTATTTCTGACATATAAACTAGCAATCCATCTTAACTCTAGATCTACCAAGAGCCGAGAGGGATCAAATCTCTTAAGATGCAAACCTATTTTTTGAGTGCAATACTTGAGCAAAGGTTCGCACCTCAAGGGATCAGATCTCTCTCGGCGCTTGGTAGAACCAGAGTTAAGAGGATCTATTCTGGTATCTTTCCAATGGAATTTTGGCAGCATAACCTTGCTCTTAATTTCTCCATATAAAATGCAACCCCATGGCCTCTGTTTATAGGGAAATGGTGGAACCTCCCTTTGGATGTAGTTTCTATGTGAACTCTCTTGATGTATTAATGAGAAGTATCAGAAGTTTAATGGACGTTTATGGAATAGACTAAATTAATGGTATTAATGAATATGGGAGTTTGACAAGTTCCACATGTACTATGAGCATTCATGAGCTGCAAGACCTTTATTTATAGGGAAATATTGGAACCTACCTTTCGATATAGACTAGGTTTTCATGTGAACTTTCTCGAGGTATTAATGATAATTTATAAGTTAAATGGACATCTATGGAAAAGACTAAGTTGATGGTATCAACGAATATTGTTGTTTGACAAGGTCGACATGTACTAAGTACACCTTCCAAACAAGTGCATGAGCATCATCTATGAGCCACATATGAGCCTTTTTTTGCATTAAGAAGGGTCACACACGAATTGAGAGATTTCTTGCATTGCATGCATAAATAATGGAGGATAATATGTGCAACACAAAAAATCATCATTTGATGATTTGACTTGGCTAAATGAAATATAATAAGGGCATAGAACGATGGAGTGGGGTGCATAGTGTGGATGTCTGCAATAATGATGTATCCACTTAAAACTATTCATACATGTGAGCAAAATTAGGTTGATAACACCCTATCGCTACTCCCACTGTGCTAACTATTGCAATTTTCAGATGTTAAATGTCATGGTGATATTGACGGCCCAGAATATGGGAATGTAGATGAAGACGATGGTGGGGATTCACTAATTTTTTCCATGTTGTTGTGCATAGCTATTTTTTGGTTACCAAGTCTGACATGATCGACTTTGTTATTCTGATTGTCATGTTGTTATTGATAGCTTAAAAGTGAGGATATGGATGAAGATGATGATGTAGAAGCACTATAATTTATTTGTTTTTAGTATATTTTTCGATGGCTCTCTGAAATAGAGAAAAATCCAGCACAGATCAAGATTTTAGTTATTCTGGACAGATTTGTTTTTACTATTTTAGTATTAGCCATAGATAAGGTTTTGAGTTTTTTCATATAAATAGTGCTATTTCATATGGCATGACTGCACCATTGTACCTTTTCCAATGTGGCTGCTTTGTGGTGCATGTGGATGCTTGAAGTGGCATGTTGCATTTAATTAAATAGCACTATGGTTATTTAAGACTCTACATGGAGATGCAGTTATGGCTGCTCATGGCCTTATAAGTTCAAACTTGATGGCTATATATCGTAAATATTTATTTATTGCATTTTTTCCAGTGCTTTATGCAGATTTAAGCATAAATTGCAATCATGTCGATATGCTGGACTTTTGGGTATTCTAATATTTCAGTTCTCTGGGCAGGTCAGAGAATATAGTAGAAATTATCACTTCAGTGTGGTTTGTTAGTTGGATCAAGGCAGATGTGTGCTCTAGAAGCTAGATATTTTATTCACAGTGCCATTTGCAAATAGCTTCTAACTGTATGGATGTACTGTTTTGTCTTGCATGATGTAAGAGTTGCACTAAGCGTGTCATATGTACTATGGACATGGGCAGGCTAGATGATTTTGTGTGGCATAAGAGTTGTACTAGATACTTTACAATGTACATGTATTATTTCACCTTCATTCTGCATGACATTATAGGATGGACATATTTGTGAGAATTCCAAACCGGAATCCTATTGCAGCGACTGGAAACTATTCTCCTAATTGTTAATTTTATTTAACAATTTATTTGTTGTTTTCTACGACAAATACTGAATAAACCACATTGCAATCTACACAAAGAAAATTGCGGAATAATAAACGTTGGAAGAAATGCTATCACACACATAAAATTAACACAATTATTTTGGACAAAAGTCCCCGGAAAAACCCAACTCGGAAAAACTGGTGCAGTGACTGAGGGTTTTATTATTAAGAAGCAGTGAGAAATTTCGAGTACAACTGGATGCCAAAATACTAGCAATCCTACAGAGAAAAATACTGGCAAAAATCTAGTGAGAAATTTTCTCACCCCACAGGCAATCTCCTGACACAACTTGCCTTCAGAAACTTGGCCCTCTGACCCTTTGTGTCAGCTTATGCGCTGCACTGCGCAGCCTGTCTAACGTCAAGCCTTTGACTGGTCTCTGATGAAGTTGTTTTTCCTTCTACTGGCTGGAAAGATGCTTCTTCGACACTCTGGGACTCCTTCTCGACCTCTGGAACTGAAGATGTCTCTCCTTCTCAGCAAATCGAACTTGCCTCTAGAGGTTGCTGTGTTGCCCCAACATCAACCTCTCTGTGGCTCTTATGCCTCTCTGCAAATGCACTCGTTGGATCTAGAATGCCTCCTTCAGCTTCATTGTCTCTGCCCCTCTCTCACTACTTCGATCTCTGGCTCTCTTTCCGACAATTGACTGCTGCTACTCTAGAGATCGATCTGCCAAGAAATTGAACTGTGGAAGTGATTTCCCCATCACCACATCGACCTCCTCTTATAATCCTATGTTGGAGCACCAACGACCAAGATTAAAACTTAATCAATGGCTAGGATCATCTCTGAATCGATCTGTTGAGTTTCTAGACTATTCTCTCCTTGACTCAATTAATATTGATTAATTAACTAGTTTTCTTAAGTTTAGACTTAGGAAGCATTGAAAATTTGGTTAATAATCTAATTAAGTCACTGCTAGGCAGAATTTCCAGAAACGTTTTTTGGGTTCTGGAGATCTCATGTATTCTAGCCTCTCCACCAAATTTCATGGCTAGAACATATCTGATGCTACAAAAAATAACACTCCCTTTTAGCGAGGAATGTGTTCTAGTGCTGCCCCTGTTGCCACAACACCCTGTCTCTGCATCACTTTCTATTACAGTTCTGATGTCTGGCTGCTGCTGCCCACCAACTATTGCGCAATTCTGATATACGCTGCATCTGTGTTGCTGCTGACCCTGCTGTACTGCTGCCAACACTCTATTTGCACTGCAACTCTGTTGTTGTTGCTACTGCAACATCTGCAACTGAAAAACATCCAAAATATTGAACCAATTGTGGTTAGTACGATGCATTTGCCACTCGACTCCTGACTGCTATGAGCTACTGCACTGTCTACTGAAGACTCTGCGTCGCTGCTGAATCTACACTGTGCCAACTGCACTGCTGCCAACTTTACACTGTGCTCCCCAACATTTGACTGCTACTAGTCTTCAACTGTTACTCTCGCATCTGACTGCGTCTACTGCCACTGATCCATCCTACTATTGAGTACTGTGGCTCTTGTAGCCAGGTATTGATCCATGAGGTGGATTCCCCAAGGATCCTGCTCATATGTAGCTCTTTGGCGCTACAACTCCAAATCACCCCACCTCACTCCTGGAGGTATATGGGCAATCATAGTGAAGTCTTCCTCCAACTTGGAGGGCAACCTGCCGATCTCGGCATCAGCTGCCGCCTGGTCCTGCTTCTCCTCTCTGTCCTTCTTCCTGAGAGGACATTCGGTATTGTAGTGGCCAAACTCGCCACACCTGAAGCACTTGACTTTTGACAGGTCCTTCCTTTGCTCTCCCTGTCCCTGACTAGGACCCTTCAATGCGAGGGCCACATTCTCCTCCTCCTTCACCACCTTTGGTCTGTTGCTGTTGTTGCCACTGATGGAGCTCTTTAGAAGAGCTTGCCTCATCTCGTCCTGCTACAAATCGGTCCACATTATGTCCCAGTTTGACAGCTTATCTCTGTCCAATATGCTTTGGACAAAGACTTGTCAATCCTCTGAGATGCTATTAAGTGTTGATCACACTAGCTTCGATGTTTTAGGCGATGCCCCAACTGCTGAGAGCTGGTCCCAGAACTCCTAAATCCTGGTGAGGTAGGGGTCTAGGCCTTCCCCTTTCTGCATCTGAATGAGTCTCAACTTCGTTTCAAGGTACATCTTCCGCTGCTCGGAAGTAACTTGATATAGCGTGACGAGAGCATCCCACATTTGCTTGGCACTATCTTTGCCAGCTATATGCGAGACAATATGATCCCATACTCCATCCAATATCAACTGCTTTGCCCATGCCATCTCTTTCTTGTATTCTTTTTGTTGATCTGCATCTTGGGGAACTACCACAACTTCATCAATATAGGCTTTGAGGCCATATTCATCTAGAAGGAAGGACATCCCTGCCTTCGAGATGACGTAGTTGGAAGCTCCATCCAACCTGTCTTGATCACGAAGCCCAACAATTGCCATCTCAATAAGGTGTTGAAAACTCCTTCTTTCCTTCTGACCAGTTGTTGCTCTACTACCTACACTCCCTTCTGGAGTGAGAAGATCCCCTCACAACTATTGCCAATCTGCAAGGAGATATTGAACTTCGAGTCTAGAAGTTCCCTTAGAGATATTTTCCCTTTCTGTGTGCTCTTCTTCCACTCGACACAGGTTCTGCACTAGCAAACTATTGCAAAACCCTCTGTGTCCAGCTAGAGATCTGCCCAACAAAAATTCGGAGTTGCTCCCTTTGCCACTGGAATCACTCGATCTGAAAAGATAGAATTTTTCTGCCCTTTACTCAGAAAAATCGAACCTCCACAAGTAACTCGACCTCTTGGCAGAATGACTGCATTGCCCTTGGGAATTTCGTCCTGCTGCCCACACTAAGTAGCGAAATTCCTTCTTTTCGCCTCTGAGCTCCCTAGCTTATCAACTGTCCTCTAATACCACACGAGAACCAGAATCCTATTGCAGCAACTGGAAATTATTCTTCTAATTGTTAATTTTATTTAACAATTTATTTGCTATTTTCTACGGCAAATACTGAATAAATCACAATGCAATCTACACAAACAAAACTGCGAAAGAATAAATGTTGGAAGCAATACATAAAATTAACACGATATTTTTGGACCAAAGTCCCCGGAAAAACCCAACTCGGGAAAACCGGTGCAATGGCTGAGGGTTTTATTATTAACTTATTAAGCAACAGTGAGAAATTATGAATACAATTGGATGCTGAAATACTGGCAATCCTATAGAGAAAAATACAGGCAAAAATCTAGTGAGAAATTTTCTCACCCCACAGGCAATCTCATGGCACAGCCTGCCTTCAGAAACCTGGCCCTCTGACCCTCTGCGTGAGCCTCTGAGTAGCACTGCATAGAGTGTTTGACGTCAAGCCTCTGACTGGTCTTTGATGAAGTTGTTCTATCTTCTGCTGGCTGGAAAGATGCTTCTTCGGCACACTAGGACTGTTTCCTGGCCTCTAGAACTGAAGATGTCTCTCCCTCTCAACAAATCAAACTTGCCTCTAGAGGTTGCTGCATTGCCCCAACGTCATCCTCTCTGTGGCTCTTTTGCACTCACTGGGTTTGGAATGCCTCCTCCAGCCTCAGCCTCACTGTCTTTTTGCTTCAATCTCTGGCTCTCTCTCCGGTAACTGTCTGTTGCTACTCTGGAAATCAATTTGCCAGGAAATCGAACTGTGGAAGTGATTTCCCCATCACCACATCGACCTCCTCTTATAATCCTCTGTTGGAGCACCAACCGCCAAGATTAGAACTTAATCAATGACTAGGATTATCTCTTGATCGATCCGTGTGAGTTTCAGTTTCTTGACTATTCTGTCTTGATGTAATTAATACTGATTATATAACCAGTTTCCCAAGTTTAGACTTAGGAAACATCAAAAAATTGGTTAATAATCTAATTAAGTCGGTTCTAGGCAAAATTTCCAGAAACGATTTCTGGGTTCTGGAGATCTCATGTTTTCTAGCCTCTCCACCAAATTTCGTGACTAGAACACATCCGATGCTACAAAAACTAACAATGTTCACACAGCTATTGCCATTGTAGCTGTTTTTGTCACCGTGCTTGAGCTGTAAGTATTTTCTTCCATAATCATGTCCAACAGCTTATTGATCTAGAGTCTTTCATAGCCTGACAACAGAGGTGTCGAAATCATGCATCACTTCAATTTTGTGTGACGTAAGAGTTGTACTAGATATTTTACATGTATTATTTCACCTTCATTCTGCATGAAATGATAGGATGGACGTGCTCACACAGCTTTTGGCATTGTATATGTTTCTGTCACTGTGCAAGAGCTGTAATTGTTTTCTTGCATAATCATGTCCAACAGCACATTGATCTAGAGTCTTTCATAGCTTGATAACAGAGGCGTCAAAGTCATGCATCACTTCAGTTTTTTATGGTGCATGACCTGTAAGTTTTTGTTCTTGTATATGGTCATGTGAAACGACACATTGATCTAGAGCCTTTCATAGCTTGACAACAGAGGCATCGAGGTCATGCAGCAACTCAATTTTTTATGGTGCATGAGCTGTAAGTTTTTGTTCTTGCATATGATTGTGTCCAGCGACACATTGATCTAGTCTTTCATAGCTTGACAACAGAATTCATATATTCATGCACCACTTCAATGTTTAACATGTATTGTTTCACCTTCATCTGGATGAAATGATAGAATGGACATGCATACACAGCTATTACTTCACGATGTCTGTATCTGTTATCTACCTGAGTGTGAGCTGTAATTGTTCTTGCCTGATCATGTTCATGCCAGAAAATATTCGTCCCCCATACAATGTTATCAGAACCAGAATTGGAACCTGTTGAGGGTCAGACGAAGACTGGACTGGAATTGGTTGGAAAACTCTGTTGAAGAACTGGTCAGTGTGAGCTGGATGAGTTGATATAATCATACACCACTTCAGTCCATCACAAAAAAACTTGCCTTGAGTGGAACCCACTTCATGCCCATGTGCACCTTGACCAAAAATCCCGCATTAAAATACATATTTAGTGTCATATGTCAGGTGGTTAAGTTGCATATGAACCTTATTTTGTCAAGCTTCCTATAAGATTTGAACCTTTGCTAGCCCAACAAAGGTCATGTTCAACGACACATTGATCTAGAGAATGTGAGCTTTTCGTAGCTTGAAAACAGAGTTCATATAATCATACACGACTTCAATGTTTTACATGTATTGTTTCAGAGTCATCCTGGATGAAATGATTGAATCAACATGTATATGCAGCTATTCCTTCATGATGGCTATATCTGTTGCCCACTGAGTATGAGCTGTAAGTGTTCTTGTATTATCATGTTCATGCCAGAAAATATTCTTTAGTCCCTCGTACAATGTTATCAGAGCCAGAACTGAAATCTGCTGAGGGTCAGACTTGGACTGGACTGGAATTGGCTTGAAAACTGTGTTGAAGAACCAGTCAGTGAGAGTTGTATGAGTTGATATAATCATACACCACTTCAGTCCATCCCAAGAAACTTGTCTGCAGTGGAACTAACTTCATGCCCATGTCCTTGACCAAAGGTGATATAGATTAGTCAAAGCGATGCCATTCAATTTGAGGAGCAAATGTGCTATTTCTAATCTCTTGATCTCTCAAATGTAGTGATATATAAATGCTTCTTTTTGTTTTTTATTAGTTTCACATGGAAATACCTTTATATTCCATATCAGGAATATGCATGTTCCAGTCCTTAAGGGACTATTCATTTTCAAAAACAAGGCTTGGAGCCATTATATCAAAAAGCTTATCATGTCACTTACGAAAATTGAACCTGGGTGAGGAAGATCCGAACCACCTAAGATAAACCCAATTGACATAGTGATATATATATCAAAGCTTATCATGTCACTTATGAGAATTGAACCTAAGCAGGGAGGATCCCAATCATTCCTCCCAACCACCTGAGATAAACCCAATTGACATAGTGATATATAAATGTTGAGGTCTAGCATTGCAGCATTTTGTATGGACCTCTATTAGAATGGAGTATTGAGCTTGTTTACGTTCAACTTGAATAGATAAATATTACATACTAAGATGAACGGTGAATTTGAGTGCTACGCTGGCATGTGTTATCTTTTGTCGAATATTGTACTGTTCCTTCAAGGATGGTTACCTTCTATCGGATGGATTAAATCTGTTGTAATATGTTCTCATTTTGGTAATGTTATAGTTGGTTAGGAGTACTGGTGTTTTGCTTTCAAAAGGAAACTGAGTACCTTGTTTCTTGTTCCATTGCCAATGAAAAATATATTTGGTTGTTTTTTTGTCATTCCAATGTTTGATCGGTGGTGATTATAGAATGTCAAAATGTTTTAATTATCAGTCTTGCTACATCTGGGTTCTAAAACTTATATGTTTTGGCACGTAATGAACTAGTGTTTGCCAATACTATTAATTATCTCGTTTGCCAATACTATTAATTATCTCTGGTGTTTGCAGGTGCTTTCTAATGACATTGACTTGCTTCACCCTCCAGCAGAGTTGGAAAAGCGAAAGCACAAACTGAAACGGCTTGTGCAATCTCCAAATTCCTTTTTCATGGTACTATCATCAGTTTACTGAAAATACTCATTTTATTAGAATTATATTGTCATTCTGCTGAATGTTTTGTTTTTTGCAGGATGTGAAATGTCAAGGTTGCTTCAGCATGTATGTTATTCTATCTTTTAGTATTTTGTTTGTTTGTCCTTTGTATCCTCATTAATGGAATCCAATAAAAATGTTCTTCAGTAACTTTATATGTGGTTTTGAGTCTACATTATATATTTATATTATGCTATGTTTTGTATGCAGCACAACAGTTTTTAGTCACTCACAGAATGTTGTGCTCTGTGGAAGCTGTCAAACTGTTCTATGCCAGCCAACTGGAGGTCGAGCACGTTTAACTGAAGGATGTTCTTTTAGGAAGAAGGGTGACTGACTCGTCTCTAATTTTCTAATTGTTTGGGGCCATTTAATTGAGCACTATGGGAATCAGTTGGCTGCTTTACGTGTGCACTGGGCCACTTGGGCTTTTTCCAATCTGATACCCTTGTTCGTTTCTAATTCTGCTACTCTATTGTTTTCAAGAGGAAATATTACATCAATGCTTCTTGCTTGACAAGTTTTTGGAGTGAAGATGCTGCATATGATTATTATGACTCCTGTTTTCTTAAGATTTGAAAGTGGATAGAAATTCAAATGTAACTTCACAAACTCCAGTAAAGATTATCAATAAATATCATGCCATTATTCAACGGTATTTTTAACTAGGAATCAATGGTGTAATAAATACCTAGGAATCAATGGTGTGATGATCGTGTGGCATTTTGTGGAAACCAATAAAACTGGTAATCAATAAAAATTGTTTTGGCTCTCCAACCTAGTATGGTTGAGATGTTGTAACTAATGTCCTGTTAATAAAAATAAAATAAAATAAAAAATAAATTAAATAAGAAGATTAATGTAATGTAATGAACATTTTAACTAGGTAAAACTAAAATAAAAAATAGAAGTAAAAATAACTATAAAAATAAAATTCACCCTTGAATATTTCCAGTCATTAACATAATGTTGTTGATAACTTCTGGAAGTATTTGGTTATCGACAACAATAAAATAATAATAAAAATAAAAATGACCCATGGTGTTGACCTATGGTATTCGTGTGGAATATAGCCAATTTAAAGAGGGAAATTAATCCAGTCTAGATCCATATTATGTCCTAAGCCCTGAGAGGGAGCAAATCTCTTGAGATGCAAACTTCTTTTAGAGGGAAGAGATTTAATCCCTCTGAACACTTGGTAGATCTGGAGTTAAGATGGATTTATGCCAGTTATCAATGAGTGCAAAATAACAAGAAAAAGATGAAAAAAAATCAATATATTATCATTTTCTTTAATATTTGCTATACTGTCATTAGTCTCTTTTGGTGCAATTCTCACAGCTTTTAAAATAATATGTTTGTACCAGTATTAAACATTTATAAGATTGCTTGACACTACTTTTTTTTGGTTACTTGTGGTTACTTGAAATCCAACTGCTACTTTCCGTTTATGAAAAAGGTTTGGTCCGTGAATTGGTTACTTAAAATTCAACTGCTACCTTCCGTTTATGAAAAAGGTTTGGTTCGTGAAGTGGTTAAAATTCAACTGCTACCTTCCGTTTATGAATAACCTTTCTTTGAATTAAACATGTAATACACTTTGTTTACTGACTGCGTGTGATGGCTACTATTATTTAATAAAACATGTGTGCATCAATAAACAAGTTTGCTGGATGAGGTGGTATATTTTTGTGGAACCAGTATTTTGCTTGTGTTACCATGATTAAGTTGTCATTTGCATGTGCAAATGAATTACAAAAATGATAGCAAGCCCGTAGAGGTCGTGGAGGTTCTAGTTATGGATGCTGCACTTTTTTCGTAAAGGTTTTTTTTTTTTTTTTCAAACTTGTTTTAAAAATTGTTCGGTATTACCACTTGCCAATTTCGTATCGATTATGATCCGTTATATGAGCCTATTTTGCAGCGACAAGTTCTTTGGAATGTGGTTTCTAAATAACCAGTAGTCGAGTTTTCTGGTTTCACGCCAAGCCCATCAGTCGCTTCAAAATATGTTTTGTAGTATCAAAGAGACCAGAATGGGGTAATGCTATAAATCAGTGGGTCAGTCGTACAATAAAAGTTTAGTAGTCTAATATGCCATTGTTTGTTTTCAAATTTTATGAAATACATGGCTATGAACTTCATTACATATTTTAAAAATGTTTAACATAAAGATGTTTTAAACATGTTAAACATAAACAGGTGCACAAATGAGTGTTATCTAAAACCTATGAGGTGTAGAGGAGTTGGTTTTGTGGAGTTTAGTCCTCGTTATTTACTAGTTTCATTTTAGGGGAAGGGTTGAGGGTGAGAATCAATTACTAAGTGATAAAAATTGTCTTAGAGCATCCAGACTCAATCAAGACATGCGCAATCCTGTGACAACCATCTCAAAAGTAGACAGATTGTTTTTCCATTCAACATTGAGATAGGCCTGGCCTATGCTCAACCTTTTGAGTGTGTACTTTAACTTAAAAAAAAAAAACCTTTTCTCCATAATTGCCTAATGGATTTCGTAAAATGTACTATCAAATAATGTTCGATCAATTGCTAGGCTATGTCGAACCTGGCTGAAGTAACCTGTTGATACCAATTTATAGTATTATAAATTGTGTTTGTTTCCTTGTCATAGTTTTATTAATATTTGATTATAAGAATGAATTCATTAAAGAGTCTGGCTTGGTTTATATTGTCAATTTGTTATGGACAACTGGTCTTTTATATGTAAGCACCACCTCTTAATTCAGTTGTTTAAGAGATGCATGCAAGACAATTCGTTGAAGGGTCTGGCTTGGTTATATTGTCAATTTGTTATAGGCAACTGGTCTTTTATATGTAAGCACTACTACTTAATATCTGACTTCCAGAAAAATGCATGTTTAACTGATGAAAATATCTGAGTTATTGATTTTCCAAAGTTAAATATAAATTATGTTGATACCATTCTGTTGGAATATTTTGGCTGGTACTTCATTTCTTAAAAAAGGTGTTATATTGAAAGAAAACAATAAAAAATATTAAGTATTTCATTTATGAAGTGCATGTCTGTCTACAACTTATAATATTATTATATCATTTATAATATAAATGTTATGCTTTCTGTATAAACCTAATATTAAATGTTATGTTAACATTGTAAGTCCAATATTGAAAAAGGCTATGGCCAGGAAATTTAATAGTTTGACGTTTATGTAAGGTTGTATATTTTAAGATTAGAAAATTTAATAATTTGATATTGATGTAAGATCAATTTCTTGGAATGGTTAACTTTAGATGTACAACACCAAAATATGAGAAGTGGTATTGATTTTTTTTAAGATATTATAGTATTGCAATGTTCTTAAGAAATTGGAAAAATGAATGATTTTTCAAGTATTTTACTTGAGATTTTTGAACACTAAATGGATTTTTTAATTTTCTTTATGGATGATGTTAGATATTTTTTATGGATGATGATCCAAAGACAGTTTTAAGTGTAGTGATATAAATGGAGCAATCTCAAGATTTAAATATAACTTTAGAGGCTTTGTTCATAGGATAAATTGAAGGATGCATATGATAAATTAAGTGCTACCTATATGCCTTTTAGACATAGGCTTTGGTCAGTGCCCTCTCGACGGTACCTATACAATATCTCTACAGGTTTTCCAGCACACGTGTCTCCATATGTGGTAGACATGATTTAAAACTCAATGAAAAGGTTTCTAAATGGGCTGATCCTAGCAAGGAGACACTATATTCGGTGCAATTTATTTTAAAATTTTGTAATTTATGCAATATATGCTCCTAGATAGGTGAAAGAGGAGTTTTTAAGACGAGGCATTTGATCGAAGGTTTGCAATCCATTATTTCATGGAATGTAGTTGAGAAAATCAGAAGTCATCCTCTATTGTCAAATGTTTAGTTGTGTGTCAAACTCCCTAGTAAAATTTGTGATATTCTTTACTCACTATGTTGGAAAGTTGTATGATTAGTGGCACATGATGATGCATGTGTAGGATCTCTAAGTAACACATGGGTATTTAAACTCACAATTAGAGAGCACTTGTGTATTTGGTTATTTCTTACTCAATGTGTTGGAAAAAATTATAAGATTACATGGGGTGTGCCCATTGGGATTGGGGACACCCTCCCCATACTCTTGGATTAGCGCAAGTCAACATGAAATATTACAGTGTCCTTAATGTGAAATATTTCACTCATCCCCCCAAAAAGGGAACTTAGTGAAATGTGATGTGAAATGTTTGTATAAAATGAGTGACATTTTGTATGTATAAGTGATAAATGGGTCCTCCCCCCAAAATTTAAGAACCCATGGGTGCTTTTCCTATAAGTTGAGTTAGGGAAAAACTTAAAAAGTGAAAAAAAACCAAAGCTTGAAATATAGTTTAAGGTGCCTTATCACCTTTATGAAATGCTTGAAAACCCCCACCATACTCCCTGACATTTTAGTGGGTGTCTCCACACTTCTCCGAAGGGCATTCCTTCACTCCCACATCCCCAAAAAATAATTTATTCTTTTCCCCCATCATACTCCCTGACATTTTAGTGGGTGTCTCCACACTTCTCCGAAGAGCATTCCTTCACTCCCACATCCCCAAAAAATACATGTTATGGTTCTTGAGGGACTACTTAGACTCAACAAGGCTTGAAGCCATTACAATGGTGCTCATCATGTCGCTTGCGGGAATTGAACTTGGGTGGTCATGTCTTCTTGATGTTATGTCAAAACCAGCATTCCTCCTCTTTGTGAATTCATCAACCATAGCATTGCTTGGTGCAAACAAAGATGTTTGAAGGAAGATGTGGAGACAAACATGGAGTATATAGAAACATAGTAGAGTTTGACTTAATGAAACCCTCATTTATCCACTCCATCACTATTTTAGAATCCCCAAAAACTTGTATCTCTTTCATATTCCTTTACTTTGTTGTAGTGGAGTTTGAGGACATTGCTCTTAGTTTTTTGTCTAATGGTTTGTGCCATTGCCAATCCACAAAGAAAGGAAATCCAATGTGTACAAGACATGTAAAAACAACTTTTTGCACTATAAACTTTGGTTATCATTATATGCTCCATCAGAAAAGTTGTGAGAGTAATTGTTATCTATGGATATCTTTGTGATCTACACTTGGTTCTTCTTAACCCTACCCCTTGACAAATTGTCATGGTCATATTTGATCATATGAAAACCCTTGTTGGAGAGGCCAATATATTGGAATATTCCTTTCTTTCTAGTTATCCATATTGTTAAAGTACCACCACTAGATGTGTTGGATGTTTCTTCACCTCTTTAACATCTACCCATTTTTCCAAAGTCTAACTATTTTACTCATTCAAATTCACTTCCCCTCCTATGAAAATCTATCCCATATAGACTTACAAGTGGCATCCAATGAATAGATGACGACTATTGAATGATAACTTCCTTTTTCTCCCTTTCTTTACTTGAAAAGTGCAAACTAGGAGCACATCATGTTCTCCTTTACAAGTTATCCCCCGCTAGTTTTATTTGTTATGGGAAACCACAAAGGGTCCTCACTTTGGGACATGCTTTTAGATTTCATTTTGTTTACCACTGCCAATTTGACTCATCCTCATCTTTATGTGGAGATACTTGAAAGTGGCTTACTTTAGTGATGTAGTGCCCTTTCAAAGGAATTCATGTCCACACCAATTCATTATCTTCAATTCTCATATTAAAAGAGGCCTTTACCGATCCACACCCCCCTCTCTCCCAACATTGATCTATTCGTTTGCTAGTGTTCCTTCAAGTTCTAGATCTATGCCAATTTTCTAACTTGAGATCCACAAATTCCCTTCATCTTGGTGACATATGTTTGCAACAAAATCCTCCCCTCTTATCCAAGTGTCAAGACCCATTTTTACCTCCCCCATATTCCCTTTAATCCAACATAGTAATTTCCAACCAGGGTAAAGAATTTACTAGAGCCTTCCAAAAAAAATATAGTCATTTGATGTCATTACACAATATCTCTAATCCCCGGTTCCAATTGATTGGGGCTCTTCACCATGGCATTATGCTAGTTCCCTTTGGTAGAAATTATTCTTGCTAACCAATGGCTTGCTAAACAAGTATGGATTTTTGAGATTTCCTTTGATATAGATATGTTTAAAGGAATTCTTCCTCTAAGGCAAACCCTTAGATTAGACTAGGGGTTTATTTTTTATTCAACCTTTTAGGATAACCACTTCTAGTGTTTAACACCATAAGCATTGGGATTTAAATTGAATCTAAATATTTTATAACATTTTCTAGAGGAGATATTTTATATGGCACTACAATGCTTATCATTTGCTCATGTCAAGGAGCCATTTGGTCAAGGGAGATGGAAGCTTTTTGGATTACCATTGTTTTAGAAGTTTTAAAAAAATTTGAGCGCTTGTTCACATGATTATGTGTCATTCCCTTCCCTATTGATAAAAAGGATTACATCATTAACAAGATGGTAGCACAATCTGGCTTGCAGGTTGTTGGATATACTCTTGGTGTTATAGCGACAATTACAAGGTTTGATCCTAGGCCTTGCCTAGATTACTCCAACGAGTTATTTTCTTAAAAATAAAAAATATGGTAGCATATGGACAAGTCCCTAATTGTTTTAATAATTATTATTCTCCCAATTTCTTTTTGGTGAGCTATATATCTTCTAAGTATTTTTTCCACTAGTAGGAGGCACAAAGACATTGGGAATTATTGTCTTAGCACTAGAGTTGGAAAACTTCGAAGAAAACTTGTTTTTAGTACAACAAAAGAGATTGAGGATAGGTAAGTAGAAGTTTGAACCCAACATGTGTAAGCACTAGGCTTAGATATAGATTGCTTAACTTATCACAGGCCTATGATAGTGTTGAAGGCTGGAAGGTGGCTGCCTCAGCATTGGGGATTCCACCTGGTCGAGAGCTTAAAGCAACTCCTTTTCCGTTGAAATTGTGGGTTCGACTAGGGATATAGGGACCAGTTTCCTGTATAAAAAGAGTTTATATGAATAACAAAAATGAATAGAATCAACACAAGCGGGGTGATTTATTTCTAATGATAACATAAATTAAATCTAACTACTTCCCAAGATTAGACTCTTTTATATGATTATAGAGAAATATTTCACAAGCATGAAACAATATAGATCATTGCATACTTAATGAATATAAGCGCATGTAAGAAACTAAATCAATTTAATCGATTTCGCTGATGAAGAACATCAATCACATAAAAGACTTCTTAGTTTCACATCTAACAACATATTGTTCAATATATTATATTAATAGTAATAAGAACATATATCACTTCAATGCTTATCAGAATGAAATGAGTAGACATAAATAAGTTTGCTATAAATCCCAGAAACATAAAAAAATTAATACATAGATAATAGTTCCTGCTGCATCGTAGCTTTAGATCTGAAAAAGATAGCTTCAGGGTTTAGATTTCCAATTAGATAACTTATGTTCCAACAATAGTGCAAGTTCCAAAAGCAATATTCTTCAAATTTTGGACCCCTTTCTAAATGCATGAAAGGGGTTTAAATACTAATTAATACTACAAAAATAGAAGACTTGTGAAACAAGTCTCTAAAACTATTACTCTAAAAGCATATAACTAAAAACTAGGAAATAAATTGCATCGGTTGGAATAGTCTCATGATTGTTTCCCAGATTCATTCTTCAACTGATCCTTGAGCTGACACGCTTTCACCATATGTTCGAGTTAGGGGGGGATGAATTGGTTGCATTCGCATATGCCCTTTGAATATTGCATCCTTTAATGTTGGAAGAAGTTGATTTGCTGCAATGGAGAGACACTTCAACATTAGCCATTGGCTATGAGGTTTAATCAACAAGTACCAGTAACTCTCCATTTTTTATTTTGTCAGGCTTTGAATGTCAAGAGCTTTTATTCTAGATGTTTCTTGCCAAGATTGCCTTAGGATTTTGATATCTGGAAAAGTGTCTTTTGGAGAATCCTAAATTAGGCTGGCTTGCAAAAGAGAATCTTTTGTGTATTCAAAAATGCTGGAAGATAGATTCTTAGCTATGATAATAGCTAATTCAACACTTTTCATTTTGATGTCCCAGTCTCCAAATACTATGTCTTTGATTGATTCTTCAAGACAAGGGAGATCGGCCGCTCTACCCTGTGCAGTGTCCTGCCAATATATATAATTAGACACTTTATCATCAATCTCATCGTAATAAGTCTCAGATCAGATATCTGAGTGATTAATAGATCACTGGTTTTAACTAGCTCTTGAACTCAGTTTAGCTTGTGATAGAAAGTTGATTGTTGCTTTGACAGTAATGTCTCTAATTTTTATGCTTCCTTTTTGACTGCATTGATTTTGGGATTTTCCTGGAACTTCTCAATTCTCTGTTGTAAATGATGAATCAGTTGATTATTTTCGTTAATATCGCTCCCGAGTTTGAGTTTAAGACCCTCAAACTCTTGCTGAAGAGTAGTGATATTTAATTGCATCTCTTGCTCAATATTTTGCGTTTCATTCAAGAAAACTTGCTCCATCTGAACAATTTTCTGGTCATTTTCTCTGATTAATGATTGAATTTATGATGCTTTATGAATGGTTGCATCTGCGTAAGCACCTGCAAATTGAGACAATTTATGAAGTTCTTCCTTTGGAGCCAATTGAGTCTCTTTCCAAAGGACTTGCATTAGTGTTACATCTGGAGTTAATTATGGAGATTTATCCATCCTTTGCCTCTTCTTTGATTTGGTCATGGCAACTTAATGTTTTGGACTATAGAACATGTCCAATGGAGGTACTTCCTCAATGTTGAGGATTATTTCATCAATGGGGAAAGCTGGGATGATTTCCATGTCTAGGGTACCATACCACTATTTCTTTGGATTTCACTTTGCTTAACACCTTTTTTAGGAACCTCTATAGTGAATAAGGTTTCCTTTCCTTCTTCTTGACTCTTCAAATTATCATTATCAGTAGACATGTGTTGTGCACTTGGATCCAGTGTAGAAGCTACCGAGTTTGTAGTGCCAAGAATAAGTGAAACATCTAACTGAATAATATCACGAGTGGTCAGAATATCATCTGTAGACAGTAATTTTTCAAACTCATCCCAGTCTTGGGTGAGTTTATCATCTTGCTCAATATTTTCAATTCCTGTCTCTGCAATTGGTACCTGAGATGAAGACGTTGAAACTGCAATCTGTTCTGTTTCTAGTGCTGGTATTTGGAACAAACATTTCAACAGATGAGCATTTCTTTGTTCTCGATACTCTTTAAACCTTAGTAGGTCTTCATGATTGATTCTTTCCTCTACTATTTGCTGAACTTTGGAAAATTTGAAAACTGACACGAACATATCATCAAACCTATCAGTCTCGCTTGAAAATGCTCGAAGCTTGACCTGATTTGTTATTTATCTAGCAACACCATAAGCATCATAATTTCTATTGGGCAAAACTGGGAATTTGAACAATTTTAATCGATCAATTTCAAGACAGGCATGCTTGAAATTGTTTAATGCATATGAGCCACATGAAAAAGGGAAAGTTGGCCAAATGATCTTTTTAGCATCTTTCAAGACTTTTTCAAACTGTTGCCAATAGTTTGATAGGAAATTTCTTTAGCCAAAAAAATGTTTGGTATGTACAGAGGTAGGATATGTGGAGGGGCATAGCTTCCAAAAACATGAATGTACGTAAAGTACTCTTCACCAAACCACCTACCTATATACTTAAGATTTTTAATTAGCTTCAGGGGTAATTCTAGGGATTTTGACTTCAAAAATGACTTGGTAGACATGGAGCATTATTTCATTACAGATTTTGAAAATATGGGAGTAAAATTTTGATTCCCACAAAAATCTAACTGGACATAGAAGGGGGTTACTACTTCCTCGGTCCATTTCCATCCAAAGGAGGGAAATTCACAAGAAAAACATATTGCATCCATGATATAAGAGCTCCTGTGAAAAGGACGGGCTGTATTGGTTTTCACATTTCGATTTTCCCTATAGGTTGTGATGAGTCTTATCAAATTATCAGAAAGAATGGTTGCTCAATTTAGAATATACCCATTAGATGATGCTTCTATCAAGGGTGTTCAATTCTCTTTAAAATTACTAGTATTTACCAACCCAAACAAGCGACACATCATTGCAGCTATTTGAGAGTAAGGAATTTTAAGAAAAGCGACTAAATACATAACCAATTCATCATGCTTATGCCGGTTAGGGTCATTTCTCCACTCTTTCATTACTGCTGTAGGATTTTCGTTCTCTTGCATAAATTTTTGAACGAATTGTGAGTCATATATCTTCTGAGGCTCTGATAATTTATACATTTTCCTTAAATCTGTTGGCCTGAGGGAACCAATGACAGTTCTATTCTTGGTAACAAATTTCCTACCCCTTATATTGACATTTTCTAAAACCCATCTCACTAAGTCATTGTATGGAAGTATTTTTGGACTAGCAACAATTCTGTGAAGAAAGGAGTTGACCGCGTCTGTCTAGGATTTTGAATAATTGGAAGAAGTACCATTAGCTACGGCTTTCCCGTCTAGAATTACTTGAGGTTTCTCATTCTCGAAGAGTTGGTAGATCCCTTCCCAACCTAAAAAACCAACCGTCTGGATTGCATGTGGTATCCGTGATTAAGAGAGCCAGTTCGTTGTTCTCCTCTTGCTGCATAACTAACTGTGGTGGGGTGGCGGATTTCCTTCGCACTTTAATCAATCGTGACATGCTTTTATGCCTTACATTTTAGAATTATCCTGCTCAAACAAACCACAGATGATAAGCCCAAATCAATTCGAAACGTTGTTAACAGTCTTATCAATTGAATTCATGCGTAATGGGAATCCTTTGGTATTTAATTTTGAAACTAAAAATCAATTAAAAACCTCGATATTACAAACTCCCATGAATTAACATTAAATTCGAAAGTATGGGTCCACGTGATTCTGACAAGTGGCATTATATCGGGACGTTAAATCGATGATTTGATAGTCGACATGCTTTAGTGATTTAAGAAATCTGTGAAATGAGAAATGAGAAAATACAATTGTGCGATGGTTTTAAACAGGATGTGATATCGGTATATGTTAATTGACGGGATGCGATATCGGTATCTGTTAGATAACAGATTTCGGTGTTTTGGCACCGCTAAAATTTGCTTACTTCGCAACTCGGTGTTTCGGCATTTCAACTATTCACTGCTTTGCAATTCGACACTTCGCAATTCACTTTATCACAACTTTGTCCCGTTATATGCTTTCGCTTTGAAGTTTTTTAGTTTTAAGCGTTTTTTAGTGATTTTCTTATTTATAAAAGAAAAATTAAAATATTTAACCTAAGAAAATGATAACTTGGGTTTTATTTCTAAGAATTGAATATTAATTCTAAAATTTTAAAGGGTCCCCATTATTCTTTCTAAGTTACTATCTAGGAAAATGGGGAGTTGTTGTAATACTACAACAATTGGCGACACACTGGATGAATCTAGAATCTCTAACAAATCTTAATACTTGGAGACAATTTAGGAAATATATAAGTAATTGAAATCTGATTTTTGATATAGATAAATTTTAATTTAAATAACCTAGTTTGACTTGAAAAACTTCCCCATACTTTTTCAAATGAAATTTCTCTTTAAATGAATCAAACCTTAATAAGTTGAAAAGATAAGCATAAATTTATTTGAAGCTTGGCTATTAGATAAAATTATTAGTCAATAGTAGAGCCACTACTGCCACTAGGCATTCATAGCCTCGACAAGGATACTATTTAACCAAAAAATGAACTAGTATCCCATTCATAACATAGTAGGTATCTTCAGAGGTAACATAATAGCTTAATTTATTTTTAGAATCTTCTTCCTTTTTTTCCACTTTAGAATCATTATTCTAGTTTGGTAGAGAAAAATGATAATGTCATTCACTAGTTATAATAAATTTGAACAAGCTGACTCGTGATGAGATCCCTTGTCTCAAGGTTTTTTTTAGACCATGAGCCACTATCTTGGTTTGGGAACCAGTTGATAATGTCAAGTTTATTAGTTTCTTATGAACATGATGAGTCGACTCATGATGAGATCTCTCGACTTTTTTTTTTTTACTTTTTTTTTGGAATTACACTCTGAAGAATATCTAATACATAAATGAATGGGAAGGTTGTCATTTTTCTCTTTATGAGCTTTTGGATGACCATTTCAGTTAAAGATGCTAATAATTTAATAAAATTTCTCACTTTGTAAAAATAAATTTTCGAACTTGATTCATGTCAAAATAATTTTTCAAATCATATAGGTTGTAAAAAATCTTCTCTCTAATGGCTATTTAAATAAAAAAAATTCTAAAGAAATAGAGAATTCAATTTATGTTTTATTTCCTTGTTATATCTCTAAGGATTAACACTTTCATGTTCTTTAAGAAATACGATGTTAGGATATTCCGACACATAGGAAATAGTTAAGAATAATCCAACGGTCATGATTTGTAGTGATCCGACGGTTATCTCTCACCTTGGTATTAACGGCACTTGATCTGTGGCTTAGCACTCGATTGGTCCATGATCTCTATTTAAAGACCATGGAGGGTCATATGTCTGGTAACCGTTTATGAGAGAAACATATGTAACTTTTCTTTTTATATTAATAAATTGTCTAAAGTGGCCGCGTTGGCTTAGGTCGTGGATTGTTTCCCTCTTTGAGGGTTTTAACCACGTGATTATACTGGTGTACTGATTTGTGATCTGTTTGTGAGCGGTGACCTTTGGTTCTTGATCTAAGGAACTTACCCTGTAAATTCCTACATGGTATTAGAGCTTTTTTGAGGGCCATGTCCGTTGTTGATCAAAATACGAAGCCGGTTTGACTGCATGCGAATGTCGTTTTGTAGATATTCTATTTATGAACATTTTTGGGCTTGGAGAACTGCTCTGTTGTGTCCGGAGTGTTTATTACAGTGAGGAACGACTTTCGTTTCATGCAGAAAGGTTTTCGGCTGCGCAAGTTATGTCAGTTTAGATCTGGAGGTATAAAACATCTATTTTGTAGTTATATTTGTTAATAGTTCTGCTTTTTTGTTTTTTGTTTTTGTTCGGTATTAAGGTTTTATTTATTTGCCAGATCTATACCCTCTTCTTTGTGTATGCTCTTTGCTGTGCGCTCCGTGCGATCTCGGCAAATCAGAAACAGGAAAAAGGGATTATTTTTGCTACGTATGCTCTTTCCCCGCGTCTTTGTGCGATCTCGGGAAATCATAAATAGTGAAAAAAGTGATAGTCACTAGTAAGGCTAACCAAAAATCTAACATTCTACCGTAAGGTTTTTCATTTCGTTTTTTTTTAAACGGCCTAATTTTTCGAGATCTTTCCATTGGAGCAGTTAGTTTCATCTTTTCTCAGCTTCAGTTTTTTTTTTTTTAAATGGAAAGTGCATGCCTGGTTATTCTTAACAGCACCAATTATTTCCAATGGCTACCTCACATGGTATATATACTTAGAAGTAAAGGGCTTTATAGAATAGTCACAGGACAAGAAACTAAACCTTCTGATGATGATAAAGCTGCTAAATGGGAAAATAAACAAGATCAAGCATGAGGGTTGATAGGAATGACCATTGCTCAAGATCTTCGATTTCATATCCTTGACATTGACACCCCTGATGAAGCCCTAGAAAAGCTAAAAACTGTTTTTAGCATTCAAAATCAAATTAGGGCCCACCAGCTTGAAAATGAGTTGCTTACTTTGGACCCCAATAACTTCTCCTCCATTTAAGATTTTTTGTCCAAATTCAAGACCCTCAGAATCTTTTAGAAGGTTGTAAGATAAAAATGGACGATGGTAGCCTCATCTATTGCATTCTTGCTAAGCTTGGCCCTGCATACTCTTTTTTTGTGTCTGCCTTCCATTCCACCAGAGAAGCCATCATTTCTTCATAAACCACCTACAAGAATCCCTCTTTTGATGCCTTTTGTGATTCTTTGATAAGAGAACAAGAAAATTTTTTACACCTTGGTCTTATCACTGCTGGAAACGCTTCTAAGAAAACCTTTGCAGCCTAGCAACAACCATATCAAAAGAATCCCAAGAAGCAGTATCGTAAAAAATATGGTCCTAAACCAAACAAGGGCCCTAAGCAATTTCAGCCGCAAACTGAAAAATCAAATCACCAAAATAATAAGGCAAATAAAAACAAAGGGAAGAAGATAGATAGACATTGCAACTTCTGCAATCAGGATGGCCATATAGAGTCCAAATGTTTTAAGAAGATGGAAGCCTTAGAAGCAAAAATGAAGAAGCACAACATCAATTTGGAGCACTCTTCACCTTCATCTTCAGGCATGTCACTTTCTGCTTGTTGTTGTCAAGCATCAAGATATGGTTATGCATTAAATGTATCTTCTTCTCCTCCTTCTCATGAATGGCTCATTGATTCTGGAGCTTCTTAGCACATGGCTAAAAATAAATCCATGTTTTTTTCTTTAAATGATTGTAACACCAAAAATATTTATGTTGGTGATGATAGATCTCTTAGTGTTGTAGGATCTGGAACCATTCATCTAGATAATGGTCAGTTTAATGATGTACTATGTGTTCCTACCTTGTCATGCAACCTTCTATCTGCTTATCAGATAACTCATTCAGGTGAAGGGAAAATAGTAGAATTCTCACCTCATGATGTTGTAATCAAGGACCTCAAAGATCCTAAACATATTTTAGCTACTGGCATTGCTGATGATTCCACAAGGTTGTATAAGTTTGACAACTTTGGGTCATCATCTCTTTCCGCTGTTTTTGTTGCTCATAATGATGATGTGAGCAAACTTTGGCACGAGCGATTTGGTCACTTAAACTATCACTCTCTTCAAACTCTATGTAAGGAAAATATGATGACATGACTTCCTATGGTATCTTGCCGAGATGGTGTTTGCTCCGGATGTGTACTTGGAAAACATCATCAGGATAGTTTTGACAAACATGCCTCTTGGCACGCTTCAGCCCCTTTGCAGCTTGTGCACAATGATTTATGTGGTCCACTTCCTATTGTTTCTTTCTCTGGTTGCAAGTACTTCTTAACTTTCATTGATGATTTTTCCAGACGCACTTGGGTATACTTCTTAAAACTCAAGAGTGAAGTTTTTAACATGTTCTTGGCCTTTAAGGCCTTTGTTGAGAAACAATATGGACATCAAATTCTTAAGTTAAGATCAGACAATGGCAGAGAATATGTTAACAACAAATTTATCAACTTCTGCACTGAGCATGGCATTCAATTGCAACATACTGTTCCATATACTCCACAACAAAATGGTGTAGCTGAAAGGAAGAATCGCACCTTAAAAGAAATGGCTAATTGTATGCTTCAATCTAAAGGGCTTGGTCTCAATTTTTGGGCAGAAGCCATTAACTGTGAAAATTACATAGTAAATCGCACTCCTACTAAGGTTTTAAAGACTATAACTCCAGAAGAAGCTTGGAGCTCAATCAAACCAGATGTAAGTCACTTTCGTGTTTTTGGAAGTGATGTTTGGGCCCATATTCCAGATGTGAAACATAAAGCCTTAGAACCTAAGAGTGAAAAATGCATTTTTGTTGGATATTCTGAAGATGTCAAAGGATATAGACTTCTTCAACCAAAATCCAAAAATATAATCATTAGAAGAGATGTAAAGTTTGATGAAAATATATCGGCCTATGAGCCTAGTTCGATAGGTGTGCCACATTTGGCCTGCGAGCCTGATTCGGGATATGTGCCACCTCTCTCTCTCTCTTCTATTTTTAATAGAATTCCTTCTAGTTCAGATGATGACAGCGAGGATGACAATCCTCCTCCAGCTCGTGAAATTGTTCCTTATACTCCACCGCTTCCAAGATGGGTCCGCTCTACTCGGGATGCAGCAGGTTCTCTTGCAGGTGACCCTGTCGATCGACGACGTACGCGTTCTCAGTTCGAAAGAGCTTCTTCCTTATTGGCTCAAGTTCCAGAAAAACTTGATCCAGAAACCTTTGAAGAAGCCTCCGGTCATCCAGATTGGGATGAAGCTATGAATGAAGAGTATCGTTCCTTATTGGAAAACGATACTTGGGATCTTGTTCCTCTTCCAAAAGGAAGAAAACTTGTCAGATGCAGATGGGTTTACAAAACCAAGTTTGGACCAGATGGAAAAGTGTATAGACATAAAGCTCGTCTTGTTGCTAAAGGATTTTCACAAGTTGAAGGCATTTACTATACTGAAACCTTCTCCCCTATTGCCAAAATGAATTCTATTCGCCTTGTTCTTTCCCTTGCTGCCTCCTTTAAATGGGAAGTCCATCAATTGGATGTTAAATATGCCTTCTTACATGGAGACTTGCATGAATAAAACTACATGGAACAACCCCCTGGCTTTATCCAAAAATACTCCAGCCTTGTTTGTCGCCTTAGGAATTCTCTCTATGGTCTCAAACAAGTTCCTCGGGCTTGGTATGCCAAAATGGATAGATTTCTCTTAGATAATGGCTTTTCTAGGTGTCATTCTGACAACACTGGATACACCAATAAAGTGGTTAATTCCTTCACCATCCTTGTTCTTTATGTTGATGATATTATCCTTACTGGTAGTGATCCAAACCATATAAATCATGTGAAGTCTAGCCTCAAAAAGAAGTTTGAAATGACAAACTTAGGACACTTGCATTATTTCCTTGGTTTTCAAATCTTGCAATCCAAAGAAGGCATTACCACCTCTCAGTCCAAGTATGCATGTGATCTTCTACACCACTTTCACATGGAAGACTGTAAGCCAGTTCCTTCTCCATTTCAGTCTGGAGTCAAGCTTTCAGTCAACTGTACTACTCCTGAATTTGATGCTACCTTATATCATCAACTTGTTGGTAGACTTTTGTATCTAACCCACACCCGTCCTGACCTTTCCTTTGTCGTTGGTCTTGTCGCTTGGTTTATGCACCAACCTCATGAAAGTCACTGGAAAGCAGCTAAAATAATACTTTGATATATTCGAGGTAAAATTCAGTTCGAGATTCATTACAGTGCAAGAGCATCTCCATTGTTGATTGGTTTCACTGATTCTGATTGGGAAGGTGACCCTGATGATCGAAAGTCTACTGCAGGATATGTATTCAATCTTGGTTCAGGACCTATTACTTGGTCTTGTAAGAAACAAAGTTCCATCTCTCTTTCTTCAGCAGAAGCAAAGTATCATGGTGCAGTTGACGCCAGAAAGGAAGCCATGTGGCTTCGTCAGATTCTGTTTGAATTTGGTCTTCATCAGTAGCATCCAACTACACTTTGGTGTGATAATTAGAGTGCCATTCAGCTCTGTAAAGATCCAGTTCAACATCAGCGTATGAAACACATTGAACTCCACATACACTTCATCAGAAAGGTCATTCATGATCGTGTTCTTGAAGTGCAGTATTGTCCAACCAATGATCAAGTAGCCGATATCTTTACTAAGGCTCTCACAGAAGCGAAGTTTACCAAACTTCGATCCATGCTTGGAGTTCATGAAAGTTGTCATTAAGGGGGGATAGGCTCTAATGCCTCCTTCCTTCTCCTATTGTGTCACTTTTGTAAATCCTTCAATCCTATCCCAATTTTTTCTTAAAGGGGGGTGTTAGGATATTTCGACACATAGGAAATAGGCTCCTTTTGTGTCACCTTTGTAAATCCTTCAATCCTATCCCAAGTTGATCTTAAGGGGGGATGTTAGGATATTCCGACAAATAGGAAATAGTTAAGAATAACTTAGTCTAGTGTAGAGTTAGGTAAAGTGTGTTTCTTTACCATGTACATTTGTAACTTATAATCCGACGGTCACAATTTGTAGTGATCCGACGGTTATCTCTCACCTCGGTATTAATGGCACTTGATCCGTGTCTTAACACCCGATTGGTCCATGATCTCTATTTAAAAAGCATGGAGGGTCATTTTTCCAGTAACCGTTTATGAGAGAAACATATGCAATTTTTCTTTTTATATTAATAAATTGCTTGAAGTGGTCACGTTGGCTCAGGCCGTGGACTGTTTCCCTCTTTGATGGTTTTAACCACGTGATTATACTGGTGTACTGATTTGTGATCTGTTTGTGAGCGGTGACCTTTGGTTCTTGATCTAAGGAACTCACCCTGTAAATTCCTACATACGAAGTGTTTCACCTTTTGCGTAATATAGAAAAAACTTAATTTATTTGAATTAACCTATATACATATTTATACACAAGAACTGTTATTCTTTTAAGAATAATATTTTTTAAAGATAAGTCCATTAACAAGAAGAGTTTCCTTCTTCGATTGTAAATCTTGTAAAATGAAGGTTGATGGACTTATTTTTTCAACTATTTGAAAAGGGTCAAGCCAGAGTTTTTGAAATTTGGTATGTTTTCCTTTATCTTCATGCAATTTATCCCATTTCAATACTAAATATTCAATATCAAATTGTTTATCCTTGACTGTATTTGAATCAAACGATGTTTTGACCAACTGTTGATGATGACTATGTACCATTTTAGCCTTTTCTCTTTCTTCTTCCATTTTAATTATTTGAAACATTCTTAATTTTAATGAAGAGAAAGGTTGTTCATTAATAAATTGAACTAGGGTTGTTTACGAGGTAGCTATATTTAAGGTAAAACTGCCTCTTTCCCATATACCAATCGAAAAGGAGAAGTTCGTATTGAAGTTGTTTTAGTTATCTTATCTGCCCATATTGCAAAGGTTAAGGCTTTGTGCCAATTCTTTTGACTTTGATCAATGGTTCGTTTAATTATTCTTATGAGGTTTTTGTTTGTGGATTCTACTAAGCCATTTCCTTGAGGGTAATAATTTGCAGAATACTTTAGTTTAAACCCTATTTTCAAAGAAAATTCAGTCATGGCATTTCCAAAGAAATAAGAAGCATTTTCAAATACGAGAGCGTTAGGAACACCAAACCTTGTAATGATAAATTGATCAATAAACTCAATAATGTTTTCAGAGTTGGCAGTCTTAAGTGGTATTGCTTCTACCCACTTCGTAAAATAATATGCAACAATCAATATATATTTGTGTTGTTTAGAAGAATGAGGAACGATCTCACCTATTATGTCAAGTCCCCATTGTTCGAAAGGTTGTTCCATATTGACTGATTGCAATGGAATTGATGCTTTTCTTTGTCTTCGTGCTGCGGTTTGACAAATTTTACAATTTCTGACATAGCTATGTGCATCTTTGAATAATTTTGGCCAATAATATCCCGCATGTAAAATTTTATGAGTTGTAGTGTCTCCACCAAAGTGTCCACCTGCTGGTCCTTCATGAAGTTCCTGAAGCCCATTAGGTATTTCAGTTTTCTCTAAGCATCTCAGCAAGACATAATCATAATTCTTTCTGAATAACACATCATTGACTAACTGATATTGATTAGCTTTCAATATTAATGCTTGTTTTCTTTTAAAATCCAAGTTCAATGGAGCATAAACATTTTTTAAATAAAATATTAAATCAACATATTGAGATTGAGGATCAACCGTGAGTACCTCTGTAAATTTTTCAATACTTGTTGTTACCTCATTCGGTGATGTGTCATTCATTCTTGTAATCAACCTGCAAAAACCTTGACCTCTTACAATTTTAGCAGGTCTTATTTCTAAGTTGTATTCTTGCATTGTTGTTACCCAACTGGCCCTCTTTTCTCCTAGTTCATTTTGAACAAGTATTTGTTTGACTGATGAAAAAGGAACTATCACTTTGACATGAGATTTTAAGAGAAAGGGTCGAAAGTACTTGAAAACTTTATAAACTGCAAATCCTTGTTTTTCGGCTCCTGTGTAGTTCAATTCAGCTCCTTGAAAATTAGATCTGAAAAAAGCATTTGGGGTTTCGAGTTTTTTATCATCTAGTTGAGTTAACACTAGTGCACATGATAGATCAGAAGAAAAAGTATACATAATGAAATTATTGGAAAAATTGGGAGTTGAAAGAGAAGGAGCATTAGCAATTGATTGTTTGATAATTTGGAATGCTTCCTTTTCTTCTTCTCCCAATTTAAAAAATGTATCTTTCTTGATCATCTTTTGCAGTAGAAGAACAATATATGAAAAATATGGAACAAATCGTTTGACAAAGTTTATCTTCCCTAAAAAGGACTGCATTGACTTTTTATTATGGGGTAGTGGAATGTCGGAATTTTTTTTAATCCTATCTGGATTGATACAAATTCCATTCTTTGAGATAATAAAACCTAATATTTTTCCTTAATTTAAAGAAAAAACTGATTTCTTCGGGTTAAGAGAAATTCCAAATCTCCTGCATCTTTCAAATATTTGTTTTAAGTCATGCAAGTGATTGTTTTTCTCTTTCGAGTATATGGTTATATCACCGAGATATACTACCACCATTTTATTTATTAATCCTTTAAATGCAATATCCATGGCTCTTTGAAACGTGGCTCCCACATCCATTAGTCCGAAGGGAATCTTTTGGTATGCGTAAGTTCCCCATTTTGTTCGAAATGTAGTTTTCAAACGATCTTCAGGATGAACCAAAATTTGGTTATATCCTGAAAATCCATCTAGAAAAGACATTAACTCAGAACCTGATACTGATTGTAAAACTTGTACCATTGATGATAAGGGAAAATTATCCTTTTGACATGCTTTATTCAAGTTCCCAAATTCAATACAAATTCGAATATCTCCTTTCTTTTTCCTATTCGGTACCAGATTAGAGACCCATTTTGAATGTCTAACAGGAAAAATGATCTTGGCTTTCAATAGTTTGTTTAACTCATTTTTTATTTGTGTTTCCAAGTTTGGATGAATTTTCCTGAGCTTTTACTAGATAGGTTTAACTTCAGGCACCATAGGAATAGTATGTTGAATGATAGAAGGGTCAAAAGTTTTAATATCTTGGTAATTTCATGTGAAAATATCTTTGTACCTCTTCAATAATGAAATGAATGCGTTCCTTTCTTCAGATGAAAAGCTAAGCCCTAAATTTATATCTTGATGTAAATTATCATATCCTAGGTTGAATAATTCAAACTTTAGAGTAGAACTCCGCAGTTTGAAATTGTTGATTTTCTTGAATATGTCTTTTAAATCATATAAATCTTCAAGCTTAACCACATATTTCGGTGAAATATTTTTATCAGTTTTATATTTGATCTGATTATCATGTTCATCTTCATCCATAATTTGATCATCATATGATTTCTCAGAAGTAAGAAAACTTAAAATATCACTATCATCATTAAAATATCACCAACTAGTAACAATATTTGGTATAGATGGTCGAAAAATTAATTCAATAGAGAATCTTCGAGGACTAAAATTCTCTGGTGGAATAAGCTTGGAAGCAACATTAACTAAAAGGTTAGCATTGACATTCTATAATCTAGGAATAGGAGAGATATTGAATGCTACAAAATGAGATGTAAGGTCTTGAACCAAAAATTGGTAATGTTTCAAGTGATTTGAGAGACAGTGAATAGTATTTCGTACTTGTATTACAACAATCTCTGAATCCCCAAACAATTGAATATATTTTATATCAAGAATAATTGCTTTACAGAGGCCTTGAACCAATGCCTCGTATTCAATAATATTATTAGTGCATTCAAATTCTAACCTACAAACTAGAATGGTTTTTTCGCCTTTTGGGCTAATGAGTACGCATCCTACTCCTGCACCATCATTGGATCTTGATCCATCAAAATAAATTTTCCAAAACAGAGATTGGACTGTAGTAACTTATTCAAAATTGAAGCAGCTATTGGAATCAGTTTGGGAGTAATTTTATACTTGTGAACTAACAGAGTTGATTGGAAAAGGTGATGTTTGCGCATTGAAATTCCCTAAAAATGATTTTACAGAGTAATTGCCCAGAATATTGTTGTTAAATGCTATAGGCTCATTTTCTTCCCCAAGGTCTGTAATTGAGTACTTCATATGTTTTTCACAGTCAACTCTAATTTGATTAGGCTTTCCATTATATGGAAGCCACATGTGAGACCATTCCATTGCAAAATATCCATGTGTTTTTTTAGACCAATCTCTGCTAAGAACTAAATCATAAAATTCATGAATGTCTGCAATCAATATATCGATGATTTGAGCGACTTTTGAGTTTGGTGACAATATAATACTTACCAATTTGATCTCTCCTAAGACCTTGACCTTTGTTCTATCCAATTGAACTATATTAACTGATGACTTCTGGGGTGCGATATTTACTTTTTCGCAGATTGAATATGGCATTATATTGGATGAGGCCCCAGAATCAATTAAACAGTTATGAACATTCTTATTGTAGATTTCATAGGTCAAGAGAAAAGGAGGCATATGGGAATTAGATATATCACCAATCAAAATAGAATCTGAGGCATTAACTTTGTTGGAATGGTTAATAGGGGGTTTTCCCGTTCCATTAGCAGCTTTAGCTATAACAATTGTAAGAAGAGGAGATGTCGTGACTGCATTCACCTCTTTCAATAAAATTTCCTGTTGTTGCTTTAATTTGCTAAGTTCATGGAGAGAAATTTTGGCTTTAATCTTCTTCATATCCTAAATTATGTTATATTCAATAGTATTAGATACTACTAAAGTTTTAGACTAAGGATTGGATGTATATTTGATTGGATGAGAATCAGATGTGACCTGTTGAGATGATTTCACTGGAGGATTTTTGTTAACAAGTTTTTCTTTAGCAATAGAAGTTCGAGTTTTTTGTTTCTGTGTTATTTGTGTTGGTTCTACATAATTTTTACTTCTTGTGCTAACTGGCATGGCTTCAGTTTCTGATTCTTCCTTAGAGGAACGTAAAACGAAATCCCATAATCCATTTAGTTTAGCCAGTTCTTCTTCTTGGGATTCATTTGCAGAAGCTGTTGTTTCCTCTTCTTCTTATTCTTGGTCAAATTCTGCATTAGAAATAACATTGGGAGGCTAAGAGATAGACGATTGATTTTTCCTAAATGATCTAAAGGATTTCTTGGAAGAGGTTTCAGCAACCTGCTTCTTAATTTTGACCATATTGTTGGACATAGTTTTGAGAACGTTTTTCAATCCTTCAAGATCAAAAGGATATTTATGATTTTTCTACTTTGACTCGTCTTTAAATGTTACCTTTTTGGATTTTTTATCTTCTACCTCTGTCTTTTTTTCTAAAGCAACAATTCTTCTTTCAATAGACAAAGATTCTTTCATGTTTTCTACAAGGGCAGCCTTATTGGCTCTATATACGAAAATTGCTATATTAGAGGGAAGGGAGGATATGTACCACCCTATTTGTACATCCAATCCAGGCTTAGTAGTGGCTGGAATTTTATTCAATAACTTGTTAAATTTGGAGTTGAAGTCCTTGATCTTTTCCCTTGAATTAGATTTTATATTAGAAATATCATTGGTCAATGATGTAATTGTTCTATCATCACCAAATTTGGAAAGAAATAGTTCTTGGAAGGTATCCCAATCTCTTATCGAGCCTGATGGGAGAGAAAAGTACCAGGATCCTGCAGATCCCTGGAAGGTATATGGAAACAATCTAACTACAACATCTTCATGTACAACACCATTGAGATTCATGGCTAACATAAAATTATTGATATGTTCCTCAGCAGGAAGACCATCATCAGGGTTATATTTAGGTAGCCATTTTTCTGGATGCGCTGGGAAAGGATTTAGATTTTCCACTTGAACAACGCCAGGATTAGTCCATGGTAAGTTAGCCATTACTTGCCATGTTGTTTGTGATCATGATATAGCAGGTTTAGAAGCGGATGTGGATGGAGAAGAACTTCCTACTAGACTAGTACTACTTATAGCATCACTAATTGTTTGAGTATAAATGGATATGTAAGAAGGTATGGGTTGAGAAGAGAAGAATGTATAAGTAAATGGAGGTGAAGATGATGTGATCTAACTAATATCTGATTGGGATGCTAATGTAGTAGTTTTTTTGCGATGTGAATGAGTAGGAAACTTGAAAGGATTTATCCCAAGTTTTTCAGTTTGTGATCGGGTTAATACACCAGTACCTCTAAATATTGATGTAACACTTTCTTCAGAAGTTTCAAGATGAACACGCTTATCTGGAGATATGTTTATTTGTTCCAATCTCTCAATCAAAGACTGAACTTCAGGAGATTCAGGAATATAATCTGAATAATGTATGCGAGGTAATACTTCAGGAGATGAGAAAGGTGGCTCTCCAACTTTAGAATTTTGACTTCGAGATAATGAATGAAATCTAAAATTTGTAGGAGTTTTTAAGGGGGTTGACTCTTATGATGGCTTTTTGATTGGGCTTTCTCCTTATATGCCATACATAGTCGGAAGGCCCTCCTTCTAGCGTCAAAAATGTTGAAGGCTGGAACGTGGCTACCTCAACATTAGGGATTCCATCCGGCTGAGAGCTTAAAGCAACTCCTTTTTTGTTGAAATGGTGGGTCTGACTAGGGATATAGGGACCAATTTCCTGTATAAAGAGAGTTTATATGAATAAAAAAAGGAATCGAATCAACACAAGCGGGATGATTTATTTATAATGATAACATAAATTAAATCTAACTACTTCCCAGGATCAGACTCTTTTATATGATTATAGAGAAAGATTTCACAAGCATGAAACGATATAGATCATTGCATACTTGATGAATATAAGCGCATGTAAGAAACTAAGTCAATTTAATTGATTTAGCTGATGAAGAGCATCAATCACATAAAAGACTTCTTAGTTTCACATCTAACAACATTTCGTTCAATATATTATATCAATAGTAATAAGAACATATATCACTTCAATGCTTATCAGAATGAAACAAGTAGACATAAATAAGCTTGCTATAAATCCCATAAACATAAAAAAATTAATACACAGATAATAGTACCCGCTGCATCATAGCTTTAGATCTAAAAAAGATAGCTTTAGGGTTCAGATTTCCAATTAGATAACTTTATGCTCCAACAGTAGTGCAAGTTCCAAAAGCAGTATTTAGTTTAAATACTAATTAATATTACAAAAAATAGAAGACTTGTGAAACAAATCTCTAAAACTATATAACTAAACACTAGGAAAATAAATTCCATCGGTTGGAACAGTCTCATGACTGTTTCCCAGATTCATTCTCCAATCGATCCTTGAGCTGGCACGCTTTCACCATATGTTTGAGCTGGGGGGGATGAATTGGTTGCATTCGCATCTGCCCCGTGAATACTGCTTCCTTTAATGCTGGAGGAAGTTGATCTGCTGCATTGGAGAGACACTTCAACATTAACCATTGGCTATGAGGTTTAATTAACAAGTACCAGTAACTCTCCATATTTGATTTTGTTAGGCTTTGAATGTCAAGATATTTCCTTCTAGATGTTTCTTGCCAAGATTGCCTTAGGAATTTGATATCTGGATAAGTTTCTTTTGGAGAATCCTGAATTAGGTTGGCTTGCAAAAGAGAATATTTTATGTATTCATAAATGCTGGAAGATATATTCTTAACTTTGATAATAGCTAATTCATCACTTTTCATTTTGATGTCCTAGTCTCCAAATACTATGTCTTTGATTGATTCTTCAAGACAAGGGAGATCGACCGCTCTACCCTGTGCAGTGTCCTACCAATCTACATAGTTAGACACTTTATCATCAATCTCATCGTAATATGTCCTCAGATCAGATATCTGAGTGAATAATAGATCATTGGTTTTAACTAGCTCTTGAACTTGGTTTAGCTTGTGATAGAAAGCTACTTGTTGCTTTGACAGTAATGTCTCTAACTCTGCTACTTCCTTCTTGATTGCATTTATTTTGGAATTTTCTTGGAACTTCTCAATTCTCTGTTGTAATTGATGAATTAGTTGATTCTTTTCGTTAAGATCGCTCCCGAGTTTGAGTTCCCCAAACTCTTGCTGAAGAGTAGTGATATTTAATTCCAGATCCTGCTCAATATTTTGCTTTTCATTCAAGAAAAATTGGTGCATCTGAGAAATTTTCCTTTTATATGATTAATGATTCAATTTCTAATGCTTTATGAGTGGTTTCATCTGCGTAAGCACCTACAAATTGAGACAGTTTATGAAGTTCTTCCTCTGGAGCCGATTGAGTCTCTTTCCAAAGGACTTGCATTGGTGTTACATTTGGAGTTAGTTCTAGATATTTCTCCATCCTTCGCCTCTTATTTGATCTGGTAATTATAGCTTTATGTTTTAGACTATAGAATATGTCCAATGGAGGTACTTCCTCAATGGGGAAATCTAGGATGATTTCCATGTTTTGGACAGATGTAGCTTCTTTATTCTCTTCCATATCACTATTTCTTTGGCTTTCACTTTGCTCAACACCTTTTTTAGGAACCTCTGCAGTGAATTAGGTTTTTTTTCCTTCTTCTTAACTCTTCAAATTATCATTATTGTTAGACATGTTCTATGCACTTGGCTCCACTGTATAAGTTACTGAATTTGTAGTGCTAAGAATAAGTGCAACATATAACTGAATAGTATCATGAGTGGTCAAAATATCAGCTGTAGATAGTACTTTCTCAAACTCGTCCTAGTCTTGGGTGAGTTTGTCATCTTGCTCAATATTTGCAATTCCTGTCTCTACAATTGATACTTGAGATGAAGACGTTGAAACTGCAATCTGTTCTGTTTCTGGTGCTAGCCTTTGGAACAAATATTTCAATAAATGAGCATTTATTTGCTCTCAATACTCTTTAAACCTTATCAGGTCTTCAGGACTAAGTCTTTCCTCTGCCATTTGCTGAACTCTGGAAAATTCGGAAACTGACTCTAACATATCATCAAACCTATGAGGCTCGCTTGGAAATGCTTGAAGCTTGACCTGATTTGTTATTTCTCTAGCAACACCATAAACATCATAATTTCTATTGGGAAAAACTGAGAACTTGAACAGTTTTAGTCGATCAATTTCAAGACAGGCATGCTTGAATTTTTTTAATGCGTATGAGCCACATGAAAAATGGAAAGTTGGCCAAATGGTATTTTTAGCATCTTTCAAGACTTTTTTCAACAAGTTGGCAATAGTTTGATGTGAAATTTCTTTAGCCAATAATTTGTTTGGTACGTACAAAGGTAGGATATGTGAAGGGGCATAGATTCTAAAAACACAGATGTACGTAAAGTACTCTTCACCAAACCACTTACCTATATACTTAAAATTTTTATCAGCTTCAGGGGTAATTTTAGGGATTTTGACTTCAAAAATGACTTGGTAGACAAGGAGCATTATTTCATTATAGATTTTGAAAATATGGGAGTAGTATTTTGATTCCCACAAAAAATATAATTCTACATAGATGGGGGTTCCTACATCCTCGGTCCATTTCCATCCAAAGGAGGGAAATTCACAAGAAAAACAGTCTGCATCCATGTTATAAGAGCTCATATAAAAAGGAGGGTTGTATTTGCTTTAACATTTCAATTTTCCCTATAGGCTGTGATGAGTCTTATCAAATTATCGGAAAGAATGTTTGCCCAATTTATAATATACCCATCAGTGATTGCTTCTATCAAGGGTGTCCAATTCTCTTTAAACTTACTAGTATTTACAGACCTAAACAAGCGACACATCATTGCAGCTATTTGAGAGTAAGGAATTTAAAGAGAAGCGACTGAATACATACCCTTGTCATCACACTTATGCTGAATAGGGTCATTTCTCCACTCTTTGATTACTGCTACAGGATTGTCGTTCTCTTGCATAAAATTTTGAACGAATTGTGAGTCATATGTCTTCTGAGGCTCTAATAATTTATACAGTTTCCTTAAATTTGTTGGCCCGAGGGAACTAATGAGAATTTTGTTCTTGGTAACAAATTTTCTATCCCTTATATCCACATTTTCTAACACCCATCTCGCTAAGTCAGTGTATGGAAGTATTTTTGGACGAGTATAAATTCTGTGAAGAAAGGAGTTAGCCGCATTTGTCCAGGATTTTGAATCACTAGAAGATCATTAGCTACGACTTTCCCATCTAGAATTACTTGAGGTTTCTCATTCTCGAAGAGTTGGTAGATCCCTTCCCAACTAGAAAAACTGATGTATGGATTGCATGTGGTATCCGTGATTAAGGGAGCCATTTCGTTTTTCTCCTCTTGTTGCATAACTAAATTTGGCAGGGTGGCAGATTTCATTCGCGCTTTAATCAATCATGACATGCTTTTATGCCTTGTGTTTTAGAATTATCCTGTTCAAAAAAACCAGAGATGATAAGCCCAAATCACTTCGAAACGTTGTTAGCAGTCTTATCAGTTGAATTCATGCGTAATGGAAATCCTTTGGTATTTACTTTTGAAACTAAAAGTCTGTTGATATTCAATAAGAAGATCTTAGTGAAAATTATGCACCTACACTGGGATGGAGCCTCAGGCTATTTTTAGGTGGATGTATATTTATAAATGCACGAGAAAATTCTATTTTCAGATGGGGTCTATTTATAGATGTATGTGCAAGTTCTATTTATAGATTGCATGTCTATTTATAAATGCATGTCTGCTATTATTATCCCTTAATATTAGTTGGACAATAAACAATAATCTATTCTCAATGAGCACTTGGAAATAGTTAGCTGAAGTGGAAAATCAGTTAGTTATTTCGAGTTGAGTGGTTGGTTGGTGGGACATGCAAGTGGACTTAGTTGTAATTGAGTGATTCGAAGTTGTAACAGAGTTGGAAGTGTAGTTATGAGAGTTGTAAAGTATTTTAACTCGGTTAAGTGAGTTAAACTCAGTTGTGCTAGTTGTAACTGAAGATACACTAGGGAGAGATCAAGTGAATTAATTATTAATTAATTCACAATCTGTGGTCTCACATGAAACTGAATATTTACTACTATTAACTACATGCATTTAAGATCCAGTGGAGACCTAGTTGATATGTAGGTGAAAGGTACAAATTGACTATCAGTTGTGACATTATCAGTTGCACACATACAACCAAACACACATTGGATGTGCCCATGAGGATTGCGCAGTCAAGGCAAGTAGGATTCCATTCATTCAGGGATTTATATCATCTGGGATTGTGTAGTGGAGGCAGACTTTCTGGAGGCAGTAAATTGGCTAAGGAACTTGCCAATTTTTTGAATGACAGTGTGAGACAATTAGCTATTGTACTGAGAGATCTTGGATTGGAGTTTTGTATGTAATTGTTTCATGATCCATGATATAATACATAATATAAGATAGTGGGATTTTTAGCTATATTTTTTCTCCGGAGAAAATTATTTGTGTTATGTGTGATTGATCTTTCTTCATGATATTGCTATTGGAGATAGTGTTTTAAATTCTACAAAGATTTGGTAGAAGTGATTCTGTATTTAATAGTGGCATATAATTGTTAGATCGGGAGAATACAGGCAATGCATATTTTGTATTAAATTTCTACATGGTATCAGAGCACAAAAGATTGAAATTTTGAAGCAGGAATTAAGTTTGTTGGTGGAAAGAATTCAAATTTGCAGAAACACTTTCTTGGTGCTACAGTTGAGTTAACATCGAAATGGATTTCAATGGCTTGTGGCTAGAGTATGTATTTGAGGGAAACTCGAACTAAATTTCTTGGAAGGACAGGATGGAGGCGGTGCTCGAAGATAATGGCTTGAAGGAATTCATTAACAGTAATGTTCCTAAGCCTTCTTTGACAGATGCTGCATGGCAAAAGAAAGTGGCAAAGGTAAGGATGATTCTGTTGGAAGCTGTACGGGACCACATTGTCTCAAGCCTTTATGGGAAAGCCACACCATATGCTACGTGGAATGCTTTGACGGATCTTTTCCAAAGAAGCAGCGACCATAGGAAATTGGTGCTCAAAGATAAACTCAGGAAGATCAAGATGGAAAAGGGCGACATCATTCCAAAGTATTTCACAAAGTTTGTCCAATGTCGAAATGAACTGGGGAGTGTGGGAATAACTGTTGTTGATGATGATTTGGTGAGCTTGGCTCTCTTGGGACTTCCTAAGAGTTGGCACAGTTATGAAGACTCTGTCAATGGACAGGAAAAAATTTCGGATTGGGAACGACTGTGGTCAGATCTGGTGCAGGAGGAGTTCAGGCGGAACACCAGAGATGGCTCTTCATCAAAGCATGATGATGAAGAGGATTGTGCTTTGGCTGCCAAGGCAAAGAAGGGAAAGGGGAAGAAATTCCATTCTAAATCTGAGTCTAAAGGAAAGAATTTGGATATGTCCAAGGTGAAAGGTTTTCACTGTCATGAACATGGGAATCTTGCTACTAACTGTTTGCAAAAGAAGAAGAACAAGAAGGTTGCTGGAGCTGTAGCTGGTGAGGCCCTTGCCTCACAATTTAAACTTTACTTCTCCTTGATCGCATGCATGGTGTCAAGTGCATTGGGATTAGTGTGGTATTTGGATAGTGGCACTTCCTTCTACATGACGAGAGATAAGGAGATTTTCAGTGACTTAGAGGAGAAAGATCTCCAGATACATATAAATATGGGTGACGATGGATGATACAATGCGACTGACATTGGTAACATTACCTTTCAGAGGGATTCAAGTAAACCATTTCAATTGAAATATGTTATGCATGTTCCAGGTCTAAAGAAAAACTTGGTCTTAGTCGCAATGTTGGAGGACAAAGGCTATGACGTTGTTTTTAGCGTTGGAAAAGCTTTCCTGCGACATAAAACAATGGGTCAATCCAAGAGGATATGGATTCGAGTTAAGAATATCTACAAGCTGGAGGTAGACGGCGGCACTGCCATGATGGGAAAGATGGAAAAAGTGGTGAGTCAGAATGAGGGCGAATTATGGCACAGGCGATTGGGCCATCTTCATCATGGAGCCTTGAAAGTCATGCAACAAATATCTACTGGACTTCCAATGGGAACACTTGCTCAGTTAGATCAGTGCAATGGTTGCACCATGGGGAAGTATGTAAATTCCATATTTCATGAAAAGGTGAATTGTGCTTCGGGGATCCTTGAGAGAGTTCACACAGACGTGTGTGGACCATTCTCGGTTTCCTCAACAGAAAAACATAAGTATTATGTTATTTTTTTATGACTTTTCTCGTAAATGTTGGATCTTCTTCATGCAGAAGAAGGATCAAACATTCTCAAAGTTTATAAGAAATTTTCGGAGAAAATCACATAAAAGAATTTTTTGTCGACGCGTTTTGAACCAGCCAGTGTGGTTCATCATCAGGACAAGATGAGATATCTGATCAAGAAACCTAATTAAATAGACCAAGAAAGCTCCAACTAGCCGTTGCAACATAACGACTAGTTTGACTAAAATAATAAATTAAATTAAAATACCATCAATATTAAATTAAATTCCATCAAATTAAATTAAATTTTATTAAATTAAATTTAAATAAAATTTAATATTGAGGTTTTAGTTTAAATTTAATTTAATATTAGTGTTAAAATAATTTCATTTATATATATATTATTACTTACCCACCAAAAAAAAAAAATATAAATAAATAAATACAAATAAAAATAAAAATAAAGAAAAAATAAATTTAAATTTTAAAAATAATAAAATAAAATAAATAAATGAATAGATACAATAATACTAATTATATAAATAAATAAATAATGAAATAAAAATAGTAAAAATGAATACAAAAATAAAAATAAACATAAATAAATTATTATATAATTTACTTCATAGCTTAATATATATATATATATATATATATATAAATCAAAATAAAAGAAAATTAAATTTAAAAATAATATAAATAAATAAATAAATACAATGATATAAATAACTAAATAGTAAAAATGAATATAAAAATAAATAAATAAATTTTTATATAATTTAATTCATACCTAGAAAAAAAAAAAAAGGTATAGACAAAGAGAGAGAAAACGAGAACGAGAGGAAGTACAAAAGGATGAAAAAAGAGGGCAACTAAGAGTGAAGGGCGGGAATCCAGCATCTACTGACACTCCACCCATCATCCCTATTAAGGTTGACAGACCTCTTTTCAATTTCCAAGGCTTCCCTCAACTTGTGGTGGTGGAAATGGTGAATCCTCGCAATAACCTCAGCATTCTCAATACAGATGTGATGATTTGTCTTTTCGGCATGCTCTGCTAAGGCAGAGGACCGAGATCTACAATGTCTGAGGTCAGCGATATGTTCCTGAATTCTTTGATTAATGGATCGACCAGTTTCACCAATGTATGGCGTCCGACAAGAACACGAAATCAAGTAGACACCTTTACTATCCTTAGGGCACACTGGGTCCTTAATCGATCTAAGCGAACTCCGAATGGTGCGAAGGGGCTTAAAGGTTGAGGAAACATTATGTTTCTTCAAGATCCTAGCGATTTTATCTGTAGTACCTTGAATAAACGGAAGGTGAACTCCAGATAATCGATCACAAGGATCTTTCTTAACAATAGGACCTTTTTTAGCTTTTTGAAAAGCTCTAACACAATGAGATTTTCTATAACCGTTCATACTGAAAACAATAAAGAGATGAGATTTTTCACTTTCAAAGTGGTACTCATCCGAGATTCTAAGGGCTCTGGTGACTAGGGTGCTGAGAACCCCAAACTTTTGAGCTGGGAAATGATAAGAATTAGCATGCAAATACTGCTCAGTATGAGTCCTCTTTCTAAAGACTTGATGAGAGAAGGAACCATCAACATTCCTCGAAATAAAGACATCAAGGAAGGGCAGACTACCATCCACTTTGAATTCCATGGTGAACTTAATGAAGTCAGATTAAACTAAAACCTCAATATTAAATTTTATTTAAATTAAATATAATAAAATTTAATTTAATTTGATGGAATTTAATTTAATATTGATGGTATTTTAATTTAATTTATTATTTTAGTCAAACTAGTCGTTATGTTGCAACGGCTAGTTGGAGCTTTCTTGGTCTATTTAATTAGGTTTCTTGATCAGATATCTCATATTGTCTTGATGATGAACCACACTGGCTAGTTCGAAACACGTCGACAAAAATTTCTTTTATGTGATTTTCTCTGAAAATTTCTTATAAACATTTCATGGATCACAGAAGAAAAATTCCTAATATTCTCAAAGTTCTGTGAGTTTAAGGAATTGGTGGAGAAATATTCAGGGAGGAAAGTGAAGGCTTCAGGGAGCGATAATGGTGGAGAATACATCTCTAATGAATTCAAGAACTTCTGTAGCAAAGAAGGAATTCTAAGAGAACTCATAGTGCCTCATAACCCACAGAAAAATGGGGTCATGGAGAGGAAGAACAAAATGATCGTGGGTGCAACATGAGCGATGTTGCATGATCAGGGCCTGCCAATGCATTTGTGGGTGGAAGCATGCAACACTGCGGTTTATGTGCAAAATCGTTGTCCTCATAGAGTACTTGGCATGAGTACACCTGAAGAAGCTTTCACTAGTAAGAAACCAGATGTTTCACACTTTAAGATTTTTGGCTCATCTGTTTATGTGCATGTGACCAAGGATGCCAGGAAGAAGCTAGAGCCGACTGCTGAAGTTGGAATATTTGTGGGGTACATAGAAACACGCCATAATTATCGTGTGTATTTTCCAAAAAATTGAATGAATGTGGTGCGACGAGATATAAAATTCGATGAGGGGAAAGCCATGCGATTGTCGCTTGAGAGGGAGCTAGACTTGCATGCGGAGGAGGAAATGTTGGTTCCCAAAGATGTCTCTAGATGTGCATCAACCATTGGAGGAGGTTCATGGAGTGGAGGAGTCCACTCACGCAGAGCCAACCATCAGAACTGGCAGAAGGCGTACCACAGAATATGATAGTCTGAGACTTGATGTTGCGCAAAATGTAGGAGCCCCTCCTTCATAGCACAGAAAAAGAAAGTCTCCTGACCGATTTACTGCATACATGGCTCTCATGAGAAACTGTATTGTGACTGAGCCATCTTCCTTTCAGGAAGTAGTGCAGGAGTCCACATGGGTAGATGCAACAGTGGAGGAGTATGACTCCATTGTAAAAAACAATGCTTGGGAAATTGTTCCAAGGCCGGTTGATAAATCAGTGGTAGGTTCAAGATGGATCTACAAGGTAAATCAAGCTTCTGATGGGAGTGTTGAGAAATACAAGGCCAGATTTGTGGCCCGGGGCTTCTCACAGATCGAGGGGATAGATTATGAAGAAAAATTTGCACCTGTCACAAGGTATTCTTCCATAAGGACCATCCTTTCTCTCTCAGCGTAGATGGGCTAGTGCATTCTTTAGATGGATGTGAAGACTGTGTTTCTCAATGGGATCATTGAGAAAGAGGTGTACATAGAGCAGCCTGAAGGAATTGAGATCTTCAGCAGCGAGTCGCATGTGTTCCGACTCAAAAGAGCGTTGTATGGGCTGAAGCAAGCACCCCGTGCTTGGTACACTTGGATAGAAAACTATTTCACTGGACTGGGCTTCACCAAAAGTGAATCGGATGCAAACCTATACCAAATTGTGGTGAAGGGTAAGCTTTTAATCATTGTTATTTATGTTGATGATTTAATATTGACTAGTGATGAGCAACTGATACACTCATGCAAGGAGGACCTTGCAAAGGAGTTCGAGATGAAGAATATGGGCCTCCTTCATTATTTCCTGGGATTGGAAATATGGCAGCGAGATGGTGAATTTTTTGTGTCTTAAGGCAAGTATGCAAGGGGAATACTAGGTAAGTTTCACATGGAGGGCTGAAAACCCATGGATACTCCTCTTTCAAGAAACTGGAGGAAAGAGGATGCTACTTCTAGAGAGGTAGTGGATGCTACTGTCAATCGATAGTTAGTGGGTTCGCTAATATATCTAGTGAACACGAGACCATAAATTTGCTATGCGGTTAACCAGCTAATTCAAGTGATGGTTAAACCTACCAAGCTCTTTTGGAAGGCGGGAAAGCATGTCCTGAGATACCTGAGGGAAACATCTGAGTATGGCTTATGGTACAGACAAACGAATGAGGTGAAGTTTCATGGCTTCACAGATGCAGATTGGGTAGGCAGCCCATCGAATAGAAAGAGCACATCAGGGGGGATCTTTAGCATTGGATCTACAGTTGTTTCTTGGTACAACAGGAAGCAGAGATCCGTGGCACTCAGTTCAGCGGAAGCATAATACATGGAAGCGATTAAAGCTGCATGTGAAGCTATCTGGATGAGAAAGATCTTGGTTGGTTTGTTTGGTTCACATTTAGTTCCGACAGTGATTCATTGTGATAATTAGAGTTGCATTAAACTCTCGATTAATCCTGTGTTTCATGATAGATCTAAGAATATAGATATCTGGTATTATCATATCAGATATTGTGTGTAGAGGAAGATTATGTTGCTTCAGTACATTCCTAAGGAAGACTAGGATGCAGATATTCTGACGAAGACACTCACTAGGAGCAAATTCAAATACCATAGAGATAGGATCGGGGTGAAGGATAATCCCTTTCTTATTGAGAGGGAGTGTTGAGATTCAACAAGAAGATCCTAGTGAAAATTATGCACCTACACTACGATGGTGCCTCAGGCTATTTTTAGGTGGATGTCTATTTACAGATGCGTGAGAAAATTCTATTTATAGATGAGGTCCATTTATAGATGTATGTGCAAGTTCTATTTATAGATTGCATGTCTATTTATAGATGCATGTCGACTATTATTATCCCTTAATATTAGTTGGACAATAAACAATAATCTATTCTCAATGAGCACTTGGAAATAGTTAACTGAAGTGGAAAATCAGTTAGCTAAGTGAATTTCGAGTTGAGTGGTTGGTTGGTGGGACATGCAAGTGGACTTAGTTGTAACTGAGTGATTTGAAGTTGTAACAGAGTTGGAAATGTAGTTATGAGAGTTGTAAAGTATTTTAACTCAGTTAAGTGAGTTAAACTCAATTGTGCTAGTTGTAGTTGAAGATACACTAGGGAGAGATCAAGTGAATTAATTATTAATTAATTCACAATCATTGGTCTCACATGCAACTGAAGATTTACTACTATTAACTACATGCATGTCAGATCCAATGGAGACCCAGTTGAGATGTAGGTGAAAGGGACAGATTGAATGTCATTTGTGACATTATCGGTTGCACACATGCAACCACACACACATTGGATGTGCCCATGAGGATTGCGCAGTCAAGGCAAGAAGGATTCCATTCATTCAGGGATTTCTATCAGCTGGGATTGCATAGTGGAGGCAGGTTGTCTAGAGGCAGTAAATTGGCTATTGAACTTGCCAATTTTTGTATGACAAAGTGAGACAATTAGCTATTGTATTGAGAGCTCTTGGATTGAAGCTTTGTATGTAATTGTTTCATGAACCACGATATAATAAATAATAGAAGATAGTGGGGTTTTTAGCTATATGCTTTCCCTGGAGTAAATTATCTATGTTATGTGTGATTGATCTTTCTTCGTGATATTGCTATTGGCGATTGTGTTTTAAATTCCGCAAATATTTTGTAGAAGCGATTCGGTATTTAACAGTGGCATATAATTGTTAGATCAGGATAATCCATGCAATTACATATTTTGTATTAAATTTATACAAATTCAATTGAAAACCTCGATATTACAAACTCGCATTTATGAACATTAAATTCGAAAGTATGGGTCCACGTGATTCTGACAAGTGGAATTATATCGGGATGTTACATCGATGAAATAAATCTGCAAAATGCGAAATTGCGATGGTTTTAAACATGATGCAATATCATTATACGTTAATTGACGGGATGCAATATCGGTATCTGTTAGATAACAAATTTCGGTGTTTCGGCACCATAGGAATTTTCTTACTTCGCAACTTGATGTTTCGACATTTCGGTTATTCGCTGCTTTGCAATTCGACACTTTGCAATTCACTTTATCGCAACTTTGTCGTGTTATATGCTTTCTCTTTGGAGATTTTTAGTTTCAAGCGTTTTTAGTGATTTTCTTATTTATAAAATAAAAACTAAAATCTTTAACCTAAGAAAATGATAGCTTGGGTTTTATTTCTAAGAATTGAATATTAATTCTAAAATTTTAAAGGGTCCCCATTATTCTTTCTAAGTTACTATCTAGGATAAAGGGGAGTTGTTGTAATACTACAACAGATAGGTATAATATGATAATGAGAACTAGAAGATTTCTTGTCTTGATGATGTGCATGGCCTCTTGAGTTATTCCAACAACATCACAAATTTGTATTCTACGTAAGAACCCAAATTGTTCTTCGACAATTTCTCTAGAAAATATTTCTTTAAGACTCATTTCTATTAGATTTGCTGCAGTCATGTAAATTAAGGTTCAAAGTGAAATAATTCAAAATACTTCGAAGGATGAGGGGAAATATTCTTTGATAGGTCAAAATACTTCAAATGATGAGGGGGAATTATTTTTGAGGATGTTTGTTAATATTGTTTCCGTGAAAGCTCATAGAACAACACTAATCTTCTTGGATTCTTCAATTGCATTTAATAGGTCATATTCCATAAACTAATGAAAAACACATTTAGATCTTTGTCTTAACCATGATTCATCCATTTGAAGAAAATGTCCTACATTTTTAATTCTTCCCTAGATCTTCCATTAAAGTATTGCTTTAGTCTAGTTTATGAACATAACGAATAAGTTTAAAACAAATAACATTGTTGGGATATGTTGACGCACGAAGTTTTTTACACTTCACCTACAAACCTTCGAGCTCATGAAATAATGGGACAAACCCTGGTGCTTTATGCCTTTAATTTTGTTTTTTATTATTTATTTAGAGAGTTATTTACAGAAAAATGAAATATAAACAATAAAGTACAAAATTGAAAAGAGAAGAAAATATAATAATTACGAGTTGTTACAACAACACATAAAATCATGTACATATGAACAATGTATAAAAGCAAATGAAAAAATATATGGATGATAATAAACTAAAACCAAAACAATTTTGAGCATATTAATTTGATGCTTTGTTAGACACAAGGCTACATAAGGATATAGCAAACTGCTTTATAAAACTCATAAATATATTAGTAAATTTAAGTGTGAACTATTCATGTAATAGAAATGAAATTTTGAAAATGTATGCACAATAAACATGACTTGAAAAGATTAATCATTATTGATAAAGGAGAGTACAACTTGTTGTTCGACTAGTTTTTAAGAGAACTGTTGGCCAAATCTCAATTATAAAGTGTTTATGACGTAAAGGACTCGTACAAAAACAATCAAAGGAAAAAAATAAGACAAAACAACATCACAAATACCTTTAGGGCCATTATGATATGATTAAATCAACAAAATATTCTCTGTAAAAAAATTAGCTATCAACACTAGCATTAAATTCCAAACCTCCTATAAGCACAAGTAGATGCAGGAAATAAGGACAAATCTGAAAAGATCAGAGTAGGGGATGAATTTGATTTCCAACTTGTCACTCCTTTGGAGAAGTTTGTTGTCACCAAAAAATTCATCCTCTTGTACTCACATAAATAATAAATTAGAGAAAAACATGACAACTTTCAGAATTGGTTCATACCTCTCCTCACAATTTTTTGCCCCCTTCATAGTCTTCTTCCCTTTTTGTATTCTCTTGAAATAACTAGAGAGACTAATTGTTTTGTAGATTGGTCTCTCATTAGTTTCATTTACTTAATTAACTTTTATTATTATTCGGGAAGAAGAGTTTTAAAGAAATTTATTTTTTAATTAATTAGCTTTGAAATGATTTTTGGTAGGAGTCCCCCGCTCCCCCCCACCCCCTACCCCCCTTCATACATATCATGAATTAAAACCACCTTTGTGACTCCCAACATGAAAATGTGCAACTATAAAAAATAAAATAGCAATCTAAAATAAAATGCCGCATGTATAATGTAATATGAAATGTATGCATATCCCTTGTACCTTTCACTGTAAAGTTACAAAAAAATAAATATGTGCATCATAAAAATCATCTATCACATATAACTCATATTCAACACCTTGCGCATCTCGACATATATACACATATATATCAACATGGGAAATATCATATAAGCCATGATATATTTAATTGTACATCCATAATAATAATATCTTATCAAATCTGTATATGCCCCCAAAATAGATTACTAAAAACATGCTATATAATGTGCCAAAAATATATGACTGTGTGTAAAGAGAGTAAAGCATACAATGAAAAAATAAAACTATAAAAATTCTAAACAGTAAATTAAATTTGTGCCTCACATAAGCGAAGGATGCTTTGGATATATGATATATTTATCTTCTAACTTTTCCCCCTTAGTGTCTTCTTTTTTCTCCTGAGCATGTATCTATAGAAGCATATCCTCGACATAAATCTCTCTCCTATTACCCATCCCAAAAGCATATGTCTGGGAATGTGAAGAGGTGGCCTTTGATGAAGAAAGTGCATAGGTTGTAGGAGGATGAAGCTTAGCTATAATTGTGTAAGAAGGAGATCACAAAGGTTAGTCATGGTACTGAGTCATGGCTTCTAAAGCAACAAAGGGCACTACATGACAAGAAACAAATGGACATTGTGCAAGTACAAAAGGCTAAACTATGGTGTTTGGGTCCCTGCTATTAAGTAAGGGTGTCTGCTACTGATGTAGGGGCTGCTGTTGAGGCATATCGATGATACTGGGATGTGGTAGTGGTATGTTTTGAGATGGATGCGAGGTTGGTTGAGGTGGCAAGCCTCCTAAGTAAAGGTGCCATGTTGATCAAATTCTTCAAATTCAATGTCAAAGTGGATAGAAAACTAGATTCTTTTATTGCAGTTTTATTTCCACATCTACAATGTCCCCTTCTATTTTTGTGTGATCCTTTGCTATGAAAACTCAACATGTATATATCTATAAATCACAATATCTATATGCTAGTAAGCTTCATAATGTAAACGCATAAATCAACAAATTATATATGTTCAAGAACATTTCTATGTAAATGCAGGGGTGTGTGACAACACATTACGTGAGGGAAAGAAAGCATAATTTTATTAAAGTGAAGGGATAGCTCATACATGCTTAAAAAAATGATATAACTTGACCAAATGATATGTACCTCAACAAGACATTAAAGCAAACTAATATTTTAAAGTATGCGACTCTATTTCCATAACCTCATAAGAAAATAAAGAATTGGGTTTGTATGAGATGTCACTGTACCAAGGTTTCCCATATGTAAAAAGTGTTCATAAAAAGGATGAATTTGACTAATATGGACACATTTTGACCAAATAATAAACAAAAATAGTGCAATGTGTCATCATGTAAGGTCGATAAGAAATCAATGATTTTTTTTCACGAGGGGAAAGCTCACGGGAAACCCGGGCGTACTTCCCCAGAATTTCTGGATGGTACGCACGGTAAACCGTTCGGCCGAATTTCGGGGCCTAACCCCAAAGGACTCAAGGATCGAACCCGTGACCTCCCTCAATGGAGAGGACCACGTATTGGCTCACTACCACTTGAGCTAACCCTTGGGGCTTGTAAGAAATCAATGATATATTGGGAGACAATGTATTTTCTAGTAGTATAGCTACTCTATTTAGCGGTCAAATGACTTCACTTAATCTTGTTGTTCATAATAAGAGACCAAGACAAAGTTTGCATGCCCTAAGGCAAATCTTGCTTGTGGCTTCGACGGGTTGTCTCGGGTCACCTCAACTTGGCTTTGTCCTTTGTTTTGTGGTTTAGTGGTGCATTTCCCTTGCTTCAACATGGTTTAATAGCATTTATGAGCTACTTTGGAGGTAAGTAAATCAAAGTTGTGCACAATGAAGTACAACGTGAGAGGGAGTTGGTCACATTGTAAGTGAAGGGATCACGACAATATCGAAGTTGCAGGTAATTCTCTGATATGAGGACAGGTTGGAAGGGTTGTCCTACTATACTCCTTGGAAGGAAAGGATCAAGTTGGTGCTGTAGGTCAACATGATCTGGGATTTTTCCGAGAAAGAGATCAAGAAATCAACCAACCCTAAGGAGCTGGATATATGGGAATATTTGGAAACGATAGTGAGTTTGATCATCCTTGATTGTGTGAAGGATTCCTTAATATCTCATTTTTCCGAGAAGAACAATGCACATGAGATGTGGATGGATCTTCAGAATTTGTTCCAGAATAAGAACGAGAACTGGGTATTGGTATTGCAAGACAAGTTGAAGTCCACCAAGATCATAAAGGGTGAAAGAAAGACTTTTTATCTGACGAGGTTTTCTAAGGTTTGAGATGAGCTTGTTTCCGTCGGTGTCAAAGTTTCAGATGCAAAGATGGTAAGGATTGCCTTGAAAGGGTTGACCGAGGAATGGAAGCCTTTCATCAAAGGAATCGTTGCCAGGGAGAAATTTCCAGACAGGAATATACTATGGGACAACTTCATTAAGAAAGAGTTGCAAGATGATGATATTCATCCATCAAAGAAGGCAGATGAGGACGTGGCACTTGTAGTGCGAATGATTGGTAAACCAACGGACTTGAGTAAATTCAAGTGTTTCAATTGTGGTGAGATGGGTCATTTTTTGTCAAGATTTCCGATGAAGAGGGGAGATGATAAAATTAGGAAATGAAAGCAGGTCGTCGATGTTTCCACTTTGATCTCTCTAAGAAATTTGAAGAGGAGGACTTTGTTATGATTTCTCATTTCTCACAGGGTAATATCGAGGAGGATGGATGGTACATGGAAAATGGTGTGATGAAGCATATCACAGGGTCACAACAAGTTTTTGAGACTCTAGCTGAATGGGACTTGAAGTTGCACATGGTGTTGGGCAACAAGATTCAGTTGGAGATTCGAGGATTGGGTGTGATTCCATTTAGGATGGAGACAAGACATATGATGCAGGTCCAGGACGTACTGTTTGTACCAGGACTAAGATATCTCTATGATGGAGAGGAAATGGTTTGAGGTCTTGTTCCTGGATGAGAAGGCAAGACTCAGGCCTAGAGGCTATAATTCCGATGGGATTGTACTCAGAGTTAGAGAGCATGGTCTCTACAGTTTGACAGGCAAGCCCAAGGATCATGGAAAGAAGCAAGGGAAGGTACAGGTTCCAAATAATCAGGAGAAGTTGTGGGTGCAAGCTTTAGAGGGGAAGGCACAGGTTCCTGAAAAGAAGGTACACTTTCAAGAAAAGAAGGTCCAGGTTCCAGAGACTCCGAGGGAGTCAAGTTCTAGAGGGAGTTTGCAGATTCAGAGGGATAATTTTCTACCCAAGAAGAGTGGGTGGTCAATGGGAAGCAAGGGTGCTTCCACATCTACCCAGATGGAATCATGGAGAGACTGGAAAGCATTACAGGAAAAGAAGAAGAAGCATGATGCTTCTAATGAAATCGATACTTCCAAGAAGGGCATAGTTCACCGTACATGGATTGTTGCAATTGTGAGTGCTATGAGTTGGGAAAGTTTTGCGAGCAGTGATGATGATGACGAATTAATTCCTATTCATGGAGGTACCTTCATCGCTAAGAGGGAGTGTTTAATTTTGTAGCTTGGGAGGTTTTCCAAGCCTTAGGGTTCAGGGTTTGGAGGGAAAAGCACCACAAGGGAAACTTGTGGGCTTGGAACCCAAGTGTGGGGTTTTGAACCCATCATGATTTGGGTCAAAACCATGATGTAGGTACGACATGTGATGGATGAGGATGATATTTCTTGGTGATACAATTCCAATGGAATGAGAATCATCCGAATCTGAGTTGTCTTTAGAGAGAAATGAATTTTTAAAGTTGAAAAGCTAATTATTGGTTACCAATTCATGTAGGCTTGGTGTAAATAATCCCAATAGATGTGTCTCTTCACGATTCGTTGGAGAACCTCATATGTCTATAAATTGATGGTGAGGACTTGTTGTTTGAGCATACATTTTTTTGCAATACATCTCAAGGTTAGCTCTGAAATTGGAGGGGGTTGAGTAACAACTAGAGAGGGCCAAAAGGACAACGTGTAAATTTCTATGGATAGGCTGAGTTGTTGTAGGTACATCAGATCTTTTTTAGGGTGAAAGTAGTTATGTTTAAGGGTGTGTTAAGGGTTGTTCCTTTACTGAGTTGCTAGGTAGGAAAGTATCAAGGCTAGAGGATAGAACATGACTATTGTGGGGGTTGTTTGGTGGAGTTTTGGAGGGGGGAAAAGGCCTACAACAAATATTTTGCGAGGCTGCAGGCCATATCCAACAGCTAGGTTGTCTCTAGGGCTGTGTTTGGGGTTAAACAAGCCAACAAGGAGCGAAGTAGGTGTGGAGGGTTACTTACTTGGAGAACCGCAACCTTGATAAGGCTTGATTTTTTTATTGCGTGGAGGATGAGGGTTGAAGGTTGATGCCCTAACCAGAATTGTAGAGTGAAGTAGGCAAGTGTGGTGAACAAAAATGTTTTGGAGAGATATATTGGGTCAAGTTTGTGATTGGATTGGATCGTGATTGCAGCATCCTGTTGGTGCCATGTGGATGCCATTCTGAGGTGGTGAAATGTCATCCTAGGAGCAGAATCAATAGTGATTGGATTGGGTGCCATAGGTTTGTTAGAGGGCAGTGTGTTGGCTACCTAAAGTAGCCATACACAAGCTATATTGAAGGAAAAAGAGTAGCTTAAGGTTGGGTGAAGTTTGGTGTTGAAGTGCAACACTTCGATGGACAAAATTTGTTGCTATCCTGGAAGGTTGGAGCTCGAGAATTAGCACTACCTAGAGAGTAGATCAGATAAACACATGTACACTTTATAAATGGACATACAACAATGTTAGGTGGCAGCCCTCCTCGAGTCTTGATGTGTAGATGCCTTGATGCACTAAGGCACTACTAGTGATAAGTACGGATGTGAAGGATCGGTAGGACGAGATACGACATAAAGTTTGTAATTGTAACTTGTATACCATAAATTTTTGTATTATTCGTATTTGGTTTAATATAACGAAGATAGGTGACTGTACATTATCGTATAATTTGATTAAAAACTATGTATAATTGTGCATGTGCGATTTAATGCTTTATATTTTCGTTGTGCCAAGTATTTTAGGGTTGAGATTCTTGGTTTGGTAGCATAAGTTATTTAAGACTCTAACCTAGACCCAAGGTCGTGGAAATTCAACAACTAGTACCTTGAAGCGAGTGGTGCATTTAGGGTGGATGTTGGATGAAGATGTGTCGCCTGTGGGAAGTCACCAAAGGATCTAGGAAAATTTGTTCATCATCGAGTTCCTTTGTCACTCAAGGGCTTCTTTGAGAAATATTTTGAAATTATCTCCTGCTCCCTCATATTTCTTTTCTTCCACCATGGGAGGTCATCAGGGTCGGCAAGGTCATTCTTGCAAAGGTTCAACCAATTCAAGCCCTAACTCCTTATAACCTGACCTCGTTGGGGAAATGCACAGGAAAACAAAGAAACAATAGACCACTTTGATACCACTAATCTGGATTTATGAAGGAATGAAATGAAATACATATATAAATAGAAACATCGAGATATAACACAAACAAAACTTCAATTCATTAATAACAAAGTATTGAAAACAATTTACATGCAGAATAGAAATAAACTAGCGCAGGCGATGGTAGCTTATCTCTGAGAAGAGATGCGGCAGCTACATGCCTTCTGGACTATGTTACAATGAGGCTCGAAGGTCTATTTATTATTTTTAAATAAGGAAAAACCTTAAACATTAAAAAACCTAACCCTATGAGATGTGGCGCCAAAAGTTTATGAGCCCTATTGGGGTAAATTGGTACATAAACTTCACGAGGTCGTAACATTGTCATATTATCTTAATTTGACGTGTACGATTCTTCATTAGAAATATTTATATGAGGACTACAATTTCTGATAATAAAAAAATCCATGGGTTTGATCGTTTTCCAAAAAAACGTCGTTTAGGGCCTCAAAACGATTCTGGAAGTTTAGGACTCAAAAAAATGCCAAACATAGTAAATTGTGCTACAATTAAGGAACTGAAAGAAATAACTGTACATTGGTGGGGGCCCAAGTGTAATAGGTGGGTGGCCACCAATATCCACCTATATCATTCCTCCCCCATTAGGAGGCAATGGTGCTCATTGCGTTGAGTTCCTCCATGAGATAGGGAAACTTATGCTAAAATTTGTCCCTAGTGAGCCACTTTCCTTGGTGCAAATGATGGCCAGCTTTGACAACCCAATACAGTTGGATCTTCTATTGGTGAGTGTTCTTGATTTGCATGTCCATGGTCCAATCAGTTGTGGCATTTTCCATGCAGTATGGATTTAGTTATATTGGTGTGAGTTTTTTTGCGATGTATGATGTGTCTAGTAATGGTGAAAAGTATGGCCGAAAGCGGTCCATGTTGAACACTGGTTGAAGACCAAGGAATGGAGAAATGTTGAGCTGAAAATCATTATATGCCACAGCCTTGTTTATGGTGCAAGGCCCATATCAAAGTGGTTTGATCTTCCGATGGGCTCCATTAAGGCATTCTTTCTACAAATGCGAAGGCTCTCATCCCAGGTTCATGGATGCTTATATTTGTACATGCGGAGTATGTGGACTATCATCTTGTTGATGACCTTTGTCTGGCCATCAGTCTGGGAATGAAATGCAGTCGACTTGTTGATCTTAGTGTCCAATATTGTTAAGAGGCTTGACCAAAATTTGCTCAAGAACCTACTATCACAATATGATATAATGGTCTGTGGGATCCCAAAAAGTACCCACAGTTGTTCAAAGAAGAGTTTGGTAGTTTCCTATGTTGTGATACCCTTCTTGGAGGCCACCAACATAGCCATCTTCGAAAAATTTTCCACAACCACAAATACACAAGCATTACCATGCTTCGTAGAAGGGAGGCTAGATATATATTCCATGGATATGGATTCCTAGGGCTGGTTGGGAGTAGGAATAAGAGTGTATAGGACTTGCTTTGTGTTGGTTGGCTTAGGGATGGCATAGGAAATGCAGGATTTGATATATTTTCTAACTTCCTGTCAAAGTTTTGTCCAGTAAAACTAATTTTGTAGTACAACCACAATTTTCTCCACACCAAAGTGTCTTGTGACCTGATTGTAGTGTGTCTCCCAAATCGTCTTGGCACTCTCGCTTGAAGGAACACAAAGGTGGCTTGGATAGCATAATAATGGGTCGTGGAGGTGGAAATTGGAAACTTCCTTGCCATCCACTAGCATCTGGTATATGTTGGTGAATTTTGGATCATTTTTGTACAATTGTGGCCATCTATAGGTCTTGTGGCCGCAAGAGTTGAGAACAATAGTTAGTGCTGCAACTAGTGGCCGACAGAGGAAATATGCAACATGATTGGTGTTGCCCTTATTATTTTTAATGTTTAACTAGAATTGTGGTAGATATGTAGACCACTTTTGATAGTGATCGTTCTGTAACTTCCCTTGTATATGTATGAATTGAAGAGGTCAGTGATCGATGTAGATAACCATCTCCTTCCCTGAAATGTAATGTTTCCATTGTCGACAACTCTGAATGATATAATACATCTATTTATCATAGGTGGGGTACTTCTAAATTTTATCAGAAAGTGTCTCACTATGACATGCCACTGGATGCTTGTGCTGGGTGAGTACTACACCAATAATTTAGTCGAAGGTGTTTGTCTCAATTTAAAATGGCTACTGCAAGTCTAGCAATGTGAGTACAAGTGTAGAGAAAAGACGATGCTTCAGCTCAGCAAACGCCTTCTCTTGGGACTCAGATCAGAAAAACTTTACTTTTGTTTCACCCTTGGTACTCAAACACAAAGGCCAAGTGATAGAGAATCCTAACACAAACCTCTAATAAACATTTATGAGCCCCAAAAATTTGTGAAGCTCTGTTAGAGTGGTCGGGGATGGCCAATATTTAATGACTTGGATCTTATCCAGATCCACATGCATGCCTTATTCATCTATGAGGTAACCTAGATATTAGATCTGGCTCATGTTAAAGGTGAATTTCTCCAAGTTGGCATTGTTTTGTCGCATGGTCTAAAGGACCTGCGAAATATGTTGCAACTACTCTCCCCAACTCTTGTTGAAGATGAGGATATCGTTTAGATTAACAACCATGAATGAGTCGGTGAAGGGTCACAAGATGTCATCCATCGACCTCATAAAATTAGTAGGGGCATTTATCAATTCGAAGGGCATGACCAACCACTCACAAAGGCCTTCCTTGAATTTGAAGGCGATCTTCCATACATATGTGGGCTCTATTGGAACTTGGTGATAGCCAGAATTCATATCGATCTAGCTGACTTGTCCCCCTTGAGTTGTTCCAAAAGGTCATCAATCATTTGGATTAGATACCTTTTCCTGACAGTTATTTTGTTTAGTGCCCGACAGTCAATGCACAGACTCTAGGTCCCATCCTTATTTTGTACAAGTACGATCAGTCTCCCACGAGGTGACCAAGAACTTGGTTAGATGTGTCTGTTTTGCAGCAACTACTAGATCTGCCACTTGATATCTTTATTTTCTAGAATAGAGTGGCAGTATATCAACCCATTATGTAGGGGTTCTCTGGGATTCATATCGATCGAATGCTTGATCTGAAAATGCAAGGGTATCCCTGTAGGTAAGGAGAAGATGTCCCTGTATTCTTCCATGGCATCATCCACCTGCTTTTGCTACGTGAAGGAACACTTCGCGGGGACCATGGATGCAACCATGATCTTACCTTTGCTTTGAGATCAAATCAGAAGGAAATCAAATATCTTGGTCACTGATATGATCTTATTGCGTTGCTTAGCAAAGATAAAAGAGATGGAAATAGGTGGTGCTACCTTTGGTATATTATATAACTTACTTACCAAAGTAATATTAAAAGTTTGAGGCCTAGAATCATACACAACATGATGCTTCCACAAGTATGGTTGGCCTAATAATACGTCACAAACTTCAAGAGGAGAAACATAAGAAAATACCTCATCTGTGAAGGGATTGATGTTGTAGGGAAGGTGACACTGTTGGCTTACGCGAAGATATCATCCTTGGTGAAAACACCTGATGGTGTACGACTACGAGTGTGGTGTGGTCATTAGGCCCAACTGCTTCACAACCTCTACTGAAATGAGGTTATTTTGGATTTTGTTGTTGAAAATGAACTGCAACAGAGAACCCTTCACCCACATTTGTGAGTGGAAGAGACACTCCCAATCCTCTAGATCATCAGGACCAATATTCTAGATCATGGTATTGGGAACGGTGGCACTAGGCTCCACATCAATAATTTGCTTCCCTTTTTCATTCCCTGAAAATCATGAACCGAAAAATATCCTTCCAACAGATTTAACCATTTATCTATGGCATTTCCATATATTTGGCCTTCAAATATGGGAATGTCAAAATTTAATTGTACCTTGAATGGATTGGCGCCTCCACGGTGGTTTTTGGATGAAGATGTGTCGTTTGTGGGAAGTCGTCGAAGGATCTGGGAAAAGTTATACATTATCGCATTCCTTTTTTGCTTGAGGTATTCTTCGAGCAATATTTTGAAAGGGTCTCCTTCTCCCTAGTCTTTCTTTTCTTCCGCCATGGGATTTTGTTGGGGTCGTCAAGGTCGATCTGGAAAAGGTTCAACCAATTCTAGCCCTAATTCCTTATACCCCAACCTCTTTGGAGACATGCACGAAAAAATAGAAAAAGAGAAAACTGCTCTTATATGAGTGATCCCAATTTATGAGGGAATGAAATGAAATACATATATATATATATATATATATATATATATATATAAAACAAAACAAAAAAACAAAAACAAAAACAAAAAACAAATATATAGAAAAACAAAAATTCAATTCATTAATAACAAAGTACTAAAAATTCTTTACATGCAGAATGGAAATAAACTATCTCAGGCGATGGTAGCTTATCTCTGAGAAGAGATGTGGCTACAACATGCCTTCTTAATTGTGTTACAATGAGGCTCGAAGACCTATTTATAATTTAGAAACAAGGAAAAACCTTAAACACCAAAAAACTAATCCTAGGAGATGAAGCGCCAAAAGTGTGTGGGCCCAGTTGGGGTAAATTTGTACATCAACTTCCCGAGGTCGTAAAATTATCATACGATCTTAGTTTGACGTGTATGATTCTTCGTTAGAAGTTCTATCTAAGGACTAAAACTATAAACTATAAACACATCCACATGTTTTCTTGTTTTGCAAAAAAAAAAAGGATATTTAGGGCCTCAAAACGACTCCAGAAGTTCAGTACCCAAAAAACTGCAAAAAATAGAAAATTGTGCTACAATTAATAAAATGATAGAAATAATGGTAGAATGGTGGGGGTTCAATTGGAATAGGTGGGTGGCCACCAATATCCACTTGTATCAATCCTCCCCCCTTAGGAAGCAATCGCCCCCATTGCTTTGAGTGCCTCCATGAGATGGGGAAACTTCTGAAAAACTTTGGTCCCTCGTGAGCCACTTGCCTTGGTGCAGGATTTGCCCAGCTTTGACAACTCGATACTGTTGGATATTCAGCTAGCGAGTGTTATTTATCTATGTGCCCATGATCTGATCAATTGTGGCTTGTTCCATGCAGTTTGAGTTTATCTTTGTTGGTGTGAGTTGTTCTTCAATGTATGGTGTCCGATAATGGTGCAAAATATGGCCGAAGACGGTCCACGTTGAACAGTGTGTGCAGGCCAAGGAATGGGGAAATGTTGAGATCAAAAACATTGTTTCCTACAAAATTGGTTATGGTGTAAGGCCCATATCGGAGTGGTTTGAATTTTTGATGGGCTCTGGTAAGGCATTCTTTCTACAAATGTAACCAAACCTTCTCATCCACCTGAAACTTGTGTGGCACCTGATGTTCATCATGTCACTCCTTGTACTTGGTATTGGACTTCTCCATGATGTTGTGAACTTGTTGGAAGATGGGTTGGATGCATTCAATAAACTTAGTTTCTTTATCAACCTTGGATTGTACATGTGTTTATTTTTTCTGAGTAGTCGCATGAGGCATGGAAACATCAATCAGCCATAATGGTTGAAATCCCAGACCCACTTGAAAGGGACTACGACCATTCGAGCTATGGAGAGATCTGTTATAGTTGTGTTTCACAGAAGGATCTAGTCCTAGGTTCATGGATGCTTGGAGTTGTACATGTGAAGTATGTGCACTATCATCTTATTTATGACCTCTATCTAGCCATATATATGGGGATGGAATGCAGTTGACTTGGTGAGCATGGTGTCCAATAGTGTTTAGAGGCTCGACCAAAATGTGCACAGGAACCTGCTCTCTCGATCTAATATAATGGCCTGTGGGATCACAAAATGTACCCATGCTCGTTCAATGAAAATTTTGAAAATGTCCTCTGTTGTGATACTCTTCTTGCAGGTCACAAATATAGACATATTCAAAAATTTGTCCATGACCACAAATACATATTCATTACCATGCTTGGTAGAAGGGAGGACAGACATATATTCCATGGAGATGGAGGGCCTGGGGATGGATGGGAGTAGGCAAAGGAGTGTACATGCCTTTCTTCTTGATGGTTGGCTTGGTGATGGCATAGTCAGTGTAGGATCTGATATATTTTCCAACATCTTGTCAGAGTTTTTTCCAATAAAATTACTTTTGCAGTACGACCACAGTTTTATCCACACCAAAGTGTTCTGCAACCCAATTGTAGTGCACCTCCCAAATAACCTTGGCACGCTCGCTTGAAGGAACACAAAGGTGACCTAGGTAGCATAATAATGTGTCCTGGAGGTGGAAATCGGGAACTTCCTTGCCATCCACTAGCATATGGTATGTGGTGGTGAATTTTGGATCTTTTTTGTACAATTGCGACCATCTAGAGGTCTTGTGGCCACACGCGTTGAGAAAAGTAGTGTTACACTGAAATTTGTCACCATGACATTTTAGTACTCCCTTGGAAGTCTACAATATCAAAGTTCCTAAAGTCAAGCCTTGAAACTAAGAGAAAAGCTCATAAAAGCCTTAAAACTCTGGTATCGCACTTTCCCCTAGTTTTGCTTGCGGTCCTGCACCTATTGGCTATAAATCATGCGTAGCCAAACGCACTTTCTATTTATTAAAAGTGCGGACCCCTGTAAAAGGTTAGAAAAGGCGCAAGTAAAATCTAGAAGCTCAGTTTAAGTCATTTTTGGAAGCTTCTAGAAACATTCCTGCGGTGGAAAGTTTGTTCCTTTCATGTTCATGCATCCCATCCATTAAGGAGCTAACCCCTTGATGTAAGGAACTAATCCCTTTGAAGGAGGAGTCTATCCCTTCTTGTATGGATTTGTAACCTCCTCTCTTCCACTATAAAAAGAGGCATAGGGCAGCCTCAAAGGGTTACAATTGATGAGTTGAAGTTTTAGTATTATTGGAGGCGAAGTGCTGTTGAAACTTAGACCCTTTTAGCTGAGATTTCATGTGGGAAATATTACATACCTGTATGTATCTTGGTTGGAAGAGTGCAAGGCTGGTCAGAGTAAAGGAAACGCCTGTTCCGGACCCCAGGAAGGCTTGTATGACATCAAGGCGGACACAGTTGTAAGGCTCTTCCTTATTTAAGTTAATACAAATATATCCATTTTTTTCAATAAGCTGTCAATTGATTGGTTTATTTTATAGATTCCTTGATCACCATAATGGATATGATTTATGAATATATGCTATGCAGATGCTATTTGATGTTTGTTTTTTTTTATTGCAGATCTTTGAAGACAACTCTTTTGGGCGACTGAAGGACTACTACTACAAACAAGCGTTGGATAAAAGGTAAGATCATTAAACCTTTATATCATTTAATTATGAATCACAATATATCTAGAGAAAGATAGTTTTATTTGTCCGTTTGTTGCTAGCTGTCCGTAGGAAACTTGGGAGGTCTTTCTTGTCCGCAATAACGACTTATCCGTCCAACAAAATGGCGACTCCACTGGGGAAAGATTTTGAGCTTTGATTTCTTTTACTTTTGATTTATGAATTTATGTTTCCTGATTTTGATTGATTTATACTAGCTTGGGTAGTTTATCCCTGTAGAATCCCTGAGAAGTGATTGAGAATTTTTTTTTTCTCTAGTTTTCTTGTGTCCGCTCTTTTCCTTTAGAGACAGTGCAGGCATTTCTGCACTTTTCTTGTACCCACAGTGCGGGACCGCACTGGTTTGCATTGAATCCTGCGGACCTTGTGAAGATTTTTGAAAAATATTAAAATCCTCTTTTCTAGTTTAGTTTGTTAGATTCTCAGTGAGTACCCAGACTTGTGTCTTCTGTCAGGAAGCCTTGGTTAAGAGTTTATTTCAGCATTTTTAGTTTTAAATGATTTTCTGAAAGATCTGCATGTTATAATGATTTTTGCTTTGTCTTACATCTCGCTCAAAGATTAGAAACCCTATTTTGCCTTTAGATCACTGGTATTCCCTTGATTTCTTGTTGAGTCTGACATCATAGCAGAAATTGTTTTATGAGATTTAGATTCCATTTTTCTCATTTGCAAATCTTTAAAAAAAAATTGTTAATAAGTTGGAATTTCACTTAAAAAATGAAAATTGGATGTTTTTTCGAGTTCTTTCTGATTCAAGCAAAGAATTTCTTAGTTATATTGCAAGCTAAGAATATTCAGATTTAGTCTTAGAATTTTTAGATCTCAATATTACTGTTTTTAGTTTTGAGTGCTTTTCTAGAAATTGTAGTGTCTTTTGAAGAAAAACTTGGTTTGCAGTTTCGATCTTGAACAAAAGGGATTTCTTATTGACCATAGATCATTTTGAGTTCTCTTTAAAATTAGATTTATTTTCATTTATTCTTGTTTTAAGGAAAGATTTTTTTTTAAAAGATTGCATTTATCAACTCTTCCTTTAGCTAGAATTCATTGAAAGAAAACGGATTGTTTCTCATAATAGATGCATTTTTAGTATGATTTGAGTCGGGTCACTTCATATCATCAGTTTCACTTTCGCACCTATTGTCCTAAGAAATAGCTCTTAAAATCAACGCTTAATTAAAATTAATCTAGTAACTTTTATATTTCTAGGGCTCTTTTCACGAATATAGCTTAGGCTAGTGTCTTGGAGTAGGGAGTAATTAACTCTCCAAGACAGTTAAAACAAACAAGTAGTTGATCTTGCGGTAGGAAAAAAATCCAATAGTCACTTGTATGCTCTGGGAAGCTCCTCTTAAAGGAGTCAAGCACGAGGTCATATCTGAACCAGTGGGATAATCAATTCTATCTCATTGGTAACGATAGAAGATATGCGCATATTAACAACGGTAAACCTCGGATAGACCATTTTCGAGGAGCCTAGGGTCACTTGTCGGTATACCTTGGATTATGTCAAGGAGCCTTCAAGGGGATTGAGCTTTGTTACTCTGCCCTTCCGCGTATGTCGGACCGTAGATTGTTCCCCTAAGTATATTAGTTCTTGTTGGTAACCATAGTGACCATGATCTTACGGTTTTTTCCTAAGGTGACGGTGGAGGAAAGATCCCACTGTACCTAGAGTAGACGTCGACTAAACTCACTTGGACTCTCCGAAGGGTTATCTTCACTCGAGATAGTTTAAGTGGAGAAACTTGCACCGGTCTGTTTCATTAAGCAGGTTTTCGGGGTAACTGTTCCAACCGCCCTTTCTGCATTAAATACTACGACATTCGATTTCATCACCAACTAGTGTTTTTAGTGTGGGAAGTTACTATTTGTGTGTGGTTTGATCTCCAATATTTTTAGGCGTGTGATTCATTTTTTTGTTTCCTTAGTGACTCTAGGAGTTTTCATTGAAATTTTGATTTGATTGCATGTGATTAATAATTTTTAATCGTGGTTGAATTACCAAGACAATCACGTAGACTTCAAGGGAAGCTCCCTGAGTATACACCAAGCCAACTTGAAGGGCTGCGAGCTCTAGTATCGCCTACTGACAGTAGAATTAGATCAACAGAAGTAGGAGAGTCATCTATAGTTGTTCATCCTGATTATCAACTACAAGCAACAGAACATATTCAAGAGCAGATTTCAGTTTCTGAAGTTACTAGTAGTATTTCTCCTTCCAGTGAATTAACTGAAGAACCTGAAATTTCTGAACCTGACATTGAACTTGCTGTTTTGGAACCATCTTCAGGATTTGTTACTCTGACTTCTAGTGATCCTGGTTCACCTAGGGTAAGACATATCATTACTGAAAATATTCCTTCTGACCTCATTTCTATTGAAGAACTTGTTGGTCCAGACGAAGAAGTAACTCTTCCCGAAACCCAATAGACTTTGAATCTTAGGGAGTGTGAATCTATATTCTACAGTCCTTTTAGAAGCGACGCTTGGTATTTAACAGTGACAGATTTTTTAGAAAACCCGGGTCTTAGTTTTTCACCACCCCGAATTACCTTTCATCCTACACCAAGAGGTTATTATCCTTCATCAAATATGTCAGGTGAGTCATCGGTGTTTTCCCAATCACTGAAAACATTTCTATACGGTGGTCCCTCTATTCCTTCGGGGTACCAGTCACTCTCTGGTACTTTCTCGGGAGCAACTCCTCAACCAACTGAACAAGTGTTATCAACTGGTACAAATGGAGCTAAAACTGAAATTTTGAACGCAGAGAAAATTTTTATGATGTCTAGTAATATTCCAAATCCTCAACCTCAAGGTAGTCAGTTACCGCCTGGAGGGCAACCTCAAGGTAGTCAGTTACCGCCTAGAGGGCAACCTCACGGTAGTCAGTTACCGCCTGGGGGGCAACCTCACTATAGTCAGTTACCGCCTGGGAGGCAACCTCAAGGTAGTCAGTTACCGCCTGGGGGGCAACCTCAAGGTAGTCAGTTACTGCCTGGGGGAAACCTCAAGGTAATTTTTTACCAGGACAAACTATAGGACAATATTATTTACCTTGAGAAAAGCCTCAAGGATAGTACATACCTCAAGGTTATTAACCTCAAGGACAGTACATACCCCAAGGTCAACCCCAGACTCAGTATATTCCTCAGGGTCCTTATCAACCCCAGATTTACTACATGCCTCAAGGTTATCAACCTCAAGGTCAGTACCCAACTCAAGGTTTCCAACCACCTTCCGGTCAATCATTTTTACAAGGAGCTGGAAATTTACCACTTAATTATCAACCCTACGTTCAATCAAGCTATGGTCCTTCATATGCACAACCTTCTACGGGTCAATAACCCAGAATGAACATGGTGTGGAATCCATCCAAAATTCAACAGACTATGCAACCTAATGTGCAGTTACCTAATCAACCTGGACAACCTTTAGTTTCTGGTCCAACCCAGCAACCTGTCCAGCCTACTGTTCAAATCCCTGCACCTGGTTCTGTTCAGCAACCTGGGCCTAGTACACCTCAGACTCCACCTTAGACTACTGCAGCTACTGCAACTTCTGTTCAACCTACAACACCTGTTTCTGGAGTATCTGTAGCTCCGGTTTCTTCTATCCCTGCATCAGTGCAGATTCCTCAAGCCTCTGTACCACTGTCAGGACCTACAATTCATACTACGGTCCAGATGCCTACAGGACAAGCTGGTTCTAGTACGATTATTTCTAGTCAACCACAATTTACTTATCAATCGTACCAGGGACAGTATCAAATTGGTCAAGCTACGCAAAACCCAGCATATCAGTATCAACCGTACCCTGGGTATACTTATCAAATACCTCAAAAACCCTAGTATGGTTCGGTTAATCCTGGTTACCAAGGAGGTTTCACGATTCCAAATGCACATCCGATTCCAGGATATCCTGGCTATCCTCCTCCTGGCATTGGTTTGATCACTCAAGGTTATCAATACCCTAGCCATTGGTTACCATTCATAGCAACTTTAGATTTACCGGATCTGTCACGCCTTATGAACGATCCCACTTTTTATCTTCTATATTGGCCTCCGATGCATAACAAGTTACCCAGTGATATTCTGAAATTTGAAGGTAAGTCAGGAGAGGACCCATCTAATCACGTTATGACTTATCACCTCTGGTGTGCATCCAATTCACTAGTCGATGATTCGATTCGATTACGTCTTTTTCAGAGAACTTTCATTGGTCTAGCTACCAAATGGTACATTGAGTTACCACGCGGCTCTGTTAATAATTTTAATGCGCTAGCTACTGCTTTCTTAACCCATTTTCAGTTGCCTGTCAGATATGACAATGGCACAGAATTTTTGACTTCATTAAAACAGTCTACGTCTACGTACATATCTGATCACATTCATGAATGGAGACGTAGAAGGCGTTTAGTGAAATTCTTTATTCCTGATCAAATTTTGGCTAAATGGTTTATTAAATCATTATTGCCCAAAATTACTTAAGATGTGGCCAAAGGAGGCGTTGTTACGGAAGAGCAAGTTATTTCTCAGGCTCAGTACCTTGACCTTGCGTATACTCAGTCAGGTACTTTGTACAATAAAATCCCCGATTTACCAAGACCTGGTCAGTTAACTGCAACTCCTTCTAGCTCTCATGCCGCTAATGGTGTAATTGGTTCTATTAGTACTGGTAAAAGTAAGAAGAAGTCTTCCAAGACTACTTCTCCTATTATCACTTTACCCGATTCACCCAAAGGAGATTCTTCCTTAGAAACTTCTTTCGATATCCATGTCGTAGAGACATCTACGACCAAATCTAAAACTGGTGGTAAGAAGAAAGGTAAGAATAAAAAGAAAAAATCTTCAAAAGAGAAAAACGATACAATTGAACCGACTGATGAAAAACGCAAACCTTGATATCCTTGTCTCATTTGTGACCATGATCATTTTACAAAAGAGTGCCTGCATAGAGCCGAGGTATCAAAATTCGTTAAGGGTTTTCCTATACCTGCTGTCTTGAAGGATCCCTTTCCCACTCAATATAGTAACATGGTTGGATCTTCCTCCAATCCGGTTGAGGATATTTTCATGGTTGCGACGCGATCGCAAGATTACAGTAGTAAAAATACTGGTAAAGAACCATAAACATCCAATTCTGCATCAAATACATCTCCCTCAGTTTCTGATCCATTACAGATCGAGAAATAAAATCCTGAATTAGTAATTAAACCACCTACAAAAGGTGTACTTCGTAAATTAGCTTTCAATCCACATGCAAGCGCTGCTCAGAATTACAATATTGTTGAAGATTTGGCAATTTCCCCTTCAGCAATGTCGGCTTTGGAAGTATTGCAATCATGCCCAGCCCAAAGAAAATTACTTTCGGCAGCCTTAGGAGATGTAGATCTCCAGGATTCGAACCTCATGATCTTCGATTTAGAGAATTTTACACCCCGCCTACCTCATCAAATGGCTTTTCAGATTCCGGTAATAGTAAAAAACAAGTGTATCTTTCATACTATTGTTGATGAAGGGGCTTCGATGTGTATAATGTCGTTAAAATGTTGGAAATCACTTGGTTCTCCGACTATTAACCAATCACCAACTACTCTCAAAGCTTTTGATGGAAGAGGTTTTCATCCATATGGTATTTTACAAGATCTACCAATAGAGGTTGAAGGCAAAATGGTTAATCTAGATGTGGAGGTGGTCAATGCCCCTCTAGATTACAACCTTCTCCTGGGTCGTAGTTAGTCTTACGCCATGACTATTGTTGTATCATCGATCTTTCATCTCATCATGTTTCCTCATAAAGGAAAGATCGTTAAGATAGATCAACTCTCATACTATTCATCCGACCCAGCCTCTACTGATAGCATCCAACATATCGGAAAATTGACTATCCCTTATAAGGATGTCGGAGTAGGTTTGATTAAAGATTCAGATTTACTGGGAACTTTTTCCTTGCCTCCTCCCAACGTACCAACTCCTATTGCTAATATCAATATGATTAAATCAAGTACTATTTCCTTTGATGATCCTTGGATAGTACCTTCAGAATCAGAATTGGATTCTTTCAATGGCCCAATGCCTTTGAGTCCTTTTGAGTTAGCATATCAGCATGTACAGTCATTTTCTGATACTCCTTCAACCGAGTCTGATCCAGTGAATGTGATCAATTAGGAGTCATTCTCAATATCGAGTTCAGCTTCGACACTAATTCCGGATTCTGCTCAACAAGTATTCAACACTGATGAACATATTCGTGAATTCTTGTCCGTAGATGAGTTACCATGGGAAGATCTTCATCATAGATCTTCGTTTTTACCTGATCTCGATCATTTTGAGAATGATTTTTCCTCTATTTTTAACATTGATTACGTCAAAGAACCTGAGAATCCTCTCTCACAATCCGATTCTAAATTAAAATTAGAAAATATTTCTACGACAGTTCCTCTTGACATTTCAGTAAAACCTGGAATTGTTGAAAACATTCACATAGGTGCTTCTTGTACGCCTGAAGAAATTCAAGAATATAAAGCCCTATTTCAGGAATTCCATGACATTTTCGCTTGGTCATATGAAGAAATGCCAGGAATCGATCCATCGATTGTTGTTCATGAAATTAAGACATACCCGAATGCTAAACCCGTTAGACAGAAATTACGTTAGATTCATCCGAGAAAACCTGCCGCTACCAAAGCAGAAGTTGAAAAATTACTTTGTGCAAGTTTTATTTATTCGATCCCGTTAACGGACTAGGTATCTAATATTGTTCTGGTAAATAAAAAACAAGGAACAATAAGAGTATGTATCGATTATAGAGATATAAATCGATCTTGTCCAAAAGATAATTATCCAACCCCTTACATCGATCAAATTATTGATGATTGTGCTGGAAGTGAAATGTTCTCGTTCATGGATGGATTTTTCGGCTACAATCAAATCAACATACTCCCTACAGATCAACCTAAAACAACTTTCATTTGTCCATGGGGAACTTTTTCTTATCATAAACTACTTTTGGCCTTAAGAATGTTGGCGCCACTTTTCAAAGAGCCATGTCTTACGTATTTCACGACATTAAGCACATTGTACAACCCTACCTCGATGATTTTCCTGCTCATTCTTCACGCAGAGCAGATCATATTACTCATTTACGAGCCATATTTATGCGATGTAGGCACTATAAGATTTGTTTGAATCCTCACAAATATGTTTTTTGTGTATAATTCGGACGATTATTTGGATTTATTGTCTCAAAGGCAGGAATTCATGTCGACCCATCCAAGGTTGAGGCAATCATCAATTTACCTCCTCCTTGTACTCTTCGCCAACTTCAAAGTTTGCAAGGGAAAGCAAACTTTTTACGTCAATTCATTCCTAACTACGCTGAGTTAACGAAAGGTTTCACTAGGTTGTTGAAACAGAATATTCCTTTCTTTTGGGACGAGGTCGCTGATAGATATTTTCATGCTTTGAAAAACACGTTGACCCATGCATCGTTACTGCATCCTCCCAACTACAACCAAAATTAATTTTTGTACCTCGCCGCTTCCGATTCCATGATAGGGATGGTCTTAGTTCAGGAAGATGAATTCCATAGTGAACATGTGATTTACTATCTTAGTCGAAATTTTCATCCGACTGAGATCAAACATTCACATGTGGAGAAATTGGCCTTGGCAGCTGTTCAAGTTGTCCAATGTTTTCGTCACTATATACTTTTACGCAAAAAGAAAGTGATATCTGATTGTAACCCTATGATGTACATCTTGACCAAACAATTGCTAGGGGGCAAATACTCTAAATGGATTGTTATCCTGCAGGAGTTTGAGTTGGAATTTGAAAAATACAAATCTAAGAAATCATTGATATTTGCTGAACTTATGTGTGATTTCCCACGTACTGATACAAAAACTGTGGTGGAACAACCAATCGCGGATGAATCCTTGTTCTTATTAGTACCATTGATCCTTGGTATGGAGATATTATTGTTTATCTTCAGACCCAATATTTTTGGCTTGAGATTTCACGGTCGCAGCGATGAAAAATTTGTTTCCAGTCTCAACAATATCATATTGTTGGTGACACGCTATACCGTCATGGTGCAGACTCAATTTTTCGACGTTGTCTAACTCATGATGAAGCCGAAAAGGTTCTAAATGACTGTCACTCCAGAGCATGTGGCGGTCATATGTCTAGATACACCACAGCACAAAAGATATTGCGCGCAGGTTATTTCTGGTTGTCCTTGTTTAAAGATTGTATTTACATGGTCCAAAAATGTAATAATTGTTAAATATTCGATCAAAAAATGTGTGCACCACCTGCTCCTCTTCACCCTATAATTGTTGTCGGTCCTTTTGCAAAATGGGGCATTGACTTCATTACATGTAACCCTCACTCGGCCGAGGGGCATGGGTACATTATTCTAGCAGTAGATTATTTTACCAAATGGGCCGAGGCGATGCCTACATTTGCGGAAGATGGAAAAAATGCAGCTACTTTCGTATTCAATCATGTGATTGTTCGTTTCGGTGTACCCCAAGCGATAATTACTGATCACGGGAGCCATTTTCGGAATATCATGATGACCGAGTTAACAGACCAACTTGGCCTGTGCCATGACAGTTCTACGCCATATTATCTGCAGGCCAATGGTTTAGTTGAGGAAATTAATAAATTTTTAGTCACCATGATCAAACGAATCATTGGAATTCATAAGTCGAATTGGCATACCATGCTCTTTTCAGCACTTTGGGCATATCGAACCTCAGTAAAAACATCGACAGGTTTTACCCCTTTTCAACTGGTTTACAGTTTAAAAGAGATATTACCCATTGAATGCGAGATACCGTCACTCCAATTAGCCATAGAGTTACTACCAGACACTTCTGAAGAGGAGAAACATTTTTTTATACTTGGCTCAATTAGATGAGAATCAACGCACCGTTGCATTAGCTATCGAGGCTCATGCGAAAAGAATGAAATCTCAATATGATAGAAGTGTTAACGCTCGTAATTTTTCAAAAGCAGACCTAGTTTTGATTTATGAACAAGCCAAAGATAAAATAGGGGCTGGGAAATTTGAACCCATGTGGCATGGTCCTTATATTGTCAAGCGACAGCTTGCAAAAGAGGCCTATGAATTGATTGATTTTGACGGGGTCTCTTTAGGTAAACCAAGAAATGGACTTTATCTGAAGAGATATTACGCTTGATTTTGTGTGGATATCTTCTCTATATATTAGTTACTTTTTAGCTGGTGCGTTGTAGATTAGAAACATGTGCCTAGCTTAAGTGTGCTCTTACTACTATTCTTGCTTATCTGGATACTTTTGATATCGCAGATGTCGACGTACTTTCAAACATATATTGGTTTTTCTGATGTCGCTTGTCGTAGTACATGGAACATATCTTCCACAACTTGGGTTATTTATTCGCCCATTGAAGAGTTAGTATCTATGCATGGGGTAAGCCTCGGTCAAACAACGAACAATATTGTTGAATATAGTGCAGTTATTGAATTATTATCGGAATCCATTTCATTTGGAATTCGGAGTTTGATCATTAGTTTAGATTCTGAGCTCGTTGTATTACATTTAAATCGAGTATATGCCATTAGAAATCCAGTATTATTAAGATTATTTTTAAGGGTTCATCTCTTGGAACGAGAGTTTGATTATATCAAGTATCAACACATTCCAAGAAATTTAAATACATTAGTAGATGCAATTGCTTCTAATGTTATAAATAGACATTTGCGATAACAAAGTAACAAATCAAAATTCCATAACATGATTGAACAGGTAACTAGAAATAATATTATATCGTAGTATAGATGTAGTGTTCAAAAAATAGTACATCATCTTGGATCATAGGCTCAAAACGCCTTATGATCGGAAAAAAGTAATACAAAATGAGTCTACAAGTCAATCATCCACTATCCGTGGTGATGATCACGATAATACACCGCTGCTCGTGCCACCCTAGTCAAAACCTCCTGAATGGTCCAGGAACACCAATGACATATCACTGTAGATGGAGTGGAATTTCATCTACGGTAGTCTCAAGAATATCTATAGTAAGCCGCTCCAAATGGTGCTCTAAATCAGTCAGGATCTTTGCAGTCTGATCATGTGGGGGTGGTGGTGTTGGTGTTGCATCCCTTTGCCTCTGGTCAAAGGGGTGGAGAATGGTTGGTCGACTCGGACCCACATCTGCATTTGGAATTTTTGTTATTAGTTTTGGACGATTTAAAAACAAAATAAAAATTAGAAATTAGAACATGTCAAAAGAGATTTTTTACTTGACTCGTCCCACTGAGCTCCTAGAAGAAGGGGCATTTCCCGGTCGCCACGAAAATCCATGCCAGCATAAGGAAAATCCTCTATCACAAAAAGTTGGCGTTCTAGCCAATGAAATTATGTCGAGGGAAATCGAACAATCTCCCCGCCCTCGTTGTGGCAGGCCATCAAAGAAACCCAAAAAACCATCCTAGACTCTCGAGGTTGACCAGCATCAACAAGAATGTGCTGCGGGGCTAACATGGGGATCCTCTCTAGAGCAAAGGTGACTACAATGGACCCATATCTGAAGTTTTTTAGCTTCCCATTCTTTGCCCTGGTAAGTTGGCCTTTCACATTTGCAAACATTGCCTCGCACTAGTTGAATATGGTGCCTCGAAAGCAATCTACTGCTATGCGCATCTGAGATCCAATGGCTACATGCAAAGCTGCCCTTCCGCAAAACTTGACAACTGTTAAAGCGATCACTTTTAGCTCGGGACGGATGATAGTTTTTATGTCAATCCATTTGTCTCAGGGATTGGCTTCATCATTACAGAACTCTAATTGTAGGCTGGCAACAGACTGGCCACCTGGCTTAGCCCCAAATAGAGATAGTGGTTCGCCTCTCCTGGACAAACCAGTTAAAAAATAGATGTGTTCCAACTCAATCTCGAGCCGGTGACCTCCGATCACAAAACACTCATCCTGAACATCCCATTTACTTACCAGCCAATTAAGAAGATCCACTTGAGCTCTCATGCCACTGATAGCCCAAAAATTGTAAAGCCCGCATACTCTTAAAGCTTGAAAATTTGGTTGATGAATTATTGCTGCTTCATCTACCTCTTCGTGCTTGTGTTCTCGCCAAATGAGCATTGTAGATATCCTACAACAAGTAAAATGAAGGATTAGAATCATTTTGAAGAAAAAAATTTGGGTAATTTAGGAAGAAAATATGTTTTTAAATTCATTACGGCGCCCCCGCACTTTACGCTCAGACACAGTGCATAGCTCCGCACGGGGTCTATGTTAAAAGTGTGGGGCCCCGACATTTTCCTTTGTGAGAAACTGTCGGGGTCAGCAGGTACCCAATGTCTTGCCTGCGGACCCCCGAGGGCAAATTTTTCAACCTATTTTCCTCCCAAAAATGAAATTTTGACCTTAATTTGAAAAATTGAACAGATGAAAAGCAAGATAAGGAGGTTGTGGATTACCTGAAACAGACGATTTTTGATTTCGACGGTTGGTTTGCCTAGAATCTTCTCCGAAGCGTTTTTTGCCAAGAGCTCTAAAAACTTCACTCCAAACTCAAACGGTAAAAATGAACTTGAAAAACTCCTTTTTATAAGTTTTTTCGAATAGATGAATTTTAAATTTGTTTACTTTTCACTTTAAAAAGTCAGTTTTTCAAAATAATTTTTATTATTGAAACATGTATGTTTAATTTTTTGAGTTTTTTGGCTGAATAACGGATTTTTCAGGCAAAATAGTCATTTTTGACAAAGAGTAAACTTTTATCACTTTTTCGGGCTCTTTAAAATTTACGAAAAAGTGAAACCATGGAGTCCTCTTTTAAGCCCTTTTCAGACTCTCTAAAAATGAAAATATTTCCGAGTACTTGACTATTCGAACTCGTTAAAGTATATGAACGATCGTCCTTTCAGTATAAGTTTAACCCTTTTCCGGACTGAAATGGACTATCTACGAAAAAGGTATACGTTGACTAATCATGGTCAATCGAGTTCTCTCTTGCATTATTTTATCATTTTTCGGGCCTGAGAGACTAAATTTACAAAAAATAACACCCATGGAGCTTTCTTAAGTTTTTCTTCTGACTCCCTAAAAATGAAAAACATCGAGTTTCTCCTATACTGGACTCGTTAAAATTTAACAGTAAAGGACATGTAGATTACAAACAGGAACGGACCACTCCTTCTTAGGGTTCGATTTCAAACTAAGTTGGACTCATCCGAAGGATGAGCTTATAAACAAGCAAATTTTATACTCCTCAAGCTTATCAAAAATAAAGAGGTACTTACCAGAAATGGTGGGGGAAAAGAGAGAAAAACAGATTCGTTTGTTACACTTTGATTTGTAAAAAGCATTACACCACTCTTGAATACGACACTTTTTGTCGCACTTCCACCTGGGTTGGGAAATCCTTTGTCTATCAGTTAATCAAACCATATTGAAGGTCTTCCGTCGGTTTTTGGGTATTAGCTTAGGACAACTATCACCAAACCATCTGCAGTGTCGTTACGTGTTCAAGAGGTTAGTCAAATAAACCATTCATCTGCAAACACTTGTCTCCATTCGCGTTGACCATCCCTGAGTCAGTCCTTGCAAAAACATTAGGGGAATTTTGAGGTCTAAAATGGGCCTCCTAAGGAAAATGTACAATCAAAGTTCACTTTATGAGAACCAATCACATTTTAAGGGATGACATAATCCATAATGGTTGAGGTGGCATTGTTTGAGTTAAAAGTACTTACTTGTCACATTCTAAATGGTGGATAAAAACTCATGGTTAACCATGGTAGTGCTCTAAGTAATTTTAAAGTCATAAAGTAAAGTACTCATAATAAATGTCATTTCACACTTTTTGAATAAAATATTATTATTGTCATTTCATATTTATTTAAAGAAACAATGCATATCTCTACACAATCTTCATGTACTTACACACTTTTCAATAAATATTATATTTGTATATTTTCAAATATTTATTTATAAATCAAATCGATTCAATACGTAATATAAAATTCATACATAAAACAACATATTATATTATATTATTTTTATATAGTATATTAATTACATGTTATTATATAATTTAAATAATATAAATTTTAATTAATAGTATATTCTATAATTAAGAATTTATGAATTTATATTTATATTTTATTTTAAGTTATTTAAGTACAAAGGACAAATGCATTAGTTGTGCAATGATAATTACTTTTTCTTGAAAATATCATTCTTATTTATAGTCACATTAATACAATTTATTATTGTTTTTATTTTGGTACAACTTTTGAATTGAATTTGACCATGGTTACATTGATTTTGGTGCAAAAAGTGAATTGAAAATTCATAAATATTATTTTATTAGTTTAGCTATTATTTTATTATTTCGTTAGGAGGCCCATTTTAGACCTCAAAATTTCCATAATGATTTCTTCAAAACTTGATCTATGGTTTCATGTCGTGAGCTTGCTTACGACGGATCACTTTCTATCGACGACATCTCATCATCTAGAAAATTGATCTAGAATCTGTCAATACCTTGGAATTTGCGTGCCTTAATGGCAGGTTTCTCGCCTTCAACAAAAAGTTACATCATTGACCTTCGATCGAACGATTCCACGAAATGTTCGACTTCAGATTACTTATTCACATTTCATGGATTGTACTGAGTACTTTGAGAGCCATTGTCATTATTGATGGTTTCTCTCACACTTGTTAACATTTCACATCATTGATTGGTAATTAAGTGGTTTCTACCATGTTCGACTTCAACACATTTTATCTCATGGATAGAATCGTACTAGTTCAAGAAGCAGAAATCAAGACCCTGGATCTAGTTTCCACCATCCAGGCTGCGAGGAGTTTTATTATTCATTATGCAGTAGATGATTCATTACAGATGGTTGTGCCCATGCTGTGTCTACATTATTGATGTAATATTAAAATCATTTCTGTATCAGAATAAGTTTAGTTAGTTTTGATCTGAGTATGGGAATGTCCACCTCAGCGATGATATATGTGTGTGTGTGTGTGTGTGTGTGTGTTGCATTGAATGTTTTTACAGGTTTCTGACTGGGGTGTCCAAAGGCTAATCCTTGAAATGATAAAGCATATTACTCTTCGAATATTCTCATATTTCGCACTTTAGGGGGCAATTTGTTACATTGAAATTTGTCACCATGACATTTTAGTACTCCCTTGGAAGTATACAATATCAAAGTTCCTAAATTCAAGCCTTGAAACTAAGAGAAAAGCTCATAAAAGCCTTAAAACTCTGGTACCACACTTTCTCCTAGTTTTGCTTGTGGTTCCGCACCTGTTGGCTATAAATCATGCATAGCCAAACACACTTTCTGTTTATTAAAAGTGCAGACCCCTGTAAAAGGTTAGAAAAGGCACAAGTAAAATCTAGAAGCTCAGTTTAAGTCATTTTTGGAAGCTTCTAGAAATTCCTGCGGTGGAAAGTCTGCTCCTTTCATGTTCATGCATCCCATCCAATAAGGAGCTAACCCCTTGATGTAAGGAACCAATCCCTTTGAAGGAGGATTTTGTCCCTTCTTGTATGGAGTTGTAACCTCCTCTCTTCCACTATAAAAAGAGGCATAAGGTAGCCTCAAAGGGTTACAATTGATGAGTTGAAGTTTTAGTATTATTGGAGGCGAAGTGCTGTTGAAACTTAGACCCTTTTAGCTGAGATTTCATGTTGGAAAGATTACATACTTGTATGTATCTCGATTGGAAGAGTGCAAGGCTGGTCAGAGTAAAGGAAACGCCTGTTCCGGACCCTAGGAAGGCCTGTATGACATCAAGGCGAACACGGTTGTAAGGCTCTTCCTTATTTAAGTTAATATAAATAAATCCGTTTTTTCAATAATCTGTCAATTGATTGGTTTATTTTATGGATTCCTTGATCACAATAATGGATATGATTTATGAATATATGCTATGCAGGTGCTATTTGATGTTTGTTTGTTTGTGATTATAGATCTTCAAAGACAAATTTTTCGGGCAACTGAAGGACTACTACTACAAACAAGCGTTGGATCAAAGGCAAGATCGTTAAACCTTTATAGCATTTAATTATGAACCGCAATATATCTAGAGAAAGATAGTTTTATTTGTCCATTTGTTGCTAGCTGTCCGTAGGACACTTGGGAGGTGTGTCTTGTCTGCAAGAACAACTTATCCGTCCAACAAGTAGTTAGTGTTGTAACTAGGGGCTGACAGAGGCAATATGCAACATGATTGGTGTTTCCCTTCTTATTTTTAATATTTAACTGGAATTGTGGCATATATGTAGACCACTTTTGATAGTGATCGTTCTATAACTTCCCTTGTGTATGTATGAATTGAAGAGGTCGGTGATTGATGTGGATAACCCTCTCCTTCCATAAAATTTAATGTTTCCATTGTCGTCAAGCTTGCACGATAGAATACATCTCTTTATCATAGGCGGGGTACTTCCAAATCGTATCAGAAAGTGGCCCACTATGATTGGGCACTGGATGCTCGTGATGAGTTAGGATTGTACCAATAACATAGTTAGAGGCCTCTGTCTCAATTTCAAATGGATGTTGCAAGTATGATAATGTGAGTATAGGTGTAGAGCATAGGCGGTGCTTCAGCTCAATGAACACCTTCTGTTGGGACTCAGACCGTAAAAACTTTGATTTATCTTTGTCCCTAGTAATCTAACTCAAAGGCCAAGCGATATGGGAGAATTCCAACATGAGCTTCCGATAAAAATTTGCGAGGTCGAAAAAGCTGGAAAGCTCTCTTAGATTGGTTGGGGCTAACCAATATCGAATGACTTTGATCTTAGTCGGATCCACATGCACACCTTGTTCATCTATGATGTAACCCATATATTGGACCTGGCTCATGCCAAAGGTTCATTTCTCCAAGTTGGCACATTGTTTGTGCTACTGTAGGGTCTGAAGGACCTGACGAATGTGTTGCAAGTGCTATTCCCAACTCTTGTTGAAGATGAGGTTGTCATCTAGATAAACAACCATGAACGCGTTGGTGAAGGGCCGCAAGATGTCATCCATCAGCCTTATCAAAGTAGCGGGGGAATTTATCAACCCAAAGGGCATGACCAACCATTCAAAAAGGCCTTCCTTGGATTTGAAGGTGGTATTCCATACATTTGTGGGCTCTATTGGAACCTGGCGATATCTAGACTTCAGATCGATCTTGTTGAAATATTTGGCGCCCTTAATCTACTCCAAAATGTCATCAATTTGTGGGATTGGATACTAGATCCTCACATTGATTTTTTTTAGTGCCAAGTTATCAATGCAAAGCCTCCAAGTCCCATCCTTCTTATGTACAAGTACGATCGGGCTCCCATGGGTTGAAGAACTTGGTCGAACGTGCCCTTTTTGAAGCAAATCCTATATATATTACTTAATATCTTCATTTTCCAGAATGGAGTGGCGGTATATTGCACGTTGGGTAGGGGTGCTTCCATAGTCAAATTAGTTGAATGCTTGTCCTAACAGTGCAAGGGTACCCATGTGGGTGGGGAGAATATGTCCCTGCATTCTTCCATGACATTATCCACCTACTTCTGTTGCATGGAGGAATGCTTCCAGGTGGCGATGGATGTGGCCACGATCTTCCCCTTACTTTGAAATCGAATCAGCAAAAAAAAAAAACAAACAAACAAACAAACAAACAAATTTCTCAGTTTGTCATATGATCTTAATGCATTTCTTAACATATATCAAAGAGATGTCGGTAGGTGGTGCTACCTTTGGTATCATGTATAACTTATTACCCAAATTAATAATAACATTGCAAGGCCTAGACTCATACACAACATGACACTTCCACAAGCATGGTTGGCCTAATAATACATTATGAACCTCAAGATGAGAAACTTCACAAAGTACCTCATTCGTGAAGGGCTTGATGTTGTAGGGAAGGTGACACTGTTGGATGACGTTGAGATCTCATCCTTGGTGAAGCCACCTGATGGTGTATGTTTTCAGGTTTGGTGTGGTCGACAGGCCCAACTTCTCCACTACCTATGTTGAAATGAGGTTCTTTTGGCTCTCACTGTCGACAATGAACTACAACAGAGAACCCGTCACCCACATTTGTGAGTGGAAGAGACGCTCCCCCTCCTCTAGATATTTGAGCTCAATATTCTGGATATTTGTGGTGGAAATGGTGGCGTTGGGCTCCGCATCAAAAATCTATTTCCATTTGTCATTCCCCTTGTCAGGCTCTAACTCAGCGTAAGATCACACATCTGATTATGAAGCCTTCAACTCAGCCATCAGTGACTTCTTGTCTCAACACTCACTTGTGTTGTGAGTGGGGTTCTTATGGAACTCAAACCATTTTCTTTTGTCCTTATATGTCTCTATGGTGTTGTTATTTACTTGCAACTTCAGCGGGTTGTCCTGGGTCACCCCGAATTGTATTTCTCCTTTCTTATGTGCTTTTGGGTCACCTTTCCCTTGCTTCATATTTTCATATCCAAAGTCTCGCTTCTTTTTAAATTTATGTTTGATCTTAATAGTGTATCGATAGGCGATGCCAAGCGAGGAGATTTCCAGGAACTCCATCTCATCCTGGATGTACTTGTGTAGATAATCGTCATACTAGAGTACCATATGTCGCTCAGAATCATTGATACACAGCTTTATGCAAAGGATATGAAAAAATTTTGTGAACTCTGGCACGTCTTGATCCATTCCTTAATGCAGTATGGTTCAATGTATGTATTTATCTTCATAGTCTCGATAGGTTAATATTGTTCCTTGATGGCATCTCGAAAATAATTCCAAGTGGGTGTGGCTGAAAATAGTGAGCATTCCCTCTCAATCCTCTTATAACAGTACGGTTCACACAAGTCCTTGACATGGGGGGCATCTTTGAGGAGTTAAAATTTATTATTTTCCCTATACGAAAAATCATAAACTAAAAAATATCCTTCCAACCAATTTAACCATTTATCTACGACTTTTGCATTTATATGTCCTTCAAATATGGGAATGTCAAAGTTGAATTTTACCTTGAAGGGAATGGCACCTCCAAAGTGGTTGTTGGATGAAGATGCATCACTTGTGGTCAATCGTCAAAGGATCGGGAAAAATTTATTTGTAACACCCTCCTCCCATATCTACCCAAGTAACCGTCCAATCAGGGTAAACATGTGACGAGAGGCTACTATAAACTGATTGAACCTCCTAGGTGACTTTAAGAAAGTGGAATCCACATAAACATATCCCACAGACCTTCCACATCAGCTACAAGAATCCTAGGAGCCATCCCAACCACTCAGGTAACTATCCCCTGGGTCCCATTAAGCTTTTTTACCATTAAACCCCCGAACACTCCCATAGCGTAGGCATGCGTGCGTACATGGAATTTTTCCCACAGACCTGTGCCAACATCCCTAGTATTTGAGCCACTTTTTCAGGCCCAAAGCCCAGGTCACTTCCTTGAAGTCAATGACAAGTTCATAAATTATTTATAACAGTGGAACAACAATATATTTTAAAAAACATTGACAAGGACTTGTCTGGACCCCTACTAGCCATGAAAAAAAAAATTTCAAACATGTAAAAAATATGTAATTTACAGGTTTAAACAGTAGATCTAAGCATGGGGGTTTCATACTTATCTGATAATTGCTACGAAGAATTGTTATCTTACATCATTAGTTGTGTTATCATCTATTAGGTCGTAGATATTTGTTCATTCATTTACAAATCCAAACATGTGGAGAGTCATACATCATCATTGTCATAATACATGCTTATAACCAACATAATAACAACATAAATATCAAGGATACATCTGCCATAGAATCCAGATATAAACCAGTACATTTACACATGATATGTAAAGGAGAGAACCTCTTATTAATGAATGCAAAATCCAACCTGGAATGGGACTACCACGTTCCACCTGACCATAGATTGGCTGAGCCAAATCTCTCTTCATCCAATCACCCTCGTGCCATATTCCAAGCATGAATGTGGGACCCAAACCAAAAGAGCTAACCAAGATATCCCAAGGCTAAATCACCTCACCCTCATCAATAGAAACCATGCTTTACCGTAATCCATTCTGAATCACTAGGCCAAAAAATAAACATGTAATAACATGATTTACCATGATCTCCACCGATCACTAGGCCAAAACAAGCATGGATGCCACCAGATTTATCCACCTACATCGTGAGGAATTTTCTTGTCTCCTAGTCTCTCAAGCTTTACTGCAATCCATAGTATGATCGAGGGATTGCTAGGCCCTAAAACTTGACCTACTCTCCAGGATTTACCGTATATCCCATCCAAGGATTCCTAGGCATGATGGAGATAACCCATATCATAGGATTTACCACAATACACACCAGATAACTAGACCCTAAACCGAGGCAACACACTATCCAGCTTTACCACAACCCACAGTTTGGTTCAGGGGTTACTAGGCCATGGGTTCTATCACTCGTAGATCCACCTCACTTGACTTTGAATCCATTCGGCAATACAACTCAACTAAAACATGAGAGCCCCATCACACCATGGCTATCCAGAAATGGCAAGGGTAGGCTAAAAACATTTCCACACCTAGAAAAACTAATGCCATGACAACAAAGAACCACATGCAATACCATGCATGCCAAATCTAGCAAGGAAATCACACATGCAAATCGATACCTCCAAAGAATATTGTTGTAGTTTCTTGATCCTGCTCTTCCTTGCTTGCTCCTTCCTTCCTCTTGCCTTCGTTGCCTGCCTTGATCTAATGCCAAAGTGTTCCAAAAAAACTCTAAGCGTCCAAGAGTGTGGGAGAGAGAAAGAGTAATGAGAGAGCTCCAAAACTGAATTGAAAAAAGGTACCAACTGATCCTCAGAACCCTTTTTATCAATTATGCCTCTATTTTATTCATTTTCCATTATTTCCCTTCATTTTCCTCCTCAAATGCAATGTATGACCTTTCACCTAAATTTTCTCCTATTTTCCATTATTTTCATAAATAAATGTTCCAACAATGCCATTTTTCCTTTCTAAATTCCTTAGCCATTGCCTTAGCCAATTTTCTTAGCCATAATAAATTGATTAACACCCTCATACATATATCAAAACATCACACCAAAACATATGCCAAAAAATATACCAAACATCATACCAAGACTGCTTTGCCTCAATCGACAAACAATGAAGCATACATTGCCCACATTTGATCTTCCATCTCCCATGTAGCTTCATTGGGCCCAAAGTGCTTCCATTTCACTTTAACTTTCTCGATTTCTCGATTTCGTAGCATGAGCACCCGTCTCTACAATATACACTTAGTCTCCGACTGGAATTTTTCATCTGGATCGAACTGCAATATAGACCAGTCAATCACATGATCATCGTCTTTAACATACTTCTTAAACAATGATATATGAAAAACATCATGAAATTTCACTATGGAAGGCAGTGCAAGTCAATAGGCTACTGGTTTGATCTTCTAAATAATTTTGAAAGGTCCATAAAACCGTGGTGACAACTTGGAAAATGATCCAATTCACAAGGAGCTCTTCTTGGGCTCGATGCGCAAGTAAACATGTTCCCCAACCTAAAACTCCTTAAACAACCTCTTCTGATCTGCATATCTCCTCTGCCTATCCTGTGCTACTTTTAGATTCTTCTTGATTACCTGCATCTCCTGTTCAATTTTTTCTAACATTTATGGCCCAATCAATACCCTGCTAACTGGATCACTCCAACTAATTGGAGTATTGCAACTCTACCCATACAATACCTCAAACAGAATCATCTTCAAGGATTCTTGATACTCGTTGTTGTAGAAAAAATCTACCAATGGAAGATACTTTTCCCACTTCTGTTGTTGATGCATCACATACATCCTCAACATGTCCTCCAATATCATGTTGACCCTCTCTGTATGTCCTTTTTTCTGTGGATGATAATTTGTGATGAAGGCAAACTCGATGCCCAAACCTGCAAATAACTCCTTCCAAAACTTGGAAGTGAACTTTGCATCCCTGTCTGACACAATATTCTTTGGAACACCATGCAATCTGACCACATATTTGATGAACACTTGTGCCACATCACTAGATGAATACGTATTCTTCACTCAAATAAAGTGTGCAACCTTTGTCAACATGTCCACAACAACCATGATGGAATCATTTTGTTTAGCTGTCATGGGAAAATATGTGATGAAATCCATAGAAATGACCTCCCATTTACACTATGGAATCACAATCGATTATAGTAGTCCACTTAGATGCCTACATTATGTCTTAACCAGTTGACAATCCAAGCACCTAGCCACAAAATCTGTTATGTCTCTCTTCAAATTCAACCAATAATAGAACATATTCACTGCATTCAGTGTATTTTGATAACCTGGGTGACCTAAATATGGTTTCACATGAAACTCCCTCAATATCACCTTCTTGAGCTCGCTATTGTCTCGCACATATATCATTTCTCTAAACCTGACCAAGCCATCTGCTGTGAGACAGTAATCCACATCATGTACTCCTGCACCTGTACCTGTACTCTGCTGTAACCTGTGCACAATCTCCATATACCTCTCATCCTGTCGACCTGCCTGCAAGATCCTATCCTGTAAATATGTCCCATAGGAGCTCATAGCTGCTATGTGATTTACCTGTATCCTCCTACTAATAGTATCTGCGACCCTATTCTCTTTACCTTTGATGTATCTAATCTCTAATTCAAACTCATTAATCATGGCCAATCATCTAGCTTTCATGGCATTCAGATTCGAATGGTAAAAAAAAAACCTCAATCCACTGTGATCATTCATCAATACAAATCTGCTGCCAAGAAGGTAGTGCCTCCACATCTTCAATGCATGTATGATCTTTACTATCTTAAGATCGTGTGTTAGATAGTTCTACTCATGCTCGTACTTTTTCCAGGACTCATAGCATACCACATGTCCATCCTGCATAAGGACTCCGCCAAGTCCTCTCTTGCAAGCATTTTTACATACTACAAACTCTTTTTCTGGATCTCCGATCTTTAACACTAGAGCATGTGTCAACCACTGCTTAAGCTGCTCAAAATTGGCCTCGCACTCCTTTTTCCATTCAAACTTCTTACCTTTCCTCTACAATGATGTAATATGATAGGCAATCTGTGAGAGGTTCCTGATGAACCTCCTGTAATAACCTGCCAACCCCATGAAGAATCTCATCTCATCTACATTTCTAGGAGTTTCCCACTCCATGATAGCTCTTACATTTTCTAGATCCACTATTATGCCCTCCTTGGAGACAACATGTCCCAAGTAATGTACCTCAGTCTGAACTAAACTGCACTTGCTGATCTTAGCATACAACTGATGCTCTCTCAACAGTCTCAACACTGCTGCTAAATGTTTGACATGCTCTTCCTCATTTTTAGAATATACCAATATTTCATCCATGAATACAATAATGAAATCATCCAGATAAGGATGCAAAACATTGTTAATCAAGCACATAAACGTAGTTGGAGCATTAGTAAAACCAAATGAAACTACAACAAACTCATAATTACCATACCTAGTCCTGAATGTGGTCTTGTAGATGGCCTCTTCTTTGATATGTACCTGATGGTATCTTGATCTCAAGTCGATCTTAGAGAACACTAATGCTCCCTTCAGTTGATCAAACAAGTTATCAATCCTCAACAACGGATACCTGTTCTTGATGGCCACTTTGTTCAACTACCTATAGTCAATGCATAAACTGAGATTATCATCGTCATTCTTTACGAACAATATCAGTGCACCCCATGGCAATAAACTTGGCCTAATGTACCCTTTTTCAAGCATCTCTTTTAGCTGCAACTTTAACTGTACCAACTCATGTGTGCTCCGTGAAAATTTCTGAATATTAGTTATGCAGAAACCCTGCTGTTAAATAAAGATTTACTTCTCCTAATTATACAAGTTATTAATATGAAATGTTTAGTATTAACATCGAATTACACAAATTAACAGCCTACATAGATACAGATCTAAACTGAATACATGCACATAGACAAAGGGACACACAAGATTTTCTGGACAACTGTCCCCAAAAAAACCCAATGCGGGAAAACCAGTCTTCTAGCTGCTGGAGGGTTTTTATTATTAAGTAGAATCTGAGTACAAAAAATATGTGCACCTTACTCGTTAACCCGATAGATAAATAAAAAATCTGAAGCAATACCTCTATTCCGAAGATGTAAAATTGGACTGATTCACACCCTCAAATGGGATTTACAAAAATTATCCCTTTTTAGTCTTCAGAAACCCTAGCGCTGTTATGAATCCCTTTGTGTTAGCTCTGCTAGCCTGCATGAACCTCTGCATTTCTCAGGATAGGCCTGCGGAACCCCAGACTGGGTAACGATGTCCCTGCGTTGCCTTAGATAGGCCTGCGTAAGCCCTGATAGCCTCTTGTTGGCTCTGCGCTACCCTTTCGGGGCTTATGTAGCACTGAAGCCCTCTGCGTTGCACAACAGCTGCTCCCTCTGTGCTGCTGCCTCTCTGCCTCTTGGTAACTATTGGCTATGGGATCAGATCATCCCCTTAGAAAATACTACCCCTCGCTGCAGTTGAAACACTTTTGGAAATTCTTAGCAAACCATGCCCTAGAATTCCATCTTAGTCTCAGTGCTCTGCCTCCGTATGTGTTCTCCAACTCACCCCAAGCCTTTCCTTTATAATTTCTCGTTGGGAAACTAATGGCCGTGATCTAATCTTGATTCGATGGCTAAGATTAAAATAAATCTCGATCCTTGTGATTAAGTCATTTCCATCACATGTTTAAATTAATTACCTTTAATATTTTAATTTTCCTAAGTTAGACTTAGGGTCATTAATTAAAAATATTAATTTTCTCTTAAACCAGATGGAATTTCTCAAATCCCTTTCTGGGTCTTGGAGAGCACATCCGAAGCTACCCCAACACTCAAAATCTCAACACTCCCTCTTGGCGAGGAAAGTGCTCACAACACTACTTCACCCCAAAGTTCTGCACTGATCTCTGGTGTGGGTCTCTACGCTAATGCTTAGCATGCTGCCCTTCATCATTGCATTGTTGTTACTCTCCCGTACTGCTGCCCATGACGCTGCCACCGCCACTGCCACATCTATACTACAACTCTTTCTCAATTTGTTGCATTGTGCTGCCAACTACTGCACTGAAACTCAGTTGCTGAGAGAAACAACTGAAAAATCCTACCCAATATTTGACAGATAAGTTATTTGGGTTGCATCCTCATCACTGAATCTCCATAGGTTGTTGCTCTGTGTTTTCCTTTTGAAGCCACTACGTTGCTACAACTCTGCTATGTGTAAGCCAGCCTGCATTGCGCTGCTGAAGTCACATCAACCCCTCTACGTTGCGCTGCTACACTGCTGCTTCATCTACATTGCGTTGCTCTCTCTCAGCATCCAGCTCTGCCTCTGCTCCATCTGTGACTCTCTGCACCCACTGCTCCATTTGTCTCGCTATTGTCTTCAAGCTCATGTAGCTTGTATGTGATCCAAGACTTGGGCTACTCAAGGATCCTGCCACTACTCTGTAGCTGCTCTACATATCCATGTCACCCCACTTTCATGGTAGATGAGCACTCATGGCTACATCATCTTCAGAGCCATCGTCTGCCACAACATCCTTGGAGGTAGAAGCTTCCTTGTCCTTCTTCTTCTTCTTAGGACAATTGCTGGCGAACTATCCTAGTTCGACCCACTAGAAACACTTGATCTTAACAGATCCTGCTTCTTCCTCCCTTGTTGCCTCTTTTATGCCAAGGATGCATCTTATTCCTCTTCCTTCTTCACTTTACTAGATCTGGTGTTGTGTTGTCTCTTGGTGAACCGACTAAGTTCTTATTATCGAAGGATCGCCCACATACTGTCCCATTTGGGAAGGTCCGCTCTGCCCAAGATACTTTGGAAAAAAGTTTCCCAGTTCTCTGTGACCACATTGAGTGCAATCCTCACCATCACATCATCCTCCACTTTCACTCCCATGGCAGTCAACTGATCCTTGATCACCTGCAATCTGAAAAGGAAGGGTTCGATCTCTTCTCCCTTGGCCATCATGAATAACCTCATCTGATTTTCGAGACACATTATCCTTTGGTCCTTCATATTGTGAGTTTAGGGCCACCCACATATCATGAGTCGTTGTCTTCTCAGCTATGTGAGGCACTACATGATCTTTGACACCGTCCATGATGAAACGCTTGGCATGTGTCACTTCTTCTTCATGCTTCTCCAGGAGCTTCGCATCGGTTGGCGTGGCCAGAAATTTCTCTACATGCTCCCTTAGACCGTATGCCTCCATGACTACCAGGATTCTGGCCTTCCAGACTGTAAAGTTGGACAAGTCATCCAACCTATCCTGATCACATAGTCCTTGAGGTGCCATATGTTCAATAAATTTGTCGGAACTAATCCTTCTCTCTATGCTAGAGACTCAGATCTAGGGTCCTTAGCGAGAAAGTCGCCCTCTACTCCCTATTACAACTGACTTCCTCTCTTGGAAGTCTGCCAAATCACAATGAATTAGCTCTCTTTGATCCTCTAATCAAACTGTAGATTTCTTTGGCTGGAAATCCTCTGAGAATTTTTTCTCCTCCCACTCCTTCTCAACTAGTGCTCGGGCTAATTTATGCAACTTCAGAAATTTAACCCCACCAGCAACTACTAAAGTTGTGCATCACTGCTTCTGGCACTCTGAATCAGTAACAACTTCAGGACTGCGTCACCCTGGTTGGCCTCTATGTGAGGAGATAGTCCCAACACATCCTTTGTGTTGCCTCTACGCAGTAAGTACGTGGTCCTGCATGGAGGATGCATCACTCTAGCCTTTATGTGACTCTTCTCCCCTCTGTTGCTACACTATCCTTTATGGTCTGACTTTTTGTGACTGTTGCTAATTTCTTTGATTCTTCAAACTTCTTGCTGGTGATTCAGCTAAATCTACAATCTCTCTGATAGCATGTGAAAATTTTTGAATATCACTTATGCAGAAACCCTACTGTTAAATCATGATTTACTTATCCTACTTATACAAGTTATTAATCTGAAATGTTCAGAATTAACATCGAAGTAAACACTTTAATAGCCTACATTGATACAAATCTAAACTGAAGACATGCACATAGACAAAGTGACACACAAGATTTTTTGGACAACTGTCCCCGGAAAAACCAAATGCGGGAAAACCGGTATTCTTGCTACTAGAGGGTTTTTATTATTAAGTAGAATCTAAGTATAGTAAATATGGGCACCTTACTGGTTAACCCAATAGAGAAATAAAAAATATGCAACAACACCTATGTTCTAGAGACGGAAAACTAGACTGATTCACACCCTCAAACAAGATTTACAGAACTCAACCCTTTTCAGTATTTAGAAACCCCAAAGCTGCTCTGAAGTACTCTGCGTCAGCTCTGCTAGCCTGTGTGTGCCTCTGCGCTGCTCAAGAGAGGCCTGTGTAATGCCAAATTGGGTTACATTGTCCCTGTGCTGCCCTAGTTGGGAGTGCGTAAGCCCTGATGGCCTCCTGCTGCCTCTACACTGCCCTTTCTAGGCCTGCGTAGTACTGAAGCACTCGCTGATGCATAGCTACTGCTCCCTATACGTTACTCGGACTATTGCTTCGCTGCCTCTTGTTGACTCTTAGCTCTGGGACCAGATCATCCCCTTAGCCAATACTACCCCTCGCTACAACTAAAACACTTTTGGAAATTCTTAGCAAACCACACCCTATAATTCCATCTTAGTCTTAGTGCTCTGCCTCCGTGTGTGCTCTCCAACTCACCCCAAGCCTTTCCTTTATACTTTTCTCATTAGGAAACCAACGGTCGTGATCTAAACTTGATTCGAAGGCTAAGATTAGAAGAAATCTTGATTCGTGTGATTTAAGTCATTTCCATTAATTACCTTTAATATTTTAATTTTCCTAAGATAGACTTAGGGTCCTTAATTAAAAATATTAATTAATTAATTTTCTCTTAAACCGGATGGAATTTCTCAAATCCTTTCTGGGTCTTGGAGATCTCATGTACTCTAGTCCCTCCACAAAGTTTGGGAGCTAGAGCACATCTGAAGCTACCCCAACACTCAAAATCTCAACAATCCTATAAGGTGTTTTTGATGTTGGAGCTGCCCCTTGTACCAAATCAATAGAAAACTATACTTCCCTGTGAGGTGGAAGCTCTGAAATATCTGCAAGAAATACATCCTGAAAATATTGTATAATGGGGTGCCTTTTCAAAACATATTCATCCTCAACTTCCTTACCTTTGTCACTAGAAATATATACTGCAAATAACACACATCCTTTCCTACGAGTATGCTTGGCTTGCATAGTTTTCACCATCCTTACTGATGTTTCTTTCTTCTTACCCTGAAATATTCTCTACTCCCCATTGTAATGCAAGCACTCAATGGATTTTTCATAAAAATACACCTTGGTCCTGTGAAAGTATAGCCAGTCCATACCCAATAGCATATTTATGATCCCAATGGAAATATGTCCAAGTGTGTTGTTGTAGGCATACCATTTAACTCAAATGCACAAGCTCTTACCCAATGGTGAACTCTTTTCTTTGTACTTGTTATAGGCCATTTTTTCACATCCGATCAGTGAGCCTCCTAATGGGATCAATCAACATCCTATTCCCCCTTGTCATCATCTTGAACAAATCCCTAAGCATGTACCTTTCATATCCCAAAATTTCAGACCTAAACTGCATATCTAATCTAGTTTTAGGACCAACGCTCCTTGTAAGCCTACTAGGGAGCAACCACCTACAGGTTGCTCCATTGTGGCAAGCGTTGGTCACCATTAGGTTTCTTCCCTTTTCACCTACATTGGTTCTAGAAATCCGGGAGAATGATAGAGTTTCCGGAAGCTTCACTTTCTAGGAGTTTCCAAAAGTTGTTTCAAATGCTTATCTTGGATTAAAAAATCGGATCCTATCCTACCCTACTTTGGATTTTTCACCACTTATCCATTGATCCTACCCCTCCATCAAAGGTGGATCTTAAACCTTAAAATGGTAATTGGATAAGAACTCCTAACTTACCCCTCTCTCCTATATATTTACCATCTTGCATATGAAAAGGTTAGAATGAAGAATGAGTGAATAGTTGGCTTTGGAGAAACACTGCCCTTATCTTGTTGTAGTGAGTGGTTATTATCTCATGCATTAGGGTGATTGGAGGTGCATATTGTGACAGGGAAAGGACAAGTTAACAACTTGGAGGAGCTCTTCTACAAGATCAACTGCAACTTATGGTTGTAATATCTTTCTATTTATATTAATGTAAATAATTCTTTGTTTTCCTATATGTGATGTCGATTCATGTATTTCAATACCATGTTGATCTATTGAATAAAGTATTTAGACTATACTACATAGACCTTGTAGTTTCTTGGCTTGTGTTATCTGACTATGCAGGTTCTAATTTTGGCAATCAGAGCTAGAATTGGAGCTTCCAGGTTGAAGAAGGAGTGAAGCATGCGATAGGTTCCAAGTAGGCCTGACTCTATCATCTATTTACTTTAAGGAAAATCATTTTGTTACTTGTCTCTATATTGTTCTAGGTTGACCACCAAACCTAGGGGAGATACTTTTGTCCGCAATCATAAATCCTATATAACAATACATGTAGCCAACTGCACTAACCAATATTTTGCATGCACTTCTTTATTCAAACCACACCTATCCACCAACTGAGGACTAACATGACTATAATTAGATCGAGGGTAAAAAAAAAAACCTTGATCACAAATATTACCATCCATCTCAATGATATATTCTTGATGATATGCCTATATGTTGTCCACAGCTGCGTAAATATGAGGAATGCTCTGCTCAACATCCCCAAGATTTTGTGCCTCCTGTGCACTATATATATGAGGCCTACCACCCTAATTCTGTGGGAAATCTCTCTTAAGGTGTTCCTTACCACATTTCCAACTCTTCAACCTTCTAGTACCATCACTGCTATGTTGTTGTTGTGATCCATGTCCCTGTCGAGCTGCATTAAAATTCTTTTGTGGTGCCGCATTTTCTTTATCTTCTACATTTTGAGGCCTTGCTCTTTTCATCTTCCATTTACCCTTACCATTATTTTTCCCTTTCCATCCTCGCTAAGATTCATTCTTATGCTCTTATTGTTCATATCAATGCTTCAATTTACCAATGACGTCCTCAAGTGATCGAAGTTCATCATACTCAATCCAATCTCTAAATGTTAATGGAAACCATTGAAAAATCGTTGAACTTTAGCCTTCTCATCTTCAAGATATGGTACATACCTCAATAGCTCCAAGAATTCAGTCGTGTACTCTTCGTTTTTCATTGATCCCATCTTTAGGTCATAGGATTCTTTGGCCTTACTGTCGTAGTACCTTTCTAACAAGTATTTCTTCCTGAAAAGCCTCTTGAACTCATGCCAACTCAAGTCCTCTATCTTGATGTTTTTGACCTGCTTCACATCTTCCCACTAAATATCTACTTTACCTCTCAGATTGAAAATAACTACTATGGCCTTCATATTATCTGTGTAATTATGCAACTCAAAGAACTTGTTCATCCCAAGTATCCAAGCCTCTACATCTTCTAGTTTCTTCAAGTCTCCATCAAAGGTAGGTCGCTTTTCTTTCTTAAACTCATCCGACAAGTATCCCCTGTCACTCCTCCTGTAAGGATGATAACAATGACGATCATAATAACTATCCGAACCATAACTAGAATAGTACCTGTGTCCATCAATTTTCCTTTGTGGAATATCCAACAACCTGCCATCTCTCACAGTGTCAGCTATATCCAATATGTTTCCACCAAGAGAACTAATGCCATATGCCCCATTAGTTTTTCCTCCTACCCATGGTTGATCCGAAGTGGCCCCTGTCACTATAATTTCGACAAACTCCGAAGGAGTATTACATTAACCTCTACTTGTTTCTCTTGTGCCCGTATGATTCTTTCATTGTTTTCTTTACAACTCCTTATTTCTTCCTTCAAACTTCTTAGAGTGTCTACTAAATCAGAAGAGTGCCTAATACCATGTTGCTCATCTAATTCATAGGGAGAATATTTTTAGTCTACCATCTTGATATTCATTTTGATCTCTTTCCTGCAAGGCATACTATGCCAGCTAAACCAAATCACAATAAACCAATTTACTTTATCATAATTAGGGGAGGATACCTCATCTGCAAGATCATCCAAATCAGCGTAATACATGTACAAACATAATCATAACATCATATAGACATATAACAAATAAATGTACTAACAAATAAACAACATTCTACCTAGAATCCAGTCATTGATGCATTACCATATCGACTACACTTACCATGACCTCATGCATGACAACAACATCCATACCAATGCTCATTTGACAACATGTAAGAAATGACACACGTAGCAATGCATAACCAATCATACATTCATGATGACATTTTTCACAACAACAACATCCTCTTTCGCATGGAAACATCACTACAACCATGACCGACACCATGCATATGCAACAGGCATATAGACCACAAGGATGATTAACACACGTGCAACAGACATGAATGCATGACCAACACACACCGCCCATCCAGTCCAAGGGGTGAACCATGTTATGTTACCACTCTGTAACACCCTCCTCCCATATCTACCCAAGTAACCGACCAACCAGAGTAAACATGTGACGAGAGACTACTATGAATTGATTCAACCTCCTAGGTGACTTTAAGGAAGTGGAATTCACGAAAACACATCACACAGACCTTCCACGTCAACAATAAGACTCACGAGAACCATCCCAACCACTCAGGCAACTATCCCTTGGGTCCCACTGAGCTTTTTGACCATTAAACCCCTGGATGCTCCCACTGTAGAGGCATGGGTGCGTCTGGGAGGCTTTGGACACTCCCACAGCATAGGCATGCATGCATCCAGGGACTTTTTCCCATAGACTTGTGCCAGTGCCCCCAAAATTTGAGCCACTTTTTCAGGCCTAGAGCCTAGATCACTTCTCAGAACTCAATGACAAGCTCATAAATGAGTTATAACAACAAAACATTGATACATTTGCAAAAAAATTGACAATGACTTGTCTGGACCCCTACTAGCCATGATAGGCATTTCGTCAAACATGTCACAAATATGTAATATGTAGGTTTAAACAACAAATTTGAGCATAGGGGTCTCATACTTGTATTAGAATCGATAAGAAGAATTGTTCCCTTACATCATTAGTTGCATTATCATCTATTAGGTCATAGATACATTGTTCATTCATTTACAAATCAAAACATGAGGAGCCATACATCATAATTGTCATAATACATGCTTATAACCAACATAATAACAACAGAAATATAAAGGATACGTCAACCATATAATCCACATATAAACTAGTAAATTCACACAATAATGTCAATGAGAGAACTTCTTATTAATGAATAGAAAAGCCAACTCAGGATGGGACTACCACGTTCCACCCGACCATAGATTGGCTGAGCCAAAACTCTCTTTAGCCAATCACCCCTGTGCCATATTCCAAGCATGAATGTGGGACTCAAACCAAAAGAACCAACCAGGGAATCATGAGGCTAAACCACCTCACCCTCATCAATATAAAGGAAGCTTTACCACAATCCATCCCGGATCACTAAGCCAAACAATAAATATTTAATAACAATATTTACAATGATCTCCACTCGATCATTAGGCCAAAACAAGCATGGATGCCACCAGATTTCTCCACCTACACCGTGAGTAATTTTCTTGTCTCCTAGTGTTTCAGGATTTACCGCAATCCACAATACGATCTAGGGATCACTAGGCCCTAAATCGAGGCAACACACTAACTGGATTTACCGAAACCCACAATATGATTCAAGTGTTACCAGGCCATGTGTTATATCATTCATATATCCGCCTCACTCGGCTTCAAATCCATCCGAAAATCCAACTCAACCAAAACATGAGAACCCCATCACACCATGGTTATCTAGAAATGGAAAGGCTAGGTTGAAAACACTGTCACACCTGGAAAAAAAATGCCATGACAACAAAGAACCAGATGCAATACCATGCATGTCAAATATATCAAGGAAATCACACATGCAAATCTATACTTGCAATGAATCCTATTGTAGTTGCTTGATCCTGCTCTTCCTTGCTTTCTCCTTCCTTCATCTTGCGTTCATTTCCTTTCTTGATCCAATCCAAAATTGTTCCAAGAAAACTTTGTGTGTTCAAGAGTGAGAGAGAGAGAGAGAATAATGAGAGAGCTCCAAAATTGAACTGACAAAAGGTACCAACTGATCCTCAAGATCATTTTTATCAATTAGGCCTCTATTTCCTTCATTCCATTATTTTCCTTCCTTTTCCTCCTCACATGCAACCTGTGACATTTCACCTTCGTTTTCTCCTATTTTCCATTATTTTTATAAATAAATGTGCCAAAGTTTCCATTTTTCCTTTTTAAATGCCTTAGCCATTGCCTTTGTCAATTTCCTTTTCCATAATAAACCGATGAACACCCTCACTAGGATGTTTTTCACGAAATTCAGCTTGGAATAAGTGTCCCATCAACCGTGGTTATTATTTTTCCTTTATTAACTTTTATTACATGGAATTTTATCCAGGTTTGTTACATTATCCATCACCACATTCCTTTGTTGCTCGAGGGATTCTTCGAGCAATATTTTGAAAAGATCTCCTGCTCCCTCATCTTTCTTTTCTTTCGTCATGGGAGGATGTTGGGGTTGGTGAAGCCAGTCTTGCAAAGGTTCAACTGGTTTGATCCCTAACTCCTTATACCCCAACCTCATTAGGGACATGCATAGAAAAATAGAGAAAGAGAAAACCATTCTAATACCACTTATCTATATTTATGAAGGAATGAAATGGAATACAGATATAAATAGAAACACAGATATATAGCAAAAACAAAACTTCAATTCATTAATGAGAAAGTATTGAGAATTGTTTACGTGTAGAAGGGAAATAAACTAACTCATGCAATGGTAGCTTATCTATGAGAAGAGATGTGGCAGATACATGTCTTTTGAATTATGTTACAATGAGGCTTGAAGGCCTATTTATTATTGAGAAATAAGGAAAAACACTAAACATCCAAAAACCTAACCCTAAGAGATGAAGCCCCAAAAGTTTGTGGGCCTCGTTGTCGTAAATTGGTACATTAACTTCCCGGGGTCGTAACTTTGGCATATGATCTCCGTTTGACATGAACGATACCTCGCTAGAATGATCTAATCGAGGACTACAATTTTTTTCTACAAACCCTTACCACAAGCTATGATTTTTCCCATTTTCGAAAAAATGCATTGTTTAGGGCCGCAAAACAACTCTAGAAGATCAAGCCCTAAAAAACTCCCAAAAATAATAAATGGTGCTACAATTAAGGAACTGAAATAAATAATGGTGAAATGGTGGGGGTCCAAGTGGAATAGGTGAGTGGCCACCAATATCCACCTAGATCAGAAGATGAATGAAAATAAGAAAGAAATGCAAAATGCTAAGGAAAATATACAATAATCCATTAGGAAATAAATAAAAGAATTGCAAAATATTATGTTAAAAGACCTCTCTAAAAGGGATGTGGAGATAAAATGAAATCATGAACATAAAAAGAAGCATGGTATTGAGAATCAATCTCATATGAGGAGGATGATGTCACAATTGGAGTGCACAAATGTTGGATCACACAACTATCATCATGAATTTTCAATCCAATATCAACAACGCCATGGCTTGAAGTTAGCCCTAAGGAATTACTACATTCCAAAGATCAATGAGAAAGTTTGATGGTAATGATCCTGTAACATGGATTTTTTAGACGGGGCAATACTTTTATCTACACCAAATGGTATCCTTGCAAAAGGTAAATATTACATCCATGTTTTTAGAATAAGGCCAACATGTTTGGTGTCAATGGCTTTGTGAAAAGGAAAAGGATTCAATTATATCTTGGTGCATTTCTACAAAAGAATTAATAACACGTTATGGGGATGTTAAGAGCAATACATTATATAGTTAATTGATAAATCTTTTATAAGAAGGTATAGTTACAGAGCACATTCAACAATTCTAAATTTGAGTCTAAGAATAAAAAATATTTCAGAGGATAATTTGTTAGACATATTTATGGGAACTTTAAATTAAAATATCCAACATGAGGTATGTCTCTTGAACCTAACTATCTAGAGCATGCTTTCAGTATGGCAAAGAAAGTTGAAAGTAAAATTATGGCCACTACAAAATTGGTCACCAATAACTATAGAGAAAAACATGCTCCCTCTCCTAAATTGACAAGGTTGACTGCTCAGAAAATGGATAAAATAAGAGCAGAGGGCCTATGTTTGAACTGTGACAACAAGTATATTAAGGGGCATAAATGCAGTGAGAATAAATTATTATACATAGATTATGGAGATGAATAATGTCAAGAAGTGGAAGCTTCACAAGATCTGGTGCTAAAAGAGACTACTCCAACAATCTCTTGACATGCATTGGCAACAGTCAATACTCTACAAACCCTCAAGATATAAGTATATATCAAAAACCAAAAGGTAACAATATTGTTTGATTCACGTAGTACCCATAATTTCATCAATTACAAATTGGAAGAAGTTCTTAATTGTGTTGTATATCCAACACCAAAAATTCAAGTAATGATTATAGATTGAGGTACCACCGGTATAGATTTGTCTTAATCTTGAATCTACCAAGAGCCAAGAGGGATAAATTCTCATAATATGAAAACCTATTTTTAGAATGCAAAACTTGAAAAAATATTTACACATCAAGAGATTTAGTCCTTTTAGTGCTTGATAAATCTATGATTTAGATGGATCTATAGTGACTCACTCTCTCTCTCTCTCTCTCTCTCTCTCTCTCTCTCTATATATATATATATATATATATATATATATATATATATATATTCTTTATTTCTCTCTCTACATAAAATTCATATTGAAATATATTAATTTATATGGATATTTAAATAAACTATTTAAGTTTTATTTTGAAATATTTGTAAAAGAAATAAAGGTTTTTTTAATTACTTTATTTCTATAATGTTATATAAAATTATGTTATTTAACATAGGCATGGAAATATTTTATTTATAACTCCAAAAGTGAAAGTGAGATATTTTTACCACACATTTTTAATACTCGATTATCAAGTGAGCATAATCAGAATAAGATTAATGATGTTTTATAATTACTTTAATTAAAACTAACCAAATATGTATAATCATTTATGATTTTATTATAGCCAACATTTTAAAAAAAAAAATTAAAGTATTCTTTTAAGGAGTAAGTGTTAACTCTAAGTTGAGCATGAACGAAGTTACACGTCGCCTTTATACTAGATCGTAGAGTTAGTCTCTCGACTTAATAATTGTTCGAAGAAGTTCCATATTATTACGTTGAATATGAGGAAGTATTTGTTGGTTAGTCCCATGATTTTCAATCCAAATGGCTGATATTGGTGTTGTATTAGGGGTTTAATGGTTACAATCATTGGGAACAATGACCCTTAATTTTCAAGATTTTTTCATAATATTTTTCTCGGAATGAAATTAAATTGAACTTAGAGGTATCTAAGGGAAGTTCAACAAATTGATAAGCTCTAATAGCTTGACAATGATTGCTAAAAAGTGACACCAAGGCGAAACTGCACAATTGTGTTCATTAGATGTTCAAACATCTATATCCTTTGCTCTAGTGGACCTCAAAAAAATTATCAACAATATTTCAAAGGTATTTAGATAAATGCTTAAGGGCCTTCCACGTGCTTGAGATCATCACCATGTTGTTCATTTGAAACCTAGATCTGTACCACCTAACATTAGGTCATATAGGTATCCACATGCAAAAAAGAGTGGGATTGATCATATGACTCAAGAAATGTTAGAGATATGAATCATTCAATCGAGTCGAAGTGCTTTCTCTTCACCAATGGTTATGGTTACAAAAAAATATGATTCATGGAATATGTCCCCATATTGCGAGCAACTCAACAAAATGACAATCAAAGATAAGTTTTATTTTCCTCTCGTTAATGAATTATTAGATGAATTACATGTAACAATTTTCTTTACTAAGTTGGATATTCGCTATGGGTATCATCAACTTAGAATGAAGTAAGAAGACATTCCCAAAACAACATTTAAAACACGTGAAGTTCACTATGAGTTTTTGGTTATGCCATTTGTACTTACAAATGTGCCTCCAACATTTCAAAGCTCGATGAATTATATTTTCAAGCGCTTCCTTGGAGAAATCATGTTAGTATTTTTTTATGACATACTAATCTACAACAAATCATGGGAAGAGCATGCACAACATGTTAACATTGTCTTAACACTATTGGAAGAGAAACAACTATATGCAAAGCCTTCCAAGTGTGTCCTTAGGGTTTGAGAAGTGGAATATTTGGGTCATATTGTATCATGTGAGAGTGTCAAGGAGGATCCTTGCAAAATAAAATTCATGAGTGAATGGTCAGTCCCCGATACCTTAAAGAAACGTAGAGGGATTCTTATGATTTATAGGATATTACCACAAATTTGTCAAGAACTTTGGTCAAATAGTAATACCTCTAACAAATTATTAAAGAATGAAGCATTTTCTTAGAATAAAGAAGCAACCAAAATTTTTGAAGAGATTAAGGAGGCTATGTGTACAACTCTTGTCTTGGTGACACTTAACTTCATAAAAACCTTCATTATGGAGTTTGATGCCTCAGGCAATGACATTGGTGCAATTTTATTGCAAGAAGGAAGACCCCTTGCCTTTGAAAGTAGCAAATTTAAATGAAAGAAATTGTTTAGACCCATCTATGAAAAAAAACTTTGGCCATACTACATGAAATTAAGAAATGACATCCTAACCTATTAGGAAGACATTTCAGAGTAAAAAGAGATAATGATAGTCTGAAGTACTTATTGGAGCAAATACTATCTTCAGAAGAGAAACAAATATGTTGGGTTGTGACTTTGGAATTATCTATAAAATGGAGAAAAAAAAACAATATTGTGGCAACTGCACTCTCAAGGAAAGAGGAATACACAAATGGTTTACTATGAGCTATTTCCACTCCAAATTTTGATTGGGTTGAAGAAGCGAGGATAGAATGGGAGAAAGATGAGAATATATGCAAAAGCATTCAACAACTGCAGGATGACCCCAATGTAGTAGAAAAAATTATGTGGAAAAACGATTTCTTATGGTATTAGGATCGCCTATACTTATGTAAGAATTCTCAACTCAAATAGAAGGTCCTTTCAGAATTACACACTTCTCTTATAGGAGGAAATTTAGGGTTCTTGAAGACATACAAAGGGATCAAGAAATATACTTTTTGAGGAAGGTCTTAAATTAGATGTGGATAAGTTTGTGGTGAAATGTGTGGTATGCCAAAAAAGTAAGGAAGAGACAATAAAAACCCCTGGGCTCTTTCAACCATTAGCCATAACAACTCAGCATTAGGAAGACGTTTCAATGGATTTTATTATAGGTTTACCAAAATCTGATGGAAAGAGTGTAATTATGGTAGTGGTAGATCAAATGAAAAAGTATGCCAATTTTTTCTCTCTTTATCATCCTTTTAAATCAATTACAATGGCGGAAGCATGCATGGAATCAATACAAAAATATACATGAAATACTAAATATTATTGTAAGTGATAAAGAGATATCCCCACCCACTTAAATCTTTTTGAATGGAAATGAAATTCCATGTATTTATGTTGGCTTGGTTTGGGCTGATCCAGGTTCATACTATACTACACAGCAAAAAAACCCCTGATCACTAGCCCTTTCGGAAACGACCTGCAAGCAGATCATAGTCTCACCTGAAGTGACTATGGGTGGATACAGAAACAGGTTTTTACAGCCTCGAGGGACTAGGAAATGTGGTATTATTATACTATTTTACACTTTCAACTTATCAATCACTTCGCCACATTCAATTAATCATAAAAACATGTCATATAACACCATAAACCATTACTACGCTCAAGTAAAATGCAATTGTAACAACTACAACAGGTAATAAGCAATTATACACATCAACCATACAAAAATACCAGAATATCATCCACAAAATTTTTTCCTTATTATGATGAATCTTCTAATACAATGAGTCTTGACCTGTGCACTAAGCTGCAGGTTGTTTGTGCACTAAGCTGCAGACTCTTCCCAGGCCTCTGCACACTCAGCTGCAGAGCCTTCCCTTCTCTATAAAATACAAATCACAATGATTTTCCTATGACTCTCTAAATCATATTTTAAACATAGCATCTCAACCCTATATGTACTATTACATCATAGGATTACATTGTAAAAAATACCATGGTCCAAATACCATGGACTCCCTAAAACAAGTGACTATGGTCCCAAAACCATTGATCCTTTACAAAATTGTGTGTTTTTACAAAAAGGAGGGGCTTCGACCCGCCCCAAAGCCCCTATGACACCGCATGGTATATTTAAAATTCTCCACTACGTGATCCGCTTCACGCTTCACCCCACAAAATACGGGGTCTTAGAAAAAATATAGGCCAATTTGGGTTGCACCCAACAGGCCCCCAACACTCACACGTGACTTGTCCCAAGCCACTCAACCAATTTTCCTCTAATATTTATTGCAATTTTTTCATGTGCGTTGTTTAACTACTACAGAATGTCTGTGATCTGCTTTTCTTCGTTGCACACTTCTTCCAACAGTGCTTCTCTCACTGGTCCTATATTCTTCTGCAACACTTCCTCTTCTCTTTGTCGAAGCTCTTGAGCTTCCCATCCACTACTTGAGATGGTTGGAAGGCCTCATCCTGCCATGGTTGAGTTCACTCTGTCAAAACATGCTCTTATTTCATTAGCTCCTCGATTTTCCTTTGGAGGGAATTTCCTTCATTGATCTTGGTGAGCTTCTGTGACATTAGTAAGATATTCGCAGTTGCCCAGACCTCCTCCAACTGTTGCTGCTTTTGTTGAATATCCACTTGTAGCTTCTGCACATTTGGATCCTCTTGTAGCGAATTCAAAATCTGTAAGTTGTCATCTAACATCTTCCCGCAATCTGCCATTGTATTTTAGCCTTTAGTTCGACCTCCCTCTGTTCTCGCACTTCATGTGGTGTAGTTGGTTGTAGCCTCATTTCCAGCTCACTGATATTTATCTCATATGAAAATTGTATGTCTGCGATCTTATTCTTATATCCTTTTACTGCAAGGTTGAGCTTCGCGACCTTGTCCTCCACTAATTCCTCTTCTTAGACATCAATGTCTGGAATCTTGCAGCATGTGTCTTTGACCACCTCCTTCAGCTTCTTCTACTATTGTATTGCCTAGTCCTTATCCTGGATTGCCTGATCGAGTTGCTGCTTCAGCGAAGCTCGCTCTCCCTCTACCTAAATGTTCAATTTTGAAGTGAGTTGTTCTTGTTGCTTCAACTCATATATGATATTCTGTTGCAGCTCGTGTAGTCTCTGAAGTGGCAGCGCTGCGATGTTCATGTTCACATATTTCCATCCTTTTACCTGTTGTTGTACCTCACGAAGTCAAATTGTGGGGCTCTTAGAGATATCTGCGTTATCTGTGCCCCAAGTGTGGGCTCTACTAATATTTCTTCTCGAAGTCTTTCATTTTCCAGCATTGGATGTCTGGTTGTTTGTGTTATTATCTTTAGTTCTGAAATACGCTCCTCAACACCTGTTAGAAGTGCGTCGTAGCGATCGTCTAACTTGGTCCATGATTCAGTTTGTGCTGACTGAATCCTGTCTCCAATCTGACCCAAGTCCCCATCAGTGAGGACCAATGGTGTTATATCCTTTGTCTTGTCTTCTTTCTACTTCTTTTTGGTTCTTTTGGCAGCTTTGGCACCTACCTTCCTCTTCTGTGCGGCAGAGGGGTCTGTCTCCATTAGGGGAATTTTGAGGTCTAAAATGGGCCTCCTAAGAAAAATGTACAACCAAAATTCACTTTATGAAAACCAATCACATTTTAGGGGATGACATCATCCCTAATGGTTGAGGTGGCGTTGCTTGAGTTAAAGGTATTTACTTGTCACATTCTCAATGGTGGATAAAAAATCATGGTTAACTATAGTAGTGCTCTAAGTATTTTTAAAGTCAAAGTAAAGTACTCATAATAAATGTCATTTCACACTTTTTGAATAAAAATATATTATTGTCATTTCATATTTCTTGAAAGAATCAATGCATATCTCTATACATTTATTATATTATATTATTTTTATATAGTATATTAATTACATGTTATTATACAATTTAAATAATACAAATTTTAATTAATAGCATATAATATAATTATGAATTTATAAATTTATATTTATATTTTATTTTAAGTTATTTAAGTACAAAGGACAAATGCATTAGTTGTTCAATGCTAATGATTTTTTCTTGAAAAATTCATTCTTATTTATAGTCACATCAATACAATTTTTTTAATAATTTTATTTTGGTACAATTTTTGAATTGAATTTAACTATGGTTACATGGATTGTGGTGCAAAAAGTGAATTAAAAATTCATAAATATTATTTTATTTGTTTAGCTATTATTTTCTTATTTCCTTAGGAGGTCCATTTTAGACCTCAAAATTCCCCTAATGCAGTCTTTTCAGACTCTTTCTTCTTCTCATCTCCCTTGTCATGTTGCTCCTCTTGCTCTACCTATTCTTCATCCTTATCCTTTTCTTTCCCACTGGCTTCTTCGTGCTGCATCATATCCTTCTCAGTCGAACAATCCTTTATCTCTGTCTCCAGCGCAGTAATCCATTCCTCGGGCCATTGTTGTATCTCTGTTATGAGATCGTATTATGTCGCCAAATATGGTACGGGATGCCATGTCTTCATTGTGTCCTTACGAGCCTGTATGTAAATTATGTGGAAGTCAACCTCGAACTTCGCGACAAAGTTATGATGCTTGTATAGTCTTGGTGAAAGGTGAGGGTGTTGGCTTAGCAACATGTGTAAGTCCATATGATAAATAACAAAACACATCCTATTATCCTATGTGCATGTTGTCTTAGTGGTATAATACAGTGAGGCATACCGTGTGACTTCACATACATCCGAGGCTACAGGAGGGAACTGTGAATATTCCGGCTCCTTCCATGCCAACATTACAATTATTAGAAGTAACCATGCATAATGAAATGAAGTGCCTTTCTCCTGAGCCTCGTAGCAGTCATCTAAAAAATCTTTGCATGTGTATGCGGCCTAGTTGTGTTGAACCACATTAGTTCATTGCACAACCAATGAAACCAACGGTGCAGGGAATTCATTATCTCGACACTTCCTCATGATCTTTCCTACTAATATGTGTGTTGTGAAGCGAACTCCCTGGCCATTGATCGAACTGATGTCATAACCTTGCTTCCCTTTTGTCAATCCAAACTTGCTCTTAATGCTTTATGTTATGGCTTTGTCCTGGTCTTTTCCAACAAATTCTTCCAGGAGATTCAGCCCTTGATACAACATCCTTGTGATTCTCCATATCAGCATTAGGTCAATAGGGATTATCTTCCCCATCCAGAAGCATCCATCGTGCACTAGCACGAGCAGTTATCTTACACAAGCTATGCTCCTTGGAAATTTTCAGAAGTGAGACACATTTAGCATGTTCAACAATCCTGACCGCGTTAACCCAGTCACCCACTATTGCAGTTCTAACCTCGTCACACCACTCTCATGGTAGTGTACCTGCTTTAGATATATGTATGGTGCGAACTATGGATAATTCTCGCTATCATTGAATTTTTTTTCCATGAACTTCAACTGCAGAATTTTTCCCAAGGTATTCTCCAATGAATCCCATTGACTCCAGCAGTAGGCGTGAGAACGTGCCATACTTTGCATCCTTCGAGTTTGTCACAGGCTTCGCATCTGGTTTCCTTGGTGGGATATATGGTGGGAGAGGTGATGGAAATGTTGTGCCCTTTGTTTCCATTTTCTCTAGCTCCACTTATTCCTCACTATCTCTCAGTGGCTCAAGTTCTTGCTTAGGCTCAACAGGTTTCTTCTCCTCTTTCTTCTTCGTTCTTTGTTCCTTGTTCATTTTCTTCTATGGGGATTTCCGTTGTGATGATGTTGTTGCGGGTGATGATGCTACTGCGAGGTTCTCAGATGATGTTGCAGGTGTATCATATGTTGCTGCGGTTGTTTCCATAATTCCTGCTAAGCCCTTCCCTTTGAATATGTGAATGAAATCCTAAGGATTCATACAACAACACAAATTCCTGCAACTTCTCCGTAGTAAGCAATTCTCAAATTCTCAGGACAACAAAGTGCCAAATCTTGGTGGGACGTGACTTTTTATAACCAATCTGAATATCTAATCCCATTATTAGCTCAAATTGTGTTCATTAACTGCATATCTATCGCTAGATCCAATCGATCTGTCCTCATAAATGCGTTTTTCCGCGTGTTTCAACGAAAACTTTCCCTTTTAATGGTCATATTTTTCCGGCAAAGGGTTTGTGATATTTAAAGCAAACGGTTTGTGATATTTTTTGCCTACCTAGAGAAATATTAGAGATAATTTTCTAATTTTATGCAAAATTCCCACTGGAATCTAAGCAAGTGAGGCCCAATATATAGGAATTTCCTTATTAAAAACCTTACATAGCACCAATTTTCCAACCCTAGTTAACCATCTATTGCACCATATTCTGATTCAAGTTTCTCTTTTTGATAGAAGCCAAGTTCAATATTGTTTTGTATAGGAGTTTGAATTTAAGAAAAAAACCAAGTATTTGAAAGTGCTTGTATTTGGCATAGGGTATTTTGATAAAATCTTCAAAATTTTGTCATGATCTATCATTTCCAAAGCATTCCCATAGATACTGGATTTTTCTTGGTTGATTTTCACCCCCATTGCAGCTTAGAATAACTATCCTTGAGACTCTGCAGACCTAGGACAAAAGTGCCCAAAAATATGGTAATAACATCTACAAAAAGTAGATGTGTGAGGGAACAATAAGGAAAGTTATGGATACCTGAGATTTGATTCCTTCTACTAGCATCTCAAATAGCTCTATTGAGCCCCTCAATTATGAGAATGAATAATAGGGGGTAGAGGGGACAACCTTATCTAAGGCCTCTTTATGGGTTGATGAAAGGGGAGGCATAACCATTCATCAACAAGGCCATGGAGGAGGAGCATATCCAAGAAACAAAGGAGGGAAACAAGCCCATGTGGAGAAGGAGGAGTCTAATGTAAAGCCAATCCACCCAATTAAAATCCTTTGATAGGTCAAATTTGTGTAGAATTGATTTTTGTTTTTTAGTGTGAATAGAATGAAGGCCTTCCTATGTCAATCAGATTGCATCATGAATTTAGTAGTATTACAAAAAATTGAACAGTTCCATAGAGATATAATTAGAGAAAAAAAAATCAGCCGAAGACCTATAATCTTAGGCATGATTTTATAAATGTATTTGTAGAGGGAGATGGGACAAAACTAGTCAAAAGAAGTGGTTTTTCAGACATTAGAAGTAATTAATTTATCATTCAGCACTAATAAACCTAAAAGTCCTTTTTTATTTAGCACCTCAAATTTATTAAAGAATCTTTGGACACCAATCTCCAAGACTTGAAATTTTTCCTCCAATTGTAACATGAGATTTCTCTTAGAGAATAATTTCTTAACTTTGAATATAATCTCGGTTCTGTCTTCAATTCCCAATTCTTCTAACTCATACATGTTTTTGGAGTTGAGAAATTGGATGATATTTGTGGCTTCAGTTGGTTTTTCTTCTAGATTTTCTCTGATTTGTTCAATGGCTTCTCTAGATTTTTGAATTAGCTCATTTCGTACAAATATAATCTGTATTGATGGCCATATTTTAGTCATGGATTTGATGATATCTATCCATATATTTTCCTTATCCTGGGCTAAGGTTTGAGCCATGGCAATATCCTTCCCCAATTGTTGTAACCTTTGAGTAAGTTTGTGGGATTTTTGTACTTCGGCCAAATGAGAGGTCTCAATCCTTGCTTTCTGTTCTTGCAAGGCCTTTACCTGTTCTTGTAACCTCTTGATTTCCTCTCCTTGTATAGACATGTTTTCCATAGCTTTTACCAGTTTACCAGAAGAATTTGAAGTTTTTTTCTGGGGGTGTTGTTGATGTAGAAAGCACTTTTGTTGTTGATGTATCTATTCTTTTTTGTGTTATCGTTGTAAGGGGCATTGCATCAAGTGGTAATATAGCCAGTTGTGTATTCTGTTATTTTTCCTTGACTTGCTTGTTCATCTCTACTTGCATGTCCCTTATCTGTGCATTTTGTTCCATAATTAACCTGAGCATGTCTTCTTTTTGGCTTTTTGTATCCCCCATTTATTTAGTTTTTGGATCCTCAGTTGCTGACAATTTAATTGTTTTATGAGTGTTGTTATGTCAGCATTCTTCTTTTTAATTATTTCTTCTACTGCCTTAACATTACTTAGGTCAAATCCAATTTTTCTAACCAAGTATTCCAAGGACTTTATCTCATTATCCTTTGCTAAAGAAAAAATATTTTCAATCTTCAATTAGGACCGGATATTGGTGAGGGATACTTGCAATTTGGAAGCATTCATTGTAGTGTTTGTCAATTTAGAACATATCATTTCCCCTTTCTTCCTGTGCATATCCATATGATAAATAAGATAGATATCTTTTGCATGAAATTCAAATGTAGTCTTCTTGTAATCAGTTGTTGATTTAGGATGGCGGACCTGTGCCTGCAAGAATTCCATTTGCATTCTTCCTTTCTCGGTTTCGAAGGTTGACAAGAGCCTATGTTGGACTGTGGTAGCTTTTTTCCATAACTTAGCATAATTGTTGACTTTTAGAAGCTCATTTTTCTACTTCATCTCCTTATATTTGTCAAAGATACTTGTCTCTATTTGTTCCTGAATTAATCTCGATGTTTGAGTTGTGTCTGGATTACCTTATGAAATTGAAGATGTTGGAGGACCTGTGAAGATGCTATGTGACTTTACTGAAGAGTGTGGACCCTTCAGTATTATAGTATCTTTCCCTTCCCCCTCTTTCAAAAAATATGTTTTAGGATTTGTCTTTGCTTTCTTCATGTAAATCTTGAATTCTTTGGTTGAAAGCTCTGTGACTGAAGGAGAGCCTTCTTCCCTTGGTATTTTCTGATATTTTTCCTAAGGTGTGGAATTCTGTGAAGTAGCTGTAAATAGAAGCTTCTCCTCTGCTTCTTGTAAATTAATTTCTTCCCATTCAACTTGGTTCATGTACTTTTCAATTTCAGGCCTCTGAGTGTGAACATATGGGGTGGTTTTCTGTTCCACTCTTAGTTTGGAAATCATACCAAATGGGTCATATGACCAAGTGAAACTCAATGGGAACTTCATCTGCTTTAGGAGGGTATCTTCCTCCTCACCTGTTGTCCTACTGTTGCAAATAAAATGTCTTATCTAAATATTCATTCTGAATTGTGGTTTCTTCTTGGCTAAGACAAAATGAACTTCATCTAAGTTTATCACTTGCCTAATGTACTCCAATGCTAAAATTATTATTGGGACATATCTAGGCAGCTTGTAGGGTGGCATCTCACACCCATATACTCTTATTTCAGCATAATTCTGGTACAATTACCAGTCACCTATCTTGACCTGTTCATTGAGGTGTAAAATCTTCTGAATTTCTGCACTAACCCTGGGTTCTGCATCACTGCTTAACAAACACGTAGCTGGATGGATAAACTGATCAATGAATTATTTGAAGCAGTATTCCTCTTAACTCCTTCTCACTAATGAAGTCCAAAAAACAATTGAGTGTGGATTTCCCTACTCATTCATCTTTTGTACTGCAAATGGAAACATGTCTGCTTGATCAAATAGAAAAATATAAACCAAAATGGAGGCATATTTGAGCATTCCTTCAGTTTGAAACTTAAGAAATTATTCATGAATATTTTCAACAAGAAACTGACTGAAGTTGAAAATAACTGAGGCCTTTTCTTCAGTGGAGAAAATGGATAAAAAATCTAGAATAGGTTCATCTACCCATTCATCTAAATAGTATCCTTGTAAACATGAGAGTAGGGAAATGATTTGCTTAGATTTTTCTAGAAAAATGGAGGGATATGGTGGATTCTTCTTTGGTAAATGGGCATCTTCAGGTAGGAAAATTTCAAAAATCTTGGATCTTTGGGAAAAGGTTAGCTTATGATATAATTCATTTAAGGCCTCTACTGGGAAAGGAGTGGTGTATTCATTCTGAGGGATCTGCAACATTTGGTCAATTGTAAATAGAATTTCACCACTGTGGGCTACAATGGCTCTCTGAGTTGGTAAATATCCATCTTTTCTTTTGAGGACAAATTCGGGGAAATAATGAGTTTGGGGAAAGATGTATAGGGGTATATTGGATTCCCAGAACCCAATGTCATCGCTCTAGTCATGGAAATTGTCTTTCAACAAGTTGTGTAATTCGAATAAATCGAATTCGAACTTTGGCTCTAAGATTTTGTAATCTCAATTAGCCAAAGGGATGTGATCAAGATCAATTTGTGGGGGAATCATAGGATTGTCAGAATTATTGTTGTTATTACCCTTTGGAGCCATTTTCAGGAAATTTAAACAATGGGAAAAGGTTGAACATTGGTTTAGTTTACCCACGAAATTGGTTGATTGTCGAGGTTGGTGATGATAGCGATGTTTACATAGCGATGCCTTGGATTTTTGTTCAGCGTTAAGACGATTTGAATCTGCAAGGTGAAATTGAGAAATTGCAGAGAAGATTTAGTGGGATCATATACAAAAAAAATAGTGTAACGGGTGAGGATGACGGGCTTTTATGGTTATGGATAAATCCGTTGGAGGAGCAAGACCATTGGGAGGTTTTAACGTTGAATAGGAGGATTAGCTAGATAGGTGTCACGGAGGGATTGGTGATGTGTTTTTGGGGAAAGGTAGGCGGGATAGGAGAGTGATTGGGCAATTTTCGGGGGGGGAGTGTATATTTGACACATAGTGTGGGGCCGGAGGGGGGAAAATAGCTTTTCAGATCCCCCTCCACCAATAAAGGTAGGAAGGGCAAGGGGTCGAAAAGGTTTCCAAGCCATCGATTTCGGTAGAGAAGTGCATCATGGGTTGGATCAGCTCGATGGTTAACCACTACAAGACAAAAGGCTTTGTCGTTTCTTGACTTTATAATACGGCGACAAACTTTGGATAACATTATATTGTTATATAACATGAAATTATTACATTTTCACCCTTTATGTCATAATATTTAAAAACCAAGGCTTATTTTCATTGATTAAGGGTGCATTTAAATGTGCATACCCTTCTTCTTTTTCCTTTGAAGGAGAGATTTTCCTAATCTAGATTCTAACCTACAAATTTAACTAATTAATCCAGCTTAAACAATTGGATTAATTTCTTCACCTACCTAACTATTTTTAACCAATTTTAAATAGTTTGGTTAAATTATTCTCTAATATAAAAGCATAAATTCAAATGTGTTTGACCATGATTACACACTATGATTCAAACAAATATCTATGAGTGTGGAATTTTAAACAAGCTGCACACAAACCCTAATTTATTTTTAATGTTAAAATTGTTTTTCTTTCTAGTGGCATTTGAATTTGCTCACTTCTACACTTGTTTTTTTTCTTTTGATGGGGTCCTTTTCATGATTTTTTTTTTTAATTTTCATTCGTTTATTCTATTTTTTCTTTTATGTACCCTATTTTCGTTATATATATATATATATATTGGGAATCATTTTTAGAATGAAATATTAGTTACAATATCATCATATGAAAATCAATACTCATTAATTGATCCCATGAATCATAGGACCCTAATATAGGCTCCAATGGGGATGGGATCCTCCTTGTGAGGTGCCAAGAACATCGTAGACTAGTAGCCTGATGCATTGGGTTGATCCCAAGCCTGCAACATGCTCTGCAATGACACCACTGCAATTGAAAACCAATTGATTATTTGTTCTACTCCTCAAACTAAATCAAATCCATTCTTCAAACTGAAATCTGAGTTATATACTTGAAAAATGAAAACTATGTTGAAAACTAAAACTGATGTTAAAAATATGCTCAGAGTACTGAGCTTATTGGCAAACAACAACCTACCCTACACTGCTAAGAAGTTGTTGAATTAATGACACAAAAATGCCAATGAAGCCAGTCAAGTAGCTGCTGAAATAAGTGGATTGCTTGACTGTCATCAACAAAATCAAAGTTGGAAAATGTGGTTACGATGGCAACTAAAGATGGATATGGTTCTTACAATGAAAACATGCTTGAAAGCTCAAACTGAAAAAACAATCCATGTAGTTTGCTATGTGATCAATAAAGACATGATCTATTAGTTTATCCTCCAGGTATTCGATTACTATTTTAACATGGATGAGTTTTCCAGTTGTATCCTCAACGTTAAACCATGATTTAAATTGTACAATGTCAGATTTGTGTTTAAAAACAAAATAGTCATCAATCTGAAAATCAACGGGAAGTACAATCTCCTCTCATTTTTGCAAAGGAAGATCTTTAAAGAAATGTTTCGGATCTTGGAACTGTAGGACTGAATATGAGTATCTAAGAGTTCAATGTCCTTCTCAAGTCTTTCAACAAATAACTCAAGAAAACAAAATTTAATTTCAAATGAAAATTTGCATGATTTAAAACAATAAAACACAAACGTTGAAATTTTTTTATCAATTTTGTAATCCGCAAACTCATCCCATAATTATTTTAAAGCTTCAATAGAAATATAAAATTTTAGATATCGTGACATCGTGACTAATGCGGCAATCAAATGTGCAATTTAAGCTCTGGATTTTTCGATCATTGGAGTCACCATGAATGCTTTGAAACTATTTGGAGTCACCAGGTGAATGATTTATCCTTCATATGTCTGACTATTTCCCACCACTAGCAATCAGATCTGAAATTTGATAATATTTCCCGGGGAAGATGAAACCTTTCGTCCCGAGCACGGTCGCCACTATATTATCACGCTATAATTTATGAGGTTGCAAAAGAAATTACAGAGGTAATTACAAAACCACTTTGGAAACTGGGATCTAGCCCTTCCAGCTTCATAGAGGGATCTCTCTGTTAGATTTAGATTTGTTTGTATTAAGATATTAGGATAGTTATGAAAGTTTAGTGTTTTCTTGATTGATTGAATTGTTTGGTTGATTAATGTTTAAATTACCACTTGGCTATGGAGTCTATGACTTAAAACATGGATTTGTTTTAGCTTTTATAGATAGATTTAACAAGGCAAGGAAGCCAAGCTAATTGGATTCTTGTAAATTTAAATGAAGTGAATAAGAATAGGTGAAATAATTTCCATTAATTAAAGAGAAATTAAGAATTCATTTACTTAATTTCAGTTGAAAACGTTGAAATTATTCAAAGCCAGAATCAGAGTGTGCATTAAAACATATTATGTTCTTCAATTTTCTATTGAATAATTCAGATTATGAAAACACATAAGCATGGTAAACAAAGTAAAGTAAACATATGACAACAATAGGTGTACTTCACCAACTATTTGACACAAAGATAATGTGAAAGAGCATTATGTATTATTGATAAGTCTACTAGAACTTGAAAATGTACAATAGCCTTCTTGGATTCAAAAATCAACACTTCATACTTTGAAATGAGAAGTATTTATAAGTTTATTTACAAAATATCCTGATATAACAAATCAGGATGTAATTTAGGAATATCTAAAACAAATTACATCTCTTATTACAGAATATAGGATAATTCGAACTCCTTGGATTGTTGGCACTACTTTTGTGGAAATTGTTGTTGATCTGCCCCTTGACTTTTGTTGTGTTGTTTGTCTTGCTGTTGAAAATAGAACCCATCTTTCAATCAAGTAACTTAAACAATTTGTCCTATATGTCTTTACCTGGGATGGACAACTTGAGTAACTTTTTTTAATTTTCATATACCTCAATATATTTGGAAAAAGTGGGCTTAGTGATAAATATGAGCTTGATCTCATGCTCAATGTTTAAATCAAACTCGAGTGTCTCTAGGAAGGCTTACCCTGTGATACTTCCCTGTATCCCTACAAATTTGGAACTGTCTTTGGCAACGAACGTTAATTTCTGGTTGTAATCAGTCAAAGTAATAATTTATCATTCAGCACTAATAAACCTGGAAGTCCTTTTTTATTTAGCACCTTAAATTTAGTAAAGAATCTTTGGACACCAATCTCTAAGACTTGACATTTTTCCTCCAATTGTAACATGAGATTTCTCTTAGTGAGTACTCTCTTAACTTCCAATATAGTCTCGGTTATGTCTTCAATTCCCAATTCTTCTACTCATACCTATTTTTGGAGTTGAGAAAATTGATGAGATTTATGGCTTAAGTTGGTTTTTCTTCCAGCTTTTCTCTGATTTGTTAAATGGCTTCTCTGGATTTCTCAAATAGCTCATTTTGTTCAAAGATAATCTGTATTGATGGCCATATTTCAGTCATTGATTTTTTTAGTGTCTGTTAATCCTGTCAGTCACCTGTGATCAAATTATGTTATTTCATATGGTTGATAGGATTGTAGGGAAAATTTGTATAGTTTCAATAGGTTTTCAAATAAAAAATTGATCATTGGTTAGTCGTCTAGGTAATTAATACTCATTTAATTATCATGGTCAATAAACATCATCATGTTCAGGTCATTATTCTTTGAAAGAGTGTCTTGGTCATCTTGGTCATCATTATGCTTATCTTTCCATATAGTGTCATCATTAGGTCATATTGTTAAAAAGTCATGTAAAAAGGTCATGTCATTACCTAAGTCACCTTTATAGGGAGTATTAATAGGGAAAATTATTCTATAATGATCTCTAAAAATGAATTTTTATCTTTATTAATATGTAACTATGTATCATAAGGTTTGAAGTTGTAGTACACAAGCAATTGAGTCAATTTGTGAAAAGACAAGGTGGGGCCACATCACCACCTAAGATAAAATCGACCCTCCAGCCTATAAGAATACCAAAAAAGCACATATTTGCTCATTTCTCCCTCACAAGGCATCTATCCACTATCAAATTTCATTCCAGCCCTCAGAACAACCAAAATTCTCCTTGAAAAGTTTAATTTCCATGTTGCGTTGCACTGCGCTTTTCTCTAAGTTGTTGTATTTTTCTCCAAGAAGCAAAATCTTCCTTCTCCAAGGGTTTCTTCATCAGCTATAGGTTCCATCTCATCACAAACAAGTAAATGGGTTACATTTCTCCCTCGTCTACCTCTCTTTAGCTTCATTTCATGCTTGAAAGCTCAAAAGGTCACCCTCTCCTAAGGTTTGCTGTGATTTTGGTCTCATAGTGTCTTTGGTTCATTTGATGAGAAAAAACCTAAAATTCATGCTCATATACCCTCCCTCACGTTCCATACACCTTCCTTGACACTTTCCCTCATTTTCTTGATATCCCTACAAACCCTAGCCTGCACTACACTTTCCTAGGCTAGGACTGTGTTTTGCATTTTTATAACATTTTCCCTCACTCATTTCCCAAAATTCCACCTCCCTACACTCCCTAACATTTATCCCTACCCCCCTAAATTTTCCCAAGAATTTAGACACCCTCAAACCCCTTCATCTACCTCCATTCCTAAAACTGCCCCAAATCCCTTATTTTCCTAAACTAAACCCTAATTCCCCATCCTAGTGAGTTAGGGTTTCACATGGATTCAGATACCAATGATTAGAGGAAGCATAAAGGAGGTTAAATCAGTATATATGAACCCACCAGAGTATAGGATATCGTGGCTTCACCAATCCTCAAGAAGTCATTCTAGGATGCAGGTTGCCTTGTTTTTGGCCAAAATATTGAAGAATTGGGTTTTAATGATAAATTAACAAGCACCGTTGCTACCAGTCTAAAGAGGGATAAGGAAATTATTGCAGGGGTGGTTTTTACTATTTCAGTAGATGCCATCACCATAGCCACTGGGATCCCAAACCATGGAGAGCTCTGGTTCAAAAGGAGAGACCTAGATATTGAAAATTATAAGATGTTTTTGAAGCCTCCATACAAAGTTGATCCAAAGCATATTTTTCCTTTCAAAGACTTGCTTGATAAGCATGCCCCTTTCATGAAGATGATCATGAAATATTTTACATGTGAGGGTAGGTTTACAATTATACATTAGTACCATGTTAGATTACCGATGCATTTCACAGGTGTTAAATCTCTTAACCTACCTCACTACCTCTACAGAAGCTTGGTCAAAATGGCAGAAAAAGTGCATATTAAAGAGAAAGATCATCATGCAAGATTGTTCCATCATGGCTTGGTGAAAATCATTGTTTTTAATGATCTTTCACAGTTTAAATTGTCTTGGGAGGCATTCATGCAATCAGCCTCACTTCTACCTGCTCCAATTCAATCAAGCAGTCAGTCTACACCTTTGACATCACCAAGACAACAACAAGTCAGTTCCATAAGAAAAGCTGTAACAAGGACACCTAGGGCTGAGGTGACTAAAACATATTCCAGAAGAAATAGGTTGATGTTTTCTCCTGGCAGTGTGGAAAGGGCTCAACCTACATCAGTGGAAAAAGAGACATTAGCACATCAACATGAGGCATTATTGCAAGAGGAAGAACAGGTACATTTTTAAATTGATATGGAAGACCTAGAGATGCATGAGGATGAAAAGTCACCAAAGAAGATTATAAAAGAGAAAGAATCTGAAATCAGGTACCTCAAGGACAAACTATCAAAGGCAAACTTTATGATTACATTGCTTCAGCAAGAGAACATGCAACTCAATGTAAAACAACTTTTGCTTCACAAACCCAAGGTAGATTTGGAGAAGGAGGATGGAAAAGGTAAATTAGTGAATTATGTTGATGATCTTGAGGATCAGGAAGAGAAAATAAAACCAAGGAGGCCAAGAAAAAGAGGTTTCTAGAGGCAAGAAGAGCAAGAAACTAAACCATCTCCATCACTAGGTCATGAGGATTTTGATGATTTGATTGCAGCAAAAATTGAGCAAAATAAGGAATTTCGGCTTGAAAAGGTAAATTGTCACTTGGAGAAACTTCTTGAGAAGGCCAACAGGAACAAAAAGCTCCAGATTCACATGGCCATGCACTATTGCACCAGAAACAATATTTCTCAAATCAAGATCAAGAGCTTGAAAAGGAAATTGAGGAAAACCCTAATTAAGCAAAAGAAGAAGGGTAAACTTGATTTGTTGGTTGAGGCCTCTCTCATTTCCTAAAACATCACTTTCAAACTTCAAGGGGAGATTTTTTACCATTTTTGAAGACATTTTTGAAAATTTTAAAATTTTGGTGACTTTTGGCTAAAACAGAAAAAACACAGTTAGCCAAAAGCGCAGCGCCTTAGTGCTGCGCTTTTCCCTGGGGGTTCCAAATCACCAAAAATCTACATGCTTGTATAGCTTATGACCTACACATGTCATCTATCTGGTTTTTGTGCCATGTCGTCTTTCTGGGTGGAAGATAAATGCTAAAAACGTGCTAAAAACCCACTTTTTGCCATTGGTTTCACCCTGGCGCTGCGCTTTTGGAGAAACCTTGGGAGAATCCATTATTCTCAGCCTTGGAGAGGCAATTTTGCTTTCTTAAGGACTCTATGTAAAACTAGACATACTAAGCTTTCCAATGGTACCTTCGGATCAACAATTGGAGCATAGGAAGTCACTCACTGCGCTTTTCCCAGATGGCGCTGCACTTTTCCCTAAATGTGTTGCGCTTTTCCCTGGAGGTCAAATTTTTCAGTTTTATCAATCAAAATCGGTTACCAATTATGTAATTTATCTTGTTTTGGTTTTACATGATGTAGATGAAGTTAATTGAGCTTGTTAATGTAATTTTTATGTAATTATGAAGGTCATTTATGATAGAAAGGTCAGTCAAAGCCTAAAAGGAGAGTTTGTTTTAACCTCCATAGTCTTAGGTTTGGTTAGATAAATTTGTGTAAATTGTTCCTGTATTGAGGGATTATGTTACACCATTTTTTTGGTCATCTAACCTATTATTATTAGATGAACCCAAGTACACCATGTAAGACCAATTTTACCCTAAGTAAAATTGCTTTCACCATATAAAATAACTTATTTGGTCATATTTAACCCAAAACAAGGAAATTAATTAAATAAATCCTTATTTATTTAATTATTTCCTAAGAACAAGTTATTTAAATCATTATTTAAATAATAGTCTTAGTTAAATTTGACTAAATCATACATAAATAATTAAATAAACCATTATTTATTTAATTATATTCCCATCATTCCCCTAAAATGATAAATAAATCATTTATTTATTTATTATTTATAAATAAAGGAATTGACCCAAGTCAAGAATCCTTTTCCCTCCAACAAATATAATAAAATATTCCTAAAAGGTGCTTCTAGAATTCGATTAAGAATATTTTATTCATGCACCGAGTTCTAGACCGCCCCAATATTTTGTTATAAATAGGGGGTTTTTCCCCATTCATGAACCACCTTCATTGCATTAGATCACTCTAGATCTTCTCTTGGTCACCATTTTCCATTTTGCTTTGTGAACTCCCATTGAGTTCTATGTTTGCTTTTCCACATCCATAAGAGAGAGAAATGCTAGATCTGAAACACTGAGGACTTCCAAGAACCCATCCCACTTAGGAGAACCGGAAAACACCTTTCTTGTTTTCCTCTCAGGTGCCCCATTCTTTAATATAATACAAAATTATTTCATATACATTCTTCTTGTCTTGTTCATTGGATCTATGGAGCTATGTTGTTTTTTATCTGCTTAATATCTTTTGTTCTTAGATCTGAATTTGTGCAGCAATCTTAAAGGTATTTTGCAGCCATAATCGATGTTAGGGCTATTTATTATGCGTAGCTAAAGTGATCTTTTACGACGAAAGATTCATACTAACAGATTAGACCCCTGAAAGAGGGGAAGATGATTTTTTGTCTATATGTGTCTAGTTTGCAGTCATATCTAAGGTTGGACATCAGAAAGTAGAAGGCTTGGAGCTTTGTGTACTATTTACTTTTGCAGAAATACAAGACCAGTTGCAGCTATTATATAAGGATTCATGTGGTATGATTTTGTGGCAGTGTTTTTCTTTTGTAATTCACTTTTATTAATTATTATTCCATCTTCTTTCCATATCTTTTCTTTCAATGATCTTCATATAAGATGTTAAAAAAAAATCTTTAAGCTTATGCTCTGTTTTGGTAGGAATTTCATGCTTATGTTTTTTATATTCTGATAAATGAACTCTTCCTTATCATGTTCATTTTGAACCTTTTCTTTTCCACTCTACACTACAATTTAAAACCTCAAAGTGTCATTGAACATACCTGCCATGCCCCTTTGTATCCCTACAACTGAAATTTAAATCTAACCTAATTTCCTTGGCCTCTCCTCCTGATCCAGCAAAAACCCTAGAGCTCAATACCTATCCTAATATATTTTTACCCTCTCCAGTCATATTTTGGCTATAATATCATAGAGAGAGCCCTCTCTGATTTGGTAGGGCTAGCTACCAAATCCTAAGTGGTTCGAGGTTACCTCCGTCGGTTTCCATTCTCAACCTTGGGACACTATGGAGGATATCATTTATGGCATCATTGCCAGGGAACGAAAGATTACATATTCCCTGGGATTTCACTACAAATTCATTGAGATATAGGCTTGTGGGTGACAGGACCTAGTTTTCAAGAAGGTTGATTCACATTTGCAGAGCCAAAGTGTAGTTTTAAGAACTAGCTCCTAAGAAGTTTACAAGATAAAATCCTAATCCTAATCCACCATCTCCGGTTGAAGACTCGGAGAGGATTCTAAAGAAACAAAGATCACAACTCCTGCAAGTTGACTCAAGTTCACCATCACTGGTAAGATCTATTTCACTTCTTGTTGATTCGACTACTCTATAAGATTTACCTTTCGACATCAAGTTTGAGCTTTCATTGTTCAGAACTAAATCTGAAACTTCACTTTCATAAATAGTATATGATCCTATAAAAATTGAATTGAGTCCACCATCTTTAGAATCTGCATCTGAAACTAATAGGAAGGTTTTGCCCCAATTCCATAAGCTTCAAAAATTAGCCAATAACTTGCAATACACCTCTGAGAAATCATATATTCAGTATCAGCAAGAAAGCTTATTTTCTACTACATCCTTACCTTCATCATGTTATTTAGCTACTACAACATCTTCCACTCCTTATTCATCACTTCCTCCAAAGACACCTCCTCAACAGCACCTCCCATTCTTACTCCTGCACAACCATCTGCAACATTTGTGGCGAGATTTGGCCCTTTAATCTTACTTGCCTAGCTCACTGATTTACCTCAAGCGTATGGTAAAAGGATACCTATGTTTCATGGGAAAACTGAGGTTACAGCCCTGCAACATATGGTCAAGGTCATTGATTTCATCGATCTTGAAGAGATTGACAATGATGATGCAAACATGAGGGTAATTGCCCAAAGTTTTTCAGGATATGCAAAGACATGGTTTCGTAATATAACTTGAAATTTAGTTGCAAACCCACAGTTGTTGACTGATTTTTTTTTTAGCCAAATGGGAAGAAAAGAAGAATCCTCTTCAGATTCTTGTTGAATATGATGAATTGAGAAGAAATCCCAATGAGTTTATGCAATATTTCACTACCCGGTTCAACTAGATCTGAAATTCAATTCCAAATGACATCAAGCCTCCTCCTAGCTTGGCTTTGCTACATTATCTGGATGCCTTTGATCCATACATGGCTTATCAGTTGAGGGAAAGGAGTCCTTCAACTTTCGAAGAGATGCGGAGAAATACAGTGAGTGTGGAGGCGAATTTTATGATTAAGAAATCAAAAATGAAAACGCAAAGAACAATAACAATTAAAGAGGAGCCATCTACTTCTTTAGATGGTAAGATAGACTCTTTTATTAGAAATATGGAGAAGATAATGGATAGGATGACAGTATCAGATAGGAAAGTAGAAAATCAGATCTGGAATCCTAATTTCTAAGGACAACAACATCGGCAACCTCAGCTCAGAATCAAGCAAAGAGAGCAGACAGGTCAGGATCAGCAAGCACAAAAACAAATTATAACACCAATTCAAAAAAACTATGCTTAGGTATTTTGGGAATAAGGAGAGATTCTTGATGAGAATCATCTTTTCAATAATGATGGGCAACTTATTTTCTTAACCGAAGATGAAGAATACACTCAAGAACTTGAGGTTGATCAATCTGATGATCATAAATTTGTTCCTTCAAATAATGATATGATAGCAGCAAAGACAGAAGATTTACAAAGAGGTTTCCAAAATTCACTTAGCTCTATGCAAAGGCAATATACTTTGAGGAACAAAAACGTGCCTATCACTTCAAATCAGAAGAGGCCAACTTCTCCAAAGGATACTCAGCCCCAAAAATCGACCTCTACAAATCAGCAAAAAGACAAGGAGCCTACTACAACAAATCAGAAGAATAATAATGAGGCATCAACCAAAAATCCAAAGAAATTTAAGGAAAACTGCAGGTCAGAGAAAGTAGATTCCCGCCAAAGAAAAGTATGAAAGGAAGGATGTCACTTCAAAAGAGGTAGAAAAATATCTCAATCTATTTAGTCTAGAGAACGAAATTTCCAAGTTGAAATTTTCCATTCCTTTAATTGAACTTGTAAGGAATGATCAATATAAGTTTCATGTAGCTAAGATGCTCAAGGTCGACCAAACATTTGATATGGTCAATGTTAGCGATGATCACCTTGAGTTGTTGTTTGGCCCAGGCGTAGATGGAAACTTACCTGATAGTGAAGTCCCACCATTCTACCTCAGTCTTAGAGTCCATGATTTTATTCTTCACAATGTCATGTCAGACTCTGGAGCATCTCACAATCTCATGCCAAAATCCATAATGGAAAATTTGGGATTAGACATTACCCGCCCATATCACGACCTTTGCTCCTTTGATTCGGGTAGAGTGAGGTGTCTCAATCTCATTAAAGACTTGGTAGTGTCTCTTGATTAGATTCACCAAAAGAATGTCTTGATGGATGTATTTGTGGCTGATATTCCTCCAAGGTACGGGGTGTTGCTCTCGCAATAGTGGGGAGAAAACTTGAAAGGTACTTTGCAGCTCGATTTCTCTTATGTTACTATACTAGTGTTCGGTCAACGCAGAAAATTGTACCAGGAAACTAAGATGAAATACATGATTAGTAGCAAAGAGAAACCAAAAAAACACCCTATACACTCTATACATACTAACTTAGAGTCTTTTATTTTTTTTAATGATGATAGTAGAGTTGATATAGATAGTCAACTAGTAGAGAATGAGGAAATTTCAGAAAGTTTAGGTAGTGTTGTAGAAGTTTTCAATGCTTAAAAGATAGAACATAAGTGAATGATTTGTAGCCAAGTAAATTAGCCGAGTAGACAATAGAATCAATGAAAGAAATAGAGCCTGTTGAAACAACAGATCAACAAACATAAAATAAAGGTCATCCATCTGAATTTGAGCTTTCAGATGAGGAAAAGAGTCTTTAGACTATGGATTTTGATGGAGCATTGGGAAAGGAAGGAGCTGGAATAGGAATTTGGATCCATATCCCAATGAATCATTCATGCAAGATTCCTCCTAATGTCAGGTGTTTTTCATATAAACTTGCTTTTAATTGTTCAAATAATGAAATCGAACACGAAGCTTTGATTGACGGGCTTAAGATACTTAAGAGGTTAGGGGCTCAAAAGATTTTTGTTTATGGTGACTCCAATTTGATTATCAAATAGGTAAAAGGGGAATACTAGGCCAAAAATTCAAGGATGTGATCATATCGAAATGTTGTCTTAGATGTTCTCAAAACTTTTTTTGAGTATACTTTATCCATGATTCCTAGAAACTTAAATTGTATTGCTGACTCTCTTGCTACTGCAGCAAGCATGTTTAGAATTCTGATACATCCCAGCAGGAAATATGAAATTAATGTTAAGCATCGCCCTGTTGTTCTAGATAACCTTCGGCATTGGCAAGTGTTTCAAGATGACAATCAAATTAACAATTTTCTGCAAATGGAGGAAGAGTTTGCTACTTCTCATATTGATGATGTGTTTGATAATCAAGGAATTAATGCAAAAGAATTAGAGGTGTTACAGCTGAAACACAAAGAGGTCTTGTACCTTTGGAAGAACTCTTTGATCAAGATGATGTCACGAAGAAACCGACAATGGTCCCTACTGAAGCAGGAGTTGAAGATATCAACATTGGCACAGTTGAGAAGCCCAAGATGGTGAAGTTGTTTAAATATTTAACTCTGGAAATGAAAAGTAAATACACAAAACTTTTGGCTGAATTTTCAGAAGTGTTTGCACGGGATTATTTAGATTTGAAGGTTTATGATAAAAGTATAATTCAACACATGATTCCTATCAAGCCCGATCAGAATCCTTTCCGCCAAAATCTCAGGAGGATAAATCTGAGATTGCTACCATCGATTGAGAAAGAGGTGAACAAGTTGTATAAGGTTGGTATCATTATCCCTCTTTTCTTTTCTAATTGGATGTCAAATCTGGTTCCAGTTAGAAAAAAAGACAGGGAAAATTCATTTATGCATTGATTTCCGAAATTTGAACAAAGTATCCTTGAAGGACGATTATCCTCTCCCTAAGATGGACCACATCTTACAGAGGGTAGTTGGTGCCTATAGAATGTCATTTCTTGATGGGTACTAAGGGTACAATCAGATTTTAATTCATCCAGATGATCGTGAGAATACAGCTTTTACGACATCGTGGGGTACTTTTATGTATGCCAAGATGCCTTTTGGGCTGAAAAATGCAGGAGCCACATTTCAGCGAGTGATGGATATCACTTTTTCAAAAGAAAAGGATGTATTTTTGGTTATTTACCTTGATGATTTCATAGTTTTCTCTCAAACAAATGAATATCACTTGCATCATTTGAGGATTTTTTTTCAAATGTGTAGGAAATTTGGTATTTCGTCGAATACAAAAAAAAGAGTTTGTTTGCTATGGAGGAAGGTAAGTTACTTGGGCATATGATATCAAAGGATGGCATCCGCATAGATCCCTCAAGAATTGAATCAATCCAGCAGTTGGATTTTCCGAGAAAGAATAAGGAGATTCAATCCTTTAATGGTAAGATTAACTTTTTGAGGAGGTTCATTCCTAACCTCGTTGAGAATTTATGGGAGATAACTAATATGTTAAAGAAGGACAATGAGGTAAAATGGTCAAAAGATGCTAAGAAATATTTCAATTCAGTCAAGTTCTCTTTGTCTAGTGCTCACATTTTTATCAGCCCTAATTATACTGTGGATTTAATTATTTTTTCATTTTCTTCTGAGCACACATTGGTTGTTGTCCTAATTTAGAATAAGGACCTAAAAACAGAACAACCAATTGAATTTTTTAGTAGAACCATGAGGGATGCAGCACTGAGGTATAAAATTATTGAGAAACAAGCCTTGACGCTTATGAAAGCTTTGAATGATTTCCGTGTGTACATACTTCACTTGTATATTGTTGCCTATGTTTCAAATGCAACAGTCAAAGATGTTTTGATGCAACCTGACCCTGAAGGTAGGCGCGGAAAATGGATTGCTGCAATGTTGGAGTATGATCTTAAAATTAATCCAATGAAGTTGATCAAGGGACAATGTTTGGTGAAGCTTATGGCAGAATCCAATTTGAATGCTCTCGAATCAATCTCATCGTTGCAGTTTCCGATGAAGAAGTGGTTGATTCTACACCTCAGGTATCACATATTTTCACTTCATCTCCTTGGTATTCGGACATTGTTTATGTACTTCAGCAATTGAATCCTTCGCCGGAAGTATTAAAGAGTAAGAGTAGATCATTAAATTTGAAAGCTCTAAAATATTGTATTATTAATGATGCATTATTTTGGAAAGATCCAGGAGGAGTCTTTTTGAATTTTCTAATTGAAAGAGAGGCAAAGGAGGTAATGAATGATTTTCACAAGGGAGATTGTGGTGGTCATCTCTTATGGAAGACCACAGTAAACAAAATATTGAGGGATGGATTTTATTGGCCGAGTTTATTTTTTGATGTTCATAAAACTCTCATGAGTTGCCATGAGTGTCAAATTTTTCAGGGAAAAAGGAAGTTGCTACCACTGCCCTTGCAACCCATTTCGGTTCAAGTACCCTTTTAGCAGTGGGGTCTTGATTTTATCATTGAGATTCACCCTTCATCTTCAGCTCAGCACAAGTGGATCTTGATAGCAACCGATTATTTCACAAAATGGATCGAGGCTATCCCTACCAGGCAGGCTACGGATACGGTAATCATTTAGTTTATTGAGTCTAATATTTTGTCACGGTTTGGTTGTCCGCAAAAAATAATCACAGATAATGCAGCTGCTTTTAAATCCAAAAGGATGATCGATTTCTGTGACAAGTATCATATAAGTCTCGGGAACTCAACAACATATTACTCACAAGGTAATGGGTTGGTCAAATCTTCCAATAAATCATTAGTAAACATCATCAAAATGTTGTTGGAAGACAATAAGAAGAATTGGCACAAGAAGTTGATCAATGCTCTATGGGTGGATAGAGTAAGCACTAAGAAATCCATAGGTATGTCACCTTTTTATTTGGTATATGGAGTGGATACTATTTTTTTTATTTCTCTTATTGTCTCGATAATGAAAATTTTGCAGGAAGTAGACAGTAAACCCAATGATATTCAGTGGAGAATCAATTAGATGATTCATTTGCAGCAATCCCGAGAGGAAGTATTTCAGAATACCACTAAGCTTCAAGATAAGATCAAAAATATATATGACATAAAAACGAAGGAAGACGATTTCAATGTGGGAAATATAGTTCTCCAATGGGATGCCAAGAAAGAGGAGAAAGGAAAGCATGGAAAGTTTGAAAACTTGTGGAAAGGACCTTTCAGAGGGAAGAATTCCTTTGTGTTGGAAGAACTTGATGGACAAGATTTTTCAGGAGGACCAGTCAATGGTAGGATCCTCAAGCACTGCCTCACCTGATTGTTCAAAAATTTCTCATTTTCATTATATATACCAGTTTATTTTGATGCCAAAGTGAGAAGGAGTGGTGAGGGAAGCTTGAAGCTAAGGCGAAGGCCATAAGGTTTCTTTGATCAGATGTTGTTTCAAAGATTTTTTTCAGTTCATTTTAATTTGTTAATTCATTTTAGTTTGTCAAGTCATTTCATGTTTTTCAAATTATTTCAGTCTCGAGTCTTGATTTTTATTTTTGACTCCATGCCCAATGGATAAGGCTACTTGTTTTATGGTGTTCTTGACATCTTCTAAGGAGCTTCCATCCCCAACTGGAGCCAATTTTATTGTATGTCAGTCCTGTCAGTCACCTATGATCAAATTATGCTCTTTCATATGGTTGATAAGGTCCTAGGGCAAATTTTTATAGTTTAAATAGGTTTTCAAATAAAAATTTGATCATTGGTTAGTCATCTAGGTAATTACTACTCCTTTCATTCTCATGGTCAATAAACATCATCATGGTCAGGTCATTATTCTTTGAAAGAGTGTCTTGGTCATCTTGGTCATCATTCTGCTTATCTTTCCATATAGTGTCATCATTAGGTCATATTGTCAAAAAGTCATGTAAAAAGGTCATGTCATTACCTAAGTCAACATTAGAGGGAGTAGTAATAGAGAAAAGTATTCTATAATTATCTCTAAAAATGCATGTTTATCTTTATTGAGATGTAACTATGTATCATAAGGTTTGAAGCTACAGTACACAAGCAATCAAGTCAATTTGTGAAAAGACAAGGTGGGGCCACATCACCACCTAAGAGAAAATCGACCCTCCAACCTATAAGAAGACTAAAAAATCACATATTTTGCTCACTTCTCTCTCACAAGACATCTATCCACCATCAAATTGCATCCCAGCCCTTAGAGAAACCAAACTTCTCCTTGAAAAGCTGAATTTCCCTGTTGCGATGCGCTTTTCTCAGCTGCGTTGTGCTTTTCTCCAAGTTGTTGTGTTTTTCTACAGGAAGCAAAATATTCCTTCTCTAAGGGTTTCTTCATCAGCTACAGGTTCCAACTCATCAAAAACAAGTAATTGGGTTAGATTTTTCCCTCATCTACCTCTCTCTAGCTTCATTTCATGCTTGAAAGCTAAGAAAATCACCCTCTCCTAGGATTTGCTGCATTTTTGGTCTCATAGTGTCTTTGGTTCGTTTACTGAGAAAAACCCTAAAATTCATGCTCATATACCCTCCCTCACCTTCAATACACTTTCCCTCATCCCTTTCCCTCATTTTCTTGATTTCCCTACAAACCCTAGCATACACTACACTTTCATAGGTTAGGACTTTGTTTTTCATTTTTATACCCTTTCCCCTCACTCATTTCCCAAAATTCCACCTCGCTACACTCCCTAACATATATCCCTGTCCCCCTAAATTTTCCCAAGAATTTAGGCACCCTCAAACCCCTTCATCTCCCTCCATTCCTAAAACTGCCCCAAATCCCCTATTTTCCTAAACTAAACCCTAATTCCCCTTCCTAGTGAGCTAAGGTTTCACATGGATTCAGCGACCACTAATCAGAGGAAGCATAAAGGAGGTCAAATCATCAGATATGAACCCACCAGAGTACAAGATATCATGGCTTCACCATTTCTCAAGAAGTCATTCTAGGATGCAGATTGCCTTGTTTTTTGCCAAAAGATTGAAGAATTGGGTTTCAATGATAAATTAACAAGCACCTTTGCTATAAGTCTAAGGAGGGATAAGGAAACTATTGTAGGGGTTTTTTTTACTATTTCATCAGAGGCCATCGCCATAGCCACTAGGATCCCAAACCATGGAGAACTTTGGTTCAAAAGGAGAGACCTAGATATTGAAAATTATAAGATGTTGTCGAAGCCTCCATACAAAGTTTCTCCAAAGCATATTTTTTCTTTCAGACACTTGCTTGATAAGTATGCCCCTATCATGAAGATGATCATGAAATATTTTACATGTGAGGGTATGTTTTCAAGGATATATTAGTACCATGTTAGATTACTAATGCATTTCACAGGTGTTAAAGCTCTTAACCTACCTCACTACCTCTACAGAAGCTTGGTCAAAATGGCAGAAAAAGTACATAGTAAAGGGAAATATCATCATGCAAGCTAGTTCCATCATGGCTTGGTGAAAATCATTGTTTTCCATGAGCTTACATAGGTTAAATTGTCTTGGTAGGCATTCATGCAGTCAGCCTCACTTTTGCCTACTCCAATTCAATCAAGCAGTCAGTCTACACCTTTGACATCACCAAGACAACAAGAAGTGGGTTCCACAAGCAAACTTGTAACAAGGACACCTAGGGCTGAGGTAACTAAAACATATACCATAGAAAAGAGGTTGATTTTTTCTCCTGGCAGTGTGGAAAGGGCTCAACCTACATTAGTGGAAAAAGAGACATCAACATGAGGCACCATTGAAGGAGGAAGAACATGTACATTTTGACATTAACATGGAAGACCTAGAGATGCATGAGGAGGAAAAGTCACCAAAGTAGATTATAAAAGAGAGAAGCTGAAATTAGAGACCTCAAGGACAAACTATCAAAGGCAAACTTTATGATTACATTTCTTCAACAAGAGAACAGGCAACTCCAAGTAAAACAACTTTTGCCTAGAAAACCCAAGGCAGATTTGGAGAAGGAGGATGGAAAAGGTAAATGAGTGATTGATGTTGATGAGCTTGAGGATCAGGAAGAGAAAATAAAACCAAGGAGGCCAAGAACAAGAGGTATCAAGAGGCGGGAAGAGCAAGAAACTAAACCATCTCCATCACTAGGTCAAGAGGATTTTGATGATTTGATTGCAGCATTAATTGAGCAAGATAAGGAATTTTGGCTTGACAAGGTAAATTGTCACTTGGAGAAGCTTCTTAAGAATCCAATAGGAACAACAAGCTCCAAAGTCACATGTCCATGCAGTATTTCACCAGAAACAAGATTTCTCAAATCAGGATCAATAGCTTGAAAAGGAAATTGAGGAAAACCTTAATTAAGCAAAAGAAGAAGGATAAACTTGATTTGTTGGTTGAGACATATCTCATTGCCTAACACATCATTTTCAAACTTCAAGGGGCAATTTTGGACCATTTTTTAACACATTTTTGGAAAATTTTAAATTTTGGTGACTTTTGGCTAAAATAGAAAAACAGAGTCAACCAAAAGTGCAATGCCAACTTTTCCCTGGGGGATCCAAATCACCAAAACTATACATGCTTAGATATATTATGACCCACACATGTCAGATATCTGGTTTTTATGCCATGTCAGCCTTCTGGGTGGGAGAAAAATGCAAAAAACATACTCAAAAACCACTTTTTGCCACTGTTTTCACCCTGGCACTGCGCTTTTGGAGTAACCTTGGGAGAATCCATTTTTATCAGCCTTGGATAGGCCATTTTGCTTGCTTAAGGACTCTATGGATAAATAGACATCCTAAGATTTCCAATGGTACCTTCATATCAACATTTGGAGCACAAGAAGTCACTCAAAATTTCCCTGCAAGTTGGCACTGCGCTTTTCCCATATGACGCTGTGCTTTTCCCTTAATGTTCTGCGCTTTTCCCTGGAGATCAATTTTTTTAGTTTTATCAGTGATAATCGGTTCCCAATTATGTAATTTCTCTTTATTTGAGTTGACATGATGTATATGAATGTAATTGAGCATTTTAATGTAATTTTGATGTAATTATGAAGGTCGTTTATGATAGAAAGGTCAGTCAAAGGCTAAAAGGAGAGTTTGTTTTAACCTCCCTAGTCTTAGGTTTGGTTAGAGTGATTGTGTAAACTATTCCTATCTTGAGGGATTCGGCCCTTGAGAGAGGGTAAGATGGTTTTTTGTATATATGTATCTATTTTTCAATCAAATTCAAGGTTAGACATCTGAGAGTAGAAGGCTTGGAGCTTTGTGTACAATTTATTTTTGCAAAAATACATGACCAGTTGCAGATATTATATAAGGATTCATGTGGTATGATTTTGTGGCAGTGTTTTTCTTCTGTAATTCACTCTTATGAATGGCTATTCCATCTTATTTTCATATCTTTGCTTTTAGTGATCTTCCTATAATATGTAAACAAAATTCTTTAAGCTTATGCTTTGTTTTGGTAGGAATTTCATGTTTATATTTTTCATCTTCTGATAAATGAAATCGTGTTTGTCATGCTCATTTTGAACCTTTGATTTTCCACTCTACACTACAATTGGCAATCTCAAAGTGCCAATGAACATACCTTTCATGCCCCTTTGTATCCCTGTAACTGAAATCATTTAGATCCGACCTAGTTTCCTTGGCCTCTCCTCCTAATCCAACAAAAACCCCAAATTTCAAAACCCTAGAGCTCAATATCTAGCCTGATATATTTTTACCCTCTTCAGTTAGCTTTTGGTTGTAATATCACAGAGAGAGCCCTCTCTAATTTGGTAAAGACGACATTTCCATAGCTTTTACCAGTTTACTAGAAGCGTTTAAAGTTTTTTTTGGGGTGTTGTTGATGTAGAAACCCATGTTTTTGTTGATGTAGCCATTCCTTTTGTGTTATCACTGTAAGGGGCACTACATCAAGTAGGACTATAGCTATCTGTGCATTTCTATTTTTTTTCCTTGACTAGATTGTCCATCTCTACTTCCATGTCAAATATCTGTGCATTTTGTTCCATAATTAAACTTAGCATATCTTCTTTTTGGCTTTCTGTCTCCCCCATTTCTTTAGTTTTTGGATCCTCAGTTGCTGACAATTTCAATTATTTTTCTAGTTTTTCTATGTCAACATTCTTCTTTTTAATTATTTATTCCACTACCTTAACATTACTTGGGTCCTATCCAATTTTTATGACCAAGTCTTCCAAGGATTTTATCTTATTATCCTTTGCGAAAGAAGAAATATTTTCAATCTTCAATTTGGATTGGATATTGGTGAGGGATACTTGCAATTTGGAAGTAGTCATTGCAATGTTTTTCAATGTAGCACATATCATTTCCCCTGTCTACCTGTGCATATCTATCTGATCAATAGGATGGGTATCCTTTGCATCAAATTAAAATGTAGTCTTCTTGTAATCATCTGTTGATTTAGGATGGGGGGCCTGTGCCTACAAGAATGCCATTTGAATTCTTCCCTTCTCGGTGTTGAAGGCTGACAAGAGCCTATGTTGGGTTGTGGTAGTTTGTTTCCAGAACTGAGCATAAGTGTTGACTTTTAGAAGCTCATTTTTCTGCTTTATATCCTTATATTTATCAAAGATACTTGTCTTTGTTTGTCCCTGAATTAATTATGATGTTTGAGATGAGTCTGGATTACCTTGTGAAACTGAAGATGCTATCTGACTTTGCTGAAGAGTGTGGACCCTTCAATACTATAGTAGCTCAGCCCTTCCCCCTCTTTCAAAAAATATGTTTTAGGATTTGTCTTTGCTTTCTTCCTGTAAACCTTGAATTCTTTGGCTAAAATCTTTGTGACTTAAGGAGATTCTTCTTCTCTTGGTCTTTTCTCAGATTTTTCCTGAGGTGTGGGAGTCTATGAAGTAGCTGTAGAAATAATTTTCTCCTTCGCTTCTTGTAAAGTATTTTCAACCCATTCATCTAAGTTCATGTAATTTTCAATTTCAGGCCTTTGAGTGTGAACATATGGAGTGGTTTTATATTCCACTCTTAGTTTGGAAATTATACCAAATGGGTCATATGACCAAGTGAAACTCAACGGGATCATCTGCTTTAGGAAGGTATCTGCCTCCTCACCCGTTGTCCTATTGTTGCAAATAAAAGGTCCTATCTGAATCTTCATTTTGAATTGTGATTTCTTCTTGGCCGAGACGTAATGAACTTCATCTGATTGTATCATTTTCCTGATGTAATCCAATGAAAAAATTCTCATTGGGACATATCTAGGCAGCTTGCAGGGTGGCAGCTCACACCCATATACTCTTATTTCAGTATAATTTTGGTACAAGTACCAGTCACCTTTCTTGACCTATTCACTGAGGTGTAAAATCTTCTGAATTTTTGCACTAACCCTGGGTTCTCCATCACTACTCAAAAAACATGTATCTTGATCGATGAACCGATCAATTAAATCTTTGAAGCAGTATTCCTCTGAATTCCTTCTCACCAAGGAAGTCCAAAAAATAACTGAGTGTGGATTTCCCTGTTCATTCAACTTTTTTACTACAAATGGAAACTTGTCTGCTTGAGAAAATAGAAACATATAAACCAAAATGAAGGCATATTTGAACATTCTTTCAGTTTGAAACTTAAGAAATTGTTAATGAATTCTATCAGAAAGAAACTAGATGAAATTTAAAATCATTGAGGGCTTTTCTTCAGTGGAGAAAATGGACATAAAACCTAGAATAGGTTCATCTATCTTAGTAAACATGAGAGTAGGGAAATTATTTGCTTAGCTTTGTCTGGAAAAATGGAGGAGGGATATGGTGGATTCTTCTTTGGTAACTAGGAATCTTCAGGTAGGAAAATTTCAAAAATATTGGATCTTTGGAAAAATCTTAGCTTTTGATATAATTAATTTAAGGCTTCTACTGAGAAAGGAGTGGTGGAGTCATTCTGAGGGATCCGAAACATTTGGTCAATTGTTTGAGGGGTAATTGTAAACATAATTTCACCATTGTGGGCTACAATTCCTCTCTGAGTTGGTAAATATACATCTTGGCATTTGAGGACAATTCCAGTGAAATAAAGAGTTTGGGGAAACATGTACAGGGGTAGATTGGATTCCTAGAGCCCAAAATCATCGCTCTGGTCATGGAAATTGTCTTTCAGCCAATTGTGTAATTCAGATAAATCGAATTCACACTTTGGCTCTGAGATTTTGTAATCTCGATCAACCAAAGGGATGTGATCAATATCAATTGGTAGTGGAATCATAGGATTATCAAAATTATTGTTGTTCTTACCCTTTGGAGCCATTTTCAGGAGATTTAAGTAATGGGAAAAGGTTGAACTGTGGTGTAGTTTACCTGGGAAATTGGTTGATTGTCGAGGTTTGTGATGATAGTGATGTTCACACAGCGGTACCCTGGATCTATGTTCAATGTTAGGACAATTCGACTTTGCAAGGTGAAATTGAGAAATTGTAGAGAAGATTTAGTGGGATCATATAAAAAAAAAAAAAAAAAACAATGTAACAGTTGAGGATGACAGGCTTTTATGGTTATGGATAAATCTATTGGAGGCACGGGACCGTTGGGAGGTTTTAATGGTAATTTTAGGATAGGATTAAATGTATAACGAATAGGTGTCGCGGAGGGATTGGTGATGTGGGCGCGGGGAGAGGGAGGCGGGAAAGAAGAGTGGTTAGGCAGTTTTTGGAGGAGGGTGGGTGGTATATGCACACAAACCCTAATTTATTTTCAATGTAAAAAATGTTTTTTATTTCTAGTGGAATTTGAATTTTCTCACTTTTACACTTGTTTTTTCTTTTGATGGGGTCCTTTTCCTAATTTTTTTATTTTCATTCTTTTATGTACCCTCTTTTCATTATATATGTGTGTGTGTGTGTGTGTGTGGAAATCATTTGGAGAATGAAATATTATTTACAATATCATCATATGAAAATCAATAGTCATCAATTGATCATATGAATCATAGGACCCTAAAAAAATTGAACAAGGACAATGTGCTGCCATTTTGCCTCAAGTATTCAATCACCTTAAGTAGGTCACCCCCCATAAAACCATAGCATACCAAATAAAATTCTATTGAGATCCCATCTAGGCCTAGGATATTGTCCTTTCAGAAAATATTGAGGACAAATTCCAGCTCGCCTTTTGTAGTTTTTGTCATCAAAACATTATTTCTTTCATCATCAACAAATTTCAAGAGGCATGTCAATTATAGAATTTTTTCAATGTTTACTCTATTATTCTGATTGAAATTATACTTGAAGTAAGAGAAACCTTCCTCATAAATACCATTGAAAGATGAGATATATAAACCTTCTGATGTTTTTATCACCTAGATGGTATTAATGTCCCTTTTGTGGTTTGCAATTCCGTGGAAGAATTTTGTGTTGTCATCTCCCACCCAAAGCCATAATGCTCTACTTTTTAATATCTACTCTTGTTCTTTGACCAGGGACATGGATCATTTTTTATCTTCTAAATATTTTAGTGAATATTTTTGTTCTTCAAAAAAAGTGGAAGGGTTTGACAAGTGTCGAGGCTCTAAAATTTTCCCTAATGTCTCTGCAAGGAGATGTTCATATAGGTGTTTTTGCTCTTGTGCTAAGGCATAAATTACCTTATTTTCTTTCTTTAGGTTCCTTTGGATTGAAGATGAGGAGAAACCATTATATTTTTGTTGTAGGGTACCGAAGAGTCCTTTATTTTATGCACAAGAGAAGTATGTTCCATCCAACGAGGATTGAGCTTGAAGGGCCCTAGAGGATTTTTTTTGTAGATTAAAAATCCAAGATTATGGGCCTATGGTCCCAATCTCCTCCCATAGAGGTATATTAATGAATATGGAGAATATGATCCAAGAGGGATTCAAATATAAGGAAACAATTTAGTCTCTTTGAGATATATGCCTCATTTATGCCATTGTTTGACCAAGTAGGGAGGAGTTTTACAAGGAATATACCAATCAAACCCATCACATCAATACTTTCCACCAAGAAATTTGCAAGAGAGTATAAGCGAGCCTTCAAGCCCCATATTTCTAAATGCTCCAGTGTGAAATTTAGGTCTCCTCCGAGAATTACCTGCCTTTAAAGGAAGCATTGGAGATTGAAAATCCACCCCCATAACAACTTCTTGTTAGAATAGGGGCTATAGAACGGTGAAGACTAGATTCTTGTCTCTTGATTTAAAGGTGATCATCGAGCAAGAATTAAATTTCCAAGCATAAGAACATAAAAGGAGACTACCCATCCAACCTATAATCAGGCCAGTGGAGGGCCCAAAAGCATTAGTATAGTGAAAGGACCAATTTGGGAGAAAGTGGCTCGAGATATGTGAGGATTTTGAGTCCTCCAACATATTTTCCTCAATGAAGATAATGGGGGGGGGGGGTGGGGGGTTGAGAGATAAGGTGTTTGGAGGCCAATATTTTTAATGATATGGCCAAACCCCTGATGTTTAAAGAGATGATTTTTATTTTGCAACTTTTGTTGAGGGAGTTGGTTTGAGGACCCCAAAAATAGTCTTTTATTTTCATTATTGAATTTATGAGGAGGCTTGCTTCAAATCCATATATAGAAAAGTTATTTGTCCTCATCGATGACCACCTAAAATTGATTTCCCGGACAAGGGGGAAAGAGACATGTGAATATAAGACATATTTAGAGAATGTCAGGAGAGAGAGGAGGGGAGGAAGAAGAGGGTGGAATAGAGTGAAAAAATAAAAAGGAGGGGAAGGGTGTGGGGACAAAGAAGCATGGTAGCTTCACAAGAGGGTAAAGATTGAGATTTGTAATGGAAACTAAACCATTACATAAATTTTAATCAAACAACGACTTAAAAGAGGGGGGGAGGGAGGAGGGGGGAAACCAAGTGCATACTCGTAGAGGCTAAAGGTTAGATTTTCATGGTTGGAGGCACATTTCACTCCAAAGTAGAAGACGGTAAATCCTTTGGAGGAGTTGAGGGAGCAATAGATATCATAACCACTATTGTAGAGGACATGCTTGTAGTGATTTGGGGCATATCTGAAATAAGAAAAAGAGAAGGCATCTGGGGAGACTCTTCCACTTTAACTTATGGGGATAATTTTTTAATCCATTAGCTCATGATTTTACCATGCTTGTAGTTCTCTTCGAGGTGGCCATAACAATTATAATAACCACATTAAAATGGGATACCCTGATAATCGAGGGTTTGTGGTAGAGATTCCCATGTTGATTGTAATAGCACCTGAGAGGCCCGAAGCTAGATTTAAGCCCACCAAAATCCGTGCCATCGCCATATCATGAGAGGTTTTGTAAGAGTAGTTCATTTCATGAAAAAAACTAAGAATGTTCCCAATCTATTGGAAAACCTCTTCAGACCAGAACAAGAGAGGGAGGTCGGGGAGGCAAACCCAAATAGGTGTTACAAAGATATTTTCCTTACGAGCATTGAAATCCATTGATCATTTCTTTAAAAAGAGGGCTTAAGAACCCTAGCTCGACCGTTTCTATAGAATTGTTCCAACATCATCTTCTAATTTTAGTATCCATCCTAACCAACCTTTTGCAAGAATAAGGAAGTGCGGAGAATAGGCCAGATTGGTCAAGATTTGTTTTGGTGTCCAAGTCTGCAACACATCCATGGCCATTTTCTCGCTAGAAAACCACCCAATTATTGTTGTTTTCTCCATCACCAAAATGTTGTTAAGTTGAATGTACTCCCCCAAAATAAGAGGGGGCCAAGAGGGGGCCAACACAACCCTATCCATTTCATGATTGCTCCAAATGATTTTACCTGACATGGGATTTGACATCCCCATAGTTGAGACTTGATAACATGTTGTAGAGAGTAAAGGAGGGGGGGATGAAAAAATTTGGATGCCTTCCAAAGGGTCCTCCAAGAAGTCCAATGACTCATTATCCATTTATAAATTCAACATATTATATTGAAAGGATAAATATTTTCCCAACTATCTAAACTAAATCCAACTAAAGAAAAAAAAAATCATATTTTTAAATAACATTCTTAATATATTTTTACTTGCTTAAAAAACACTCTAATCCAAATTTGTTTCTGAGGAGAAAATTTCAATTTTATTCAAGGAGAAACAAGGAACAAATTACATTTTATAGATGTTGAAAGCATTGATTCATATCATCCTTTCGACTAATGAGCAATATAAAGAAAAAGTGTAAAAAATTACATAAATTATGTCGTAGTTAAGTGTGATAAAAAGGTCACTAACAATTACTCTTTCCTTAGATTATGAATTGCAGAGGAGAAGAAAAAAAACACGATGTTTGACCTAGCTCTGGCTCACCCCCTTGGTGGTGCAGGATTTTTCTTAGGCTCTTGCTGAGGGCCTCCTATCCTTAGTCGCACCGGTTTCGGCCCACTGCACAGATGCGTTTGTTGGGTTGTCAAGGCTCTGTGCTAGGTGTTCTGTTTCCTCTTTGCTTTCTTGCACTCTGCTCGGGCTGGGCTGGCCATGACCATGGATGTGCCTGCCCAGGAGTCTCCCCTTATCGCAAACACTGTAACTTTTAACTCATTGGTGGCGGCAGCTCTGAATTTTAGTAAGCAGGGGGCGTCCAAGTTTGTCAAGCGCGTGGAAGAGATCCCTAAGATTGAGATATGTGTTCCCCAAGCCTTCTCCCGTGCTCTGCAGCTTGTGGACAGGGGGTTGATTGGCTAGCTCATGGGCCTATGGCCTTCCCCCTGAACGGTCAAAACTTGGGTTTTGAAGAACTAGAAACCTCTCATTAAACGAGAGGTTATCTCCTCTTTTTGTGGAAAATGCTTCTACAATTTTTATTTCGATAACAGGCTAGATAGGGATCTAGTTTTTCACACAGGCCCTTACTTCATGGGTTCCCAAAAGTTTTATTTTGACCGTTGGATTCTGATTTTTAACCCTTAAAGTGATGTACATTTCTCTGTTCTAGTTTGGGTGAAGTTGCCTTATCTTCCCCTCAACTGCTAGAAAAATGTGACGATCACGCTGATCGGGAACTCCTTGGGAAAGTATATTAATTTCTCTGAACTGAAGGATGGCCTCTTCTCTTGTGCTAGGAATTGTGTGGAAGTGGATATAGAGAAAGGTCTTCCAACTACTGTCAACCTCTGCATGGATATCTGGATGCATATGTGGGAAGTCGACTACGACCAACTGCCTTTTAAATGTACATTGTGCCATGAATATGGGAACTTTGCCAAAAACTGCTCCAAAATTCAGGAAGCCTCGGAAAAGTCCTCTAGAGACCCAAAATATCAACGAAAGCAAGTAAAAATAAGGAATAACTCACAATAAATGCATAATGGAGGCTCTCCTAAAGTCCCTTCAGATTCCCAAGGTGTTGGTTTGTCTCGACCTCCCCCCTCGGGTATGGAGTCGCAAGATCACCTTGGTCAGGGTCGGGAGAACCCCTTCAAGGTTTTGGGCTCTACTTTCGATATTTTTGGTGTTTCTCCCCCCCACCCCCACCCCCCCCCCCCCAAAACGCAACCAAAAGTCACATGATTGTGAGCTCCAGTCCGAAAAATTATAGTAGCTCAGAGGACTCTTTGAAAGAGGAAGAGGAACAGGATGGCTTCCAATAATCAAGGGAAGGTCCTAGGACATCAGTGCCTCTGAGCTTAGTGGAAGAGATCCCAGAAAGCACAAGGACAAAGAAATTAAATAGAAAAGGCAAAAGAGGAGGGAGAAAGACAAACAAATAAATAAGGCGGGAAAAAACGAAAAAAAAAAAGACAAAGAGTAGGGGTTCTAGCATACCATCCCTCATCAGCTAGAGGGAGAAGGGAACAAAGGAGGTGGGAAAAAACTAAATTCCATGGGCCCTAGCAAGGGGGCTAAAAATTCAAAAAATTTATTAGTGAATATAATCTCCTGGAACTATAGGGGACTTGGAACACGAAAAATAATAACATAAGTTAAATATCTTATCAAGAAAGAAAATATAGTCATCACTCCTTTATAGGAGACAAATATGGATGAGCGGACTCTACACTCATCCCATAATAATATTTGGAGCCGAAGCAACCTAGGGTAAGTCAACTCGAGAGGAGCTTCGGGAGGACTCTCTACAATGTGGAATATAGCGAAACTCCTACTAGAAAGTTCCACAAAATCTACTCATTGGATAACAACTTCCTTTAATATTATAGAGATGCAGCAAACTTTCAAAATCATCAATGTTTACATGTCCACCCATTTTTGAGAAAAACAAGAATGCTGGAAATCCTAGATGGAGCTTCAAGGAAGAGTATGGAGAAAGATGTATTCTAGGAGGAGACTTCAATACCATAATGAGTTGTCATTAGAAAGGGAGGGCACTACAATTTGGGATGTATTCTAGGAACATATGGAAGATCTGGTACTTTCATTGAACCTCTTTGATGTTAAACCGCATAAATTTCTCTATACCTAGACTAACAAAAGGGTAGGAGTGAGCCAAATTGCTACCAGGTTGGATAGATTTATCATCTCTGAAATTATCCTCACCCTGAATGTTTGCCTTTAATATTTTATCCTGCCATGGTTGGGTTCTCATCACCGCTCTATTAGCCTGCTTATAGCCCAGCCCTTGGATTTAGGCCATATCCCTTTTATATTCTCCCCCTTGTGGCTTGATTCACCTGACTTCTTAGATGTGGTTATCCACTCTTGGGCAGGGTGGATTGTTGGAAACTTGATCACCATTTGGGAATCCAAAATCCACAGGCAAATAAGAGATATTAAAAAATGGATTAAGGAAAAAAAATCTGGGAGATTTAGAAGCATCAAGGACACAGAAGAAAATCTAGCCTTGATACAAGGAAATATGGAAACATAGACGGTAAGTGTTTTGGATTTCCAAAAATAATTTGAGTCTTTCAAATCCCTCCATGCAAACCTTCGAAAGGAAGAAGTGTATTGGAGATTGAAATCAAGGAATAATTGGATGAGGGCGGGGGACATAAATACAATTTTTTTCCACAAACAAGCCAAGTTCATAGAATAAAAAAACAATATAACTCAAATAAACCATGGAGGGAACATCATTAAGAATTTTGAAGAAATCAAGAGAGTGGCAATCGAGCATTTTGGAAACTTGTACACAGGGGATCCCTCTGGGGATAGCGAATATGAGGACTTCTTCCTTGAAACCATCCCAAAGGTAATTGCGAAGGAAATGAACGCAAACCTGGCTCTTCCTCCATTAGTTAAGGAAATCAAAAGGGTGGTATTCTCCTTTCCCCTGACAAGGCCCCAGGTCCAAACGGGTTCACGGCCAAATTATTCCAATTATTTTGGGAAGTGATACAGAAGGATATGTGCCATACAGTGGGCTACTCATTCAAGAGATTTGTAATGGGGGGTGGTATCAACTCTTAGAGGATGTGCCCCCGTCGACCGCTCTATTGATGACAAGTAGAGTTGGAAAAAGGACAACTACACAGTAAAGGGGGCTATGTGCATCTTCTTTTCCAATCACAGGTACCACCTAAAGCCTCAATTTGGAATCAAATATAGAAACCAAATTTTATTCCAAAAGTAATTTTTTTTGCTAGATACTATCATTTAAGAAAATTCTTACAGCAGATAATCTCCAAAAACGAGGGGAAATTGGCCCCTCAAGATGTGTTGAGAATTTAATAGGGAAATGTTTAATTCAATCCTCTTACTTGATAATTTCTTGTGATATACTGGTTATGCTCTGTTTACTTAGATCTTATCTTAGTTAGCGCTTATTATGTCTTTCAGCAATTTAATTATCAAAACACAAGACGCACAAAGTTTAGGCTCTTCAAGCGAGGGCCACAACCTCTCCCTCTTGGAGAGGAAAACATGAAAGTAATTCTTCTTACAGATCTTCAATTGATAAGTACCATAACCATGAAATAAACCCTTGACACCAGTATGCCTCCAAGACCTTGTCAGTGCTCTATCTAGGCTCCTTATGCTGACCTCCTTTTCTGCACCATACTGCACTAGTACTAGGGAAACTCGGTCCCTAGTTTAGCATCCCTAACTGATGTGCTTCTCTTTTATTCTTCTATGGTCTGATATAGGCCTCCAATAAACTCTTCCTTGGTCTTCTTATTATACACAAGATACCCTAGACTGAGATCACTTGTCTTGTTGTAGGGTATTTTATTTACGATGTATACTTCCTTCTTTCCAAGATGTCTGAAGTGTATTAGCCCAAGACTAAGATCACTTGTATACCTTACAACTCTTCTTATCCTTTCTATCTTGACTTCCTTCTACACACTTTTTTACATACTTGATTATATCCCTATATCCTCGGCCTTCCTGAAGTGACCACATAGATACGACGTAGGTATATACTCAAGACAAAGAGTACTTATTACTGTGCTTGTATTATGAACCTTATTCGGTGAATTGCCTCCTTCTTATGCACCCAGAAAAACTCTCCTTTTTGCACTGTAATCTCAGAACATGACCAAATTGTTGGTAACCAAATGAGGCCGCAATCCCTCCTTTATATAGGGATTGTCTCCCTCTTTTAGGCCGACATGAAAATTTGATAGTGAGCCAACTTGTTCAAGGATATCTTCCAGCATCTTCTAGGCTGACATGTTCAAGGGTATATCAATCACATTTGAGTTGACTTCAAAGAGCACTTTGAAAAGCTCTTGAGGAACACCTTTTACATAAATAATTTGTCTTTTAAAAGTGTAATAACACATCATATTCATGACTCTAAATTATACATTTATGACAATATAACAAACCCCTAAAGACATCAGGAAGAAGTCTTTGACTTATAATAAAAACTCCTTCCTCATGAAATCCATGATGCAAGTATTACAAAATAAATTTTATTATCTTTGTCTTCTTCATTACATAAATTCATAATTACAAGTCATCATGAAGACTGAACCTGGTTACACTTTTCAACTCTCCCTCTTAACTAGGGAGGTATTCATAATGGTACATTCTCACTCTCACTCTGAAGAATCTCATGAGAAGAATCCGATTGGTAATCCCATCTGTATAGCATCATATTAACCAAAATTGTCATAGTGCGATTGAAAAGTACCATAACCATGAAATAAACCCTTGACACCAGTATGCCTCCAAGACCATGTCAGTGCTTTGTCTACGCTCCTTATGCTGACCTCCTTTTCTGCACCATACTGTACTAGTACTAGGGAAACCTGATCCTATTTTAGCAGCCCTAACTGATGTGCTTCTATTTGATTCTTCTATGGTCAGATCTCGGCCTCCAGTAAACTCTTCCTTGGTCTTCTTATTATACCCAAGATACCCTAGAGTAAGATCACTTGTCTTGTTGTAGGGTCTTTTATTTACGTTGTATACTTCCTTCTTTCCGAGATGCCCAAAGTGTATTAGCCCAAGACGAAGATCACTTGCATGCCTTACAATTCTTCTTATCCTTGCTATCTTGAATTCCTTCTAAGCAATGTTTTATATACTTGATTATAGTCCTATATCCTCAACCTTCCTGAAGTGACCACATAGATTCAAGGTAGGTACATACTCGAGACAAAGAGAGCTTGTTACTGCGCTTGTATTGTGATCCTTATTCACTAAATTTCCTCCTTCTTATGCACCCATAAACACTCTCCTTTTCGCGTTGTAATGTCAGAACTGACCGAATTTTTGGTGACCAAATGAGGCCGCAATCCCTCCTTTATATAGGGATTGTCTCCCTCTTCTAGGCTGACATGACAATCTGATGGTGAGCTGAATTTTTCAAGGATATCTTCCAGCATCTTCTAGGCCAACATGTTCAAGGGTATATCAATCACATTTGAGCCGACTTCAAAGAGCACTTTGACTAGGTCTTGAGGCACACCTTTTACATACATAATTTGTCTTTTACAAGTGTAACAACACTTCATATTCATGACTCAAAATTATACATTTATGAAAATATAACAAACCCCTATAGACATCAAGAAGAAGTCTTTGACCTATAATAAAAACTCCTTCCTCATGAAATCCATGATGCAAGTATTACAAAATACATTTTATTTTCTTTGTCTTTTTCATTACATAAATTCATAATTACAAGTCATTATGAAGACCGAACCTAGTTACACTTTTCAACACACCCTATTAACTAGGGAGGTAATCATAATGGTACACTGTCATCTAAATTTGAATAATCTCATAAGAAGAATCTAATTGGTAATCCCATCTTTATAGCATCATATTGACCAACATTGTCATAGTATAAGGCCTTAACAAACAACTCTATCTATTCATGAGATTTTTGAGCTACAATGCTTGCGAGACCAATGATGAGTATGCCCCCTCATCATTGTCTCTCTTGGATCATATCCCACCTGGGTTCATTCACGATATGTCCACCTGGACTATTCTTAGTGTTGGATTCCTATTCGTCAAAGAATATCTGTCCTTCCATGACTACTCTTTCCTTGGATGCCCTAATACATCTGTTTAGTCAATTTAATGTCTTAAATTTCTATCATAAATTATCAACCGGAGTTAGTAATCTTATGAAGTGCAGGTGCACTATATATGTTAGAAGCCTTTCTTTCTTAATTCATTGTGTTAGTTTTATATTTTGTTTTTTGGATTTTGTATTTTATCTTAAATGTTTAAATGAAATGGGGAAACTAAGAACTAAAGTATGAATTGAAATCTAAACTTATGATAAGAATTCTACTTTTGACTCTTTTTAAATGAATAATTGATTTCAAGAAAACTAGGAATGAGAAGAAAATTTAATCTATGTTGTATTTTTTTAGAGATTTTATATAAATGAAATAAAAAGCAAGAAAGTAACTATACCTAGAGAAGAATTTTAATGCTTGGAAAATAAACTCAAGAGGAAGAAAAAGAAATGTTTAATATTAATCTAAGAAAGGAAGTTGATCTATAAATTACTCTAAAGAAAAATATTCTAATGACTGAAAGAAAAATTTACAATAAGGAAGAAAAGGAAATGTTTATTTAAGAAGGAAAATTGATCTATAATGAATCTATGTTGCATAAAAAGAAATCAGTTTGAGTGATAAATCTTAACCATGTTATACTATTCTATGGCAGCAACTATAATGAATTTATCTCTAAAATATCTATCTAAATTACTTCTAAATTTTATTTTATTTTGGTAAGTTAGGCTAAACTATATTAGATCAAAAGAAAACTTTACATTGGTGATGGGCTGAAATCACAAGCAGTGATTAACCAATCCCATCCTTAGAGGCTTTCAAAATAGTGTAGGTTTGGGGTTGCCTCCTAGGAGGAAACCAACCCCTAAAAAGCATCAAACAATCGTTATTTACAAAGTGTGTCGTGACACATTTAAAAACAAAGATCTGTAATATGTGTTGAAATAACATAAAACATAAAAGAGCCGAACAACCGCAATGGCATGGTGTTCCTTCATCATACTCTGTATCAGGGTCCTCATCCTCGATGCAACATCCATATTCCTGTGCTATGGCCTCCTCCTCAACAGAAGGCACGCGCGGGGGCTTTGTATCAGGTGCACAGATGATAGGAGCGACTGGGTACTCAGCATCAGGAAATTTTGTTCAGACTCCATCTGAATCCATGATCCACACATCTGTATCCTCCTCTGGAGCTTCTTGGACCAGGTGAGGCTCAATTTTTCGAGGAGTGGGTTTCTCATAATACACAATGGTGGACTTCCTGGGCCCTCTTCTGCCCATCTGATTCTCTGGAGTTGGGGCGTTCTCAACCTGGGTGCGCTCAGTCCTTTGTGGTGCATCCCTGTCATGGCTACTAAAAGAGGATCCTTCAATAGAATCCAAACTTTGGTCATGGTCGCGTTAATAGCGACCCGAGAATGCACCTCTTTGGCTGCCCCTGATAGTCTTTTAGCGCTGACACGGAGCCATGGAGTGCTTAACGAACAGAGAGGATGTGACTGGTCTAAAAGCGGTGAAGTGCACAACAAAAGATCACGCAACATAGAAGCATAGCGGGGGGGGGGGGGGGGGTACGCGACAGGGGGTTATGCAGCAGGGAGGCGTGCAAAAGGGGGGTGCGCAGCAAGGGAGCCCTCCTCAGAAAGCGCGAAGCGGGATGAAACCAAAGAAGCAGGGAAATCCAGAGGTGGGCCCGCAACCAGGGGGGATGCCACGGGGGGCCCGCAGCCAAGCGGGACACTGCGAGGGGCGCGCAACCTGGGGGGATTCAGCAGGAAAAGCCCTATGTCGACTAGCACCATTAAGGTGGCGCGCGAGAGGGTGAGCACGTAGTAGGGGGAGCGCGCAGGAAGACTAAAGCAGCAGCGGAATGGAAAGGGAGGAGTCGGAAGGCTTTGGAGGCCGACTAGAGCAGCGAAGGGATGACAGAGTGAGGAGAGACCGCGTCTTTTTAAGAACTATGGCATGAGCGTAGATGTTGTGCGATTTTGTGGCACACTCGCCTATGTGAGTTGGGACAGGTCACTTGGGATGGCATGTGATTTAGAGTGTAAAAGAAGATCAGGTGCAGCACAATGCTCATGGGAATGATTGCTGAGAGGAGGTTCCACGTCAGGTTAGAGCTAGCTATGTAGGACATCGTCAGCCTGAGCATGGGAAGAACTGGCTTCGCACGTTCGCAACATGTCACCCACATCCTGGGAAACTTCTAAACCTATTTAATTGAAGGGTAAAACATCTAATTAAATCATCTCTTAATCTGAACAAAACATTTAATCCTCTATATCTAAGTCTTAGCTACATATATCTCAAAACTTCCTTTTATCTACCAAATGAAATATCTGTCTAAATTAATCCTATGAAAACAGAGTATCTATTTAACTCTAATTATGTTCAAAAAACCATCTATTTTGATCTAAATTCTACCAATAGAAATATCAAACCAACTGTATTAAATCTAAGTGATTATGCTAAGTAAATTAAAAAATAATTGAAATGAGAAAATAAAACAGAATTTTTATCTATTGTGTAAAACTAGAATGCAAATTTGATTTATGAAACGAAAAATGAAACATGTATTTATTGTGCGAGAGAATGCGAGAAAGGCTTCATTCCATGAAATGTAAAGGTTAACAGAATTATGATATCAGGATATTTCATGAAAGCAAAGAAAATTGGAGCATTCAACTATGCAAAAGAACACAACATTTAACTATGAAAAACACAGTAATTAACTTATGCAGAAAGTGGAAGAATTAAACTAAAAAACAACAAAATTTTAAACTACTAAACCTCTTTTGTGGAGGGGCCCTCTGCAACAGAACAATTCTAAATTCACTTGTGACTAATTACGCATCGGTGGCCTTGAACACGCCTTCTCCATGAATTGATAAAAACAGGGTTTGAATGTGTAACAGTATTACAGTAAAAAATTAAGCTTCTCTCCAATTAAAACAACCCAATATTTTTAACAGAGTCAAGTTTGACTGTTTGAGATGGTCTCGCCTAAAAAAGATTAATTAAACTAGGAATAGAATTCTAAGAAGAATTGCAGTCTTCATAGCTTTCACGATCTGCTATGTGGAGAGAAAATCGTGAAGATTTCAACTTCTCGCTCGCTTGTCTCAACCCTCTGCTTAATTGATCCTTTGACCTTGATTTTAGGCATTATTTATCTCGATATTGGACATGTAATTAGGATAAAATCCATGTGTGGATCATTTCCAAACTACCCATGTGCTTCACTCCTCTATTTCTTCTTCGGAACTTCTCAAGCAATGTCGGTAGCTGTAGAAATGGAGATTAGCTACAGAATTGCATGAATTCTGTAACTAAATACAAAATTTATTCAAATAATAAGAAACATTAAAATATAAAAGAAAGATCATTCAAATACCTTCTCAGACTGGAAATGTACCAATTAACACTGATTGAGCTTATGGATTTTTTCAAAAAGTAAGGAAAAGTGGTGAGATAGATGTAAAAAATAGAGACAGTCTTGAGGCTCAACATACCCCCACTACGAGACCATTGCATGTCCTCATGCAATTTCAAAATTGTGAGTCTTCACCTCATCAGTGCATATGCTCTGACAATTCTGCTAGGACATCTAACTTCATATTCTGTCCTTTCTTTGAAGTCACTACTACTCTTGGTTTCTTCATTAGAAGTTTATACTTAAAATTTATAATTTGTCTATTCAAGTATATGTTCTTTTTCTTCAATTTCTTGTTCCTTTTTAACCATAACCCCAAATTTAGTAGAGTATTATCATTGATGGTTTTCTCAATTTGATTTTGAATCTTCAGAGTTTCATTTTCCTGCTTTATATGCCTATTTAGTGTCTCTAGCTCAAAAATTTCTTGTTTTAAAGTATTCACTAGAGGTTCTTGTGGACTAGAATGTTTTTCCTCAAGATTTATGTCTTTTCTACATTTCTTCTTTCTAAAGACTCAATGTAATCATAAATCTCTTGCTGAATTGGATCAATATCTGGAGTTCTTCTACTTGGATCCTGTGTGGGAGAAGAAATAATAGGTGATGGTACCTCAAGATTTTCTTCCAAATCAACACGTTATGTTTCTTCTAGGAGTGGATTTTTGGCTGCTTTGCTAAGTTTGGAGCTTCTTCTTACTAGCTGTGGAATGTTCTAAGTTTATAATTTCTCTGTGTATATGACTTTTCCTTTTTCCTTCATGTTGCTTCCTTTCTATTTATCAATTTGTTTCTTGAGCTTTCCAAATAACTGTGCAATAGGAATTTCATCTTCTGATTGTGTTTGAGGTGGTTGTTCATCCACAGCAAGGTTCTCATATTTTCTCTTTCCGCCTCTTTTTCCTTTGTTATCACTAGGCTGCTTTTCTTCTTTTTCTTGAAAATGATTTCGGGTTAAGAAATCCTCCCAAGTATCTCCTATGCTCTTTAAATTAAAGTCAATAAGGATTTTTATCAATGTATGATGATACATTGTGTTATCTATGAACTGGATCCTCTCTTGAACCATCCTTGCCACCTTCCTTAAACTATTCAGTAAAAAATATGGAAGGTTTATCTCTTTATCTTCTAGAAAATTCATTAGTAACCTAACATGATAGAAGAACATACAACCAAACCTTCCTTCACAGGTAATAAATTTTTGAATTATCAAAAGCATGTTTCTCCATTTACCCTTAAGATTTGTGCTAGGAATCCCCTTCTTGAAAATACTTGTGTCCATACTTGGGTTTTTCATGAAGACTTTCCATTCTTCTCCATTGATTCCTTTGTTTTTGAACTATATTTCACCTGTGTTTGGAAGTCCGGTAGCTTCTGCCATTAAGGATTCTGTGATTGCAAATTTGATGTCACCGTTTTCGACCTCCACTCCGTCGAAGGCTCTAGCAAATTATTTCGTAACTTCCTTGTGAAACCCATCAAATTTCTTTATGAAGTTAAGTCATTGTGCTTTCTGCAGTATCTCCTTTAATTGTCGATACCCCTCCATGAATTTATTTCCTACATGTTATGTTCTTATAATCATACCCATATCTTGCCTAAAGTTTTAGCTTCAATATTGCTTACAATCATGAAACGGTAGAAACGTGCAGGTAAACAAGTGAATGAGCGAGGTTTTAGGAGCATGAGTGAGGTTTCGGCATGGGACATGACCGTTTAAATTATTAATGGATGAGATCATATTTGATCATTGAGGATATTATGATGTGGGTTTGTTAGTGAATCACAAGATTTAGATTTCGATTTGGCATAATCAGTTTTAATGATGACATTTTGAGCTGGCAGTATACAATCATCTAATATATATATATATATATATATCAATGTTTTTTAACCTTATTATTTAAGAAAATTTTGTATCATACCTTAGATATAGCTAAACTCTATTGTTTCTTCTTTGTATTGATTCCTCAAGTGTCCTTTAGTACATTCTTCAGTATGATCTTCAATCTTGTCTTCAGTTGTTTCTGTCAAAAATTCTTGTTCATATGTGTTGCAGAGGTGTATAAGAGCTGCAAAATGTTGTGAGAGTTGCAGAAATGCAACAATTTTGTAGCTAATCTTAATTTTTCTAAAAAAGAAAGGGAAATGCAAAGAATTTGGGATTTTTAGAATTGGAATGAAGAAAATATAAGATGTTAGAAATCAATTCTAATTTTAACCTTGTATTTTATGTATAAGGATGTCAATCAATGATTGGTTTTCATACTTGTACATTTTTTTTTTAATATATATATATATATATATTTATATATATATATATATATATATATATATATATATATATATATTTATTTATTTATTTATTTCCTTTTTTTTAAGATATGAAAAACAAAACAAAACAAAAAGACTAAGTTGGGGGAGAAGAAAGATTCTTCTTCACCAATTTCATATCAGCATTATCTTGAAATTTGTTGACAAACTCCTCTTTTTTCGGTGGCTTATGACATACCTTTAGTCGATGTCCATTTACAAGAAGAGGAACCTTTTCTTTATCGATATTCCTAATCCTAACTGCTCCATTATCAAAGACTCTTTCAATCTCATAAGGCCCAATCCAATGAGTTTGAAATTTCCCTTCGAAGTCTTTAAAATTTGAGTCATATAGAAGTGCCCAATCTCCTGCCTGGAATTTTCTTTCTTTTATGTATTTGTCATGCCATCTGGATCTTTGTTGCTGAACTAGGCTGCTCTTTTGAACTGCATCTTTCCTTATCTCATCAAGCTCATTGAGTTGTTCCATTCTATGCTTTTGAGCGTTTGACAAGTCAAGTCCCAATTTGACTCTTGTTTTGAAGGTTCTGATTTGGAACTCTATTGGAAATAAGACTTGCTTTCCATAAACAATTTCATAGGGAATATGTCATGTTGTATTTCTCCATGTAGTCTGATAGGCCCGTAAAGATTCAGTAAGTCCTTCTGCCCAATCCTTTATATGTTTATAGTCTTTGTGAGGATTGCTTCAAACACTTTATTGGTAGACTCCACTTGTCCATTTTCCTATGGATGGTATGGAGTATAATTTTTGTGCTTGATTTTATATCCTTTCACGATATTTTGCACAATTCTGGATGTAAACTGAGTTCCCTGATCTATCACAATTTCCCTTGGGACACCAAAACGAGTAAAAATATCCTAAAAAAGAAATGAGACTACAACATTTTCATTAGCAAAAGAAAGTGTTTTAGCTTCTACCCATTTAGTGACATAATCACTGCATACAAGAATATACATCTTTTATCTTGATGGAGAATTGATTGGTCCAACAAAATCCAGAGCCCATTTTTCAAAGGGTTCGATGAGTACCTGTGGTTGTAAGGGAATTTCATGTTCCCCATTCTCTGACAACTGTCACATCTTTTAACATACTCCTTGGCATATTTGAAAAGGAAAGGCCAATAATATCTTAAAATACGGATTTTATAAGCAGTCCTTTTATCAACAAAGTGTCCTCCACATGGCTCATCATGGCATGCCTTTAGTATTTCAAGTATTTCATCTTCTCATACACATCTTCTAATGTTGAGCTCTGGACCTGTCTTGTATAATTCATCATTTACCCATGAATATGATGCAATTATTTGAATTATCCTTCTCTTTTCTCTAGGAAACAAATATGATGGTAGTTTTCTTGTGGCTAAGTAATTGGCAATGTTTGCAAACCATGGAGATTTAGTAGATATTGCAAAAAGATATTCATCAGGAAAACTATCCTCTACTAGTGTATCATTATTATCATTTTGAATTCTAGACAAAAAGTCAGCAACTGTGTTTTGTTTTCCATGTCAATCTAAAATGGTGATATTTAATTCTTACAAAAGTACCAACCATCTTGTGATTATGCCATTAGTGATAGATTTATTCATTAGATATGTAATTGCATAATGATATGTGTGAATGAAGGTTTCATAGCCAATGATTTAATGTCTAAACTTGTCAATAGCATGGAAAACAACTAGAAACTCCTTTTCAGTAATAGTATAATTTAACTCAGCAAGAGTCAGATTCTTACTTGTATAGTAGACGTCATAAGGGGTCAAGTCTTTTTGTCCTAATACAGCTCCCAGAGTTGTATTTGAAGCATCAATTGAGATATGAAAAGGTAATTTCAAGTTTGTTCCTCTTAAAATGGGTGCTTTAGATATCTTTAATTTCAAAGTTTCAAATGTCATTTCCCACTCAGGGCTCCATCTAAATTCAGACTCCTTAGTGAGCAATTTGAAGAGTGGAGATGCAATTTTGTGAAGTTTTCTATAAATCTTCTATAGTATCCTGTAAAACCAAAAAAACTCTTAACATCTTTTTGACAATTTGGGATTGCTAATTTGGAAATAAATTCAACTTTAGATGAGTCCACCTTAATTCCATTCCCTGAAATATGGTGTCCTAAAACAATTCCTTCAGTAAACATCCTAAAACATTTTTCATGACTTAATGAGAGATTTGCTTCCTTACATCTTATGAGGACCTTTTCCAAATTTTCAATGGCTTCTTCATAAGAATTTCCATAGACTATAAATTCATCCATATACACTTCCACACAATCATGTATTAAATTCGATAGAATTCATAATACCGCTCTTTGGAATGTTGCAGGTGCATTGCATAATCCAAAAGGAAGTACTCGGTAAGCATAAGTTCCCCATGGACAGGTAAATGTGGTTTTACCTTGGTCTTCGGGAGTTACTTGAATTTGATTATACCCACTAAAATTGTCCAAGAATGAAAAATATTTCTTCCATGCTAATGTATCTAAAACTTGATATATGGAAGGTAATGGAAGGTGATCTTTTAAAGTAGTTTTATTCAATTCCTTGTAATCAATACACACCCTCCATTTGTCATTCTTTTTAGGGAAAATTACTAAAGGTGAAACCCACTAACTATTTGATATTGGATAAATGAAGTTTACATTCAGCAGTTTATGTAGTTCTTCCTTTACAATTTCCCTAAGGTTTGGATTCATCCTTCTTTGAGGTTGTCTGATTGGTATAGAATTTTCCTCAATATAGATATGATGTATGTAAGTCTCAGGGTTAATTCCTTTCATGTCAGTGTACTCCCATGCATATGTAGAAGAATGTTTTTGAAGTGTTTTGATTAATTCTTCTTTTTGAAATTCTTCTAGGTTTTTGTTTATGTTTAAAGTTTTACCGGGAAATATTTCAATTGAAGAATTACCAAATTCTTCCATAGAATATAAAGACATTTGTCAGGATGATAAGTATTCAATATTACACTATTCTTGAAAATTTTGACTATCCTCATGTTGTGAAGACGATTCATGATTTTCTATTGAATTTAGAATTTGACTCTATTCACTAATATGTGAAATAGTAAAAATACGTTGTATTCCATTGTCATCATCCATCCATTCTTCATTTTCTACTTCTATCATTGTTTTTGTTGGAGGATATAGAGTGAATTTCTTTGTTGAACTTCCATCAGAAATAAACATATCACGATATCTACAACCGATGAAAGCATCAGTTGTAGCTAACCAAGGTCTTCCTAATATTAATGGATGTCCTCCTAAGTTTTTCTTGGAAGTTAATATCATAAAGTCAACTGGACATTCCCAAGAGTCTAAGGATACATAAATGTCTTCTAATACACCATCAGGCTTAATTACTGATGTGTCTGCTAAATGCAAAAATGTTGGTGTATATTGAAGATTTTGAAGTTTTAGTTGTTCCATGGTTTGCTTACTCATGATGTTTATGGTTGCTCCTAATTCAATCAAAGTATTTGGGATCTTAATACCATTGATGTGTGTTTTTGCAATTGGACTTCTTGGATCCAAATATTTTTGCATGGTTATTTTTCCCATCGTAGTATCTGCAATTTTTCCCACTAATTGTATTCTTTTACTTCTTATGTTTTTCTTCCAGATTTCTTTATACTCAACTCTCTTATTGTTTTTGCAAGGATTGAAATTTCCTTAATGGCTTGTAACAAAGGAATTTTGATACAAAAATTCTCCAATTCATCTAATATATCATAGTTAGGCAACAAAATTTGTTTTTCTACCCCTCTATCAATTTGTAATCTTTCAGGGAAACGAGGTTTAGATATAGATATTGAAGGTTGCTCTATGATAGGACTTGAGTTTCTTGGATCTTCTTGTGTTTTATTTTGAAAATTTTGATTTTGATGAAGAGATGCCCCTTCTCCAAAATCATTATTTTTGTTTTGAAGATTTTCATTTTGAGAAAGGGACACTGCAACCCAAGTTATGGACCACCCCCAAACAGATGGACAAACAGAGGTTGTCAATAAATGTTTGGAAGCTTACCTACGTTATTATGCTACAGAAAAACAAAATAAGTGGGTTCAATGCTTGCATCTTGTTGAGTGGTGGTATAATTCTACTTACCATACATTGGCCAAAATGACTCCATTTCAAGCTTTATATGAATATGAGCCCCCGAAATGGAAAGATTTCACTTCAGTCCAGTCAAACCTACCAGCGGCTAAAAACCAGCTAGAAGAACACCAACAGGTCGTCCAAGTCCTAAAAGAAAATCTGAATATTGCACAGAACCGTATGAAGCAACAGGTTGACTGCAATCAAACTGAGAGATCATTTGAAGTTGGAGATTGGGTGTTTGTCAAGCTCCAACCATACAATAAGTTGTCCCTGAAACAAAAAAGAAAACATAAATTAGCTCCGAAGTTCTATGGTATGTATCAAATCATCAAAAAGATCAGTCAAGTCGCTTATGGTTAGAGCCTTCCAAATACAAGTCGTGTTCACAACATCTTCCATGTGTCCTGCTTAAAAAAAGCACTTGGTGACCATCAGTCATCCCAAACAACACTTCCATTTTTGGATGATGAAGGAAGGATCATTTTGGAGCCCGAAAGTATCCTATCTACACGAGAAAAGAATCTACGCTCTCGTGTTATTACATAATATTTAATCAAGTGGAAGGATTTGCATGAAGAAGAAGCCTCTTGGGAAACTGAAGCATTTCGTCAACAACACCCGTCGTTACATATGCTTTGAGGACAAATCATCTTTAAGAGAGGGGCAATGTTATGTATAATTTATTAATTATTATTTAAATGTAGTTGTCTTATGTTTTATTAAGTGAAAGGGCATGATCAAAGATCATGCCTCTTCACCAAGGGACACTGTGAGGCTATATTTAAAGCCTTGGTGATTCCCCATTGTAATCATCTCATCTTTATATCAATAATATATATACAATTCCAGTTAAATCTGAGTTTTACACTCCATCTTACTTGGAATGCCATCTCCGGATCAAAGGCGTCTGGGTAGTGCAAGAGAGCTACTCCTAGGGGTGGCCTTATATCAGCAGCCATTAAATGATACACCTTATTGAACCTGGCTGAAAAATATTGTATTGTCTCCCTGGCTGTCTTTTTAAATCTTCATACTCTTATATGATAAGAAATACATTTCCCATGATTACCCATCATCCTAGGAAAACTTGCATGAATTGATGAAAATTTCTCATGCTAACAGCTGAAAGATTCTCAAACCAATTTTTAACTTTACCTTGCCATGGTAGGACAAACATCCTGATACATAGATCATCTTCTTCCTTTACTGATGACTGCAATACACTGACCAAAGGATCATGGTAAACATGCAACATAAGATCTTCTAGAATATTTGTAATAGGAAAACAAACCTCATTACAAACTGCTACTTTTCTTATGTGTTGAAACTAATTCTCTTCAAACAGCAAGGGAACAAATTGTTTTTCCTCATTATCCATGGTAGTCAAATGATCTGAGTGTTCTTTATCATTCTCTTTGTCACACAGGAGCTTGCAAGGGAGCTGCAAACTCTCGTTAATTTCGGGTGAAGGAACATGATTTGTAACAATCTGTTGTACTACTTCATTAACAACCAAGAATGAAATTAATGATTGAGAACTTTTATGATTTTCATCAAGGGCTATAAATTGAGATAAGATGCAACCTGAAAGAGAATTTGAAAGATGGTCTTCATCATGCAAATGTGATTGGTCTTTAATCTCTGAAGGAAACACTGCTTGTTGAAGATGTTCTTGTGGATCTAGAAAATTAAGCTTTGTTGCCTCTGTTTCCAGATCACCAGACTGTTGTTGATTTTTATTTTTGTCCTCTGGGAAGCACTCCAGCTCTTCCCCTTCTTCATGGAGGGTAAGCTCACCTTCCTCTTCTTCATAATAGGCTAGGAACTGGTTCTCTTGAGAGTCTGTGATTTCTTCAGGCTCTTCGACCACCCATTTATGAGTGAAGATATTCTCCATCTCCTCCTAGGTGTGAACTGTGTTGTTAGCTAAATATTTGAACCATTTTCAGGCCTCCCCATCTAGTGACTGAACGAAGAGCCTTAGAAGCACATCGAGGTGTTCTGCATTTACATTCTTCGCCAAGGTGCATAAATTTTCAATGTGTCTCTTAGCGAGCATACTATCTTCCCCTGTAAACTGCGACAACAACTCTAGATAGTCTTACGGCATATCATTTAGAGGATGAGGGAGGGCCAAGGGGGCATACTTGTTCAAAATAAAACCCAACACAGCCATCTAATTTGGAGGTTGGGGTAGACGGTGGATCTGAATCTGGTGTGAGGCCTGGTGAAAGCTAGGATTAATTATGATTAGGACTATTTTACAGTGGAGTCACCAAGGTGAGGAATATGCAACTCCCAATCCTTCCTTTGTTGAACCCTTAGTTAAACTGAGAGGGGGGGGGTGAATCAATTTAATACATTCATGAACTTTTAAACTTTTCATTAAGCTTATTTACAACTTATTTTCATAATCAACTTTATATGTGAACAATCTTTATATGTAAGCAGCAAGTATTAAGATCATGTGACAGTAGACTTATTATGAGAGCAGCAAGTATTAAGCAGATTGACTAGACCATATCAACACATAGGCTTCACACACAGAGACAGCAGATTTAAGTGGAAACCCATAACAGGAGAAAACCACATCTTATTATTGTTTTGATGCAAAGGCAAGCTCCAACTCTTTCTCACCACTAATTTTCTGTAGGCACCAACCCATAGGAGGCTCCAACCTCAATTTTGCAAGCGACAACTTGCAAGGAAGCTCCAAATCCCATCAATTTTCTGCATGCACCAACCTACAAGAGGCTCCAACCTCAGTCAGCTACAACTAACATCTATCAAGCTACAACTTGATAGGGAAGCTCCAACTTCCTCATTCTATCAAAAGAAAACATTTTCTGATTTACCTTGGATATCAGCTTTGTTTTGTACCTTCTTTTGTACCTTCTTTTGTACCTTGGATATCACTCAGTCCTCTTTCCAACACTTGGCTTGCTGGTTTTGTCTTTTTCTGATGTTGTCAGGAAACTGCTCTGCATACTCTGTTCACTGTAACTGTGGCACCTGTGCGTGTACACCTGTCAAACCTGCAATCTCTGTTTACCTCTGTCAGACCCACATTTTTTCTCTCTCTGTGCATATAAAATGCATACAGCAAATTTTTATTCAATACAAATGTCGATCTGGGCAATTTAAATACTCTATTTTCTGGGCTGGCAATTTAATTTAGCAGATGCGGAAGCTGCCTTTGGAATATAAACTTCGATTCATTATAATATATGCGTTTTCCAATGGTTTAAAACCAACACCAGAACTTCACATGTGGAAGCTTTTCATTAATTTGGTCGGTGGTTAAAACCATATGAGAAAACCCATAGTGTATCTCAATAATCCTTACCTTGAATACATGATTATGCAGTCATATGTATAGTATCAGGCCCCATAGTCTATTCACCGCGTATCAAACATTCACCAAGAAATTTTTCATGACCCAATATAATCACACCTTTTATTATACTTCATCTCAATGATAATATATTAATATATATTGCCTCCTCCGTTAGACACTTTAACAAAAGCCTTTGGAATTACCCAAGTGAATCAGATATAATCGTTTTCAGGCCCACTGCACTTTATTAAACCCCAAGTAACCATATATCTCGATACACATAAAAGTCTAGCCCACAACATATTTCAACTCTAAAAGGTTTGAACGTCATATAATGAAACACAGTTGTAAACTTTTGAATACGTGTTCGCACCCGCATATCATAACATTTGGGCCCACTTCATATCTCACCACACACACACACACACACACACACACACACACACACACACACACACACATATATATATATATATATATATATATATATATATATATATATATATATTACGGCCTCTGTTCAAATGTCAAGAGTTATTATAAACAAAAACTTTGGCTTTGGATTTATATCCCAACATAAATAATCCTGACTTCACATAACAGTGCCTCCTTAATCAACAGTTGTGGTCTTGTCGCATTCCCTTCTGACAGATCAACGGTGGTTGTGCAGTTGAATCGCACAAGCTTTAGTCCTCTGAACTTAAGCAATGAACTGGGGCCCAGTGGTTAACCTGCCCCTCGCATCCAACGGTCGTGAGCTTATCGCACCTCCAACCTCAATCCGATGATCCTCGTGGAATATCGTGCAAATTAGGTGCACGGTGGTTAATATTCAAAAGTTGCGCAATGTAAATGGTTTTAGAAAACCACCTTAGGACACGTGGCGAGAAGAGACATATATCGCGTTATTTTTCGTTATACCACTTACCATTTTAATTTTCACGCGAACCCACTGTTTTTGGATGCCGGTTTCACTGTTTGCTCAGGGTTCCGTCTAGCACATGGTTCCACTTCATCAAATTTAACTCTTATTAAAATAATTCCCGCTCTCGCTCCTGTTTCCTCTTGCGTTCTCGACATTATAATACGATGCTTCCATATGTTGAACGCCCGACTCCAATAGGTTTTCACTATGTATTTACGGTTCCTTTCTTAGTTCTGCGCCCTTACTGGTTCCACAGTCGACTGTGTTATTCCTTTGAAATGGGGTCTTGTTGATTGTTTAGTGCCTTTTCCATATAAGCTACGTCTCTTGTTATTTGTTTATCTTTGTTAAAGCCTTTTCCATATAAGCTCTGCCTATGTTATTTGTTTTATCTCTAGGTCTGTTGTGCCTTTAAACAGCTTCGTTCTCTTACAACATTAGTCACTGTATCTCCCATTTGTTGCGCATCCAAACTGAGTTTTATCTGCGTCTAACTGAAGTAACCCTTCTCTCCTTTGACTTCCATTCTGCGTTAAGCGTTCAGTGCTGCATTCCACAAGGATTAATTCATTCCACTCAGAGGGTAATAACTCAAATTGTTTTCTCAGTATAACAACTCTGGAAAGAAGAATCGAACCCTCTCTCTCAACTCTACTCTGTCCCCCCAGATTTCTCCAGATCTTTTGCTCTCTGCTTCATGTCTCATGGTCCCTCTTCTTGCCTCTCTTTCTCTGCTTCTTGTCTGTCACCTTTGTGCTACTTTTCTTCTCTTTTTGTTGCCTCTGCTACTCTGCTATTTTGCTTCTCTTATTTTCCATCAATGAAAACATTTCCAACAGTCTCCCTCTTTGGCATTGATGGAAACACACTTCCTCTGCTTGCCTTTTAAGACCCTTTCTTCTGTTACTTGCTTTTCCTCCCTCTTTGACATCAATGGCAAAGGGTTGCCCATTTCCTAGTGTGCTTTTAAATCTTGTCCATGTTACTCTGATCTTGAGGACCTGTTTCATGCCCTGCTTAGTTTCTCTGGCTCTTTTGTGACTCTCTTTGTTGACTGATCTCCCCCTGGAATGATGTCTTCTTTTTTGTTCTCCCCTTGGAATGATGCTTTCTTTTTCTTGTCAGAGAGTAGCATCTGCATACACTACCCCTAGTTTGTCTCTCAGATATTCGAATGGTTCTCTAGCAAGAGGTTTTGTGAATATATCTATTGTTTGTTCTTTTTTTGGCACATATTCCAACTTCACTACCTTCTGTGCTACTTGTTCTCTAAGGAAATGGTACTTGATTGGGATGTGTTTAGTTTTTGAATGAAGTACATGATTTTTTGATATACTTATTGCACTTGTATTATCACATTTGATAGAGATAGGTTCATCAATTCTTACCTTCATGTCTTGGAGGGTTTGTTTCATCTACATGACTTGTTTGCAACATGTTGCTGCTGCTATGTATTCTGCTTCTGCTATAGATAGAGAGATAGATGTTTGTTTCTTGCTTAGCCATGCCACCAAACTTTTTCCCAAATAGAATGCACCTCCACTTGTGCTTTTCCTGTCATCCACACAGCTGGCCCAATCTGCATCTGTATATGAAGTCAGAGTGAAGCTCTTGCCTTTTGGATATCATAGCCCATACTATGCAGTTCCTTGTAGATATCTGAATATTCTTTTGACTTCTAGAAGGTGATTTTGTTTTGGTGCTGCTTGATATCTAGCCACAAGTCCTATTGCCAACATAATGTTTGGCTAGAAGCCGTCAGGTGTAACAGACTTCCTATCATGGATCTGTAATGTCTTTGATCTGTATCTGCAGATCCATCATCAGCACATAGCTTGCATCCAGTGATCATGGGAGTTGACACAGGTTTGCAGTCTTCCATTTTGAACCTTTTCAACATTTCTCTTAAGTATTTTTCTTGTGAAATGAATGTTCTTGTGTTCTTTTGCTGAATTTGAAGCCTTAAGTAGAAGGTGAGCTCTCAAACTCTAATTTCATCTCTTCAGCAAATCCTTTTGCTAACTCATCTTTGTTGCTTCCAAACATGATGTCATCTACATACACTACTACAATTAGGAGTTCATTTTCATTGGCCTTTATGTATAAATTGCTGTCTACTCCTCCTCTCTTAAAGCCTTGTTTTTGCAAGTACTTGTCTAGCCTTGAATACCATGCACGAGGAGCTTGTTTCAGCCCATATAGGGCCTTGTTTAGTCTGCACACATAGTCTTATTTATCTGTTAATGAGAATCCTTCAGATTGTTCCATGTAGACTTCTTCTTCTAGATCTCCATTCAGAAAGGCAGATTTCACATCCATTTGATATACCTTGAAGTCATGGTAGCATGCAAAGGCCAAAAACATCCTGATAGCTTCCATTCTAGCTACAGGGGAAAATGTTTCATCATAATCAAGACCCTCAATTTGTGAATATCCCTTGCAGACAAGTCTGACTTTATTTCTGATTATCTGTCCTTGTTCATTCATCGTATTCTTGAATGCCCATTTTGAACCTATGAAATTTTTCTCAGTGGGTCTTGGAACTAATTCCCAGGTATTGTTCTTCTCAATTTGGTCCAATTCTTCATTCATAGAATTCACCCAATACTTGTCCTTGTTGGCTTATTCAAACTTCTTTGGCTCTATTTGTGATAACATAGCTAGGTATACCTCTTCTGTCTGTTCAGTTAGCTGTCTTCTTGTCTGGACTCCTACACTCTTGTCCCCAATGATTTGATATTCTGGATGGTTCTTTTGAGTGTATCTTGAGGGGCCTTTTGAGTTCAGTTCAGTATCTTCTGTTGTCTTTCTTATTTCATCATCATCTTGGTTCTCTTCTTCATGATCTTCTGGAGGATTGCTGCAACCTGTACTTCTTGTCTTGTTTGGTAGTTCTTCATCAAATCTTACATCAATGCATTCTATAATTTTTCGAAGTGTTTTGTTGTAGCACCTGTAACCTTTACTCTTGGATGCATATCCTAAAAATATTCCTTCATCTGCTCTTGCATCAAACTTCCCCAGATTTTCATCATTATTCTTTATGTAACACTTGCTTCCAAAGACTCTAAAGTGCTTGATTGATGTTGGTTTACCATGCCATAGTTCATAAGGAGTCTTGTCACTGTTTGGTCTTAAATGAGCTTTGTTAAGAATATGCACAGCTGTGTGTACTGCTTCTGCCTAGAAGGTTTGGGGAAAGTTACTTTCTTGCATCATGGCTCTGGCAATTTATTGTACAGACCTGTTTTGTCTCTCTGCCACTCCATTTTTTTGAGGTGTCCCTGTAATAGTAAATTGTTGTTTTATCCCATGTTCATTGCATAGGTATGCACAATCATAGTCTGTGAATTCACCTCCTCTGTCTGATATGATGCACTTTAGCTTGCATCCTATTTGATTTTCTGCTAATGCCTTGAATATCTTGAATTTCTCAAGTGCTTCTGATTTATATTTGAGAAATGCAACCCATGTCATTCTGGAGAAATCATCTATTATCAGCATGAAGTAGGATTTTCCACTTGGTGTTTTAGTTCTTGAATGTCCACACAGGTCCATGTGTACAAGCTGAAGTGGCCTACTTGTTGATAGCTCATCTTTGGTCTTAAAGGATGTCTGAGTCTGTTTACCCAATTGGCAAGATTTACATATGGTATTTGAAGGCTTCTTTATTGCTGGCAGATCTCTAACTGCTTTCTTCTTGCTCGGTCTGATGATATGGTCGAAGTTAAGATGTCCCAATCTCCTATGCCATAACCATGACTCCTCAAGTTTGCTAAGGTAGCATGCTTCATTCTCTTCTTTCACTATGTAGACATTACTCTCTGTTCGAACACCTTTGATCAGAGTCTTCCCTGTGGTGCTTGATCTGACTTCACAGTCTTGTGCTCTAAAAATTACTTCACAAACTCTATCACACATTTGACTGACACTCAACAGATTTGCTTTCAGCCCATCCACAAATAGTACATCTTGGGCCTTTCCTCTGCCATTATCTAGACTGATTGAGCCTTTTCCTTTGATTTTCCCTGCTTTATCATTGCCAAAAGTAACATTTCCAGATTTCTTTTCATCAAAGGTTATAAACTTGCTTCTATCTCCAGTCATATGCCTTGAGCAACCACTGTCCAAATACCATTGGCTTTTCAAGTCTTGAGCTATTAGAGCCAAGTCACATTTATTCACCTTCTTTTTCCACTGCATGCATCCTTTTGTTTGGTACCTTTTATGAGATGATGAACCACATTCTTTGAGAGGACATTTGGAAGGCATATGTCCAATTTTATTGCAAACACAACATTTGATCATATTTTTAGCAGAGTTATGAGTATGAGTAAACTCTCCATGATTCATAAACCTCCTTGAGGTTTTGAACATTAGTGTTTGTCCATATTTTCTGCATTCTGTGATTTTATGGCCAAATTCCTTACAGTAGAAACAGTATCCATAGAAACAATTTGCATACCTGATGAAAGGTTTTCTTCTCCATTTGTTTGCTTGAGATAATCTCTTCACTATTTGCATCCTTTGCTGGTTTGAATTAATTCTCCTTGTATGACAGTATGCAGCAATATGTCCCAGTTTATGGCAGGCATAATAGGTGGCATTTTTCATAGGAGGGAAGAATCTCCTTTGATGGCTTCCAAATTTGACATACTCGGGAGTATATGAGCCTTTTTCTGTTGGCTGAGTATTTATTTCATTCTTTGTCATTAGAGGTTCCTTCTAGTTTCTATCTCCTTCATTGCAGGTTTCTTCTTCTGTAGGAATCATCTGAGCTGCTTCATCATCCTTATCTACTTTTACAAAAATAATATTTTTGTTTCCTTTACTTAATTCTCCTTTATAGCCTATCCTAGTCTTTATCAGAGGAGATATTTGAGCTTCAAAAATTTCATTCAACTTACCAGAGCTTGTCATTTGAGAAGAATTTATTGACACTTTCCTTTGGGCATTTTCTAATTTCTTCCTCAAGCATCCTACTTATTCTTCCAATTTCTCTTGTTCCTGAATTTTATCCTTAATTTGCTTAAGTAAAATGTCTTCTACCTTCTTGGCTTCTTCAAGCTATACTTTCAACTGAATGAGAACTTCTGAATTTTGTTCTTCTCTTACATACTTGAGGAGAATGTCTTTCTGTTTTCTGCACTTCAGTTTGAGTCTGTCAATTTCCTCCACGGCACTTCTTAGCTCCCCCTCAAGATCAACTTCACCTTCTTCTTCATCTTCTAGAAGGAATACTTCAAGCTCTTCTACAACCATCAATAGAAATTCAAAGGTTCCTTCTTCACTTGAGGGTTCATCTGAGTCTTCAGATGCATTGTTGTCTTGTTGACCATAGAAAGACTTTCTATTGAATCTCTTCCCTTTCTTGGATATGGTTTTCTCTGATTCTTTGTTTTCTTATGAGGACACTTAGCAGCATAGTGTCCAACTCTTCCACAATTAAAGCATTTAAATGGAAGTTTACCTTTATATTTACCTGAGCCTCTATCCAATTTCTTGACAAATTTGGCCTCTTCTTCATCAGAGCCAGAGCATATCTCTTCCTTTTCTTCTTTCTTCTTCTATGTCTTAAATGCTGCCTCCCTTACATTTGAATTCCTCTGTGGGAGTCTCATCTCATAGGCTGTTAGGTTTCCAAGTAGTTGATTCATGGTCAACGTTTCCCAATCAGTTGTTTCTTCTATGGCAGAAACCTTGGGGTTAAATTTGGGTGGAAGAGATCTTATAATCTTTTGTACAATTACACATTCTGGTATGGATTCTCCAAGAGCTTTCATATTATTAACAATTTCTGCAACCCTTAAGAAGAAGCTGGCAATATCTTCATCATCATTCATTTTTAAATTTGCAAACTGAGCTCTATATACTTGAAGTTTGGTTGTCTTCACCTTTTTGTTTCCCTCATGGATGTTTTCAAGAGTATCCCACATTTATTTGGCAGTCTTGTTGTGCATTACTTTTATAAATTCAGCCTCACATAGTCCATTTAATATTGCATTCATGGCCTTTGCATTAGATACAAAATCTTGTTTTGCTTCTTTCTCTGAGTCAGTCGACTTTGGGGCATATCCAAATTCCACAGCAACCCAAACTTCTATTCCTAGAGACATTATGTATGCTCTCATTCTGATTTTCCAGAAGGCATAATTTGCACTGGTGAAGAAAGGGGCTTTGTTAGTTGAGCATCCTTCTTGACTAGCCATTCTGGGGACCTAGGATCTCCTTTCAGTTGTTAAAATGATACAAAAGGAACCTGCTCTGACACCAATTGTTGAACCCTTAGTTAAATTGAGAGGCGGGGGGGTGAATCAGTTTAATACATTCATGAACTTTTAAAATTTTCATTAAGATTATTTACAACTTCGTTTCATAATAAACTTTATATGTGAACAATATTTATATGTAAGCAGCAAGTATTTAGATCATGTGACAGCAGACTTATTATGAGAGCAGTAAGTATTAAGCAGATTGACTAGACCATATCAACACATAGGCTTCACACACAAAGACAATAGATATAAGTGGAAACCCATAACGGGAGAAAACCACATCTTATTATCGTTGTGATGCAAAGGCAAGCTCCAACTCCCTCTCACCACTGATTTTCTGTAGGCACCAACCCACGGGAGGCTCCAACCTCAATTCTGCAAGCTACAACTTGCAAGGAAGCTCCAACTCCCATCAATTTTCTGCAAGCACCAACCTACAGGAGGCTCCAACCTCAGTCAGCTACGACTGACATCTATCAAGCTACAACTTGATAGGGAAGCTCCAACTTCCTCATTCTATCAAAAGAAAACAATTGCTGATTTACCTTGGATATCAGCTCTATTCTGTAACTTCTTTTGTGTTGTCCTCCAATCTTCAAATCTGTCTTATATCATCTCTGATTTTTCACAGCATCTCTTTCTGCTCCTCCTTCTTCTTATCTTCTCTGCCTCAATTCTACATTCTCTGCATTCTCTAACCTCTTTATGCATATCTATGAGATATTATTTATAGAGATTTCCTTATGACTGTTATCATTCCTTAGGGAATTCGAACTGAACAGCCATGCCTCTTTGTCTTTTGCCTTCTCATTTCCTTTACCAGCTCATTCAAAAAAAATATAACAATATGCATTAATTTCAATATTACAGTGGGTTATTTATTTTCCTCCGGAGACTTGCCTTTGCATCACAAACAATATAAAAACAATTAAACCATTTACATTGTCATTTTTAGTTACATATATAAATTTCACTCAGTCCTCTTTCCAGCACTTGGCTTGCTAGTTTTGTCTTTTTTTGCTGCTGTCAAGTAACTGCTCTGCATACTCTATTCACTGTAATTGTGGCACCTGTGCATGTACACCTGTCAAACCTGCAATCTTTGTTTACCTCTGTTAGACCCACATTTTCTCTCTCTCTGTGCATATAAAATGCATACAGCAAATTTGTATTCAATACAAATGTCGATTTGGGCAATTTAAATACTCTATTTTCTGGGCTAGCAATTTAATTCAGCAGATGCGGAAGCTGCCTTTGGAATATAAACTTCGATTCATTATAATATATGTGTTTTCCAATGGTTTAAAACCAACACCAGAACTTCACATGTGGAAGCTTTTCATTAATTTGGTCGGTGGTTAAAATCATATGAGAAAACCCATAGTGTATCTCAATAATCCTTACCTTGAATACATGATTATGTAGTCATATGTATAGTGTCGGGCCCCACAGTCTATTCCCCGCGTATCAAACATTCACCAAGAACTTTGTCATAACCCAATATAATCACACCTTTTATTATACTTCATCTCAATGATAATATATTAATATATATTGCCTCCTCCGCTAGACACTTTAACAAAAGCCTTTGGAATTACCCAAGTGAATCAGATATAATCGTTTTCTGGCCCACTGCACTTTATTAAACCCCAGGTAACCATATATCTCGATACACATAAAAGTCTATCCCACAACATATTTCAACTCTATAAGGTTTGAACGTCATATAATGAAACACAGTTGTAAACTTTTGAATACTTGTTCGCACCCGCATATCATAACATTCGGGCCCACTTCATATCTCAACATACATTAATATATATATTACGCCCTCCGTTCAAATGTCAAGAGTTATTATAAACAAAAACTTTGGCTTTGGATTTATATCCCAACACAAATAATCTCGACTTCACATAATAGTGCCTCCTCAATCAACGGCTGTGGTCTTATCGCGTTCCCCTATGAGAGATCAACGGTGGTCGCGCAGTTGAATCGCACGAGCTTTAGTCCTCCGAACTTAAGTGATGAACTAGGGCCCAGTGGTTAACATGCCCCTCACATCCAACGGTTGTGAGATTATCTCGCCTCCAACCTCAATCCGATGATCCTCACGCAATATCATGCAAATTAGGTGCACGATGGTTAATCTTCAAAAGTTGTGCGATGTAAATGGTTTTAGAAAACCACCTTAGGACACGTGGTGAGCAGAGACATATATCGCGTTATTTTTCGTTATACCACTTACCATTTTAATTGTCGCGCGAACCCATTGGTTTTTGGACGATGGTTTCACTGTTTGCTCAAGTTTCCGTCTAGCACATGGTTCTGCTTCATCAAATTTAACTCTTATTAAAAGAATTCCCACTCTCGCTCATGTTTCCTCTTGCGTTCTTGACATTATAATACAGTGCTTCCATATGTTGAACGCCCGACTCCATTAGTTTTTCACTTTGTATTTACGATTCCTTTCTTGGTTCTGCGCCCTTGCTGGTTCCACAGTCGATTGTGTTATTCCTTTGAAATGGGGTCTCGTTGATTGTTTAGTGCCTTTGCCATATAAGCTCCGTCTCTTGTTATTTGTTTATCTTTGTTAAAGCCTTTGCCATATAAGCTCCGCCTCTATTATTTGTTTATCTCTGGTTCCGATGTGCCTTTAAACGGCTCCGTTCTCTTACAACATTAGTCACTGTATCTCCCATTTGTTGCACATCCAAACAGAGTTTTATCTACGTATAACTAAAGTAACCCTTCTCTCCTTTGACTTCCATTCTGCGTTAAGCATTTAGTGCTGCATTCCACAAGAATTAATTCGTTCCACTCAGAGGGTAATAACTCAAATTCTTTCCTCAGTATAAAAACTCTGGAAAGAAGAATCGAACCCTCTCTCAACTCTACTCTGTTACCCCATATTTCTCCAGATTTTTTGCTCTTTGCTTCATGTCTCCTGGTCCCTCTTCTTGCCTCTCTTTCTCTGCTTCTTGTCTGTAACCTTTGTGCTACTTTGCTTCTCTTTTTGCTGCCTCTGCTACTCTGCTATTTTGATTCTCTTCTTTGCCATAAATGACAACATTTCCGACATCCTTCTCACCTGTCTGAAGAGTGGAATTTATGTTGTCTCCCAGGGAAAATATTTCTTCATTCATATCCCCAAAAACGGTGCAAAAATTTTTTTTTTGCTCCTATAGAAAGCCTTGAGTTGCAAAATACCAGTGCCTAGGACATCTTGAAATCAGAAGTTAGATGTAGACAATTTTAAGGGTGCCTCTAACAGATTATGGATTAAGAGGATAATGATTGTGGTGGTTCAAGAATGGCGAAGAATTTGGAGTTTGATTCATGTGAATTACCCTATACTGCGAGAGGGCTCAAGAAGTTGTATGGCTCAGTGGCTTTTCAAATGGGCCAAGTATGAAACAATGAGCAGAGGCTTTCAAAATATGTAGAGGTGTTGAGAAGGAGGAGGAACCCACAAGAGATAGGCATAAAAGTCTTAAGAATCTGTCTCCCATGAACTCAGAAGAAGCGGATTTAAGTGGAATGTCACCAACAATAGAGATTCTTGGAGCGTGAATTAAGGGGTCACAACAAGTTTAACACACGAGCATTATTCATACACAGATTCATGAATAAAAATGCATACCACCAGTAGCTACATTACATGAATCATCAAAGCAGCAGAACTTTGAAAGATGATTATACATAAACAGGATATTACTAATAAACAAGAGAATACAAAAACATACTACTCATTTCTCCATCTAGAATCCAAATAAACAACGTTGTATATCATATTATGTTCAAAACAACTCTCCCAAATATGTGTCTTAGAGCATAAAGAGCACGGTCATACAAAACTACAGCAAAATTTCTCCAAAATTTTGGACCCTTCTTTCATCTCTGAACTATCTACATATATAGTTCTCCTTGAGGGTTTACGATCGAAAAAAATTTCATGATCGACCCACACATGTGAAAATCAAAATATCATAACCAAATTGTAGAGCATGCATCGAGAAATCACTCCCGTAATCATTAAAATCAAAACATAATCAGGTGAAATCGAGACTTCAACATCGAAACATCATATTCAAACAGTAGAAGAAACAACATAGTTGGCCACGGAGGCCAAATCCTAGAATCTTCAAATGGGGCAGCAAGGAGTAGCCGTGAACAGGTGGGAAGTCTTGCTTCCATCACATGATTCCACCTACAGTTGAAAGCCTCGACTCCCTTATTCTCAAGATCTCAACTAACTGTTACGAAACGGGCAGTCGTGTTGCGCGTGCCTAGCTCTTTAGCACGGAGTTCTTGGACAAAATGAATACACCATAACTGTGTTTGTCCCTCCAAAAATCCATGTTGTGTTTAACTTGCAAAACCAGAGACCGGGTTTCAGAGGGGGGCCTATCCAGTTTGTAGTATTGGATAGGGGGGGGTGCGAAATCACAGCAGGCTGACACGTAGCACCGGAGGCAGTTTCAAAAACTAGTCATTTCAGACCCCCCCCCCAGCATTAACCTTCAGAAGGTGACGGGGGGTCGAAATATATCATGAGACGTCAGATGTGTGATAGGGAGTGGAGATGAGGGGAAGACGACAGAGGTTTAGCGGTGATAGGATGTGTGGATCATGGATGGAAATGGCAGAGTTCGCGGGATAAATGGCGGTAACAAATCCTTTTCCTTTATAATGGCAGAGCTAGAAGTGGAGCCTGCGGCATTAACACACAACGGGATGGTTAACACTGAAAAGAGTGGGACAAAAGTCGTGGAAGGGCTTTGATGATGTGGCAAGGAGGTGGGGTCGCCCGCAAAGCGAAATCGGGGATTCAAGAGTTTGTTATTAAGAGAAACGGGGGTAAAGGTTGCGATTTGAGATTTGCAATATCACAAATCGCAAAGACAAAGATTATCATAGGTCAAACTTCATATCGCAAATCGCAATCGGTAGTCGGGGATTAGGACAGGTAACAAGAATGAAGCAATGCGAAGTGCGATGTGCAATGAGAGGAGAGGTGACATGGCATGACGAAGGTGGGGTCACCCACAAATCAAAATTGGGAGTTTTTTGTTATGAGAAACGAGAAGTAAAGGTTATGATTTGCGATGTGTGATGAGTGGAAGGTGACGTGGCATGACGGAGGTGGGGTTGCCCGCAAATCGCAATCGCGAGTTTTTTTGTTATGATAAACAGGAGGTAAAGGTTATGATTTGCGAAGTGCGATGTGTGATGAGAGGAGAGGTGACGTAGCATGACGAAGGTGGGGTTGCCCGCAAATCGAAATCAAGAGCTTTTTGTTATGAGAGACGGGGGGTAAAGGTTGCGATTTTCAATGTGCAATGTGCGATGTGTGATGAGTGGAAAGTGACGAAGGGGCTCACACCAACGTTAAAAGCGAAGGTGATATTAGATATACCATATGTGAAATATGATATATATAACGGTTTGCGGGATACAACCAATGGATTATGGATCATAACACTTGGACAACAACTCTTTCCTCTTTTGAGTACAGGGTGTCCGCCCAACCTGTGCTTGAATTTCTTGGCCTTCACTTTAGCCATTCATGCCTCATCCCTATGATTTGCTTATAGGGGACACTTCCCCACCTTGTGTGCGGTCACAGGCCAACAGGATGTATGCATAATTCAGAGATATCAGGTAATGATAGTTGAGAAATGTCTCCCTTTCCCATCATATTAAGAATATATATCCATTCATCTCTAATGGATTTCAACAGGAGATCTTTTAAAGTATCTTCATCCAAATTTTCCATTTTAGGTCTTTTTAGATTGTAACTGAATCCTTCAATTAGGTCCTCTAAATTTTCATCCTCTCTTTGCATCATCTTAAAAACTTCATCTTTTTTATTATTAGGTGTGCAATTATCTTGATATTTTTTTAAGAATGCACTTTTCATTTTCTCTCATGTCCTGATCTGAAATGGAACTATTTGTATTGATATGCAAAGTATCCATTCTGATATAATTTAGTGTGCAAAGTGTTCTCCATGACTTGCAGGTTAAACAAAGTAGTTTTGGTTTGTTTTTGAGTTTTATGGGTGAGAATTTGTTAATTAAAGAGCCATCAGGGCCATCATGGAGAAGGCACTGTATTGGGTTGTATTTCACTGTTTAAGGTGAAACAAAAGCCATTTCTAGCTATTTTATATCTTCTAAAGTCAAATTTATAGTTGGTTTTGCCTGTTTAGGCATATTTTTCACAAAGTATCCATTCTGATATAATTTAGTGTGCAAAGTGTTCTCCATGACTTGCAGGTTAAACAAAGTAGTTTTGGTTTGTTTCTGAGTTTTATGTGTGAGGATTTATTAATTATATTTATTGCTTAACATATCACAGTGGAAATACACAGCAAGTAAAATTCACCATCACATAACACAACAAATTGTTGAGGCAGTTCACCCCTCCTGGGCTACATCTGTCGGTTCAAGGCTCCCCAACGGCATGTCCTTGCTTTATTAATTTGATCAAATGGTTACATAGTGAAAAATATTCCTAAACAAGAAAAAACAACTATAAATTCGACTTCAGAAGATAGAAATTAGCTATAAATGGCTTTTTTTCACCTTAAACAGTGAAATACAACCCAATACAATGCCTTCTCCATGATGGCCCTGATGGCTCTTTCATCTATCCTGAAGAAAAATATGCTGAAGATCACCTCTGTTCACTCTGAAACCTATCCCAAACTACTCATAATGTTGAAGAAACCCAAAATTACTAAAATTTCATCTTGTTTGGTCGAAAATTGAGAAAGTTATGGAAAAAACAAATTTTTGCCCAGTGTCCCCCAAAATCCTCCTCCAAAACTGGAGGAACTCCAGTTAACCCGACCAAAATGGAAAATCTGTCGGAAATAGTGGCACGCTCCAGAAATAGCCGGGTAGTTAAGTCTGGCATTAAATGTGGAGCAGGGAGTGGTCACATGACCCTCCCGCCATAACTGTCAGATTAAACCCCGCTCCTAACCGCATTCTCCAACTGTTTGCAATAAATATTAGTGTTGGCCACATGGGCTATAGAACCACCGCTTACGGTTAACGGTTATGGTTTCAATACCGCGTCCTTGGTCATAGTGTAAGGGTCATATGGATGTCAGGTGCTTTCGGGCTAGCCCTTAAATTTTCCACCCATATCAAGTTTAAACAACAAATATAAAATGTGAACTACATATGTTAAGTAACAACATGTAGCTCAGACGGTTAAGCGCCTTTTCCCGCATCCACCAGGTCTTAAGTTAAAACCTGACTAACTCCAAAATTTTGATAAACCACTTTCTGTTCGGCTTGGGGCCATGTGGCGGCCTTCGGGCTTGTCACGTGGCAGCCTGTGATAGGCCAATTTTCCGATAAGTCAAACCAACTTCGAATGAGAAATTGCCACTTGTCTGCATATAATTCACCCACTTGGAATATTTCGAGGGAATATTCTGAGGAATATTACCAAAATATTCCTTGGAATATTCTTTTTTAAATTTTTCCAAAGTTTGAAAGTCAAACTTGGTCAACTAAAAAATGGAGTTTATTGGACGATTTCAAACATGAATAACTTTTGCATACGACCTCGGTTTTGAGAACCGTTGACGACGCCATAATCACAGCGACGAGACCTTTTCAGTCATTCAGAATGCAACCATTTTTGAACACTTTCATTTTTTAGCAATTTTCATAACTTGGACTTGATCACCTGGTCACACCTCCCCAATGGGAAGCTTTTGGACCCCAAAAGCTCTCTGAACTATAGAAACTGAAGATGAGGAGACTAATTCTCCACTCTTCCAACCTTGAACCACTGAAATCTCCCTGATTTCATTAAATTGAGCTCCTCATAAAAAGACAAATTCTTCCTTGAATCTGTTGACTGACTGTTGCTAACCTTGACTGTGTCATGCTGCAAATTTTTTAAACTTGTAGAACAACAATTGAAATTTGCAGAAAACATACTGTGCCTACAATGGTCTACCTTCAAAGGAAACTGAAAATAAGATTCACCTTGCCATCTATCCTCATGGCGAATTTTTGTCGAATGAGCCATGTACTTGTAACGATTCCTCACCAAGTGTTATCGCCATAGTACTATGCCATTCTGAAACCAGCAATGATCATTGCTGAACTTTGTGCCCTCTTTGCTTGCATGCTTTTTCCTCTCTTGGATTCTTGCACCACTTTGCACTGACACTTTGTCCTCTGCACCGATCGACACCAAAGACACTTGCTGCAACTTCTTGTCATCTTCCTCCGAATACGACCTGCTTTTAGACTGAAACATCTCATCATTTATATCAGCAATAACATGAAAATGATTATGTACAAAATATTTTTGTTAATCATCAACAAAGTCAAATTTTTACTTGCATTGACAAGCCTTTTCAAATGCCTTGCATTCACTAAAGAAGATTCTAGCTTCTTCCGATGTGCTCTCACAATAAACTCCTTGCCATCCTTGAATAGATGATACTTGTTCTCATGGCGATGGAAGATCGCTTTCCTGTCATATAAGTAAGGACTACCCAACACCACACCTGTAATGTCAAGCGGTACCACATCTAATTCAACCATATCAATATAATGAGTTGTTATGGCGAAGCGCAACATGCACTTCCTTGAAACTTGTAAATTAGCATCCTTGCAAACCCATCCAAATGGATATGGCTTTGGATGTGGAATGGTTTCAAGATTTAGCTTCTTGACTAAGTCTTCTGAGATGAGGTTTGCTTGTGACCCACTATCAAATAGTGTGTCTATATTTGTGTGTTTGGAAATTATCCTCACATGAAACAACTCAATCCTCCTCTCTTCATTTGGAGCTTCTATGTGACAGTTAAAAATGCTAGAACTGGGATTTGTTTCATTTACAATATCTTTCCCCTTTATGTTCCTTAGTGCCATAGCTATGCTTTTAGTTTCATCTCTTGATTCAAACCCTAATTCTTGTTCAGCTATTGCAACTGTCTTGCCCTTTTCTTTGGTTTTAAATTTTTATGGTTTCAACTCCGAATGAAGTTTCTAGTAATGGTATTCATCATGGCTTGTTTTGGAACAATTTTTACATAAGAATTTGCGCTTCTCTTTCCTAGAGTTTGCATTTCTCTTTCTCCCTTTGCCTTTAAATTCACTATCCTCATTCCCATCAAAATATTGTTTACCTCTAGCCTCTAAATGTGTGGCTTGAACACAAACCTCGTCTAGACTAGTAGGATTGAACATAAGGATAATATGTATAAGATAGCTGTGTAAACCACCTATATATTTTAGCAAAGTCTCTTGGTTATGCAAATCAATTCCTAATAAAAGGGCTCTTCTTCTAAACTCTTGGGTGTAATCTTGTACATTTTGTCCCTTAAGTTGTCTAAAACTTTGCCAATTCATGACAACCTTTTGTAAATGAGCTAATGGATAAAATTGTTGCTTAATTGCAGAAATAAATTCAGCCCATGATAAAGTGATCTCACCATGTTTTTTAATCTCATCCTTGGTCTTGGCTTCTCACCATACCAATGCTGCTACTTCCATTCTCAAAGAGGCTAACTAAATCTTGGTGTCGTCTTCATGAAGGTTTTGTATCCTCAAATAAACTTCCAACTGTCTTATCCAATTGTCAAGTTTTTCTGCATTGACTTCACCATTAAACATAGGCAACTCAAACATAACATCAAGCTTTAAAAATGGACTTTTAATAGTGTTCTTGGACTTGTGAGATTGGTTCACTGAAGTTGAGGATGACGATGTAAAGGAAGAGGATGAAGATGGGGATGGTGAATTACCATTTCCTCCATGTCCTTTCTTTGACTTGTCATCACTTTTATTTCCTCCTGACGATCCCTCTCCTTCCTTGTGTTGTCTAGATTCTTCTCCTTCAAGCCTTTCATTCCTTTCTTGGTATAGTATCCTCACCATCTCAGTCATGTCCAAGAATGCCTTTCTGAACACTCGTTCTTATTCTTTGGGATCAATGTCTTCAGGAACTTCTCCTTCTCTTGAAGACATTCTTAAGGCCTTTTCAACTTCTCTTAGAGGTGAAATAGAAGGTGGAGATAATGGCACTCTGGCCCTCCTTGGTTGAGGATTACTTTGTGCTCTAACCAATTGTCCTTCCCCTCTCTTGAGATTAAGCCTAGTAAGCATCAAAACTTGCAAACAATCAAATATATATTTGCACAAAAACTAATGCTCAAATCCTGAGCTCTGATACCAACTTGATCTGAAATGGAACTATTTGTAATGCTATGCAAAGCATCCATTCTGATATAATTTAGTGTGCAAAGTGTTCTCCATGACTTGCAGGTTAAAAAAAGTAGTTTTGGTTTGTTTATGAGTTTTATGAGTGAGGATTTGTTAATTAAATTTACTGTTTAACATATCACAGCAGAAATACACTGCAAGTAAAATTCACCATCACATAACACAACAAATTGTTGAGGCAGTTCACCCCTCCTGGGCTACATCTGTCGGTCCAAGGCTCCCCAATGGCATGTCCTTGCTCTATTAATTTGATCGAAATGGTTACATAGTGAAAAATATTCCTAAACAGGAAAAACCAACTGTAATTTCGACTTCATAAGATAGAAAATAGCTAGAAATGGCTTTTGTTTCACCTTAAACAGTGAAATACAACCCAATACAGTGCCTTCTCCATGATGGCCCTGATGGCTATTTCATCTTTCCTGAAGAAAAATCTACTGAAGATCACCTCTTTTCACTCTAAAACATGTCCCAAACTTCTCATAATGCTGAAGAGACCCAAAATTGACTAAAATTTCATCTTGTTTGGTCGAAAATTGAAAAAGTTATGGCAAAAACAAATTTTTGCCAAAATCCTCCTCCAAAACTGGAGGAACTCCAGTTAACCTGACCAAAATGGAAAATCCGCCAGAAATAGTGGCGCGCTCCAGAGATAGTCAGGAAGTTAAGTCCGGCATTAAATATGGAGGCAGGGAGTGGTCACATGACCCTCGCGCCGTAATTATCAGATTAAACCTCGCTCCTAACCGCATTCTCCAACCGTTTGCAATAAATATTAGTGTTGGCCACATGGGCTGTAGAACCGCCAGTTACAGTTAACGGTTATGGTTTCAATACTGCACCCTTGGTCATAGTGTAAGGGTCATATGGATGTTAGGTGTTGTCGGGCTAGCCCTTAAATTTTCCGCCCATATCAAGTTTAAACAACAAATATAAAATGTGAACTACATATGTTAAGTAATAACATGTAGCTTAGAGGGTTAAGGGCCTTTGCCCACATCCACCAGGTCTCTGGTTCAAACTCGACTAACTCCAAAATTTTGATAAACCACTTTCTGTTCGGCCTGGGGCCACGTGGTGGCCTTCGAGCCTGCCACGTGGCAGCCCGTGATAGGCCAATTTTCCGATAAGTCAAACCAACTTCGAATGAGAAATTGCCACTTGTCTGCATATAATTCGCCTGCTTGGAATATTCCAGGGAATATTATTTTTAAATTTTCCAAAGTTTGAAAGTCAAACTTGGTCAACTGAAAAATGGAGTTTACTAGACGATTTCAAACCTGAATAACTTTTGCATACGACCTCGGTTTTGAGAACCGTTCCTGGCGCCAGAATCGCAGCGACGAGACCTTTTCAATCGTTCAGAATGCAACCATTTTTTAACACTTTAATTTTTGAGAAATTTTCATAACTTGGACATGATCGCCTAATCATGTCCTAATATAATGTTTTATTGAGCCCATGAACAATTTCAATGTTGCACCCTTAAGTGTTGCAAGAAAAAATTTCAATTTTTTAGAATCTTGTAAGTAGTCATATGATCTACATAAAACCTCAAATTCAAATAGAATTTTTTCAAGATCTTCATTCCTTAATCCATGAAAATTGGGAAGGTTGGAGGGTGAGATATTTTTCATTGTGACAGTTGTATCCTCATCCAATATAGGAAATCCAATAAGGTATTCTTTATTTTCTTCACCTCTTCCTCTTCCTCCATCTCATCCTCCTCTATTTCCTCCAGCTCTTCTACCTCCTCCAATCCTAGGTATTCCTCCTCCTAGTATTAAGGATTCTCCATTCAAATTTTGTACTCCTCCTTCTCCAGCCAGTGTAGATTCCTGAGAAATGATACAGGGTTCGAGTTTTGGAGTTATTTGTTCCTCTTTTGGTTCCTCTATCAATGGTATATTGAAGAAAATTTCTTCCTCCTCCTCACTAGGGATTTCTAATTCTTGAGCAAAGATTTGTTCTCTTGTAGAGATTAAAAAGATTATTCCTTCTGTTGGGGATCTAGGATCTTCTTCTTCTAGAACTGCTTCAGTTGATGAAGTTGGAAAGTCTCTAGGCTGAATTTTTGATCTCAATACTTCAGGAAGTCTATGTCTTACTGCTAGGAATGGAATACGAGTTTGAGATGGTGGTGTGGCACTACGAGGTCTTGGTGGAGTGAGCGGTGTTGTTGGGATCAAACTTATACCTCTAGCTGCAAATATACCCCTAGAATCTCTTTCTCTACGCACGTCAATTTTTTTTTTAAGATTTAAGAGATAAGGCTCCTAATTACACTTCTCTAGTGTTAGCACTCCACCAGATCTTCGAAGGCAGGAGACCAGAAAAGGTAACCACAGATCGCTTTGGACTAGTAGCTAGCCCTACTAGGCAGGAGAGGGCTCTCTCCAAGAGATCACAACCAAATTGAGTAGATAATGAGGATTTTAGGCTAGGTATAGTAGCACTAGGGTTTAATTACTAGAACATGACATGGATAGTAAAGGAGAGGTTTCCACCATAAAATTATGACCATGAGCTGAAAGGAGGAGCTTGCAAGATGTAACTTACTTGGAAATGAGTGAAGAAACCTTGAATTGTTGTTTATAACTTTTGGAGACAAGCTTTGAGGTGGCATCTCCTTCACTGCAAAATGTGTAGCATGCCCACTACAAAAATCCCAGTGCCTATGGAAAAAGCGCAACAATGGACCCTGAAACTCTGCTTTTTGATGAAAATTTTGTTTTTTGATTTGAAGAAGTTGAGAGCTCGATGCTAGAGAATGAAAATTAATGACTTTTGGTCTTTGAGGGACTTTTATACTTGAAGAAATATCATTGAATGGACATGGACCCACATTTCCTTTTTTCAAAATCAACTTTACATTGTTTTTTACCTTTAACCTTTGAACTTTATCTTTTGATGGCTTGGGAACACTGAATCTCTTTTTGGAACCTTGTTTATTTACTGATAGAAATTTGAGTATTTGCAGCTACTTGGAACTCTGAAGTACTTATTACAAATTAGGAACATAAAATTACAGTTTTCTTTTGAAATCAAATTTACTGGTGAAATTTATTTATTGTCACTCCTTCACTTGTTGGACTTTATACATGAAATGATGATTTGATGGCATTAGAACCCTGAGACCTAATGGAGACTCTAGACTGAATGAAACCATAATAAAAATGAATGTAATGATGATGACAACTCATGAATAATGGTACACTCAGTTGAGAGGTGAAATGAACCAGCAAGTAGTAAAATTTTGGAAGTAGTGAAATCAAACCTAGATCTACATCCAATGACCAAATTTTTGCACAATGACCTAATGGAATGATAAAAATTTGAAAATGGGACCCTAACAAGACATGATAAGAGTCTATTTGATCATTGGTGGCAGGATGCAAAAACTGACACTAACATTGGCTCCAGCTGGGGATGGCATCTCCTTGGAGGTGTCAAGAACATCGTAGACCAAGTAGCCTTATCCATTAGGCATGGAGTCAAAAATAAAATACAAGACTTGATAGTGCAAACCGACCGACAAACTGAACTTTAGATTAAATGAAATTTTTACTGGAAGATACTACTAAAAAAAAATGTTGAGAATTCAGCTTATTCATCACACCTACTCTAATTGATCCATACATCGCCTGATCAAGTGAAATGGAATAGCCAATGCAACCATGTAAGCATTTTGTCTGCTAGTTGAATTCTCCGCAAGAGCTTGCTCATGAGCAAGAAAGGGAAACTACTGAAAGGCAACCCCCATGAAAACTTGTCAACGGATTGAATATTAATGAAATTGCAAAGCATGAGCCCACTGGCTGACCTCAAGAATGCTGCAAAAGGATCTTCGTAGGAATACATATTAATTTCCAGCCAATCTAATACATTACTGCTCTGCTCTAGGTAGTCTTCGTACCTCGATTTTGAAATTTTCCCAACATCCGTGCTTTCCTCCCTTGATGACTGCAGCAAGTTGACAAAAGGATCCTGAAACTCGTGAATGACTAATTTTTCCTGATGTTCAACAAAAAAACAAGAATCTTCTTTTTTACTCTCTTGATATGACTGCAAATCTTTGTATGGGCTTTGTAATGGGACTCCTACTGAACAAGACAACGAAGTCGGGTGTCGGATCGAAGTTTATGAGCTCTGCTTTGAAGCTCATAAACAACTAACGGAGAAGGACTTCGATTACAAATATCATCCAAAACATCAGCTATTGGATCATGGAGAACTTGAGATGATTGTTGCAACTTATCATACATTGGTTCCAATGAGATTAGATGATTTTATGTAGGCTTATGATTCTTTATTTCAGAGATATTATGAAAATTTCTCTTCAAAAACTGAAATGAGTAAAAAATTAACGGTAAAGAGTCATCCTGCATCAATTCATAATATGTTTCTGGTTCTAAGATTTCATCTGCGATTTGAAACTCAATGTAACTTAGTGGCTGGGATTCTGGAGTGAAATAAGCTTGCATATCACAAGTGACTTCCTCAACCAATTGATGAGAAGGATGCCCATGTATATTGTTGATAACTCGCTTATCTACTTGATTATAGTTTTCTCTTATTTTCGCAAATGAGGAGAAACACAAGGGTCAGGAGTCCTGATCAAGAATTTCGTTGTGTTCTTCATGCTCAATATCAACACATAAAGACTGTTGATTTATGATCTTAGACAATTTTTCTTTGATGAATTGGAATGGAGCAAAACTTAAGGGCAAAGATCCTTCACTTACTTCGAAATTTTATGCATTTTCCTCATTGTTGTCATCACAGATATACTTCGGCCGAACACTGCATTTCATTTGTTGAAACTGAGCTTCCTCCTCCCACATACCAATTGTTGATTACTCTGCAAAGTTAACTTCAATTTGGAGAACATAATCATCATCATATTGATCCAACTTGGGTAAATCATCAATATAAGTAATGTCATCAAACATACACATTAGATCAACCGATTTCTTATCCTCGATTTGATCTACAAATCCATTTTCATGATTGTCCATAAATGAATACAAACAACAATCATTTTCTGATCTATGGTAACTGGGATTAGCAGGAAAATGTTTAGGGCCAACAAACTCTTCTTGTGCAATAAGTGGGACATGGTGTTTTTTATCAAAAAATTCATCTCTCATGGTGATATTTTGCATTAATTTTTCCATTGTACTTACCAAAATATCGAGCTTTACTTATGAAGATGTCAGGTATTCCTTTTCTATGTTCTCCCTTTCTTCTGCCTTCAACTTTAACCTTTTGAATAGCATATTTGCTTCCACATATATTGCATTGTCTTTCATTTTTACGAACGTTGTATCATTCCTTTCTCTCAATTGAAATTCCATTTCCGGATCAAAGGCATCCAGGTAGTGTAAGAGAGTTGAACCATGAGGCGGTTTTATATTAGCAGGGATTGAATGGTATACTTGATTAAACCTAGTTGAAAAGTGTTGCACTGTTTCTCCTAGCCATCTTTTCAAATGATTATATTCTTCTAAAATCAGAAAAGGATTCCTCTTGATCACCCATTTATCAAGGAATACTTTCACAAACTGATGGAAATAAAAAATGCTTGCAACTGGCAAGTTTTTGAACCATTCCTTGGCTTCGTGTTGCAAAGATAGAGCAAATATTCTGATACTAACATCATCTTCATTAAACTCAAAAAGATCAAGAAAATTTTCAAAACCTTGAATGTGTTTCTCAGCAGTGATGTTACCATATTCTCCGTAAAACATGGGAAGATATTTATAATAGTTTTCAGGGAAACTATGGAGTATAGGAGGTAATATGAGTGGCATGTATCTATCTGGAATTTTACAAGGTATAGGAGTATGTACATATGCTATAAGATTAGTCTTGATCACTTGAGGCTTATCAGACGGAAGATGATCATCACAATATTTGGAAGAAGGCTCTTGACCGAGATCAAAAGCATAAGGAGAATTTGAATCCACAATTTTTAGAGGGAATGAATCGAATGCAGATCTGGGATCTTTTCTCAAATAAATTATACTTTGAAAAAATTTCTTGACATTGTCGGGAAAAGAGAAAAAATAATTCAGGACAAAGACATGATGTCTTGGATGAAAGTCCAAGTTGAATACTTGATCTTCCCATGTTGTCTTTTCATGTTTTTGTTGGCATGGTTCATTCTCCAGTGGAGTCTTAGATTTGATTTTGAAACAAATTTGGAGTCGTCGAGTGAATGATTTTAGCCTTTGTGTGTCCAATCACTGTTCACCATTAGCGATCAGATCTGATCCTTTTCGTTCTTTCCCATGGAATATATGTCACTCTGTTCACCAGTATGGTCGCGAAGATGTTGGCACCCCACCAAATCTCTAAAGGCTGAGAAGGAGACCAGCAAAGGTAACCACAGACTTCTTTGGCCTAGTAGTTATCCCTACTAGGCAGGAGAGGTCTCTCTCCAAGAAATCACAGCTAAATTGACTAGATAATGAGGATTTTAGGCTAAGTATAGTAGTACTAGGGTTTACTTACTAGAACATGACATGGATATTAAAGGAGATGTTTCCACCATAAACTTATGACCATGAGAAGTAAGTGTTCTTCTCTTATCTATTAATCTTAAGGAAAAGGTCAAATGTCTTTCATCTGTTGTTCTAAGTGCGACCACCACACTTAGGGAAAATTATCTATCCATAGATTTTATTTACGTAAAACACGGGTGGTCTTCGTTACATTACGATGGTGTTAGTGTTTCAAGCACGAGGCCAGTTCCTCACTTAGGGAGGTCCTGTGACCAGGTTACGCCTAATTTAGGAAGCACTGAGGTAGCTAATTCCCGATCTTGGTTTCTTCTAGTGTCTGGGAATGGTGACAGTGGTATGAAAGGTCATAATGCAGAGAGGTCGAGCCGAGGAGTTTTTGGAGGTAGAGGCGGTGGCACCTGTGGGGAAACATGCGCAGGGACAACTACTTGTGGGGGTTCACGAGGGGTTTCACCCGAGAGTTGGTGTCGCCTTGCTTCGCTAATTCTGCAGAGGGGGGCTCATCTTGTCGTGGTGGATTCAAGCGTCATGAGCCAGTGCGTCAGGGTGCTCATGATTCGAAATAAATTTGCTGCATAGAACATTGTCGATAGGTGATTCAGTCTATTCTTGATTGTCTCGAGAATTCAGAGCAGTTTCATCAGGAGGAGCACACCGAATTGATATCAACTTTGAACAAAATGCATTATTTTCAATGTCATACTCGGGAGCATGTTGTGGTGGTGTGGCGCGGTCAGAATTTGCTATCAGAGAAGGTCGAGAAGCTGGAGGCCTGAATGGCCCATTTCGAGGAGCATGTCCAATGCTGCTTTCACCCTTTGCCACCTCCTGGTACGATTCCGAATAACCCACCTTTCATCACATCTGATGACTAGCATGGATACAGGTGTTTTACATGTTTTTTCTGTTTATTGGTGCCTATGGCCTTTGAAATTGTGGACTCTGTCTCTATTTATTTTTCTGTTTCGTTTTCATATGCTTTCGGTGGTAGTCGACAAACCTGGTTAGGGTGGTGAGACTACATGCGTTTTTCCTCTGATGTATTTCCTTTTGAAGCTATGAAGAGATATTTGACTTACAAAAAAAATTGTTTAAACATATTAGTCACATTTTTTTTTTTTTAAACTTCCAATTACTTTACATGATTTTTTTTTTTTTGTAAGCTTAGGTAGATCCTTCCCATTTTCTATTGATTTAAAAACCGGGCAACAAAGATACAAAAATTATACGTCAACCTGCCCGAAGGAAACCAGGTCTATTGGCCATCTAAGTGCAATGTATGTCAGCCAAAACATAAACAACCTTAATATCCTGTACAAAGTTTGACGATACTTGATATCTAAGTTTATTAATAATAACATTTACATAAAATAAAACTATCCGCTAAAAAAAGAAGATTGATATCACTAGTCATCTTCTGACTCCACTGGGGCAGGATCTTTAGCCCCTGAACCAGGAATTTCAACCTGTTGCAATGCTTTTATATCCTTCTCCATCCTGCCTCGTCTAGCATACTGATGCAGTTGACGGAGGTTGATTTCCTTAATATTTCTATTGATATCTGCCATAGTAGACCCTAACTTCGACTCTACTATCTCCGGAGTCGACATAACAACTTTTGCTAGAAAACATTTTATCAGCCAATAAGTTCGTATTGAATTCTGGAATAGAGAAATACATCCACGGGTATGCCCTAGATCAGCAACTACATTATGCAGATCTTCAAATGCCATATCATCCTCTTCATCCATATTGTTTATAACCTTTGTTTCCCATCCATAAATACGAGATTTAACAGAACAGGGAATTTCTTCTGCGAAGGTTTGAATTATCAGCTCCATGAGTTGATTTTTTGACTTCCTGCCTCTTTTAACAAGCTGAGGAGAGACAGGATGTTTGCATTTATCTCCATTAGGCTTCCTACCTCTAGTTTTCTTTACCATCTTATAAAAAACAATAAGAGGCTCTCTTGATACCAACAACCAAGAAACATTTCCACGAAATATACATAACAGAAAACTAGAAAGAAAAAAAATTGGTAAGCTGACGGACAGACCATTCCCCTTACCCATTCTAACAACAGCACCAACTATCATTACCGGAAGCAAAATCCTGAAAATGAAACAGAGAAACCCAGGTATATAACTACGCAGACCTGGAACAGCCCAGATGTTCAACCCACAAAGAACCATCTTCCATTCAGAACCCCTACCAACCGAAATCCAGACAATTAACTCACTCACGGTTATCCACGGCTAGACCCAAAAGCCAAAATAACCAACCCATGAAACCAGTAAACCATTTGAGAAATAGCAACAGACAACCCTAAGCAAAATCATACTAAGATAAACAAAGCTCGCAATCACAGGGAAATGCGCAACAGTCTTATCATTATCCAACAGTCTCTTCTTAGAATAATTCTGCATTCTTCCCAAATTCCGAACAGAGTGACATGCAATTACTAGTAGGCTCAAAACGGAAATAGATTGAAGATTATCCGACGACCACATTCCCATGCTTACAGATTTCCAACAGCAACATCCTTCCCAGAACCGAACAAAACAACTTTTATACAAAAAGTCTAAAAACACCATGACTATTTTCTGCATGCGACAAACTCCTAAAACCTTCAACATTTGCATTGACCAGAACCGAACAAAACAACGTTCATACAAAAAATTTAAAAACACCATGACTATTTTCTACTTACGATGAAATTCTGAGACCTTCGACAATTGCACAGAGAGGATAAAGGATAATACATACCAAGTATCCACCTGCAAAGGCACCCGACGTCTTCGGCTCTATCTTCCAATGGACTCGTAACCAACTTCACCAAAAAACCAAAATATTAACAACTTACCATTCTGCATGTATTAACATTCCTTCGGCACTTTCCCCAAAGGTCGCCTGACATCCTCGCTGGATTAACCAACTGTTTACCGCAAAATGTAAAATCCATTTATTACATCATATGGGAAATGTCTAATCAACTCCCCCACTGACCCACCTCGGACATCGTCTGCATGCGAAGGCCACGTTGGCATCTTGCCTCCCCACACGGCAAGGCTCTTCCGCACACATTAACACTTGGCCCCCTCGCCATCGCATTCCACCCCAATCGGGGAATAATATGGTCCCTATCAGCAGAATTCCGATCCTCTGAGACAATAACCCATAGTTCATTCAACTCCGCTTGCAACTCCTGCCACCATGGCTGGTTGAGAAATCTATCAACATTATTGCAGGCCCAGTTTGCCAGACAGTCCGCCGCTTTGTTAGCCTCTTTTCTCACATGAAAAGGGACAGTATATTCAATTTCTCCCAATATCTGCTTAATTTCCTACACTAATCTTGCAGTTCTCAAGCTCTTGCTAATTACCTCCCAATTAGCCCCCTGTTGAAGCTTTCTGAGTATACCAGTAGCCATTGCAGAATCCTCCTCTATTTCTAATCAATTATAATGTTCACGATGCACAATTTCTAAGCCTAATTTCACCATTGAAAGTTCAACTTCATTATTTGTAGCATAGCCTAGATCAATGGCAAAAATCCTTAAAATTGTTCCTGTACAATCTCAGAATATGCCTCCAGCTCCCGCTTGACCGAGATTTCCTTTTGAAGCCCCATCATAGTTCAGTTTAATGAAACCCGACTGGGGCCTAACAAAACTAATTACTTTACATGATATTAGGTAGTATGGACAACCAATTAAAAATGCATAGCATATATCTTTTTTCATTTTATTATAGCCCACATTTCTTTTCTATTTAAAGAATATTAGCAATGTCTATTTAGAGAATATTTTATTTTTATTTTAAGAGGGACGAACATACTTAGGCATCACCTTCACATTGGATTGTAAGACATACTTACACATTGCCTTCACATTGTGTTGTAGAACCAGTATAGACTCGTTTTAACCACCCATCTACCAAGAGCCTAGAGGGATCAAATCTCAAACTTGAAAAAAGATTTACACACCAGTTAATCCATTGAGGGATCTAATCTCAAACTTGAAAATATTTACACATCAGTTAATCCATTGAGGGATCAAATCTCAAACTGAAAAAATATTTACACCGTCAATTAATCCATTTTAGTGCTTGGTAAATATGTGATTAATATAAATCTATCGTGGTAATTTTTCATTATTTAAATTGTATATTTTGATATGTTATCATTATTAATATTTTCTATTAAAAATTGAATGAGTTGCACATTTTCCTCTTATTAAGAAGTAACTACTTTACTTTACCTTTAATTACTTTTTTCTTTCCAGCTAAAGTCAAAATTAATACACACACACATATATATATAAACACACACGATTATATTATGTAGAGAGAGAAAGTTCATAGTGAAATATATTAGTTAATATGAATATTTAAACAATTTATTTAAGTTTTGTATTGAGATATTTATAAGAGAAATGTATATATATATTATCTTATCTTGTAAAATTATATAAAATTATACTACTTAATATACACATAGAAAGGCCCCTGGGGCTTGGTCTAATGGCCAGTGGACGTACTGCTAAGACGTTCGTGCTGATAAGCAGGTCACGAGTTCAATCCCCGACCGTGAGGCTCAAAAGGCTTAGTCGATGAACCGGGAGGCGTGCCTGGGGGTATTACGTCTCCCCTAGAGTATATAGTGGTAGCCGGGGGGATTCGACCCCGTGTCACGCGAGTACGATACCTCCGCAGTTGCCGATTTCTCTAGTTACAAAAAAAAATAAAAAATATACACATAGAAATATTGTATTTATTACTTTTCAGTTAATTGTTGTGTTAATAGATTTTTAATTGTTTATTTATTTATTTTATCCAAAGTGTTTAGTCAATTTAATGTCTTAAATTGCTATCATAAATTATCGACTGGAGTTACTAATCTTATGAAGTGTAGGTGCACTATATATGTTAGAAGCCTTTTTTTCTTAATTTATTGTGTTGGTTTTATATGTTGTTTTTAGGATTTTGTATTTTATCTTAAATGTTTAAATGAAATGGGGAAACTAAGAACTGAACTATGAAATGAAATCTAAACTTATGATTTTTTTTTAATGAACAATTGATTTCAAGAAAACTAGAAATGAGAAGAAACTTCAATTTTCTTGTATGTTTTTAGAGAATTTATATAAATGAAATAAAAAGGCAAGAAAGTGACTATACCTAGAGAAGAATTTTAATGCTTGAAAAAATAACTTAAGAAGGAAGAAAATGAAATGTTTAATTTTAATCTAAGAAAGGAAGTTGATCTATAAAATTACTCTATAGAAAAATATTCTAATGACTGAAAGATAAAATTTACAAGAAGGAAGAAAAGGAAATGTTTAATTAAGGAAAATTGATCTATGATGAATCTATGTTGCATAAAAAGAAATCAATCTAAGTGATAAATCTTAACTATGTTAGACTATTCTATGCCGACAAATATAATGAAGTTATCTCTAAAATATCTATCTAAGTTACTTCTAAACCTATTTAATTGAAGGGTAAAACATCTAATTAAATCAACTCTTAATCTGAACAAAACATTTAATCATCTATATCTAAGTCTTAACTACATATATCTCAAAACTTCCTTTTATCTACCAAATGAAATATTTGTCTAAATTTATCCTATGAAAACAGAGTATCTAGTTAACTCCAATTCCATTCAACAAAGCATCTATTTTAATCTAAATTCTACCAATAGAAATATCAAACCAACATATTAAATCTAAGTGATTACGCTAAGTAAATTAAAAAACAAATTGAAATGAGAAAAGAAAACATATTTTTTATCTACTCTGTAAAACTAGAATGCAAATTTCATCAATGGAACGAAAAATGAAACATGTATTTACTATGTGAGAGAATGCGAGAAAGGTTTTATTCCATGAAATGTAAATGTTAACAGAATTATGATATCAGGATATTTCAGGAAAGCAAAGCAAATTGGAGCATTCAACTATGCGAAAGAACACAACATTTAACTATGAAAAACACAATAATTAACTTATGCAGAAAGTGGAAGAATTAAACTAGGAAACAAAAAAAGTTTAAATTACTAAAACCTCTTATGTGCAAGGCCCCTCCGCAGCAGAACCATTCTAAATTCACTTGTGACTAATTACGCATCGATGGTCTTGAACACGCCTTCTCCATGAATTGATAAAAACATGGTTTGAATGTGTAACAATATTACAGTGAAAAATTAAGCTTCTCTCCGGTTAAAACAACCCAGTATTTATAACAGAGTCAAGTTTAATTGTTTGAGATGATCTCGCCTAAAAAATATTAATTAAACTAGGAATTGAATTCTAAGCAGAATTGCAGTCTTCATGGCTTTCACAATTTGCTACGTGGAGATCAAATCGTGAAGCTTTCAACTTCTCGCCTGCTTATCTTGGCCCTCTGCTTGACTGATCCTTTGACCTTGATTTTAGGCGTTATTTCTCTCAATTTTGGACAAGAATTAGGATAAAATCCATGTGTGGATCATTTCCAAACTACCAATGTGCTTCACTCCTCTATTTCTTCTTCGAAACCTGTCAAACAATGTCGGTAGTTGCAAAAACGGAGATTAGCTACAAAATTGCATGAATTATGTAGCTAAATACACAATTTATTCAAATAATAAGAAACATTAGAATATCAGAGAGAGATCATTCAAATACCTTCTCAAACTGAAATTGTACCAATTAAAATTGATTGAGCTTATGTATTTTGTCAAAAAAGAAGGAAAAGTAGTGAGATAGATGTAAAAAATAGATACAGTCTTGAGGCTCAACAACATCCCCAAAAGAGTAGTAGATGCCTGATGATTACCCAATCCTCCATTTTGTCTTCCCAAGTGAAGACCAAAATGACGTGTCTATCTCTCCCTCTCAATTAGGGAGGACATATTCCACAAAGGATTGTACTCATTCCTATACAAAGAATGTACCTAAGCTCCCTCTAGGCTTAGGAATTACCAAGTTTCTTCCAAGTAAGAAACTTATTACCATTCTCCCTCTTAATCAGGGACCTGCAACAACAATGATGAAAACACCCAGCTACTCATGAAGAACTCCTTCCTTCAATGTCATGAATTTATTTGTTGTTGAGGATTCTTCATCTTTGGGATCTCTACATAGGGCACAAATCATCTATCACTTTCATCCAAGATTCATGTCTTTTGTCAGAAAGTGATCCATCAATCTTCTCATCTCGTCTAGCTTCATGCCATGCTGCTTTTATTCGAACCATACTTCTCCCAAGGATCTTTCATCCTGTCACATGGTTATCAATTTTTGGAAGACATATGTTTCCCTTTGGTAGCCCTGCATAAGCTCACCATATATTATTTAATTATAGATATTAACTTTTAAATCAAAATTTACCTTAGTGATGATATTTCACCATGACATCTTCTTGTAGGCATCGACATCCTTTGTTACAGATTGACGCATCTCCTAAAGGTATGTATTGTCAAGGGTATCCATATTTTTCATACTTTTATCGGATTCTACATATCTTCCCATGAGATTTTATAGGCAAGTCTTGTTGGCTTCTTTGGATGCTAACTGCTTTTTATCATGGTTGCACTTCTCATGATCTCTTCCTTTCTTTCTCCACACAATTTTATTGCATTTATAGGAACTTCCAATGTGAAACTCCCTGATAATGTACAATCACCTCATATTCCATACAAGGACACATTATGTTGATTTCATCTGATGTGGATTTTGTCTATTGACAACCTGTGCATTGGAAGAGTTTCTACTTTCTACTTTCCCTTGATCATACTTCTTCTACCTGCAACCATATAAATCGTCTATATAGCATCCAATGTCAACATAAATATACATGCACCTCATTTTTATTTCCTTTTGAGTCATCCTGCAACAGGTTTCCTTAGAATGAAGTTTCACTCTCTTGACCTACTTCATCAACATGTCATCATATTCTAATCCTAGAATTTTGCAAGTTAGAGTTATCGAAGAAACCTTTTTCTTTCTTTCTAACGAGTGAATCCAAAGAGGATTCCATTAGAAAATGTCAGCACCCATTTCCATATTTATTAATGAATGATGAACCATGATCTAGATAATTTCCTTCTAATAAATGTTATATATACAATGAGGTTCCCAGGAGCCGTTTTATCTCATAACATATATATCTCATAAATATTTTTCTAGACATCCTCCTATGACAAGTACTCCTACTTTTGATGCTTCTATCATTATGTTATTTTTAAAATGATGCATCTATATCATCTACAATGCATGCTATCATACTATTTTACAACCAACATATACCTCTTAAAGAGGAAGATGATATCAATCATAGTAGAGATCTTTCACTTCTTCTTTCTTAGGTTTCTTTGAATCAGGTTCTTCTATTTCTTTGGCAACATGGGCTTCCTCCTTTTTCCTCTTGTCCTTATTATATTTGGGACAATCCTTTTTATAGTGCCTAAGTTCATTAAAACCATAACATCATATCTTATCCATGTTTCTTCTTTTCTTCCAAGGACCAAACTTACAAAATTTTCCTTTCCTCCTTGACATGGCAACATAGGTTTGATTTTCTTCATTTGATCATGTATCAATTTTAGCTTTTAATCTAGTCTCTTATATCTTACATAGAGACCACAGATCTTGGAATGGTGTTGCTTCTTTCTTCCCATATATGCTTGAATTGAAGTTTCCCCATCCCTCTGGTAGAGCATTCAGCACCACTGTAGTCATTTCTATATTAGACATTACTTCTCCCAATCCCTGTAGTTGATATCTCATTTCAGTAATCTTCATAAAATATGAAATGATTCCTTCATCTTTAGACAAATTCAACTTGTATAGTTCTTGCCTCAGAGATATTAATTCCCCTGCAGTACTCACTAAGAACAACTCCACCAATTTTTCATATATTTCTTTTGAAGATTCTCGTTTTGATATATAGGGGATGAGAGAATCCTTTGTGGATTCTATAAGAATTATTTTTGCTCTTATGTCTCCCTTCATGTATTTGGCATATGCTTGATCTTATTTTGAAGGTTTAGTCACTGACCCTTTGATGTAATCCATAACTTCATTTTCAAACAAATTTAGATCTGTCATTTTCTTCCATGCAAAAAAGTTTGTAACCCCAACCAATTTGTTGCTTTCTTTGCAAAAAGACATTTTGACAGATTCAAATGAAGTCATAAATATACTTACTTGAATAATTGTTTTTTTTTTTACAACCAGCTTCCTAGTTGATGATGATGTAGACAGTAGTAGGAGCTCCCTCTTAGATAGACTTCTTCAAGAGTGGTGTAAATCGGTAGATCACCTTGGATCCTTGATGATGATGATGATCAAGGATGGCTTGACGATGGCTCCAACAATGTTGACTTGGCTTCAATCACAAGATAGATTTAGATTCTTTGAAGATAAATATCACCTCATTGATCTTGTTTTTCCTCTTTAAAAGACCTTGATATATAAGTCCTTTAAGTAAGGTCTTGGGTCTTCTTGAGATGGCTTGAGGGTTTCTTCAATTTATGCAAATTGTTCCTTCTTGAATGAATGAAGATCTTCTTAGATCTTAATCTCTGAATTTTGCTTTGGTGCCTTCTAGAAAACTGATCTTTGATCTCTTGACACTTGTTTGTCTTCTTGTCAAATAGCCCTTTCTTGTCTTCAATACCTTAGCTCTAATACCATGTTGAGAATTTAGTAGGGCAGTGTCTAATTCAATTCTCTTACTTGATAATTGCTTGTGTTAAAGTGGTTATGTTCCTTTTACTTAGATATTATCTTAGTTAGCTTATTATGTCTTTCATCGAGTTAATTAATAAAACACAAGAGACACAAAGTTCAAGCTCTCCTAGCTAGGGCCAAAACCTCTCCCTACTGGAGAGGAAAACCCAAACGTAATACTTCTTATAGATCTTCAATTGACGAGTATCATAACCATGACATAGACCCTTGATTGCAGTATGCCTCCAAGACCTTGTCACTGCTCTTTCTAGGCTCCTTATGCTGACCTCCTTTTCTGCACCGTACTGCACCAGTAGTTTAGCAGCCCTAACTGACTTGCTTCTCTCTGATTATTCTATGGTAAGAGCTTGGCCTCCAGTAAACTCTTCCTTGGTCTTCTTATTATACCCAAGATACCCTAGACCGAGATCACTTGTCATGTTGTAGGGTAACGCTGTATATTTCCTTCTTTCCAAGATGTCTGAAGTGTATTAGCCCAAGACTGAGATCACTTGCACCCAGAAACACTCTCTTTTTTCGCATTGTAATCTCAGAACATGACCAAACTGTTGGTGACCAAATGAGGCTACAATCCCTCCTTTATATAGAGACTATCTCCCTCTTATAGGCCGACATGACAATCTAATGTTGGGCCGACTTCAAGTTCAAGGAGATCTTCCAGCATCTTCCAAGCCGACATGTTCAAGGGTATATCCATCACATTTTAGCCGAATTCAAAGAGCACTTTGACCAAGGTCTTGAGGCATACTTTTTACATTCATAATTTGTCTTTTACAAGTGTAACAACACTTCATATTCATGACTCTAAATTATACATTTATGACAAGATGACAAACCCCTAAAGACATTAAGAAGAAGTCTTTGACCTATAATAAAAAATCCTTGCTCATGAAACCCATGATGTAAGTACTACAAAATACATTTTATTATATTTTTCTTCTTCGTTACATAAATTCATAATTACAAGTCATTATGAAGACCGAACCTAGTTACACTTTTCAACAAGATGCCCCTTATGTGAAAATGTGGAAGAATCCATCCTCCATATTTTCCTCCATTGTTAGTTGGCAAAGAAAGTTTGGGTGGTTGTTTTGGGGCCTCTTTTTAGCAATATCACTTGGTCCTATGACATCCCCATGCTTTCAGTTCATGGCAGAAATCATACTCGGGCTCCCTTCATGCCAAAATCAATTTCAAAGAAATCTGAACGACCCTCCCCAAGTATGTCTATTGGAAAATCTGGCTAATAAGGAACAAGGCAATCTTCAGAATGACTCACCCCTCAGCTCAAATGGCTGCAATGAAAGCCCTCTCATTTTGTATGGAGATGCACAAGCCAGAGCATGATCCTACCTTGGACCAAAGCGAGTCAACCTGGATGGCAGCATGGGTTAGCCCCCCAACCCCTTAGCAAAAGCCAAAAGCCATCCCTTCCCATGCCCCGTGGATCCTCATATTGTCTTCTGAGGGACTGGTAGATTGGATTGAATCTTAGAAACAATGGACTCTTCAGTTTGATGGGGCTTCAAAAGGAACTCCAGGGGTGGCAAGAGGGGGAGGGATTATCACTAATCCCAATGGAAACATCAAAGTTAGACACGCTTGGAGCCTGGGAAGGAAAACAAACAATCAAAAAGAGGCCTATGGTTTACTCCTTAGGCTCTCTCTAGAAAATAAAAAGGACATCAAGGAACTACAAATCCTAGGGAACTCCATGTTGATAATAAAACACACGACGGACAACACACCTGCCCAAAACATGAGTCTAAACCAAGTCATCAAGAACTCCCAAGATATGATTCCTCTCTTTGACCGAGTGACATTCTACCATATTCTAAGAGGAAATAACCAAGAGGCAGATAAGCAAGTCAAGATGGCTTGTAGGATGAAGGAATAAATTAATGTTGTGAATGGCATAGAAGGAACCCTACATATTCCATAATCATGCCTAAAGCCTTAAAAAAGAGAGACAAACTACGACCCCTCTAGCCATAATATGACGAATGGTTTTTATAATCTTTGCGAGGTGGGGGGATTGACCCATTTATACCCCCTACCACTCTCTCCCTCCCCTCCCCATTGCCTGCCCTCTTCCTTTTGCACCCCTTCCCCCCCCCCCCTCCCTTAATAAGATCTCTGCTCTCTCCCCTTACCCCTCTTTCCTCACACCCCTCCTTCTTCCCCGTCCCATTACCCTTTCCTCATCCCCTAGTCCCTACCCGACACCCCTCCCTGTCATACCCATCCCTTTCCAGGCGAGATGCCACATCGAAGTTGGCCCCAGGTCATTGTATTAATCCTTCGTCCCATCAACCATAATTCTCCTCGACCTGCCCTTGTGACTCGTGGCATGGAGCAACCTGAATTCATGTTGTAGTGTGGCGGTCTTCACTCATCCTTTCCTACACTTGGTACTTGGAAGACCTTCTGCGTGCAATCTCTGATCCCTCATCCTTGTTGCAACTACAATAGTCGACATTCCAACATTATCTCCATGGGAATTTTTGGTTTTTTAGGGTTGAATTTACTCCCAATGCTCCAAATTGTGCAGGTAGCGCGTGGGAAGAAGACATGGGTGGGATTGAGGGACGAAGAGAAGAGCAGGGAAATAATGGCGATGCATTGGGATTTTATCATGGCTGGTACAATGACAAAGGCATGCTTCAAAATTCGTACCTGGGCTGGCTATTTAGGGGCTAACAGTAAGATTTGTTGTAAGGAGTTTCGATCTATCTCTACCAAGGTGGCCTCTGCTTTGCTCCAGAGGTCGTGGCCGAGGTTCAGGCGCAACTTGGGTAATTCCCTTGTCAGGGTGGCTAGCTGGTTTGTGCTCTTGTGTAGTGTGGGCCACGGTGGGCTATCGCTGTGGGCTGGGAAGAGTGGAAGTGGTTTTGTTGAGGCTCCTCTCATCGGGGGTTCTAGGAGTGGTTTGCTAGTTTGGACCTTCTTTGTGCAGGAGGTTCTCGGCTCTGTGGAGGACTATGGCTTTGGTTGTTTTGTGGCTGACATCATGAGCATGCAGAGTATTTCAATAACCAAGAGTTATAGGTTGGGCTCCTGGGGTCTCCGCAGACCCAGGTTTGGGGGTTCGAGGGTGAGCTGGGCACAGGATGGAGGTAACATTAAAAAACACATGTGAAGTATGTGCACAAGAACATAGAGATTTCAGGGATGGTCTTGCTATATTGCATATGTGCATCCACCAACACCATAAAGATGTTATAAACATGCAGGAGCGATAATTGGAGAAGAAAGAACACATACAGAAGCTCGAGGACGAGGTTGACGCATTGAGGCAAGAAATTGAGCAGTTGAAGATCAAGCTGGTGGAAAGCAGCTCGAGGGTGGAGGATGAGCGCAAGGGTCTCGACCACAACAACCCTGCTCTAGTGGATGAATAATTCGTCCCTTCTGATAATATTATTTTGTTTTTATGGCAAACCACACATGTACATATTTGTTACTGCAGTTATGCAAAATATATAGCTATAGGCTGGTAGTTAAGGGATTCGTTTTTGGAATGGCCAGGAAAATCACTCTGAAAAGGGATGGGCTTATTGTAATAACAACAGGCATGAACAAACCCAAAATTTTGATGTAATTTCTACGATTTTGCAAGCATTTGGGCGCGATTTATAAATACAAACTCTACTCTTTCTCATTAAATAAAAGTGTGATAAAAAAATGTAACTTCTCCTTTTTTCCTTTCCTTTTTTCTGAACCTTTTGCCAAACTCCATGGTTGGAATGAACTATTACTATTGCCAATTCATTTCTAGCTACTCGCAAAGGGAGTCCTTTATCTGAGTTTGAGCTCTCAGAGACATGAGTTCTCTTTATACCCCTCGTGCCCTTTTTTTTGTATGTTTCCTATTTTTGTTGTTATTATGCTTGTGTCTCTACTAATTCAGTACCCTTCTTGATGTGGGTTGTGGTTCATGATTGATCCAAAACACCTCCATTTGCTTGGTTACCATGTTGAGCCTGTGCATCCATATTTGGATTGTTCTCCATGGTTCCTTCTTCTTTTTCTTCTTCAGAAAGGTGTGGGTCATATACCTACCATCCCTTGGGCTTATGGGCCTCCCTCTTTTTTTTTTTTTGAGATATTTTTTGCCCGTGGGCATGAGTTCTGTGAGTGTCTTGTCTGAAAATATATTCAACATTTAAATGTCGTGTTCTCGTAATCTAAAACTTGGGTCCACTGAAAGTTTTTATGTTTCAGTTGAATACGGTGAGGTAGAGCTTTGACGAGGTCTATCTCTACACAAATTTTGGCAAAAGTAAAGATACCTTTTTTTGTTTTGTCAAGGTCCATATTTTTATTTTTTCTTAGAGTATTTCCAATATCCTCTAAGACCTTATGTTACCAAAAAGGAAGAGGGAGGTTTGGTAATATCACCTAAACTAGCATTGTTGAGACCACCATGCTTGTGGCACCAAACTCTGGGAACCATGGAGTAATGAAGAGCCAAAACTCTACCCCAAAACCATGGCCCATCATTTAGGACATACTTTAGATCTTTCTGTGTATAATTAAATTATGAAGAAACCTTTGGAGCATAAATAGATGTCATAGTTGAGTGTCCAAGAAGAAAAAACCCACTAGTGTAAATCGTCAAATCTAGGCCAAAAACCATTAAACCTGCATATTACAACCTTGGATTGAAGATAAGAAAAAATGCAAATTTACCTTTGGGAGTTTAACTGCCATGGATGGTACTTGTTCTGTTTGTTCTACAAATAGGGATTTGGCATGTTTTGAATATGATATACAGGAATGGAAGCTTTCCCTTTCATTCCATCCTTGAAATGGATAGATCCATTAGGGTTTTTGAAGCTTGATGCTCCACCCGCAACCTCAAATTTAATATGATGGTGGAATTCCTCGCAATACCATAATCTTTCATCTGAAAGGAATCTTGTAGCAATTTCCCTTCATATAACAAACATTGAAAAGTCGCAGATATACCCAAATTGATTTGAATGATTTGCTTTATGCTTTCCACTAGATTTGAGCCCCGGATCTAGAAGATGGAGGTCTTTCTGTTATTTTTTAAAAGAAAATCTAGTTTTTTTTTTGTCTTTTCCTGCCTTTTGGCAAGATCTAGGAGAAAAATATGAAAGGGTATCCCATGGGAGGGTGGATCCACTATGTGCACTGGTTTCTTCAACTCGCCAGACCCTAGATGAAGCAGGGCAAGGCGATCTAGATCCTTTCCAAACACCTAACGTTGGCTAAACCCCATCGATCCACACCTCCTTTGAAAATGAGAGGGCCTAAGGGGATAATAACCTTTCATGTAGCTCTATACAAGTAATCAATGCACTTTCCTTCGCATTCATGAAAACTGTTGTTGATAATGGCCCTGCATCTATCAAATGCCATCTAGAATCAATCTGCATACCTCAGGTGTTCAAATTCACTACTTTTATAAAACCCTAACACTTCTTGTGTTTCATGGTGCTGGAAACAGATTCGACAGGGAAACCTAGCAGAGGCTTTGTCAGATCCCCAGCTATAAGGTTTTGAAGGGAGACTCTAATCGGGTAGAAGGAGTAAGCCACGATGACCTAGCTGCTGACAAAGAAGATGATGGACAAGATCCCCATTTTTTGAGTGACATGGGAAGTCAAACACTGCAAAAAGTCATAGACTACGCAGGCTGGCAAGAGGCACTATAGAAGCGCATAGAAGGGATCTTCCCGAAAGTCCATAACTTTGATCCCGTTAGAGCAAGGGTTTCCAACCCATCCCTCTAGAAATACCTTAGGTTAACTCTAATCCAAATTTAAAACAAATAAATATAAAAATACAAATAATTTTTCTTAAAATACCAAACATTAAACTATGAGAAAACTTATCATATTATATTTTATCATTTCAAATTAAAAATATAAAATTTATAAAACTTATTTATTTTACTTTTTATATTAAAAATGCTAAAAAATTAAATAATTTAGTTTCATAAACATCATTAAAGGTAGATAGGATTTTTCCCAATATGTTATTTATTTTATTTGATTTTTTCAATTGTTTTTTTTCAAACCAATGACTAAGCAAATGTTTAGTATTGAGATCATGGAGGAAGTAGAAACTCCCTAAAACATCTTACTCTTTACTTTTTATATTGAAAATGTTAATAAATTAAATAGTTTAGTTTCATAAACATCATTAAAGGTAGATAAGTTTTTCCCAATATGTTATGTTATTTATTTGATTTGATTTTTTCAATTGTTTTTTTCTAGACCAATGACTAAGCAAATGTTTAGCATTGAGACCAATGACTAAGCAAATGTTATGTTATTTATTTTATTTGATTTTTTCAATTGTTTTTTTCCAGACCAATGACTAAGCAAATGTTTAGCATTGAGACCAATGACTAAACAAATGTTCATTGGAGGAAGTAAAAACTTCCTAAAACATCTTACTCTTTAAACCTAATTATTACATACTAAACATGTAATTTTGGGGAATCAAACATAAATACTAAAAGAGTTAACAACCCACTTCAACATTTTCATTAAAAAAAAAAAAAACACCACTTATCACTTCCACAATGTAAAAAAAACACACCACTTATCACTTCACGAAAGGTAACCATCGTGAATGTCGAACCCTATTCTAATCCTACATCAACCCTCCCTTAAACCCTAAAACGAGAGGCAGTATCAACGGTTAGGATGTTAGGAAGATATAGAGAGAGGCCGTGTCAACGGTTAGGATGATGGAAAGATTGGGCAATCAATAGTCAGAGCTAGCGTTCAGTCTCAGATATAAAGTTTCAACAATCGACGGTCAATATCTTCTTGTTTGTTTAGGTTTTCGACGCGGCCGCTTGCGAGGTCTGATCAGATACTGTGGCGTATCCGCGAACGAATTAAAATGGTATTTTCTGATCATTATTCTTCGTTATGCGGCTTTGCATTTTTGGTTTTGTAGAAGTTGTTTTAGATTCCCGCGCAGATCTTACGTATCATGCTAAGGATGTATCAGGGTTTGATAACTGGCTTTATTTCTAAGACTTTATAATTTTTAATGGCAGTTACCATTGATTTTTTGTCTTACCTGAAAGAGAATCATTACAAGCGCCCCTGCCCTTTTGCGTAGGAAAAACTGTCCCGAAGGGTTAAACCACCCAGCATGAGTGTTTTTTTGTTTTCCTAAACTGCCATTGCAGGGGTACTCTTCTGATAAAATCATCCCGGTCTTGCACCTGCCCATAGTTCTTTATTTGTGTCTCAGGGATAATTGAACCTTGATGGACGTTCCAGCATACCACTGTATTCACCTTTAACAGCCGTTTTCGTTATTGCAAAACACAAGGGTAAATAATAGATTAAGTATACTTCTGCTGGTTTGGAAGGGATGTGTATTACGGTGGGAAGGTTTAGGAACTATTTCCATGTGTTAGGAAAATTGAGCATGATACTAGAGTGGTGTGTTGAAACTTTATAGGAATCCTTGAGTGCGTACCAGAGCTGCTACATGTGAGAGGGAGTTGTTGGGAGGTTTCAGGGTGACATGCTTGTGATCTGTGCTTGAGAAAAACATAGGGGACTTGTGATCAGGTTGTGTATTTTTGGTTAGATTGCTGCCCTGTTTAGTTTGGTAGAATAATCCAGTGCAATAGTATGGATACATTTAGTCTCAGGAATGGAGACAAATTGGAAGGTCTCTCTAACTTTGTCTCATGGAGTTGGCGAGTAAAGATGTTGGAGTAGGATCTATGGGACTTCATTGAGAAACTAGTTGCAGAGTCTATCAATCTGGTGTTGTTGTAATACCATAAAAGGATGGTCAACTTTGAAGGTCTAGTCAGTCATCCTTGACTTTTTGAAGAATTATTTGATCCCTCATATTGTCAGAAAAACCATTGGAAAGGACATGTTTGATGCTCTAGGTACTCTCTTTCAGAGTGAGAACATCAATTGAAAAATGCCGTTGAGGAATAAGCTTAGGACCACGTGGATGAGCAAGAAAAATATTGTATTTGTGTACTTAATAAAGATTAATGAACTCGATGATCAACTTGCAATTGTTGGAGAGGTCAAGGGTGAAGAGATGGGTGTTGAATGGGTTCTCTTCTTCTTGGCAAGTTTTTCATTGTGGAATTTGTTTGTAGAATAAGCTTTCAATTTTTGAGAGGTTATGGGATGGCTTCATCCAGGAGGAGATGAGATTAGAGGCTGTCGTAGTTATGGAGGAGGATGATCCAAGTCTTGCCCTCATTAGCAAGATGAAGAAGGGAAATAAGAAAGGACTTGGGAGTATCAAAAAGACAATAAAAAATATTTACTTCCCCCTAACCAAGGAAAGGACCTTGGGTCACATAAGTGTTTCAAGTGTCAAATGTTTGGACACTTTGCTTCTCAATGTCGTGAGAAGAAGGGTAAGGGAAAGCAACAACAACGAAAGAAGTTTGTAGGGAGTGAAGAAGCATTAGTTAGAGTGGATGAAATTTCATTCAAGCTTGAAACACACTTTTATATGGTATCATGTTCATCATCTAACACCATGGTTGGTGTCATTTGGTATGTGGATGGTGGAGCCTCCAAACATATGACCTCTAACATGAGGGCCTTTAACGAACTTGTAGAATAAGTGCTAAGCAGGCAAGTTGAACTTGCTGATGAATGCCACGTATCTAGTTGTAGAAGTGGGGTCTATCTCATTCAAAATGCCATCGAGTGGTATTATTGAGCTTACTAGTATTTTGCATGTGTTTGGCTTGATAAATATTCTCCTTTTAGTTTAAGTGATGATAGATCTTCAATATGTTGCTAAGTTAGATGATCAACAAGTCCTCATCCAATAGAGATGCTCAAATCTTTGGTGGGAGTTGGTTAGAGGTGGTTGTGAGGTTGTTTTATACAAATTGTAATGTGTCTTGTGAGAGCTCTAGTGCATGATAGTGACAAAAAGTGAGCTTTGGCACAAGAGACTAGGTCACTAGCACTATGGACTGTTGCCAATATTGAAGAACATGGTGTATGGATTGTTCGACTTTGATGTCACGAATAAAAGAGTGTGCAAGAGTTGTGCACTTGTCAAACATGTGAAAGTTGCTTTTCCAAGCATTGACCATAGGTCAAAAATTTTCATGCATCGACCACATGTATTTTCCAATATCCACTTATATGTATGTGGGCTTAGTTTTTTCAACTTCTATGTCAGGTAATGTGTTCAGAAAAGGTACCAAGGAGTTGTTTCTTAGTATTTTTGCCATTTGCCTAGGAAAACACATGGAAACACCTTTTAGTAAGTGACTTTACAAGTTATTAAAGTCATGTGACTTAAAAGTCACTTTATGAGGTACTTTAATACTATGTACTTTATATTATTAAAGTCACTTTATGTTTTTAAAGTGAATTTATGAGAAAAAGTTACAAGGCACAACTTAAAGTTGTAAAGTGACTAGGGAAAGCATTAATCTCCACCATTGATCTAAAAGAGTTGAGATCTAATCTCAGCCATAGATCAAAGGGTTATGGTTTCTCTTCATTATGTGAGATTAACAAGGGAAAAAGACAAAGGAGCCTTATTATTCTTCATGTGCATTTGAGGAGAAGAGCAAGGGGAGCAAGGAGAAGAGAAGGAGATTTGCTGGAGAGGAAGGATAAGAGAAGGAGATTTGTTGAAGGAGAAGAGAACTTACAACAAGGAGAAGTCACCCATCATGCCTAAATTTTCAGGCAAGGAAACAGGCACGCTGTTGAAGGTGAAGGTTGAGGTTAAGTGTGAATTTCTTGGCTAGATTCCAATGTTGTTCAAGGAGATTTAAGACCGGAGTTTAAGGTTTGATAATAGAGAAACAAACCTGAGTTATAAGGTCTGTTTATGCTTTGAATTTAAGGGAATATCAAGCTCAAAATTTAAGGGAATATCAAGCTCAAAAAACAAGGAGAAGGGTTTGACAGGTACGCAGTAGGAGGTTGAGTTAGCTGACTAAAAGCATGATTTCCCAAGTGCACTTATTGTAGTGAAGTGGCCTAAATTTTGAGGAGGGTTTTTTGGGCCATGGCACAAAAATCAGAGCTGATAATTTATGGAAAGTAGCACATTGTTTAAGGAGCAGAGATTGTAGAATAGTGGCTCAATTTTCTAGGGCGTTGGGTACATTTTCCAAAGGTGAGATAAGTACATTTAATGTGTTTATTGTTGTGTAAATTTCCTAAGAAAAATATAATGAAAATCCTGCTCTAGATTGGTTTTCCCCTTGTGGGTTTTTCCAAGGTCAGAGATTGACCAAAAATACTCTTTAAATTTCTTTGTGTGCCTATCACTTTTTCTATCAGTTGAAAAGTGAATGTGTAGAAGTAGCCTAGCAATGTTTTGTTCTAATGCATATGAAGTTTATCTATCAGCCACGAATATGTTGGGTTTGTGGGCATTCAACTATATCCAAACAAACTAAAACAGGGGAGGACTACAAAACCTAAAATTTCTACATAATTCTTAATATATATCTTTTATTGGTGATTCTTCTAGGAAGTCCATTTACTTAATGAAGATTAGGAATGAGGTATTTTGTAATTTTCAAAAGTTTAAGGCTCTTGTGTAAATCAAACACGTAAAAACATTAAGGTGTTAATGTTTGAAAGGGAATTGGTGGATATAAGGAAGAAGGTCTTAGTTGACTAGGACATAATTGTCTATGCTAGCCGAGCACTACGAGGAAAGCATACAAACCTTTCAGAATCTAAAAGACATGTGATGCTAATCGAGATCATTAGCTCATGGGACTAGTCGGGGTGCAAAAGTCGCTTGCAGTAAGCTTTAAGGTGTCCCAACGCATCGTCTGGGCTACTAAGGAGTTTCATTGAATTTGTATCAATTTTATGAAGACAAGGCCTCCTCTAATCTATTATTCAGTGGGATTTTGGTGGGAGTGTGGGCATTGAATTCCCCCAAGTGTATGATATTGCCCAATGTTGAATATTGAATAATATTTGCATTAAAGTGTTGGTAAAGGTTCTTATATTGGTCTCAAGAGAAGCATCATGTTACACTATGTGAATTTCCTTGAAATGCAACAAATGGAATTTATATTTCTAATTGATTAATTATGTAGTTTATTTGCTATGAAAAACAACAAATAAAAATATTTTTGGACAAAAGTCCTTGGAATAACCCAACTAGGAAAACTGTTGCTGCAGATGGGGGTTTATTTTATTTTATGTATCAACAAAATCCGAGTACAATATCTGGATGTTGATTTGGCAATCCTACAACAAGATAATATGGCCAAAATATTAGTGAGACAACTTGTCTCACATGACAATTGATTTTAGCTCTGAAACTGGCTCTATTTGGGTTACTCGAAACCCTTGCTTCAACCTATGCATTGCCTCTGCGTCGGCTCTACTCGCACTGCTTGTAGAAATGCTATGATATAGTCGTTCTACTTAACTCAACCATGAGAGATGACTCGCTTGGCCTCTTGGAACCTCTTGCTGCCACTAGCACTTGAATTGACCTACACTCTAGTTGAATTAAACTACCCTACGAAGCCTCCTACGTAGGCCCTGCACAACCTCACGAGGAATAATGTGGCACTCTTGTTGTTGACTCGTCGACACTAGAAATCCATCAAAAATCACTGTTGCAACTCCCTCTCATTTCTTCTTTCCTTTTGGCTCGAACTCTTCTTCCTTGCTCAACCTCTATAGCTAGATAACTCGATCTGTTAAGGAACTTGCTCTCTTGATGTCTCTATCTCCATCCCCATTGTCTTGCTATTATAATATTTCATTGGCTTAACAACGACCATGATTAGATCCTCAGTAACGACTCAGATCATCTCAAACTCAATTCGTGAGTTTCTAGAGCATTCTCACCTTTCCTTTAATTGCTATTAATTAACCAGTTTTCCTAAGTTAAACTTACGAAAAATTTAAATGATGGCTAATTAATTTAATTAAGACGTTTCACAAGCTTATCTTGCGATTCCTTTTCATGTTTTTGAAGATCTCGCGTTCTTGGCCTCTCTGACACAAATCAAGGCTAGAACACCTATCTGATGCTACAAAAACTAACACACTAGATCTAAATGAAGAAGGAAATAAAGACTCACATTGTGACATTTGGAGAGAGGCCTTGTTGTAGAAAGTGGGCTCTTAGGCTTTTCTTTGGGTAGGTCCTCTTGTCTCCTTGTGTGCTGAAGCTCAAATATTTGTAGATGAATTTAGCAAGCTCCTTATGTGAATGGGTTATGGTATGAACTAGCTAGAAGTCAAGAAGCTCTTGATGGTGAAGAATGAATAATGGTTCATTGTGTCGAGAAGCTTTCTACACCCGATATATGAGGGAGATGTCACGTAACGTTGTGTTAAAAAAATATAAAAATATGTCAGTTAATTAATTAAAAATAAATAATAATATTGAATATGTTGGCTCAATTAAACTTTTCAACAAAAAAACATATATACTAAGAAATCAGATTCGCTCAAAACCTTGGCTGTGTCTCAAATACCATGAATCGTACATGATTCGATGGGGACAATGAGCAATTCTGATTTCAACTAGATGCTGAAATTCTAGCAATCCTACAGAGAAAACTACTGGCAAAAATCTAGTGAGAAATTTTCTCAGAAACTTGGCCCTTTTGACCCTCTATGTCAGCCTTTGTGCTGCACTGCGCAGCTTGTCTAACGTCAATCCTTCGACTGGTCTTTGATGAAGTCGTTTTTCCTTTCGCTAGCTAGAAAGATGCTTCTCTGGTACTCTGGGACTCCTTCTCGGCCTTTGGAATCGAAGATGTCTCTCCTTCTCGGCAAATCGAACTTGCCTTTAGAGGTTGCTGTGCTGCCCCAATGCCAACGTCTTTGCGGCACTTCTGCCTCTTTGAAAATGCACTCATTGGATCTAGAATGCCTCCTCTAGACACATTGTTTCTACCCCTCTCTCATTCTTCGATCTCTAGCTCTCTCTCCGGCAATTGACTATTGCTACTCTGGAAATCAATCTGCCAAGAAATTGAATTGTGGAAGTGATTTTCATTTCCCCATCACAACTTCGGACGACTCTTATAATCCTCTGTTGGAGCACCAATGACGAAGATTAAACTTAATCAATGGCTAGGATCATCTTTGGATCGATTTGTGTGAGTTTCTAGACTATTCTCGCCTTGACTTAATTAATATTGATTAATTAACTAGTTTCCTTAAGTTTAGACTTAGGAAGCATTAAACAATTAGTTAATAATCTAATTAAGTCAGTTCTAGGCTGAGTTTCCAAAATCCATATATGGGTTTTGGAGATCTCATGTATTCTAGCCTCTCCACCAAATTTTAGCGAGGAATGTTTTCTAGTGCTGCACTTGTTGCCACAACACCCTGTCTCTGCATCACTTCCTGTTACACTATTGATTTCTGGTTGTTGTTGCCCACTAACTACTGTGCAATTATGATATACGTTGCATGATGCATCTGTGCTGCTGCTGACCCTACTGTACTACTGCCAACACTCTATCTGCACTGCAACTCTGTTGTTGTTGCTACTGCAACATCTACAACTGAAAAACATCCAAAATACCGAACCAATTGTGGTCAGTATGATGCATTTGTCACTCGACTCCTGATTGCTATGAGCTACTGCACTGTTTGCTGAAGACTCTGTGTCGTTGCTGAATTTGCACTGTGCTAACTGCAGAGCTGCCAACTCTGCACTGCACTCCCCAACATTTGACTGCTACTAGTCTGCAACTGTCACTCTGGAATCTGATTGCATCTACTGCCACTGATCAATCTTGTTATTGAATACTGTGGGCCCTCGTAGCCAGGTATTGATCCATGAGGTGGATTCCCCAAGGATCTTGCTCATCTTTAGCTCTCCGGGGCTATAACTCCAAATCACCCCACCTCACCCCTGGAGGTATATGGGCAATCATAGCGAAGTCTTCCTCTAACTTGGAGGACAACCTGTCAATCTCGACATGAGCTGTCGCATGGTCCTGCCTCTCCTCTTTTTACTTCTTCCTGAGAGGACATTGGGTATTGTAGTGGCGAAACTTGCCACACCTGAAGCACTTGACTTTTGATAGGTCCTTCCTTTGCACCCCTTGTCCTTGACTGGGACCCTTTGATGCGAGGGCCACATTCTCCTCTTCCTTCAATGCCTTTGGTCTGTTGCTGCTGTTGCCATTGATGGATCTCTTTAGAAGTGCTCGCCTCAATTCTTCTTGCTGCAAATCGGTCCACATTATGTCCCAGTTTGACAACCTATCTCTGCCCAATATGCTTTGGACAAAGACTTGTCAATCCTATGAGACGCTATTGAGTGCCGATCGCACTAGCTCCGATGTTTGAGGCGACGCCCCAATAGCTGAGAGCTAGTCCCGAACCTCCTAAATCCTGGTGAGGTAGGGGTCTATGCCTTTCCCTTTGATGCGAGGGCCACATTCTCCTCTTCCTTCAATGCCTTTGGTCTGTTGCTGCTGTTGCCATTGATGGATCTCTTTAGAAGTGCTCGCCTCAATTCTTCTTGCTGCAAATCGGTCCACATTATGTCCTAGTTTGACAACCTATCTCTGCCCAATATGCTTTGGACAAAGACTTGTCAATCCTATGAGACGCTATTGAGTGCCGATCGCACTAGCTCTGATGTTTGAGGCGACGCCCCAATAGCTGAGAGCTAGTCCCGAACCTCCTAAATCCTGGTGAGGTAGGGGTCTATGCCTTTCCCTTTTTGCATCCGGATGAGTCTCAGCTTCTCTTCAAGGTACATCTTCTGCTGCTCGGAAGTACTCTGATATAGCGTGGCGAGAGCATCCCACATCTGCTTGGCAGTATCTTTGCCAGCTATATGCAAGACAATATAATCCTATACCCCATCCAAGATCAACCGCTTCGCCCACGCCATCTCTTTCTTGTATTCTTTCTGCGGATCTGCATCTTGGGGAACTACATCTACTGCATCAATATAGGCTTTGAGGCTATGTTCATCTAGAAGGAAGGACATCCTTGCCTTCCAGATGACTTAGTTGGAAGCTCCATCCAACTTGTCGTGATCACTAAGCCCAACAATGGCCATCTCAACAAGGTGTTGAAAACTTTCTTTCCTTCTGGCCGGTTGTTGCTCTACTAATCGCACTCACTTCTAGAGTGAGAAGGTCGCTCACAACTACTGCCAATCTGCAAGGAAATATCGAACTTCTTGAGACTAGAAGTTCCCTGAGAGATATTTTCCCTTTCTGTGTGTTCTTCTTCCACTCGCGACACAGGTTCTGCACTAGCAAACTGCTGCAAAACCCTCTGCGTCCAGCTAGAGATCTGCCCAACAAAAATTCTGAGCTGCTCCCTCTGCCACTGGAATCACTCGATCTGGAAAAATAGAAATTTTCTGCCCTTTACTCAGAAAAATTGAACCTCCAGAAGTAACTCGACCTCTTGGCAGAATGACTGCATTGCCCTTGGGAATCTCGGCCTGCTGCCCACACTGAGCAGCGAAATTCATTCTTTTCGCGAATGAGCTCCCTAGTTGGTCAACTGTCCTCTGATACCATGTGATAATTCCAAACTGGAATCCTATTGCAGCAATTGGAAATTATTCTCCTAATTGTTAATTTTATTAAACAATTTATTTGCTGTTTTCTACGGCAAATACTGAATAAATCATACCGCAATCTACACAAACAAAACTGTGGAAGAATAAATGCTCGAAGAAATAGTAGCACACATGTAAAATTAACACAATTATTTTTGGACAAAAGTCCCCGGGAAAGCCCAACTTGGGAAAACCGGTGCAGTGACTGAGGGTTTTATTATTAACTTATTAAGCAACAGTGAGAAATTATAAGTACAACTGGATGCTGAAATTCTGGCAATCCTACAGAGAAAAATACTGGCAAAAATCTAGTGAGAAATTTTTTCACCCCACAGGCAATCTCATGGCACAACCTGGCTTCAGAAACTCGGCCCTCTGACCCTCTGCATCAGCCTCTGAGCAGCACTGTGTAGCCTATCTGAGGTCAAGTCTCTGATTGGTCTCTGATGAAGTTGTTCTGTCTTCTGCTGGCTGGAAAGATGCTTCTCCGGCACACTGGGACTCTTTCCCGGCCTTTGGAACTGAAGACGTCTCTCCCTCTCAGCAAATCAAACTTGCCTCTAGATGTTGCTGTGCTGCCCTGCGCTGCCCCAATGTCAGCCTCTCTGTGGCTCTTCTGCCTCTTTGCAAATGCACTCACTGGGTCTGGAATGCCTCCTCCAGCCTCAGCCTCACTGTCTCTGCCCCCGTCTCTCTGCTTCAATCCCTGGCTCTTTCTCCGGCAACTGTCTGTTGCTACTCTGGAAAATTGATTTGCCAGGAAATCGAACTGTGGAAGTGATTTCCCCATCACCACATCAATGGCTAGGATTATCTCTTGATCGATTCGTGTGAGTTTCTAGACTATTCTCGTCTTGATTTAATTAATACTGGTTAATTAACCAGTTTTTTTAATTTTAGATTTAGGAAACATTAAAAAATGATTAATAATCTAATTAAGTCACTTCTAGGCGGAATTTCCAGAAACGATTTCTGGTTTCTGGAGATCTCATGGTTTCTAGCCTCTCCACCAAATTTCGTCTCTAGAACACATCCGATGCTACAAAAACTAACAATGTTCACACAGCTATTTCCATTGTAGCTGTTTTTGTCACTGTGTTTGAGCTGTAAGTATTTTCTTGAATAATCATGTCCAACAGCAAATTGATCTAGTGTCTTTCATAGCCTGACAACATTGTGGTCGAAATCATGCATCGCTTCAATTTTGTGTGATGTAAGAGTTGTACTAGATATTTTACATGTATTATTTCACCTTCATTCTGCATGAAATGATAGGATGGACATGTTCACACAGCTATTGGCATTGTATATGTTTCTGTTACTGTGCAAAAGCTGTAAGTGTTTTCTTGCATAATCATGTCCAACAGCACATTGATCTAGAGTCTTTCATAGCTTGATAACAGAGGCGTCAAAGTCATGCATCACTTTAGTTTTTTATGGTGCATGAGCTGTAAGTTTTTGTTCTTGTATACGGTCATGTGAAACGACACATTGATTTGGAGCTTTCATAGCTTGACAACAGAGGTGTCGAGGTCATGCACCACCTCAACTTTTTATGGTGCATGAGCTGTATGTTTTTGTTCTTGCATATGATTGTGTCCAACAACACATTGATCTAGTCTTTCATAGCTTGACAAGAGAATTCATATATTCACGCACCACTTCAATGTTTTACATGTATTGTTTCACCTTCATCTGGATGAAATGATAGAATGAACGTGCATACACAGCTATTACTTCACGATGTCTGTATCTGTTACCTACCTGAGTGTGAGCTGTAAGTGTTCTTGCCTGATCATATTCATGCCAGAAAATATTCTTTAGTTCCCCATACAATGTTATCAGAACCAGAACTTGAGCTTGTTGAGGGTCAGACGAAGACTGGACTGGAATTGGTTGGAAAACTCTGTTGAAGAACTGGTTAGTGCGAGCTGGATGAGTTGATATAATCATACACCACTTCAATCCATCACAAGAAAGTTGCCTGGAGTGGAACCCACTTCATGCCCATGTGCTCCTTGACCGAAAATCCCACATTAAAATATATATTTAGTGTCACATGTTAGGTGGTTAAGTTGCATATGAACGTTATTTTGTCAAGCTTTCTAAGATTTGAACCTTTGCTAGCCCAACGATGGTCATGTTCAACGACACATTGATCTAGAGAATGTGAGCCTTTCGTAGCTTGAAAACAGAGTTCATATAATCATACACGACTTCAATGTTTTACATGTATTGTTTCAGAGTCATCCTGGATGAAATGATTCAATGGACATGTATATGCAGCCATTCCTTCATGATGGCTGTATCTGTTGCCCACTGAGTATGAGCTGTAAGTGTTCTTGTATTATCATGTTCATGCCAGAAAATATTCTTTAGTCCCTTGTACAATGTTATCAGAGCCAGAACTGAAATCTGCTTGAAAACTGTGTTGAGGAACCAGTCAGTGAGAGTTGTATGAGTTGATATAATCATACACCACTTCAGTCCATCCCAAGAAACTTGTCTAGAGTGGAACTAACTTCATGCCCATGTGCACCTTGACCAAAAGTGATATAGATTAGTTGAAGCAATGCCATTCAATTTGAGGAGCAGATGTGCTATATCTAATCTCTTGATCTCTCAAATGTAGTGATATATAAATGTTTTTTTTTTTATTAGTTTCACATGGAAATACCTTTATATTCCATATCAGGATTATACATGTTCCAGTCCATAAGGGACTATTCATTTTCAATGTCAAGGCTTGGAGCCATTATATCAAAGCTTATCATGTCACTTACGAGAATTGAGCCTGGGTGAGGTAGATCCCAACCATTCCTCCAACCACTTAAGATAAACCCAATTGACATATATATATATATATATATATATATATATATATATATATATATATCAAAACTTATCATGTCACTTACGAGAAGTGAACCTGAGCGGGGAGGATCCCAATCATTCCTCCCAACCACCTGAGATAAACCCAATTGACATAGTGATATATAAATGTTGAGGTCTAGCATTGCAGCATTTTGTATGGACCTCTATTAGAATGGAGTATTGAGCTTGTTTACATTCAACTTGAATAGATAAATATTACATACTAAGATGAACGGTGAATTTGAGTGCTATGCCAGCCTGTGTTATCTTTTGTCGAATATTGTACTGTTCTTTCAAGGATGGTTAACTTCTATCCGATGGATTAAATCTGTTGTAATATGTTCTCATTTTGGTAATGTTATAGTAGGTTAGGAGTACTGGTGTTTTGCTTTCAAAAGGAAACTGAGTACCTTGTTTCTTTTTCCACTGCCACTGAAAAACATATTTGGTTGTTTTTTGTCATTCCAATGTTTGATCGGTGGTAATTATAGAATGTCAAAATGTTTTAATTATCAGTCTTGCTACATCTGGGTTATAAAGCTTATATGTTTTGGCACGTAATGAACTAGTGTTTGCCAGTATTATTAATTATCTCTGTTGTTTGCAGGTGCTTTCTAATGACATTGACTTGCTTCACCCTCCAGCAGAGTTGGAAAAGCGAAAGCACAAACTGAAACGGCTTGTGCAATCTCCAAATTCCTTTTTCATGGTACTATCATCAGTTTACTGAAAATACTCATTTTAGTAGAATTATATTGTCATTCTGCTGAATGTTTTGTTTTTTTGCAGGATGTGAAATGTCAAGGTTGCTTCAGCATGTATGTTATTCTATCTTTTAGTATTTTGTTTGTTTGTCTTTTGTATCCTCATTAATGGAAACCAATAAAAATGATCTAGTTTTCTTCAGTAACTTTATATGTGGTTTTGAGTGTACATTATATATTTATTATTATGCTATGTTTTGTATGCAGCACAACAGTTTTTAGTCACTCACAGACAGCTGTGCTCTGTGGAAGCTGTCAAACTGTTCTATGCCAGCCAACTGGAGGTCGAGCACGTTTAACTGAAGGATGTTCTTTTAGGAAGAAGGGTGATTGACTCTTCTCTAATTTTCTAATTGTTTGGGACCATTTAATTGAGCACTATGGGAATCAGTAGGCTGCTTTACGTGTGCACTGGGCCACTTGGGCTTTATCCAATCTGATACCCTTGTTCGTTTCTAATTCTGGTACTCTATTGTTTTCAAGAGGAAATATTACATCAATGCTTCTTGCTTGACAAGTTTTTGGGGTGAAGATGCTGCATATGATTATTATGACTCCTGTTTTCTTAAGATTTGGAAGTGTATAGAAATTCAAATGTTACTTCGCAACTCCAGTAGGATTATCAATATCATGCTATTATTCAACGGTCTTTTTAACTAGGAATAAATGGTGTAATGATCGTGTGGCATTTTCTGGAAACCAATAAAACTGGTAATCAATAAAAATTGTTTGGGCTCTCCAACCTAGTATGGTTGAGATTTTGTAACGTAATGTCCTTTTAATAAAAATAAAATAAAATCAAATAAGAAGATTAGAACACTTTAACTAGGTCAAATAAAATAAAAAATAGAAGGAAAAATGACAATAAAAATAACTATATATAAAAATAAAATAATAGCGTGAATTTTTCCAGTCAGTAAAATAATGTTGTTGATAATTTCTAGAAGTATTTTGTTATCAACAACAATAAAATAATAATCAAAATAAAAATGACCTATGGTGTTGACCCATGGTATCCATGTGGAATATAGCCTATTTAAAAGGGGAAATTAAACCAGCCTAGATCCATTTTATCTCCCTTTTATCTCCCAAGTGCTGAGAGGGAGCAAATCTCTTGAGATGCAAACTTTTTTTTAGAGTGGAGTGATTTTAATCTCTCTAAGCACTTTGGTAGATCCAGAATTAAGATAGATCTGGCTGATTATTGATGAGTGCAAAATAACAAAAAGAAGATGGAAAAAAAAAAAAACTGTATATAATCATTTTCTTCTTTGATGTTTACTATACAGTGATCAATCTTTTTTGCTGCAATTCTCACAGCTTTTAAAATACTGACGTTTGTTCCATTATTAAACATTTACGAGTAAGGTTGCTTGACACTACTTTTTTTTTGGTTACTAAATTTCCACAATTGATTTGCCCCGTGAATTGGTTACTTGAAATTCAATTGATACCTTACGTTTATGAAAAAGGTTTGGTCCGTGAATTGGTTACTTAATATTCACTGCTACCTTCCGTTTATGAATAACCTTTCTTTGAAGTAGATATGTAATACGCTTTGTTTACTGACGGTGTGTGATGCCTATTATTATTTAACAAAACATGTGTGCATCAATAAACAAGTTTGTTGGATGAGGTGGTATATTTTTGTTGTGCAATTATTTTGCTTGTGTTACCATAATTAAGTTGTCATTTGCTTGTGTGCAAATGAATTACAAAAATGGTAGCTAGCCCGTAGAGGTTCTAGCTATGGATGCCGCACTTTATTTATTTATTTATTTGGTTATCTCATACTTGTTTTAAAAATTGTTTGGTATTACCACTTGCTAATTTCGTATCTATTATGATCGGTTATATGAGCCTATTTTGCAGCGACAAGTTCTTTGGAATGGGGTTTCTAAATAACCAGTAGTTGAGATTTCAAGTTTCACTCTAAGCCCAGCAGTCGTTTCAAAATATGTTTTGTAGTATCAAAGAGACCAGAATGGGGTAATGCTATAAATCAGCGGGTCAGTCGTACTATAAAAGTTTAGTAGTCTAATATGCCATGTATTGTTTTCAATACATAGCCATGAACTTTATTACATATTTTAAATTTGTTTAACATAAAGATGTTTTAAACATGTTTATGCATAAACATGTGCACAAATGAGTGTCATCTAAAACCCATGAGTTGTAGACAAGTTGGTTTTGTGGAGTTTAGTCCTAGTCATTTACTAGTTCAATTTTCAGGGCAAGGGTTGAGGGGGAGAAACGATAATATCTGTCTCACAAGTGTCCAGGCTCAATCAAGACATGCACAATCCCGTGACAACATCCCACAAGTAGACAAATTGTTTTTCCATTCAACATTGAGTAGGCTTGGCCTATGCTCAACCTTTAGAGTGTGTACTTTAACTAAAAAACCTTTTCTCCATTAGGCAACACTTTAACTAAAAAACCTTTTCTCCATAATTGCCTAATGGATTTGGTAAAATGTAATATCAAGTCATGTTGCATGGATCAATTGCAAGGCTGTGTGTAACCTGGCTGAAGTAACTTGTTGATACCAATTTATAGGATTATAATTTTTGTTTATTTCCTTGTCATAGTTTTATTAGTATTTGATTATAAAACTGAATTCATTAAAGAGTCTGGCTTGGTTTATATTGTCCATTTGTTATAGACAACTGATCTTTTATATGTAAGCACTACCTCTTAATTCAATTGTTTAAGAGATGCATGCAAGACAATTCATTAAAGAGTCTGACTTGGTTATAGACAACTGGTCTTTTATATGTAAGCACTACCTCTTAATTCAGTTGGTTAAGAGATGCATTTAAGAGATGCATGTAAGACTTCCAGAGAAAAATGCATGTTTAATTGATGAAAATATCTGAGTTATTGATTTTCCAAAGTAAATTATGTTGATCCCATTATGTTGGAGTATGTTGGCTCCTACATTCCTTAAAAAAAGGTGTTATATTGAAATAAAACAATAAAATTTTTAAGTATTTCATTTATGAAGTGCATGCTTGTCTACAACTCTTAATATTTTTATATTATTTATAATATAAATGTTATGATTACCGTATAGACCTAATATTAAACGTTATGTTTACATTGTAAGTCTAATATTGAAAAAGGCATTCTGTAAAGGCTATGGCCAGAAAATTTAATAGTTTGATGTTTATGTAAGATTGTATTTCTTTGGAAAATATTTTTTAAGATTAGAAAATTTAATAATTTGATATTGATGTAAGATCAATTTCTTGGAATGGTTATCTTCAGATGTACAACAACCAAAACATGAGAAGTGGTATTGAATTTTTTAAAGATATTATAGTATAGCAATGTTCTTAAGAAATTGGAAAAATGAATGAATTTTCAAGTATTTTACTTGAGATTTTTGAACACTAAATGGATTTTTTTAATTTTCTTTATGGATGATGTCAGATATTCTTTATGGATGGTGATCCAAAGACGGTTTTAAGTGTAGTGGTATAAATGGAGCAATCTTAAGATTAAAGTATAACTTTAGAGGCTTTGTTCATGGGATAAATTGAAAGCCGCATATGATAAATTAAGTGCTACCTATATGCCTTTATAGGCTTTGGTCGGTGCCCTCTGGAGGGTACCTATACAATATCTCTACAGATTTTCCAGCACACGTTTGTGTCCACATGTGGTAGGCATGATTTAAAGTTCAATGAAAATGTTTTTAAATGGGTTGATCCTAGCAAGGACACTATATTTGTTGCAGTTTATTTTAAAATTTTGTAATTTATGTTATACATGCTCCTAGATAGGTGAATAAGGAGTTTTTAAGACAGATATTTGAAAAAGGTTTGCAATTCATTATTACATGGAATGTAGTTGAGAAAATCAGAAGTCAACCTATATTGTCAAATGTTTTAGTTGTGTCAAACTCCCTAGTAGTGTGCCAGTTTGTGTAAAATTTGTGGTATTCATCACTCACTATGCTGGAAAGTTGTATGATTAGTGCCACTTGATGATGTGCGTGTTGGATCTCTAAGTAACTCATGGGTATTTAAACTCACTATTAGAGAGCTAGACTTGTGTATTTGGTTATTTCTTACTCAATGTGTTGGAAAACATTATAAGATTACATGGGGTGTGCCTGTTGGGATTGGGGACACCCTCCCCATACTCATGAAATATTATAGTGTCCTAAATATGAAATATTTCACCTCGTTCCCCCAAAAGGGGATTGGCGCAAGTCAACATGAAATATTATAGTTTCCTAAATATGAAATATTTCACCTCGTTCCCCCAAAAGGGGAACTTAGTGAAATGTGATATGAAATGTTTGCATAAAATGAGCGACATGTTGTATATATAGGTGATAAACTCATGGGTCCTCCCCCAAAATTTAAGAACCCATGGGTGCTTTCCCTATAAGTTGACTTAGGAAAAAACTTAAAAAGTGAAAAAAAACAAAGCTTGAAATATAGTTTAAGGTGCGTTATCACCTTTGTGAAATGCTTGAAAACCCCCATCATGCTCCCAGAGATTTTAGTGTGTGTCTCCACACTTCTCCCAAGGGCATTCCTTCACTCCTACATCCCCAAAAAATAATTTATTCTTAACAATCTCAAAACTCATACACCACATCATTCTCACATGCCTAAAGAAGAATCTATTTTTAATGATCTCAAAACTTATACATCGTTGCTGCTCTGTGTTTATCAAAATTGATATTGAATACATTGAACTCTTGCCTCGTTAAATTGTTAGCATTAAGGGTTTTTCTCTTGAAAAATACATAACATTTCTCACTTCAAGGAAAAATATGATTCAAATCATTTTATAGCAATGACATATGATATTCATTAATGCATAAAAAGCTTTGCTTCCAATAGTCTATAAAAAGCATTGTACCATGGCTCAAGGTTTACTTATTTAGTGTCTTTGCATTTTTTGTTTTTGTTTTGTGTTTTTTTTTTTTTTAATAATATGTTTCTTTACCATGATAAATATTCTTATATTCCATGAAGAATATACATGTTATGGTCCTTGAGGGACTACTTAGACTCAACAAGGCTTGAAGCCATTACAACGGTGCTCATCATGTCGCTTGTGGATTGAACTTAGGTGGGGAGGATAACAATCATTCCTCCAAACCACGTGAGATAACCCAATTGACAAAATGTCTTCACATCTTTCTATATGAAAAACATCATTTAAAATATTTCCAAAGAAGAGAGCAGAGGGGTGGTCATGTCTTCTTGATGTTATGTCAAAACCAACATTCCTCCTTTGTGAATTCATCAACCATGGCATTGGTTGGTGCAAACAAAGATGTTTGAAGGAAGATATGGAGACAAACATGGAGTCTATAGAAACATAGTAGAGTTTGACTCAATTAAACCCTCATTTATGCACTCCATCACTAATTTAGAATCCCCAAACTCTTGATTTCTTTCATATTCCTTTACTTTGCTATAGGGGAGTTTGAGGACATTGCTCTTAGTTTTTTGTCTAATGGTTTGTGCCATTGCCAATCCACAAAGAAAGAAAATCCAATGTGTACAATACATGTAAAAACAACTTTTTGCACTACATAAAATTTGGTTATCCTTACAAGCTCCATCAGAAAACTTGCGAGAGTAATTGTTATCTATGGATACGTTTGTGATCTACACTTGTTTCTTCTTAACCCTAGCTCTCGACAAATTGTCATGGTCATATTTGATCATATTGAAACTTATGTTGGAGAGGCCAATATATTGGAATATTCCTTTCTTTCTAGTTATACATATTGCCTAAAGTACCACCACTAGATGTGTTGGATGTTTCTTCATCTCTTTATCATCTACACATTTTTCCAAAGTCTCACTTTTTTACTCATTCAAATTCACTTTCCCTCCTATGAAAATATATCCCATATAATGAATAGATGACGACTATTGAATGATAACTTCTATTTTCTACCTTTCTTTACTTGAAAAGCACAAACTATGAGCACATCATGTTCTCCTTTACAAGTTATCCCCCACTAGTTTTATTTGTTATGGTAAACCACAAAGGGTCCTCACTTTGGGACATGCTTTTAGATTTCATTTTGTTAACCACCGCCAATTTGACTCATCCTCATCTTTATGTGGAGATACTTGAAAGTGGCTTACTTTAGTGATGTAGTGCCCTTTCAAAGGAATTCATGTCCAAACCAATTCATTATCTTCAATTCTCATAACTAAAGAGGCCTTTACCGATCCACACCCCCCTCTTTCCCAACATTGATCTATTCGTTTTCTAGTGTTCCTTCAAGTTCTAGATCTATGCCAATTTTCTAACTTGAGATCCACAAATTCCCTTCATCTTGGTGACATATATTTGCAACAAAATCCTTCCCTCTTATCCACCTGTCAAGATCCATTTTTACCTCCCCCATATTCCCTTTAATCCAACATAGTAATTTCCAACCAGGGTAAAGAATTTACTAGAGCCTCCCAAAAAAAAGTCATTTGATGTCATTACACAATATCTGTAATCCCCGGTTCCAATTGATTGGGGCTCTTTATCATGGCATTATGCTAGTTCCCTTTGGTAGAAATTATTCTTGCTAACCAACGGCTTGCTAAACAAGTATGGCTTTTTGAGATTGCCTTTGATATATATATGCTTAATGGAAGTCTTCCTCTAAGGCACACCCTTTGATTAGACTAGGGGTTGATTTTTTATTCAACCTTTCAGGATACCTACTTCTAGTGTTTAACACCATAAGCATTGGGATTTAAATTGAATCTTAGATATTTTATGACATTTTCTAGAGGAGAATTTTAGATGGCAATACAATGCTTATCACTTGCTCATGTCAAGGAGCCATTTAGTGAAGGGAGATGGAAGTTTTTTGGATTACCATTAGTTTAGAAGTTTTAAACAATTTTGAGTGCTTGTTCATATGATTATGTCTCATTCCCTTCCCTATTGATAAAAATGATTACATCATTAACAAGATGGTAGCACAATCTGGCTTGGAGGTTGTTGGATATACTCTTGGTGTTATAGCGACAGTTACAAGGTTTGATCTTAGGCCTTGTCTAGATTAATCCAATGAGTTATTGATTAAAAAAAAAGCACCAAGATGGTAGCATATGGACAAGTCTCTAGTTTTTTGAATAATTATTATTTTCCCAATTTCTTTTTGGTGAGCTATATATCTTCTAAGTCTTTTTTCCACTAGTAGGAGGCATAAAGACATTGGGCATTATTGTCTTAGCATTGGAGTTGGAAAAATTTGAAGCAAACTTGTTTTTAGTACAACAAAAGAGATTGAGGATAGGTAAGTAGAAGTTTGAATCCAACATGTGTAAGCACTAGGCTTAGATATGGATTGCTTAACTTATCATAGGCCTATGATAGGTATAATATGATGATGAGAACTAGAAGCTTTCTTGTCTTGATGATGTGCATGGCCTCTTGAGTTGTTCCAACAACATCATGAATTTGTATTCTATGTAAGAACCGAAATTGTTCTTCGGCAATTGCTTCTCGAAAATATTTCTTTAAGACCCATTTCTATTACATTTGCTGCAGTCATGTAAATTGAGGTTCAAAGTGAAATAGTTCAAAATACTTTGAAGGATGAGGGGGAATCCTCTTTGATAGGTCAAAATACTTCAAATGATGAGGGATAATTCCTTTTTAGGATGTCTGTTAAGATTGTTTCCTTGAAAGCTCATAGAACAACACTAATCTTCTTTGATTCTTCAATTGCATTTAATAAGTCATATTCCATAAACTAATAAAAAATACATTTGGATCTTTGTCTCAACCATGATTCATCCCTTTGAAGAAAATGTCCCACAATTTTTAATTCTTCCTTAGATCTTCCATTCAAGTATTGTTTTAGTGAAGTTTATGAACATTAGGAATAAGTTTAAAACAAATAAAATTGTTGGGATATGTTGACACATGAAGTTTTTTACACTTCACCAACAAACCTTCGAGCACATGAAATGATGGGACTAAACCTAGTGCTTTATGCCTTAAATTTTTAATTTTAATATATATATATATATATATATATATATATATATATATATATATATATATATATATATATATATATATATATATATTAATTTTTTTAAATTTATTATTATTATTATTTATTTACAGAGTTATTTACAAAAAAGGGAAATATAAACAATAAAGTACAAAATTGAAAAGAGAAGAAAATGTAATAATTATGAGTTGTTACAACAAAGAGGTAAAATCATGTACATATGGACAATGTATAAAAACAAATGAAAAAAGATATGGACAATAATAAACTAAAACCAAAACAATTTTGAGCATATTAAAGTGATGCCTTATTATCCACAAGGCTACAGAAGGATGTAGCAAATTGCTATATAAAACTCATAAATATATTAGTAAATTTCAGTGTGAGCTGTTCATGTAATAGAAATGAAATTTTGAAAAGGTATGCACAATAAATATGACTTGAAAAGACTAATCATTATTGATAAATGAGAGTGCAACTTGTTGTTCGGCTAGTTCTTCCGAGAACTATTGGCCAAACCTCAATTATAAAGTGTTTATGACATAAAGGACTCGTACAAAAACACTCAACAAAACAACATTACAAATACCTTTAGGGCCATTATGATATGATTAAAACAACAAAAAATCTCTGCAAAAAAATCACCTATTAGCACTAGCATTAAATGCCAAACCTTCTATAAGCACAAATAGATGCAGGAAATAATGACAAATTTGAAAAGATTAGAGAAGTAGGGATGGATCTGCTTTCCAACTTGTCACTCCTTTGAAGAAGTTTGTTGTCACCAAACAATTCAACCTCTTGTACTCACATGAATAATAAATTAGAGAAAAACATGACAACTTTCAGAACTTGTTCATACCTCTCCTCACAATTTCTTTTTTCCCCTTCATAGTCTTCTTCCCTTTTTGTATTCTCGACATAACTAGAGAGACTAACTGTTTTGCAGATTGGTTTCTCATTAGTTTCATTTTATATGGGAAGGAGTTTATATATATATATATATATATATATATATATATATATATATATATATATATATGTATATAATTAACTTTGAAATGAGTTTTGGTGGGTGCCCCCAGCTCCCCCCTTATACATCTCATGAATTAAAACCACCTTTGTGACTTCCAACATGAAAATGTGCAACTATAAAAAATGAAATAGCAATCTAAAATAAAATGGTACTATGAAATGTATGCATATCCCTTGTACCTTCCACTGTAAAGTACATTACAAAAAATAAATATGTGCATCATAAAAAGCATCTATCACATATAGCTCATAATCAACACCTTGCGCATCCCGACATATATACACATATATATCAACATGGGAAAATCATATAAGGCATGATATATTTAATCGTACCTTCATAATAATAATATCTTATCAAATCTGTATATGCCCCCAAAATAGATTGCTAAAAACATGCTATATAATGTGCCAAAAATAGATGACTGTGTAAAGAGAGTACGCTCTCAAGTATCCTGTAAAACATGCAATGAAAAAATAAAACTATAAACATTCTAAACTGTAAATTAAATATGTGCCTCACATAAGATCTATGATATATTTATCTTCTAACCTTTTTTCCCTTACTGTATTCTTTTTTCTCCTGAGCATGTATCTATAGAAACATATCCTCGACATAAATCTCTCTCCTATTAGCCATCCCAAAAGCAGAGGTGTGGGAATGTGAAGAGGTGGCCTTTGATGAAGAAAGTGCACGTGTTGTAGGAGGATGAAGCTTAGCTATAATTATGCAAGCAAGGGATCACAAAGGTTAGTCATGGTACTGAGTAATGGATTTTAAAGCAACAAAGGGCACTGCATGATGAGAAACAAATGGCCATTGTGCATGTCCAAAAGGCTAAACTATGGTGTTTGGGTCCCTACTATTAAGGGCGTCTGCTGTTGATTTAGGGGCTGCTTCCGAGGCATCTTGATGATATTGGGATGTGGTAGTGGTATGTTTTGAGATGGATGCAGGGTTGGTTGAGGTGGCAAGCCTCCTAATTAAAGGTGCCCTGTTTGAGTTAATTGATTAAATTCTTTAGATTCAACTTCAAAATGGATAGAAAACCAGATTCTTTTATTGCGGTTTTCTTTACACAAGACATTTCCACATCTACAATGTCCCCTTCTATTATTGTGTGATCCTTTGCTATGAAAACTCAACAAAGTATATTATGTTCAAGAACATGTCTATGTAAATGCAAGGGTGTGTGACAACACATTACATAAGGGAAAGAAAACATACTGTTATTAAAGGCAAGGGATAGCTCATACATGCTTAAAAAATGATATAAACCAAATGATATGTATCTCAAAAAGACATTAAAACAAATTAATATTATAAAGTATGCGAGTCTATTTCCTTAACCTTGTAATAAAATAAATAATTGGGTTTGTATGAAATGTCACTTTACCAAGGTTTCCCATATGTAAAAAATGTTCATAAACAAGGATCAATTTGACTAATATGGACACATTTTGACCATAATAATAAACAACAATAGTGAACAAGATGTAATGCAATGTGTCATCATGTAAGGTTGATAAGAAATCAATGATATATTGGGAGACAATGTATTTTCTAGTAGTAGAGCTACCCTGTTTAGCAGTCAAACGACTTCACATAATCTTTTTGTTTATAATAAGAGACCAAGGCAAAGCTTGCATGCCTTAGGGGGAATGCTGAATTGAGACAATGAGACAAAAAATGGTAAGTATGAGGGATGCGTGAGTGTCCCTTTACATAAAATCATTTACCTCAAATCAAATTTAACTCAAATCAGAAACAACATATGTATTCAAGAATTAATTTACAATAAATGACATAGAGCTTTATAGAGTAGCCAAATGTATGATACAACATTAGTTGGAGCTTGGTCCTAGCTCATGATAGAAGTCACAAACTTCATTTATTATTTATTTTCTAGGTCTTTTATGGTAGGCTGCAAATAGTCATTCTTTTTAAACCATATATAATTAGCCTATGGTCATTTGGAGCTTTGAGGATGACCTTGCATTATGTATTGATAGGAAACATGGGAAATGAACAAAAAGTTCATATGAATAAGTGGTGAGGGTTTGAGAATAATAGAACAGAGTTAAAAATGTTCACAATATTTCTTTTGGGCTATGAACAACAAATGATTAAATACCTCGGTGATGAAGAGACAGGATACCAAGACATGAATTGTCACAATGTGCATTTGTCGTGTGTTAAAAGGAGGAAAATAGGACACATCAACCAAAGCAAATGATAACATGATCGTTAAATGTTAACCCATATTAATACACTGTTGGCGTAGTGACTGTAAGAATAATATTTGCATTCAAGAGTAGCCTTTGTTATGATACAACAAAAAATTGATAGGGTAATGTTCAAAATACAACAATGAATATGACATAAACCATGTAGGAGGAATACAAGAAGCATGTGGATGTTAATGTCAAGGGAAATTGCCAGAGTTAAACCACTTGCTTAGCATGCAAAGCTAAAACAAAAACACAGGGAATACGAGAAGGGAGAGAGGGCGGAAGCGGTTAATCCCATAACAAAACAATAAACATAACTCAGTCCATGAATATACTAGCTGTATAGTGGTGTGAATTTCTCATACCTTGATCCCAATGCTTATATTACGATGTAATTTAGTTGAAATAGTTTATGTGTTGAACCAGGGTTTTTCTATAGCCTCGAGTTATTTCAGTCGGTTTTCAGTATGGAAATGAAGCCTAAAATACCTCTTTTCCTCTGCTCAAATAATGGCTTGAAGCTCAACCCAATTTTTGGAGGCACGTCGTTCATTAACTCTGTGAACTGATTTACTATCAAACTATGGTACTATCATACCAAACACTTTCCACATCCAACTACGGAACACTTGGAATTTATTAGAGTTTAATGAATCCACCATATATGAGTATTATGTGGCAACAAAAATACCAAATGTGGCGGATAATTTGGCTAAGCACTATATCAACATCATATCAATTTGTCAATGCCCTGAGGTTACCATCAAATAAAAGGAGTCAACCTTTCAAAGTCAATGCCCTGAGGTTACCATCAAACAAAAGGAGTCAACCTTTCAAAATAAGTCAATTCAACTAGATTTGAGAAATTATACATACACCTAAGATTTGTATTGAGCGAGTTGACATTATACTTGTCAAACTTTTATCAGTGCGAATTAAACCTGATTCATTAGTAACCTATGATAGGCGATGAGATTATATGTTTTTTATCGGGTGTGCGCTATATTCTTTCAACGACTAGTCCCACGCGTGGGGGGTGACAGGGGGGCGATGCCCTCACTGTACGTTGTGCCAGGGGTAGTAGGGGGTCATGGGGGAGGGGGGAATCCCCCCATGTTAGGGTGTTTGCAGGGGGGCAGTAGCCCCCCTGCACGGGGTCTAGTGCAGCGCCCTGAGAATTTTTTTTATATGCAGACCTAGTAATAGTTGGGCGGACCCACAGATGGTAGGCATACCTACCCATGGTTTTGTGCATGAGGGTTTGCACATGATTTCGGGCATGATGGTTTTCTACCCATGGTATTTTTTAGACCCATTCAAGGGAACTACGGTTATTTTATAATCTAGGGTTAGTGGATCTGGTAGTCATGGTTTTTGAATCTAGGGGAAAATCTCTGTGTATATTTGTTTTATGTTCTCGCCATTGTTTATTTTTCTGTTTTAAAAATTCGTTTGCAAATAATTTATATACATAGTTAAAACCTGCACTATTGATATACCACATGTGGGGTATGAATATCATGTTGATGCAATATATCTAGGTTGTAATCAATAACATTTCAAATATGCATTTCAATCATGTTGAGAACATTGTGGCATGTGCCGAGGGTTGATCTGTAATTCCCTTTCCCATGTAGCGATTGACATTTGGTTTTTATTATGATACAAAGTCTAAGGTTTGGGTAAGTTAATGACCCAAACCCTTTTTATTTTTATTGTTTTAAAAGAAACAAAGGTTCATTGGATATCTTTTGCGCTATACATATTCTTGTAACTATCATAGGAAGCAAGCCCATTGTACACTTTTAGAAAACAACCTTCATCATCAATCCCTTCTATCAATTGACAATTATAAAGTATGAAGAACCATGCAACAGTAACACAAAAACATCTTTGTCCAAAACCTTATTGAACTTGCATGATGAAAACGACAACTAGAGACTTCCAACATGTAGAAATAAATAAATTCATGTGCTCAAATCCTTATGGAACCAATGGGGAAGGGACCCCAACTACCATGTCAATTTAAGTTATATTGTTTGATATTCTTTTTAATTCTTTGTTTTTAGGATATATCTTTGAATGTTCAAAATGCTTTGCGTTTTTTTTGTAGGTAGGTGTGTCAACATTTGGTGATTCCATGGTGAGGTCTGTGAGAAGCAGACCAAAACTCGGAATTTATGGTTACCAAATATAGCTTTCAATTGTCAAAAAGAGAGTAGCAAGTTGTCAAATGATAATGGGAAGAAAGGGATGCAAGAGGTGGGAAAAGATTAACGACCGGTGATGTTTTGTTGTAGTTAAAGATGAGGATAAGACTGGGTGTTTTGTTCCTATTTAATGTTCTTTTGTTTATCAAAGGTGAAAGATATTAACATCAAAAATTTGTAGAGAAAATAACTTATATCAATCATATAAGGGAAGAAACCAAATGTAGCAATAATATTGCTGTACTCAATCATGAAAGATGTAAAAGAAAAAGGAATTAAACAAAAAATTACAAAACAACAATGCAATGAAGGGAAACACAATAGAAAATCAAACAACAAAGTGAAAATAAGAGTTGTAAAAAGGAAATAAAATCAAATGATTGAAACTAAAAGAAAACTAAAACAAAGAAGACACTATTTACAAACTGAAAGTAAAATGTTTTGTTTAATTCCTTATCCACCTCAGTGTAAGGCTTGAGGTGAGAGTCATTAATTGTATGGGAGAATATACGATCATCATTATCTTTAAACAAGTAGGAATTGGTTATGACAATAGCAACTATAATGAAACAACCAATCCACAATTTTTGAAATTTTGAGTGTTCTCCTTTCTTAGCATGTGTAGAATCCACACAAGAAATTTTTTATCAACATGAAAATTTGTGGGAAGAAATTGTCATTGATGTCAAAGGATGAATGGGCCAACATATATTTGGTGATTTGTGTGCACAAATTAATGAATTTGGATACAAGGACCCTTTAGGTTGGTATCCCTTGTCACACCATTTTATTTGATAGGTGGCACACCTTGTGGGTCGTCTTGGATGTAAATATATTTATGCTTGAAGTTTGATGCCCCAAATGGATGGGAATATCACTAGCCCTTTCCCCACAATTTCATGGCCCAAAAAATCCAAAGAAGGAAGTTAAAACTATGATTTGCATCAACCTAAGTCCATGTGGCCTAGTCAACCTTGAAAAATGATACAATGAAGACAAAAAATGATTTTTAAAGTGGCCTATGCCTTTGCGTTAAGGTTGGCCCATAAAATTGGTTTTATGAATTCATTTTATTGCTCACAAGTTCATGTTGGTTCTAGTGAAATATGAGTCTATTAAAGGATAAAGTTAGCCTCATAATAGGTCTCTTCAATCAATATAAATATGCCCTAACCATGGTAATTTTGAGCATCAATACATTGCATCTATGGATAAATATCTAAGAAGCAGTCTGAGGTTTCACAGGAAAGATCTGAAGCAGACTGAGATTCAAAAGAGGAGTAAAAGGTGATATGAAGAGCAACAATTAAGGTTAAAGGAACAATTTCTATCCAATATGATGTATAAGATTAATTTATGTGGAACAATTAACCTCTTTCTAAAGTTGACTCAGACTATCTAAGGACACTAAAATTCGTGTCTATGACGAGTTTTTGTGGCGCCATTCAACCTGTTTGAGGCCTATATTTTCACTATGTCTATGACCTATTTCAACCTGCCTGAGGGCTAATTCGACTGTGCCTTAAGGTCTATTTCAAACTTATCTTAGGGCAAGTTTGAAGGTATTTCAACCCTTCTTCTGAGGTGAAAATTTGGCCTTATTTTAGTAGACCTGAAGATCATTCTCTATGTTATTTCAAGCTTACATAAGGTTAGATTGTAAGTTTTTCTCTGAAACATTTTATGTAAAATCAAATCACTCCTCAGGGAAAATCTGAGGCATCATTGTGTAGAATCCTGGAGTAGATCTTGAGGTTGTTCTTGTAGAAGTTTGAAGCAAACCATGATATTAGTCGTGTAGAAGTTTGGAGCAGATTCTAAAGCAGAATTTTGAAGAAGATTCAAGTCACCTATTGAGGAAGATCAATAGTCCTTTCTGGGGCAGAGTATCTGAGGGATATCTAAGCCACTAAAAGAAAATCCGAGGTCTATTCTATGGCACATCTAGAGCAGTTGATTGGAAGTATGATTTAGAATCTATTTTGTTGCATTGGAAGTCATAACTACAATGACATACTCATTGGAGTAGACTTGGAGTTGAATATGTTTAGGAAGAGATAACAATGATTGTATATTTTTGTATTTTCCATCACTATTCCTAGTACATGAGCCCAAGAGTTTTGTTCCTTATTTTATTATTAAGGATGGTAGGGTGGTGCTAGGTGTTAGGGTCCTAATACATATAGGATCAATTGATGATTAGCTGTTGATTTTTCTACTATGAGAGATTGTAAATAATTATTTCATTATGCCAAATTATTTTCAAAAATCCAAAAGAAAAAAGGATATATATATATATAGTGTATAAAAATAAAATAGGGGATATAAAAAAAATGATGATATATACATATGAAAAATAAAAAATAAAAAATCCCCTTTGCAGCGAGCTAGCAAAAATGCCACATTTTTATTTGATTTCAAGAGCATTGTTTTATATAAAGTTTAATTTTTGATAATACGACAAAACAATTTTTTCGTTTTGTTTTAAAGGATGCGTAGATATACGACGTGACTTCCCTCTGCCTAGATCTATAGCAGAGGAAGCATTTCGACCCCCTCGCACTCTCGAAGGTTAATACGAGCGGGGGTTGGGGGAGGGGGGGCGGAGTTGTTTCAGCTGAAACCCCTCCACGGTACTTGGAAACCCGTGGGGCATTCTGAGGGTTCCCCTCCCAATAGAACTTACTGCCTACACCGCCACCCCCCAGAATACTACTTCCGCTTCCCGCCAACACTCCCTCCCTCCGCCACTCACCTCCTGCCATGCGTCCCCTCCTCCACTCTCCATCACCTGCCACATACCTGTTACTCCTCTGCACTCTACTACTGCCACGTGTCCTTCCACGTTGCCACCCGCCACATACCCGTTACTCCTCTGCACTCTACTACTGCCATGTGTCCTGCCACGTCGCCCCCCGCCACATCACAAAGTCGTTCAATGTTCAAAATTTTCTGCCAAACCCATTTACAAATGTTCCTTACATTAAATTTTCCCACTGAAATTCCCTTAAGAAAATAAAACCTCACTCCATTCCTGTTGAATTTTTACCGTTACCCAATCGACCCAACAGTTATAAAATATGTGAATAACTGAATTTTTCCCTTTCACCACGACATCCGTTTACGCAGATTTGCAAAACGATTTGTATCAGCTGTCGATAATATACACCAATATTTATTTCTTCCAGACGTCAAATTATTCACGGGTAACTGTTTTGCAACCATTTCTTTAGAATTGAAGTAATTGCTTGTCCTCTGTAATATGCCTAGTTACTGTGTTTTACTTGTGCTCTATTTTAAAAATTTCAAACTGAAAAGGAAAGGGAAAGGCCACTGATTCAAATCCCATGAACCCCCCAGCCCCAAATTTTGATAAACTTCCCCTGATAGATACCCAATACAAAATTGTTGAAACCTAGTCATAATTCGACTTGTATGAACTCCATAATTGGGTAAAACATAAGTTTATGGAAAAAAGTGATGATCTAAACATCTGGGAATCCAATCCCTCTCAATTCATTTTCCCCCAGACTCAATTTTTCTCTGAATTCATTGCATGGTGTCATCTCAGGTATTTTCACAGTCAAAGAGTTGTTATTTCCCATAACAACCAGACCATTTTCTCCATTTCCCCCGAGTGCATCTGCCAAGTCTTACAGATCAAGTATCAAGCCTCTCATCATCCTTTTTCTTTCGAGGTCTTGATGGAAACATATAAGAAGTCAACATTCCCTCAAAGAAATCAAAATTTTGAGTCTTTTCTTCCATAAAATGTTCAATTACCCCAAACTAATCCCCCTTATCCAGTTTCAATTTTTCCTGAAATAGCCAAACATGTAGTTTCTATGGTCATCTTACTGCTTGGCTACCATAATGATCAGTGAGTAGATGAAGAAATTTTCGGTTTTCTATCAATTTTTGTAGTAGGCAAGCAACCATCAGTTCTTTTCAATTTCAACAAATTTTTTGCAGTATCAATTCATGATCAATTGGTAAATTTTAAAGCAAAAGGTGCCTTCAAGTATCAGTCAGTTTGAATTTATCTCATGTTATATTATCATTCAGATAAGTTTGGTTTTCCTTTACATAAGATAGACAATGAAGGCCATCCCTGGTCAGTGATTCACTGGACTTCTCTGGTTAGAAATAACTTAGAGGAGTACTCCTATACTAACTTTGTTGATAACTTTTTACATACATCATTGTGTTTGTTTAACAGTGACCAGATTCCAAGGATTTCACCAGAGATACAAAGTTCCTACATTTTCCAGAGTAGTACAAGGTCGAAGACTGGTATTTATACCAGAATTACACTGAGATAAGGGTATATGGATCAGATTTTCCTCACATGCTACAAATTTTTTTCCCAATCATATTGTTTGCATTAGAATACACGAGGAAAATGCTCAACATGGATGAGCTTCATTTCGTAGCATACAAAAAGAAAGCACAACTCAAAATGAAATCACATATTGGGCCCTACATCATCAATACCAGAGCTACAACAAGAGAAGTGGAGGCTATTTTGAGTCAGATGAGGCTCAAACTAAGTTTTTCTTGGTCCTATGATCTCCTACGAATTATTTCAAAGCTCAGATAAGAAAAAAAAAAAAAACCTCCTACACACACACACCCAGGCCTGAAATTGAACAATATGCCAATCAAGAGGAGTGGACAGAGGGTACTTTGCAGGAAGCTGAAGAACATATTATTAGTCAATCATCTATCCCAACACCAACTCCTAAAGAAAGGGAATTAAAAAGGGAAAGACAAGCCATGTCCCCTCCTGATTCAGAAAATCCAGATCCATAATTAATTGTTTTTAAGAGAAAGAAAAGGGAATCAATTACTGCTTAAAAAACAAATTCACAAGCTTATCCACAGTTTAATCCTCAAGTGATTACTATTCGAGATGGGTCTCTAGAAGAGGGGGATACTCAACGTCCAAATACTAGGACTCACTCAGAGATTCCAACTACTTCTACTCGAATAGAAGAGATAGTACAATCACCTACTATGGAAACTACAATTCCTCCTCCTATTCAAATAGATGAAACAATGCAATTGCCTAATGTAGGAGCAACAATTCAATCTCAAGTGTGATCAAGTTCTCAAGTTGTAACTCAGAAGAGTATATTTTCAAGATATAGGGAGATAAAATTGAAGAATGAAGCTTTGAAAGCTTCCACCTACTCTGAGTTTTGAAAGAAGACAACTAAAACTCAACATAGACTGCTCTCTACATTTGATTCAGAGAAAGGACTGTTCCAAATGGCCTTCATGGAACCATTAGTTCCAACTCCCAAGAGTGTTGAATACTAAGCCTCCATTTTCTCAATTGATACCAAGAAAATACATTAAATCAATCAAATCGATTTACACAAGTAGACAGCGGAGTTGATATTTTCATCACCTACCAGCTTAGCCATCATCAATATCAATTCTCAATTTAAGATCGAAAATTTGTCTTCCTTTTCCAAGGAAAATAGAATCAAATCTATGGAAGATTTGATAATAAATCTAGGGCATAACCCTAAGGATGTCAAAGCAGCATAATAAATAATAAAGAGAAAAGAGGCAAACATTCATGCATTAAGGAAACAAATAAAGCTACCCTCCACAGATCATCCTCAAGCTAAAGAGGTTGCTAGTATAGAAATGGAGAAAGAAAAGTTATTTACCATAATGGTTGAGAAAAATGCACAGATAAAAAATATGGAGTAGGCCATGGAAGCACTAATGAAGGATAAGGAACAGTGGGAATCAATAGGAAAATCTACATCAAGCACAGGTACAGAAGCAAAAGCTTCAGCAAAGACCCAACTTCAGAGCCTACAGAAGAAATTACTAGAGCTCTAGTTGAAATAACATTAGTTCGAGCTGAAAAAGGAGAGGTTGTTGGAAACATTATCTCAGATGGAGGAAAACAAACTCAAAATTGACAATGCATACTTTTCAGAGATGTAGAAAAATTGTAAACTTATCTATCATATATAAAAATATGAGGACCGATCCTTTATCATTCAAATGTTGGCAGAGGAAAAGAACAGTATTTGGAAAAACATAATGGAAACATAAAAGATATGTGGCCTTCAATTCAGATCACTTTCGAGCATGAAGAGTTTATGCAAAGAGTAAAGGAAACAATAGAGAATACAAAGGTACATTTGGAACACAGATCAGAGGATGCACAAAAAAATATTAAGCTATTAAATTACAGAACCAAGGATCAATTAGAAGACTTGAACATTTCAATTAGGACAACAATAGTTATGGAAGTTAAGAGAGTCTTAACAAAAAATAACTTGATGATACAATTGGAGAATAAATGTAGAGACCTTGAGTTGCAGGTCAAGAGGTTCAATAGAAAATTTGCATTTCTGCATGAAAAAGGTTTGCCTACTATGAAGGATCCTAATGGAAAATTGATCCCATTAGAAAACTAACAAGAGAAAATGTGAAACATAGGTGATGATGCCTCCAGGTTTGCAAAGGCTAAAGGAGTTATTAGTGGAGAGGAATTCATACAGGGATTACAATTTGATTTAAATATTCAACATGAAGTTCACCACCTTTTTGTAAATAAATCCACTTTTGAAATTTACATAGAAGTGGATGAAATATTCAGAAAAAGGGTTAAATTTTCCATTCCAACCAAAGAAAGGTGGGACCGATTGCTAGAGTTGATCGAATGAAGTGTAACTTGAGCACATAATTTTCAGCATCTAAAGGAACAAAATATGCAGAAAAATAGTTACAATCATCACCAAATTCCTATATAGCCTCAACAACACATCAAAATACCATATTTTCCTTATCTTTCTCTCTTTTATCTAAAATATATTTTCCTTTAACATATATCTTTTTGTAAAAAAAAAAAAAAAATCTTTCAAGTCCGAGACATAAATGTAAAAGAATCTCTATAAATATGTTGTAAAAGGACTTAGTAAGGGTTGGAATTTGTATGAATAAAGAGTCTTCATTTTGATGTAAAGTTGTGTACTGTAATGAAGTGATCATTTCATTAATACAAAAATTTTGTTCCAAGATTCCTGTGTCAAGTAATTGGTGATGTCTCTTCTCATGTGATATTGTTATTTTCCCATTTTTCCATATGTTTTTCTATCTATATTGTTTTAAGAAGATAAAGGGATGAATTTCTTTAAATACACTCTGCTCTGGCTTATAAAAAATATTCATGTTTTCACTCTGATATTAAGTATAGAATTCATCCCAACATGCTCTATATTTAAATTGATTTCTAATATTTTCACCTTACTCATCCCACAAATACTCAAAAGATCCGAAAGTTTACCTACCTTTCCTTGTTATGTCTGTTATGTTATTTTTGTATTTGATCATCCTAAGTTTCATGACTCCATCGACCAATGGGCTTTCCTTGCAGTTTCAACCATCTCTTTGAAAACACAAACCTCTAAAACTCATAGCTAGCCTAATATCTTAACACAAAAATTTAAATCAGATAGAGAGAGACCTCTCTGAAGCTTGAAGGGATAGATCCCGACTTTATAAGTGGTTTTGTGGTTACCTCTGCAATTTCCTCCCAGCATAGGAAAATTATGGAGTGATAACATTATGATGACCATACTGGGGAACAAATCTCATAACAAAGGTTTTTCTTAGTAAAATTGTGTTCGAAAGTCTCAAATATTATTTCCTTGTAGGTGACAGGGAGGTAGATATTGAAAGGCTGAAAATTATTCACCTAAAAATATGTATATCCCTCTTTGTAAATACCATTACATTGTGAAAAATCCAATTGGAGTATCTGGCTCTCAAAATAATTCATACCAGATCTTATCCAGATCCAAAAGCTCCAAAAACCGTGAAAGATCCTAAAAAATTATTAAGGAAGAAAAATTCTACAGAAGGTCAAACCAGTAACAATTCTTTATCAAGAACATATTATTTTCTAGAGAGTTTTATAACAATTGAAGATATTCAGTTTGAGTTGCAGTTTGAGCATAGCCTTTTCAGATCTAGATCAAAAAGTTTTGTACCCGAATCAATTTTGGATGAAGCTCAACTGAGACCCTACCGTACAATTCAAAAATGAGTTTTGTCACAGTCTAGTAAGGATGATTTAAGACAGTTTGAAAAACTTGAGGACCTGGTAAAAATATTAAATAGAATGATAGAAGATGTTTACCAACCTTTTTCAATCATTACTTCTTCTCCATTTCCAACTGTTTCATTCATTCACTCTCTTTCAACCACTCCAATATTATTTACTTTGACTTCTGTTTCCACTTCTACCTCTAATATTTCAATTACACATACAAGAATATCACCATCTTCCTCAACAACTTTATTACCTCATCCATCAACCACTACTGTAGCATCATCCTCTTCACATATCCCAATCATGGCAGGACGATATGCTCCTTTCACATTACAGGCAACATTAAATGACATGCCACGAAACTATGCACAAAGAATGCCACAATTAGATGGTATAGGTCCTATAACATCACAACAACACATTGACAAGGTCAATGATTTCTCAGATCTAGAGGAGGTTTATCATGATGATGTAAAAGTTAGATTGTTTGCACAAATTTTAACTAGGGAAGTAAAGAAATGGTACAGAGGATTACCTGTTGGAAGCATTGCAGACTTACAAAAGTTCCATCAAAATTTCCTTTCTAGATGGGAAGTAAAAAAGAATCCCATTCAGATCCTTACAGAAAAATTCCTCAAAGTTTAGGTGGAAATATTCGGAGGCATCCATGCTTATATAGGCCTAGTGATCCCTAGACTGGTATGTGGTGGGATTGTGGTAAATCATGGTATTGTATGTTTCTTGTTTGGGCTTAGGAATCCCTTAGTGGGATTTCAATAAAGCCTGGTTTTATATATGAGGGATTGGGCCTAGGAATCCCTTGGTGAATTGCGGTAAATCCCGAGGAAGCCCTGGTTGGTTTTGTTGTAAGTCCCATATTCATGCATGGAATATGGAATGAGGTTGATTGGCTGAAATAAATATTTGGTTCAACCCAATCTATGGTCCGGTGGTACGTGGAAGTTCTTTACTTGGTTGGCTTTTGCATATGTTAATGAGAGTTATTTCCTCTTGTATTTCATGAGTATTTATACTTGTTAGTATGTGGCTTTAATGGTTGTTCTACCACTGATATTATTATGGTTATATGCTTGTTATACACATGGTTTCATGACATATTTTAGTCATGGATATTAACACATTTTGATTGTTAAATGAATGGATATTGAATGCATTACCTAATATATTTTATTGCATCTATTATGTGAATGCATTAGAACTACTTAGTGCTTTTCAATAAGTATCAGACCCTTATGTTCATACATGTAATTATAGCTTGTAGATTACATGTTCACAATGCGTTCGACGAAATTTATGTCATGGTTAGGCTTGGTTAGGCCAAGTCCTTGATCAAGTTTTTTGTTAGAATATTTTTCTGTGTGTCATTTATTGTTTTGGAAAGTTTCATCAAGTTCTAGGAAATGACCTAGAGTATAGCCTTGAAAAGGTGGCACATATTTCGTGGTCTTAGGCATAGAATTGGTTGAAAAAGACTACAATCGCGCCCTTGTAGTGGTTATGCATGTGACTAGAGTCCTATAGTCGAATGGATGTAGGTTTGTGCATGCGACAGGGGTTTTAGGTCAGTGAAAAAGCAAGTTAACTCAGGGTTTGGACACGTGGAAGGGTGGTTTAGCCCCTGGGGTCCTATAGCACCCGAGGAAGGTCAGTAAGGTTTTTCTTTGTCGACTCCACTTCCTTAAGGTGATATAGGAGGTTGAATCATATCATAGTAACTCTTCGTCACATATTTACCCTGGTGGACATGTACTTGGATAAGTGTGGGAGGAGTGCGTTACAATAGTTGATATTTTCTATATGTAATTACTTGATGATATACTATGATAAAAAATAACTTGAGTGTAAACCATTGGAATTAATTATCATATTTGAATATCAGTTTCTTTATAAGTACACATCCTTCATCCTTAGGTTATATAGCTTATTTTGTAGGAACAATTTACATTTTGTTCATTAGGGACTTATACTAATACACAACCCCTAACTTGCTTCACAATGCCTTCATTGCAACTTCTCCTGAAACATTTAGTAATACTAAATCTAAGAGACGCAACTATATTGTGCTCTTTCCATCCAATCCAATTTTATTCAATCTTCTATTGACATCCATGTTGTTGCAATACTTTGATCCAAAAAGAACCATTTATCTTTGTCCACCAAAATCTCCCATTTTGAGTTTCCACAAATCAAATCTCTACCTATTGAATTTCTCAACCTCTATCTTTTATCTATATATTACCAACTTTCCATTTCCTTTCATTGCATGAATTAATACCATAGATCACCCACTGTAATAAGGTTTTTACAGGCTTGATACAAACCTCTTAGCCACAAAGACACCCCTTTGAAGTAAAATTGCTTAGATACCAAATGTTAGTTTTACCCTTATACAATTACTTGTTGCAAATATGTTCTTGATAAAAATAGAAAATATGGAATGACACACATAGGTAGACAGTAACATAAATATTTTACCCCATAAACCCAAAATTGGGAAAACCATAAATATTTTTCAGTATGTTATATCTTTACAATGTTACAATAGAATATGCATACATCACGACATCAATTAGACTTGGATTAGAATACAACCATAGTTCCTTAACTAAAATTGCAAAACCATGGTATAAACCACCATGTCCCACAAAATTTCCAAAAATAGATGGAAAAAAATGGCCATTTTTTCCAACGACACTACCCTTCAACCATGTGTTGGTGGGATCACACCCCCATATTACCTCTTGTTGCACCCGGTGTAATAAAGCAGACGTAACACATATCCAACATTATTACACATGTTTTATTTGCACATAGAGGGTCATAATAGTACAAGATAAACAATATAAGGCAGTAATGCCCATTGTTTCACCAAGAGAACTTCTAAATGCTTATAGATTTTATTAATGAATCTACAATGTTCTTCAAATTATTTGTATTTACCTGTAGCACCTTCTTGTCTTCAATCATATCTTTAACAAAGTGATATTGAACATCAATATGCTTTGTGATAGAATGATAAGTTGGGTTCTTCGCAGGGAAGATTGCACTCTAACTATTGCAATCTATCCTTACAATGTGTTGTACCAACCCAATACCTTAACACAATTTTTGTAACCATAATAATTTCTTTCTTAGATAATTTGTTTCCATGTAATCAGATTCTGTAGTTGAGAGTTCCATTATAGTATCTCTTGTTCATCCAACTATTTGCTTCTCCATAATAGTTTAAACAGATATCCACATGTATATCTCCTATTGTCTAGATTATCTACATCAACAAAGACATTCTGTCTAACGCTTTTTCCAATCATAATATTCCTTGGTTTATGATCCATAACTAGTAGTGCCACGTGAATCCCTGAAAACCCTCTTTGTTTATCCATTGCTTATTCCCTTATTTTGACATATACTTACTCAATAATCACACTACAAGTGCATTGTTCACTCTAGTATAGACCATTGCATATATCAACTGATAGCTGCACTAGCATAAGAAACATGTCCACTTCCCCTTCCTGTGTCTTGGGACATTAATCTGTATATAGTTTTATAGTTATAGGAATAGGAACCTTTGTTGGTATATATTCTTGCATATTAAACCTCTGCAATATTGTCTTGACATAATTCCTCCAATTTATCTAGAGTTCATGCTTATTAAATTTTTTTAGTTTGCATGCCTAAAATGAAATTTGCAGTACCAATATCCTTCATCTCAAATTTAGAGGACAATTGAGTTTTCAAATCTTTGATAATTTCCTTTTCATTTTCAATCAACAACCTATCATCCACATATAAGAACGAATAAATAACATGATTGCCAACTAATTTGAAAAACACACCGTGATATTCCTTACTCATTGTGAAGCCAAGTCTATATATATATATATAAAATTTGTGATACCACATCCTTGGTAATTGCATTATCCCATACAAAGACTTTTTTTTGCTTGCACACTAACTGTTCCTTCCCCTTCACAAAAAAGCCTTATGAATGCTTCATGTAGGTTTCTTCTCCCAGATCCCTTATAGGGATATTGTCTTCACATTCTTTTGTTTCTATTTTAAAATCAAAAGAAACAACAATAGATAAAAAAAAAACCTAATAGAAGTTAAATTGGAAACAAGAGAAAATATATCACCAAGTCAACTCCCTCTACTTGGGAATAACCTCTCATTATTAATTGAGCTTCACATTTCTCCACTTTTCCTTCCACATCCAACTTCACCTTAAACCTACATTTTCTACCAATAGGATTTCTTTTAGCCAACAAATCCACTAGATCCAAAGCTTCATTCTTGTCCAATGGTGGCATTTCAACCACGACATTTTTCCGTAGTTTTCCATCCTTTGAATCTATTGCCTCCCTAATAGTTCTAGGATCATCATCATTAATAATAATAAAAAAAAAAATTGGAAATAAGGTGGAGTATACATTTCCAGCTACCTTCTTTCCTAAATAGGCCTCCTTAAAACCAGAGTATGTGGTTCATCTTTTTCTTATTCCTATTCTTCTGTAGAGTCTGATTCAACATCCTTCAATTCAAACTTTATCTTTTCTGGTTCTTTCTCCCTTGGTATGATTTCCTATTTGACAACATCTTTTTTTATTATTATAAATACTACATCTAGACTATACACAAACTTCTTAGTTTTTAGGTTCCAAATATTATAACCTTACAAACCATCTTTATAGATAGCAAAGACACAATTCTCAACTTTATTATCCAATTTACTCCTATTTTCCTTTGGAACATGTGCATAAGCATCATAGTGGAATATCCTCATATGTTTAATAGATGGTTTCTTACCAGCCCATACTTCATGTGAATTATTCTCATCAAATGGTAATGAGGATGATCAATCACTAGGTAACATGTAGTGTCCAATACCTCTGCCTAGAATTTATGTCCAAATATGGCACCACTAAGCATGCTCCTTGCTTTTTCCATCAATATCTTGTTCATCCTTCCTGCAACATGATTTTTTTCAGGAATGTATGCAGTAGCCTTATGCCTTTCTATACTACACTTCTTACAAAATTCCTCAAATTCATTCCCAAAAAATTCTTCACCATTATCCATCCTCAACACCTTTATTTTCTTCTCTATCCAATTTTCCACAAGAGCCTTAAACCTTTTAAATTTTCCAAAGACTTGAAATTTTTTCTTGAGAAAATAAATCCTTGTATTCCTCACCTATAAATGAGGCATAGTACACATTTAACCATGATGGGGCCAACACAGGTCCAAACACATTATTTGGCACCAATTGTAATATTCCCTTTACCCTTATGACACGAGAGGAGAATCTTACTGAAATTTGCTTCCCATATAAGTAATGTTCACATAAATCAAATTCTAAAGAGAAGTTAGACATAGCTTTACCATTTGGTACTCAAAGGCCCTTCTCTATAATATGTCACATTTTTTTATGCCATTACATAGTCTTCTCTCTAGAGATTGTAGGAGTTTTTCCTTCTTTGGTTCCACTCTCAAGAAGAATTGAAGTATTGCACCTGTCACTAACAGTGTTTTCCAATAGCTTATACATAGTTTCAATCTAGAATCCCCTCAGAAATTTAATTGCTCCTCAAACCGCCCTGCGAGTATCATTTTCAAACATTGTTTTGAGACCTACATTGCTTATCTTAGTTATTGAAATTAAATTTATAGTCAATCATTGGATGTGAAAAACACTAGGGAGTGTTTTAATCCTTCCATTTATGAGATTCAATTTTACTTTTCCTTGTCCCATGATTATGGTTGTTGATTCATCTCCTAGGAAAGTATCACTTCCATCATGTCTTTCATACTCGCAAAACCACTCCTTGTGAGGAGTCATATGAAAGGATGCACCTAATTCAACCGACCATGCCTCATGATCTATATGTGTACTTCAAGAACCCAATTACACATCCCCTCCCTCATTTAAGGGGGTTTTTGCTTCTGTAGAAGGAGCATTGTCAGATACCTTCCATTTCTCTGCAATTTTGGATCTATAGTATGTCTTGCAATTCCCTTGTTTTCCACATCTGCAACATATCTTTTTGAATATTTTTGGTGATTTAGATCTCCCATTTGAGGACTTATATTCATTTCTATTATGGGATCTTCCTTTAACAAACAAGGCATGTATCTTCTAACTTTCCATGTTTTCCATCTCATGTCCTTGATAACATGGATGAGGTTATTTCATTGAAACTTAAAGTAGTTGCATTACTACCTATAGTAGCAACTAGACTATGATTCTCACAAGTATGGTAAATAACACACAGATTGATACACTTGTCTTCATCTAAAATCTTAATACCAACATGTAATAGTTGATTTACCATTGTATTGAAGGCATGGAGATGCTCTATCATTGAGTCTCCATAATTTATCCTCGGGTTATATAGTTTCTTACTTATGAACAATTTTTTCACTAGGGGCTTCAACTAATACAAAGCTCCTAACTTGTTTCACAATGTCTTTGTTGTAGATTCTACTGAAATATTTCGTAATCATGAATCTGAGAGACACATCCATATTGTGATATTTTCATCTCAATCCAACTTGGTCTAGTATTTCGTTGACATCCACACTAGTGAAATACTTTGCTATATAACAATCCACTAATCTTTGTCCAGCAAGACATCTTTCATTTTGAGCTTCCACAACTCAAAACTTTTCCCATTGAATTTCTTGAGCTTTATCTTTGAAATGTTTGTTGTTTCCTTTTTTTTCACCATAAGAATCGACATTGAAAATCTTCCATTGTATACAGGTTTTCAATAGGCCCGATCCAAACCCCTTAGCCACAAGGGTGTCCCCTTAAAGCCATTTTTCTCTAATATCAAATGTTTGTTTTAATATTGTACAGTTTATTTCTACAAACAGATTCTTTTATATATATATATATATATATATAGTGGCACACACAAAGATTTTATCTTGGAAACTAAAAACTAGGAAAACTAGAAAGATTTTTTAGTCAATTATATCTTTACAATGTCATAATACAATACGTATACGTCGCAGTATATGAAAACCCCCAATCTATTAACCCTGTATTAAAATACAATCTTGGTTTCTTAACCAAAATTACAAAGCTATACGATAAATCACCATGAGCCAAAAAACTACTAAAAGCAAAAACCACGTCTTGAAAACTGCCAAAACATATGCAAAAGAATGCCCAATTTTTATTTTGGTGACTCCTACCCCCCTGCAAACCCACACCTCCATCCCTCCCCATGCCTAATGTAACAAATTGCATGTGGGGATAATCATATAAAGAATATAACACATACCCAAAAAAGGGAGTATGACTACCTTAATATTGTAAAAAAAAATCAGAAACAAATTGTATATTGGATTAATTTTGTCTGATGTTTTGGGTGGACATTGCACTCATCATTAGGGATCAGAAAGCTAAAACATGATGGGAGTGAGTGTTTACTAGTCCTTAAATAGATCCAGGAATTAAAATAATGATTAAGAATATAATAAATTATTATATAAATTAATAAATTATAAAAAATATAAATTATCATATAAAATAATAAACAGTCAAAAAATATAAATTATATAAATCAATAAACTGTTAAGAAATAATACTAAAGGATCACGATATAATATATTTAATAGTAATATGTGAAATAATATAATAAATGATCAAAACAATCCAAAAAAAAACCTTAATATGGGTAAGGATATAATCAATCAAAAAATTGTCAAGAGGGATTTGATTAAAGATCAAATAAGTTCCCCAAATGTGGGTGACCAGGGTCCCCAAGCGGCAGGCGGGGTGTCACGTGCCTACCACGGGGGCGAGCACGCGGATGCCTCATGCAAGCTGTGATGTGGACGGTGGCATGAGCAGCGGTGAGAGTTTAATGGTGGGAAGGACGATGTTAATGGTTAGTAGTTGGCACTACGTGAGAATGGAGGCGAAGGCAATGGGGGTGTAGGATCCCGAGGGAGGGAGGTACCACCTCTGTCCATGTCCGCTCGAGCAAGTAGTTATTATGGATGAAGGGTGGAGGGGAGATGTTACCAGATGTAGCGAAAGCATGAAAGTTCCCCTTTGTGTGCGAAGGGACACGGTTGACAGCGTTTTAGTCCAGTGTAGTTGTGTGTCCGAGATGAGAAGAGGAGGAGTCTCCAGTGCTGTGCAGGCGATAGCAGCGGGGGTCCATTGGTGTTCCCTTCTGGAATAGACTATGGCGGGCCGCCCTTTTCCGGGTCGTCGCTGCGTGGGTCGTGGAAAAGGAAGTGACAACAAAGCAACAACCAGAGGAGGAAATACCACTCAACTGCCCTAGTCGGAGAATTGGGGTGGCAGACTCGATTGGGAAGCCTTGTTCTTTGCGAAAAATGATGACGATGATGCCAATGCCATTTCAAAAATGGAGGCTGAGCTGTTTAATTCGCTGCTTCTTGAGTATGGGGGAGGGGTTGAGGTGCACCCAATTTGGGTGTCAAGGATCCTCCTGGGTCATCTGATGCGTGAGAGGAGGATAATTGGGAAATTTGTCGGGGATGATCTCAGCAGTATTAGGAAAGCACTGGACAAAAGCCTTGGTAAACTGCGAGATATCTCAGACATGGCAGGATATTTCGACATTTCGTGGCCCGTTAGTGTGCTCCCACTCGAAACCGTTGGGGATGGGGAAGACGAGGAGGATGTGATAGAGTCCGTGTCGAGAAGCCCAAGAGGGGAGGAACAGGACCGAGACTGATTAGGTGTCTCAACTCATTTTTGTTGTGTTAAGCTAATGTGTGATTGTATCCCATTAATGTTTATAGTGCGTAGTCTTAGCAGGTGTAGTTGGTTAGTTGTTGGATTTCTGGCTCTTTTTCCTTTGTTAGGGGCCATCAGACTAGACTTTCCTCCGATTTCCCGGTATAGGCAGAGATGTTTTTGTAATTTTGGACACTCTCGATATGGTTTCTGGCATGCCGGCATACCACTGTATGTACTTATTTAAATATTTAATAGAAGGAGGCCTACATTTGCTGACAAAAAAGAAGAAGATCAAATAAGTTAATAAATGAATTAGTAAGGAGCATAGAACAAAGTGAAGAGTAAAACAAAAAAGGGAAGAGTGAAAGAAAAATGGGGAAGGGGAGGGGGTTAATTAAGGGGAGGATTTATAGAGTAAGATGATCGATAATGTGCTTCCAGGAGGGTCTACGTTTATATTTATCTTCTATGTTAAATTTATTAGGTTGCTTCTTGATTTTGAGAGCTTCCTTAATAAAATCAAGAAGCAACTCAATAACTTTAACATGCAAGATGGTTATAAACTTAGCTCCTCCTAGAAGCCCATTATCTAGCAACTTGCTCTATAACTTCTCCCCTCAATTACCCCTCTCTTCCCCATTTTTCTTTCACTCTTCCCCCTTTTTCTTTCACTCTTCGCTTTGTTTTATGCCCCTTATTGATTTATTTATTAACTTGTTATACTTTAATCAAATCCCTCTTGAAAATTTAATGATTGATTTTATTCTTACCTATATTAAGTTTCATTTTTATCTTTTTAATTATTTATTATATTATTTTCCTTATTAGTATTTAATATACTATATCCTTTCCTTTTAGTGTTATTTATTGATTGTTTATTAATTTATATTTTTGACTATTTATCATTAACTAACTAACTAACTAACTAACTAACTAACTATATATATATATATATTACTGTTATTATAATCCCTTGAACTATTTAAGGATTGATCAACACTAGCTCTTATCATCTTTTAGCTTTCTAGTCCCTTATGATGGGTGTAGTAGTGTCCATCTAAAAAGTTGAATATGGTTAATCCAATACAATGTACAATTTTCTTCCACAAACTTTTTAAAATATGAATAATTGTGGGAATTTCCACTCTAAGATAACTTAATATTTCTAGTTAGTACAAGCATCTCCATCATCTCATTGAGACTATAGGGTGGCCACTTGCTTCCCTCTAATCCAAGTAACAAAACCTTGTCAACGAGAGATAATGATATAGTTGTGGATCTCATCTAGGTAAGATTTAGTGCTGACCAAACCTCAAGTAGGGGCATTTCTATGACTTCAAGCACTTGAACTATGTATACCAATTGAAGATCCTTCCTAAATATGCATGGAGTTATCAATATAAAATTTTAAGTATAATCGATTATCTCTTTCATGGTTTGTAGTGAATTTAACCTTAAAAAAAAACATTGTATTTTTCATTCAATGATAAGAGTTTGTTATGGATTTGTTATCACTAGCCATTACCTAAAACAACATGTCACCTTCTAAATTTCTTGCCACAAAATTTTATACACCAGTCTAGATCCATCTTAACTCTGAATCTACTAGGAACCGAGAGGGATCAAATCTCTTGAGGTGCAAACCTTTTTTGGAGTGAAAAGAGATTTGATCCCTCTTGGCACTTGGTAAATCTAGAGTTAACATGGATTAGGCTAGTATTATATAAATTTCACATCTTTATATTTGTAAGTATTCTCATTTTTTATTTGATTAAAACTTGGATTTAAATTCTATGGATTATCCACATGATATGTTGAGTAGTAGTGAGGATAGAGAGTTCAGATATATCTCAAAAGTATAACTTTTTTTTATAGATTTAATTAAAAAATGTTATAAAATTAAATTAAATTAAAATAAAATATTTTGATTGTGAAATAACTTACAGTTTTTGTGAATGTGGTATTCACAAGTCATGATATTGGCCCCTAATATTGTGAAAAATCCTATTTACAAGTTAATAATATCCTTTGTAAAAGTTTATTGTAGGTATTAAGTTTTTATGTGCTTATTAATTAAATTTAAATATAGTTACAAAATCATTATTAGTCCTTGCCAAGGCTGGACTCTAGCAATGGATTTACTCGTTGACCATTATTAGTTTAACATTGACCAATGCAACTTATAATTTGAAAAATAAATATTTAGTTTTTAATATTATTAAAAAAATATTTCTCAAACATTTGATTGGATGATAAATAGAAGGTCTTATTGTAACCTTTGCATCACATATTTTATGAGATAATTTATGGATATGGTTCCAATATCCATACATCATTTTGAGATATTTGTGTAGTGATTTTTTAATAAAAAATAAAATCCTTGAAAATAACTTATACTCATCATTTACCTCTCATCGCATTTAAATAAATAAAATCTAAATAAATATTCTTATGAGGAATCGCTTCTCACTATTATCTAGGAGTAAAACTTTTAAATGTGTAGATTACTACACACCAAAATTTATGCAAGTCTTGTGCCAACACAATCAATTAATTTATCCACTTCAAATCTTAATTTATTAGCTCCTTCCAAAACAAGACTATAGTTTTCAGTGCGATATTTGATTATTATTATTATTATTTATTTATTTATTTTTTAATTTAATTTTTAATTTAAAAAATGTTGACATACAATGCCTAACTCCTACACATCTCCCCCAAACTAGGTTGTAGATCACATCTTGACACAACAAATTATTGTGAGGAGCAACAAATACTATACGTTAGTATACATCATAAACAAGGGGTTATTGATTATGCCACTAAATCTTCTTCATTAGTAGGAATTCTTTGTTACTCCTTTGGCATACAAATATGTGTATGCCATATATGTGTTATTAGCAAGGGATTATTTACTATGCCATACATTTTTTTACGTTAGTAGTAATTGTTTGTTATCCCTTTATCATGTGTGGGGTAGTGGAATTATGATCATTCCTTTGAAGAGATAGCAACATACCATTTTCATACTTAGATAATGGTTAATTTTCAAAAAGAAGAGAATTAAAACATTAACATAGAGGAATATCAATACACGAGTATGTTAGTGTATTAAAATAACATATGATAGGACATGGATAACAATTGTTTGTGTGATTTAAAAAAAAAATTGTTTAATATAAATAATTATTTTTAAAGTATAATTGTCCAAAATGACAATATTTTTAATGTTAATAATGCATTATCAACTAATTATATCCCACAAATTCACAACACATATTTAAGAATGAATATGTCATTATACCAACATGGCCTTGAACATCATACAGAAAATAACCACTATGACATCGATAAAACATTTGGTGTAAGAATACATCATAAAACATCTCCACATCACAATTATTATGCATGTAGGATTATTCACACAACATGGGTCAAATGACAATGTTAACACACATAATTTGAAAGAATATTATCGATGTAAAATGAAATCTCAACATGGTGGTTTGCTACAGCATAAACACTCCTTTACTGTAGCAAAATAACTTATAACATCACATAAATAACCACCCCAACCCAGAAAGAATGACACCGCAAACACAAATAATGTTAATAACAAAGTAAGAAAAAATGCTATGACATCAACAAGTGAATGCCTTATAAACCATCTCACAATTGTTTTGTATATATAATTATTAACCAAACACAGCCAAAAACAAATTTACACAAAAGATAATTAAAAAATAAAAGTATTAATGTGCATTAAAATCCCAACATTGGGATATGTATCATAAATACCGGGAAAGAGTTGGGAAGCTATTACGTCAACCTATGGACTTGCATTTGAAAAATAGTTTTTAGATCGGTAACCAGGCTTTATGTGGTTAAATGCATATCACAATGAATTTGTCATTCAATTCTTTATTTCTTAGTTTTCAATGATTTTGTATACTGTGTAATATTTCTCAAATATTGCAAAATTTTCCACCTCTTATTTTATGAATCTACGGTATATCCTTTCAATAGATGATTAAACATAACCAGCTAGTTAATTAAACTATGTTGTTATGGTTAAATTAAAGAACTCGAAACTCTGCTTTTCTGCGATCACTCATAAGATCATTAAATTGAACAGTTGATGCCAAAGTATTTAACTTGAACATCTTTGATACTTAGAAAGATGGGTTTAACTGCACTTTCCACTTTCAAGATTGGATCAAGTAGGCAACACATGAGGCTAACCATTCATTAGTTCTATTTTGCTTTTGAATATGTACCAGCACTAATATGATTAGTCCAAAAATGAATTTCCAAAATCAACCTATAGTTTCTTGAAAGGTGTAATGTTCTTAACCTTTAATTACATAAAATTCCACTTTACAAATTGTGTATGCTGTTTTCACTTCTATTTATTTATTTATTTTTATCTTAGATGAGTTGTTTTTCTTTCTGAATGCAAGAGAAATGGCATGTTTAGCATCTAATATTTTTTATGTGTGGTTCATAGACAATGGAGATCGGTGGCCGCTACGTCCACGGAAACTATCTAGGCAGATCCACCCAAATGGCTCGCATCCCGCCAGCTCATTAGCAGAGACTAACCCCAAGAGCGTCAAGGAGAATTGACCACATGACCTCCCATTAGCAAGATATTTTAATGACAGAAACTCGACCAACTGAGCTAACTCTTGGGGCTATTTAACATCTAATATTAGTCTCAAAGTGAATAAGAACAATATTGTCTTTAATTATAATTGTGCACCAAGAAGAATTTATCAAGCACCTCCATGACATGGAATTAAATGATAAACAAACTTACACTTGAAAAAATTGATCCCTTCAGATACTTGATAAATCCAGGTGAAAAAAAAAACCAGGCTTACGATGGATCTATGCTAATTTACTTCTTTAACTATAGAATGACATGCCAATTTCTGTTATATTCCATTCTTAGTATTGTTGAATAACAGTGATAAGCATAAATGTGCAATTGAGTGAGATAATTGAGGTTAACAAGTTTTTCAATGTAAATTTTGTTCACAGGAATATGGAAGCCACAGCCACTATGCATTTAGTACATCTGTGCATATAAACTTTCAACATTTTGGCACTCTTGGCACGTAAGTATAATATGTTGAAGATGACACCATAATAATAGTTTGTCTAGTTTAACTATCACCTCCAACAAGTTTGGAGCCTGCAATGTTGGGACTTGCAAAATGCATATGGGTGCTTCAGTTTTCCATTTAGACTACATGATTGTGTAATCAAATTAAACACCTATAAATTTCATTTTTGCAGAACAAGTTGTTAAGCAATTCTGCGAAGTCAAAGTAGGTTTAGCTAATCTGAAATGAATTTTCTGTAATTGTAAACTAATTGACCTATAAGCAAATTACTGGTATTTATTTTCGTTTCTGTTAAACGAGATTAAATAATCAAATTTATCCCATAATACCAATCAGTACAAGTGCCATTTGTATAATGGGCCTTCTTTTTATTTTTAAAAGCAATCGATTGTCTGAAGAAATCAATGTATTTACATGTTTCTGTACAATAAAATATGTGATGCTATTGACGAGGTGACAAGTCATCTGTTAAGTTTTGATTGGCTGTAAGTGTGTATTAGGCAAATGTGGTAAGGACGAAGTTTGCTCTTGTCGGCTATGCCCCTCCTAAGGTTTCAAATTAAGTTTTCACCCTTGATTGTCATCTGTTACCCCTCAGCCACTGGATACACTCCATTGCTACTGCTGTTTAAACAAATATGACCATGAAATAAACTGTACTGAAAATACCCATAAAATTTTATTCCCGCCAACAATTTCGCTCAATTGTTTCCCTACCGTCTATGTTAGAAAAATGCATCTGATCTGCATTACTAAACAATAAAAAATACACCAAAATGAGCTAGGTTTATCGACTCCTTAAAAGACCAATTGATCCTACCATTTAAAACAACTCCCGGGATAATTAAATGCAAGATATGCAACATTGGTTTTGAACTATTGGCCATTAATGGGAAAGTGGCACCGATGATATATGGGATCAAGTTGCTTACATATAGTTGTTCATTATGTTCATAAATTACATCATATTGCTCTGGGAAAACAAATTTACATCATATTGTGCATGGTTTTTGGCTTGTCTTTCTGCATTAAAAGGATTGTGCGTAGTTGATATATGGACTTGTAAGTGCCAAGCAGAGATGACAATTCTGATTCTACTTAAGCCAAACCTTCCACACATATCAGCAAAAATATCCAGATGCCGCGAAAAGATGTACTTGGCAACAGGAAGCCTGTAAGACCTATTGCAAAAGGCAGTCTGGGTTACCCCAGTTCTCTTTTCTTCTTCCATTGCTTGGCAACATACTCTCGTTATTACTGATTTTCACTGTCTATAGCCCACATATCAACAATACCGTTCGTTTGGATCCAACAGAGGGAAGCTATACTTAAAATTTTTGATAGAACAAAAGAAAGTCATTTACAATAAGACAAGAATATCATGTTTTCATACAGAATAGGCCGCAGGACTATTTGTGGTAAGTACAATTGTATACTGAACAGAATGCAAGACACGACAAATTCGAAACTACAGAAGGTGTTTTTACCACTTGGCCAGTGCCGCAAGACTTCAACTAAATACATCAACAGGCAGCTCAGTGCGGAGAATTACCATCCAACTGATTTTTCTTTTTGGTAAAAATACCTCCAATGTTTGGAATCAGCTGTTTTTTCTTCTTCAGAGAGAACGATCCATTGAGAGATTGAACTCTCTCTACTCTTTCAGGGGAGGCAATCTTGATGTTAAGCACCTTACCAAGTGGCTCAGAATGCACGGACTTTTCAATAGATGACCTTGAGACGACATTTTTCTCATTGTTTATGTAGTCTTGTGCAGCTGCCGAAACTACAGCCCTTTTCCGTTGCTCATTTTCTCTCCACCTTCTCAGTTCACCCTCAACTGCTCTCTTAGCTGCTTCTGCCATCTCTGCTCTGCGCAACGCTTCCTCTGATGCTGTCTTGATTTCTTCAATTTCTCTATTTGCAACTTCTAGCTTCATCAATAATTCCTGTTCAGCTGCTTTTACTGCATCAACTTGAGCCATGGCAGCAGCAACCTTCATATTAGCGAGTTCATCTGCTTCTGCAACACTCCGGTTTAGGGAATCGTATTCATCTTGTGACACGGTAATTGCAGCTCCGGATTCAGATGTAGAAGCTCGAGCAGCATTTGTTTTCTCAGATAGAGCTTTTATCCTGCCAAGAGCTATTTTTTCTGCAGCTTTGGCTACATCGGCTTCGTTCAATGCAGCTTGGAATCTGCTCTCTGTCGTATTCAAGGAAGCCTTTGCCTGTTCTGCTTTCAATTTTGCTTCCTTTGCCTCTTCCTTCATTGCTTCAGCTTCCTTTCTAGCCTCCTCGGTCTCTGTAGCCAGCTGTTCCAGAGCTAAAGAAAGACCAGAAGTGGCATCTTTAGCTTTCAATTCAGCAGCAGCTGCTGCTGCCAATGTTGATTGACTTTTATGAAGTTCGGCATTCAAGGTTGCTGCTGCTGCTTCTGCATCTTCCTCCTTCTGCTTTAATTCTGCTAATTCCTTTCTGACCTGCTCCAGCTCAATCTTTAGAGAATCCATACAAACTCTTAAAGTGGACTCTTTTTGTGTTGCTGCCAGCATGCTCTCCTTTGCCTCCTCAATCTCTACAGAAAGTGATTCTAAAGAAGAGCTCGCAACTGGTGCTGCATGTTTTATTTTCTCAATCTCAGATGTTACTTTACATAGTTTATCATTAGCATTAGAAGCTGCTTTGGCAACGTTGGACTGGGATTCTTTTGCCAAAATGATCTCCTTTTCTAATTTTTCCACGGCAGTCATAGTGGCAGCCAACTTAGACTCCAGATACTTAGTAGCATCACTTTCTTGCCTTAAAGCCTCCAATTGCTTCCTGCTTTGTTCTATTGTTGCTGCAGCTTGTTGTGCTTCAGCATCCTTCTCAGCTAGAATATTGATCCGTTCCTTTTCTGCTTCAATGCAAGCCAATTTAACAAGGACAAGTGACTCATTAGTTGTAGCAATCTCCTTCTTAAGTTCCTCCACTATCCTTGTATTCATTTCTGCTGCAATTGTTGCTTCTCCTGCCTGTTTCACTGCCAACGACTTTGTTTCCACGGAAGCTGCAAGTTCTTGTTTCACTTTTCTGAGCTCTTGCTTAGCAGCATCCAACTCATCAGTGGCCTTACTATGGTTTTCTCTTGCAACATTAAGCTCTGCTTGCCAAACTGTATTACTCTCCTTGGATATCTTCGTATTTGCAGGTTCTAGCTCCTCTGCACGAAGCCTAGCTATTTCAGTGGCTTCGCTGGCCTTTTCTTTAGACTCCTTTGCCTTCTCCAGTTTCTGAGTTAAATCTTCCACAACTTTTTTGGCCTCTTCCAGCTCAAGCAGGGCCTGAGCCTTGGTAGTTTCTGCATTCTTCAGCTGTTCCTTGAATTTGTCCAATTCCTTTTGTGCTCGATGTAGTTCTGTCTCCTTAGCTATGCGCCTCTATGAACATAACATAGGAATGAGTCCTAAAATAATAAGCAAATGGAGCATGAAGCTATTTGTATAGGGAAACACAGGGAAACATCTTGACATACATTTCAAGAATGGATCAGTGATACTTCACATTTGAATATTCATGCTCATCATATTTCTAAACTGAGCACTGTGAATAAAATTCAAAATTACCTCTCCAGCAGGAAACTTAAGTCTTTTTCCATCAGCTTTATCTCCAAAGGCTCCCTCTCCAAACAAGGTAACAGCAGCTTTAACTGACTCAAAAGGTGCCGTTGTGTCTATTTCTCCCCACTCCATTCTAGGAGGAAAGTTTACATTATGGGAATTGTTGTCTTCCATGCTTCCACATTTGTTTTGCTCTGTCCAGAACATGCATCAAAATTCAGTCAATTATGGACATGGAAACCCACGTACAAAAGGATATGGTACTTTAATCAACAAGATATCCACAGCATGCTACAAAAAAATTCTGATGAGTTGAAACTAATTATACGAGATCACCAAATGTCATAAATTCATAATCAAACTGATGTCTTGTTAGATATTTGAACAGTATTTCTGCTAACTGGAACTTAACAAAAAAAAGAATCTCTATTAATTTTCTCACTTGCAAAGTACAATCTTTTGATCAATTACAGTCAGTTTACCTAACAGCAAGCAGCTGTTTTTTCACTCATAACCTTCAGTTGCAAAAAGAGATAGTCCAAAATAGATTTGGGTGTCCTGTCATCCTATGTTTACTTCAAACATTTACCGACCCTAGGAGATTCTGGAATTGAACAAAATCCAACGTATGTCATAAATTTTCATACAAGTAAATTTTTTTAATAACTGTATAGTAAATGGCATTGCTTGAGATACACCAACCTCAAATCAAAAAGGAAGAGAACCCAAACATTGCATTTAAGGTTATTTGGTTGGAACTGATTTATGCAGAAGATGGAAAAAAAGAGTAAACAATTATACTAAAGACTTCCAGGACTCGCAAATTATATGGGTTTCCAATAGTTCTAAGAAAGCACAAACAAATACTAACTTGTATTCTCATGACAAAAATTAAATCACAAAGCTTCATACATAAGCTAGTCACAATTCTCACAATTGCGAACAGAAAAGTATATGTTTTTGCAGCTCCCGTAATCTCAAGATGACAGACTGTCCGTCATGATTCTTAATCCATGTAGATCGAGATGCCCTGCTAAACAGATGACTAACCATAAAAACTCATTATCCATTTCCTTCCTAAACTTGATGACCCGTCTTTTGGAGAATGGTATAGAGACAGAGCAGATACTTTATTTTTGTATCGCACTAAAATCTTTGTCCAACTACATCAACATCGACATTATTGCAATTTGTCCACAGAACAATAGCTTCAATCCACTTGGTCAATAAACAAGTCTAAACAAATACATATATATTCTGAGTTTGTCTGGCTGATCTGTGTACAAAATCAATCATCCATTTCAATTGGTATTGTCACCGTAGGCATCCTGTGTCTATATACTCATCCTTTGCCAAATGTCACATCTCTAAACCTCTGATTATGTCTAATAATTGCAGGCCAGTGTGACCCTGAAGGAAAAAGTTTGTGGGCTGTATTTTCTCCTGCTATACGATCTGCGGCAAGTCCTTTATGTGCTTCTGGTAAAAGATACAGAATTTCATGCAGAGTGACACCCCCTGCAGAATTCATAGGGTGTAGTCTATATAACTTACTTGCAAGGTAACACTGCATAGCTTTCTTATTGAATCTCTTCCTTTCGGAATTTGATAGATGATGTAGAGCTTTCCATTTTTGCAAATACTTCACAACAATTACCAACTCATGAAACTAAGGACTACTGTCTGATGGTGGTGAACGGATAGGGATTAGTCCCATTTATACTGATATAGGAAAAAAAAAACAGCGGGATAACAGAGGTAGAACAAAGGAAAACAGTGACCTGGAAATTCTAGAGGTTTATATGTGAGGTCATAAAGTATAGCCTAGAGGTTTATATGTGAGGTCATAAAGTATAGCCCCTTTCAAAGGCCACATAAATTACAGGGTATGTTGGATTTAGATTTTTTGTATTTCTTGTGAATCTGCAAAGTGTAATTTGTTTTGAATGGTCATGTCTATACTTTGGAGCAGAAACAAAGAATCTATGGCCCTCCAAAATTTACCTTCAGATTTCACCTGGAATAGGTCGGTGGAGATATATGTTGCACTCAGCAAGTTATAAGTTTATAACTCCCGCATGCTCAGACAAAATTGAAAGCACTTTCTTCTATGTTAAAGTATAGATACTGGGCTCTCTCTTGAGCAATGCTTGTCGATACTTTTTATCAGAATCGTGAAAGTTCCCTTGAAGTTGTTGAAACCAATTATCTAGAAGTCCAAACAACTGATTAAAGCAGAAAGGTGAGTTCTTCCAAACCCTCAACAATGGTTAATTGATCATCTGAAAGGTGATAAGTGATTTCCTTGAACATCACAAGCATGACATATGAGTATTCATTTGCAGCTAGTGGGTTATGAGAGTTTACAAATTGGTTGAAGTATACCATCAAAAGTATGCAACTCATGCGTAGAATAAATATGACATCCTGATCCAACAATATAGTTGCAAGTAAAGGTACAAGTCTGAGAATCAGAAAGTAGGCCAACATATATGATATCGACATTGTCGAGTATCTGATCAATTAATAAGCATGAAGATAAGTTTCAGCAGCTAAGACAGGCCAACCAAGCAGTCTATTCACTTCCAGTCATGCAGGTAGATCAAGAAATTATGGCAATTTGTAGAACTGCATATAAAGGATAATGAACCCAATAAAAGAAAGCATGTCAAATAAGGATTCATATTTGGTAGTTAAGCATTTGTATAGCAGAATACTTATGTTTAGCTGTAGATCTAAAATTGGGACTGATAATATCCAAGCATATGAATGCTTTTATTATTGTCAATGGCTGTTGAAGGTCCAGGATAGCAATGGCCAGATTAGGGGTTAGAGACTTGTCAATTTTTGAATGGCATGGTAAACCTAAGTTTTCTGTAACTAAACTATGAGTTATGACTGTCCTGTGTGGCATGAACATAAGGTCCAGGATAATGGTGGCTGGATTAGGGGCTAAAGACTTGTCATTCTTAGCATGGCATGGTAGGCTGATATTTTTCAGAATCACACCATGAGATGGGGCTAGCCTGTGTGAAGGCCTGCTTAACATTGAAAGTTATTCTAAAGGCTCACTAAAGACTGCAAGTAAATTGATATCTTGCAATGAATTGCAAGATGAATTGCCAGTGAATGAAGACTCATTCAGATAAGGTAAGAATGGATAAATATATTAATGTCCAACAAATGACCACAACAGTAGGTTAAGGGTACTGCTGAGTACAATTATGTCGATACAAGGAGTACCAAAAGGTCTCCTATATAAAGAACAAAAACATTAAAGTAGAATCATAATCTCTAGGTGCAAAAATATGGAAATTGCTCAACTCCAAATGCAGGCAGACGCAGAAAGGAGCTGGGAATTAGGTCATGAGCCACTGGATCTATCTCTCCTAACACTTGAGGCAGAATGGAAGAAACACAAAATAGAATAGTGCCCTGAGGGAGAGCTAGAGGGGAGATCTGGAGTCTGGACTCTCTGCTGGGCTGCTGCAGGAGGAAGTAACCTGCTGCCGGTGTCCAGCTGACCTCGGCTGCCTGCTGGTAAGAGATATGCTCTGGAGATGCCTCTAAGGTCCCTGGGGAAGGGGAATGGTCCCTTGGGTCTGCACTGATCTGGGGTCCAAGGCAATGTTGTTGTCAGTATCTCTTGGTGCCCCTAGCTGATGTGAGCACAGTAAAGGACATAATCAGCCAAGTAGAACCAGGAATTGAAGGAGCTTGGAGAATGTGGGCACGAAGTCTGAGGGCCTCCTGTATGTAAATGATTAGACATCTCTGGTCTGGGTGTCAAAAGAAACTGGTGAGGGTCTAGATCCCCCTGAACAGAAAATGAAATCTCCCACAGATCCCATAATAAATGTGGCAACAGAAGATGAAATGCTCCTTAATCTCAATCTCTCAAAGATAGCACATCTAGCAGATCTTGTCTAATCAATCAATTTGGTGGTCAATCTCAATTTGCAGTCTATGAGAGCCAACTCTGAACTCTCCCAAGGGGATCCATAGGGCATGCATCCAATGGCGAAGCATGTAATGGGGCCGAACAATGAGTCCATCCCTCATCACCATGATGTGCTTAGCATAGAAAGCCATCTTCAAATGTAACGCACCCTGAGGATTTATCTAAGTGACCTGTAGATATCCTCTTGGATGATTTTATTCATCTACTATTTGGTTGGTAAGAGGTGGTTGGGTGAACAAAGGGAATATCTGAATGGAGGAAGCTAGTCCATCATAATACCAATTGAAGCAAGGAGATTGGAAACTCCGATGTACCAACATTGAGATCGAGCCAAATGACTAGCTATTGCAATGGAATTTGACGAACAAAGGCCAAGTATGGATACTGGTCATACCCCTTTGTTGTATCAATGAAACTCCGAACATGGTGCAAAAGAGAGATAAGACTAACCACTATCTCAAGTCGGAAGGGGTGAGCTCCAAATTGTTGGAAAATGTAACTAGTTTTGGTCTTCATAATTGTCTTTGTACTTGTGTCATTGTGTATATTCAATGTTGCACGACTCGTACTCGTATAAGACTCGTCTAGCTATTGACTCGTCGACTTGTATAAGACTCGGGAATGACCAACATAAGACTCGACTCCATTTTCCCTTTCCCTCCACATGGTCTCCAAAAAAAAAAAAAAAAAAAACGAATTTTGAGGGTCTCCACGGGCCCTAGGCAGGTCATATGCAGATCTTCACGAGTTCAATGCGGGTAGCCGAGTTTTATTTGGGTTTTGGCAAGTACAGGTAGAAACTGCGAGTTCTATGCGAGTGACTTGTCTCACTATAAACCCTGTCAAGACCCGCGGGTCTTATAAGAATCGTGCTACACTATGTATATTTTATATATCAAGCAAAAGAAGAAAGAAAATATTGTTTTTAAAGCATGGGTTTCATGCTCCATTTAAATGGTCAACTAGGTCGAGCATGCATTTCATGCTCCTTGGGTTTGTCAAGTCAAGAAATATTTGTCATGAGTCAAAAGAGTTATTGTCATATGTAAAAGAACCATATGGGCAATTTGTATTAAGAAGTCAATTTGGACTCCCAAGACTAAGTCGGCCCTTCCAGTGAAAGTCGGGCTAGAAGAGACCTTGATAAGGGTATAAAAGGGAAGAGACTTCGTCTCATTTGCACACCAAGGACAAAAAAAATTCGAACTGCACCTAGACAAGAAGAAATCTAGAGCGAAGGATAAGGAAACAAGAAGAAAGACCAAGCGAAGGAAAAAGTGTTAATTTTGTTGAGGGCTATATTGTTCTTTGCTTTAGATAATTGCATTTTTTAACCTTTTCATATATCACATTCACCCCACATACATCATTGGCAATTATGTAGAAAGAACAATATCTTCAACAATGCAATGGAACAATAAAAGGAACATAAAATGGAAAGCATACAGAAATAGAGACACCAAGATTTGGTCGGAGACCAGGGCAAAACTCCACAAGGGGGAAAACCCGAAATTCAAATCTTCTTCTTCTATTAGATAATCATCATTGTTCAGCTGAGATACAAAGTACAATGAGAATGAGGCACAATAGTCATCTCAGACCTCTTAACTTCAATCATCAAAGGAACACATCATATATGCATTGCCATGAGTCAAGTGTGACTGCCATCAAGGTCACTGATATATGAGTATTAGGGTTTCTCTTCAAGGTCTCTACATTCATCTTAGAGATACACAAGATGGTGCCACAAGACAACATATATTGTGCCATACCATCATACCAATACCAAAACTATATATATATATGATGCCATACCAATATGCCAATACCAATACCAATAGGATGTTGCCATACCAAAATACCTTCTCTACAATGCCATACCAATACTTGTTCTGATGTAACCGCAGAGGAACTATACATGTAACTTCAGAGGAACTGTACATATAATCGTAGAGGAACCATACATGTAATGCAGAGGAACCATGTAAATTGATGCCAACTATATCACAAAGATATGCCAACTATATCGCAGAGATGCCATGTAGACAGTGTATCGATCGAGACCACAACGACAGCATATCCATTGCAAAGACCATACCATATGCAAAGTCGTTATGCCATTACAGTGAGATAGAAAGCATATGCCATTATAGCCATTTTAGTGAAACAATGAGAGCAAGATAGTATGCAATTGCCAATTACCCAAGAGTGAGATTGTTGTTATTACAAAAATGCCAAAGAGCGAGACCACTACTATTGATGTGAGATCATATGCCATAGGCATGTGAGAGTATTGTTATTATAGAGATGTCAATGTGAGAGTCTTGAAGCAAAAGTGTAGTGAGTCTTGTAGCCATGCGAGTGTTAGAGCAAGCTTTGCCTCAGAGCAAAAACATGAACCTTAGACAGATCTCGGATATATAGGAGAGACATAATATACACCATAATTCGTTCCACAGAGAGACATAAATCGCACCATAACAGAGACATAATTCACACCATAATTTGCAGCCTCAGAACCTCAAATGATCGGTGTCATTTTGAAGCAAGACGTATAGGAATTTATAGTTGATTCTATAGGTGAAAGCGCCATGTCCCTTGAAGAGTTGACTTGGAGGATAAGACTGACTTGGGCTAAATTTTAATTTTGAATTAAATAATTTCCCTCCAATAATTGGAACCGACTTAAATGAGGATATTAATAATTTCTTTTAATCCCAAAATGAATTTAATTGATACTTCATTATTCAATCCAATGTAGGAGGTGAGGGGAGGTTGGGAATTTCTCTCTCGCTGCCAAATTCAACAAGAAGATTTGAAATATGACCTATCTTTGTCCACAAGTGCGAAAGTTTAGGGTTTCTGTGCAAGCTGTAGGACTAAGAATTGCAAGCCAAAGTTGCAAACCTAAATTGAGGTCTGAAACTTTGATTAGAGCAAACTTTGAATAGGCTGACCTTCGTTGACTTTGGAAGACTTTGTTTTGATCGGAGGAGGTCCCTTGGAGGGTTGACTTAGGGCTTGAGGAGGTCTTGGACTTGGTCATTGGGTCTTGGAAATCTCATTTTGATCTGATTCTATAAGACGAGGATTGTTTGGGTTTTGCCCTTGCGTGGAGCCTATATCTTGTGTTCTTTGTGTTTTTGTTAATTGCTTGATGAAGAAGTAAAACAAAATAATAAAATGCCAACAAATATCACAAGTAATTATCTACTAAGGAAAATCAACATTAAATTACAAATACCTTGATTTTCCAACACAAACTCTACAAGGATGACGGACTAAGGAACAATTTGCTTGCATTGAATTATGGGCTAGGGGACTGTCTGCTTGCACCGAATGATGCGGTGAAAGAAAATGTTCTATATTCTCTTCGTTGAAGACCAATTAGACTATTAAACTTGATCCCCAAATCTTGGAGCCATATAGAATTGCGGTCAGACGAGTGTCTGTGAGTCATTGGTCAAAATGAATTTTATGAAAAATGTTATTGGTCGCTGAAATTATATTACATATATATGTCTCAGGTTCTTATTATTGCCAGTCTCAAAGGACAAGTGTTAATTTTGGGCAACTAGGTCCAAACTTCATGTTGTGATGCTCAGATGATGATGCCAATATTTTTATTGGATTTCTCTTTCGGAAAGGTGCAAGATCGATCTAAAGATCATCTTGATCGGATGAGCAGAACATGTATTTTGAATTTATTCCACATGTGCAAGGTCGGCCTGATTTATCCCACATGCATAAGAGATGTGTCACACACCCCCACATGGCTATATATTGGAGAGACTTGGAGTTCATTACACACACACATTTTTGGAGACATTCTCTTCTCTCACGGATGGTGCTGCAATTAGGGCTTCTCATGGTGATGCGGTTAGGGCTTCTTGGTGTAGCGTCTTGATGAGACGTCTTGGGGTGTGTGACACATTGGGTTGGCTGACCTTATGGGGACTTTATTGGTTGAAGCATCCTGCTGACCGTTGTAACACCACCATTCTTTATCTCTGTTTTTGGCTTGTCTTCCATCGATCTATTGGTATGTTCTATCTGCATCTTACTTTCATGTGATTGAGCCCTAGAAGTTTAAAGTAAATTTGCATCTAGCATAGAACATCTTCAGAAATTTAAATGGTATCAGAGCTAGGAGAAGACAAAGCCCATCTTGTTGAGAATATAGGGCATCGAGATTAGTGTTGTTGTGCTAGGCTGCAGGCAGCACACAGCTAGAGCTGCTTAGAAGGCAGTCAGGAGGACTAGCCTCTCTTGAAAGAACAGCATGGAAGAGCCAATAAGGACGCAGCAAGGAGGCTAGGGCAGCGAGGCATGGAGGGATTGTTTTAAGGGTTTTTGGAGGTCTGTTTCAGGGTTATTTTGAGAACGGAATTACTATGAGGGGAGGCCGAGGTAGCTCCCTAGAGGGCTGAGTCAATAAAAGGTTGTTTCAGCCTGCGTGGAAGTGTCTTGGGTGCAAGGAATGGCAGTGGATGCTGCTGTAGGTGGGCCGCAGTCCCTACCTCATCTTTGGAAGGCACCGTGGAGCTGTTTAGAGGCTGTCTATGCCCAGGACAGCAGTCAAGGGTGCCAGCACTTCTCCAAGACCAGGCCCCAACCAAGGAGGGTTGTTTTGGTGGCTGATTGAGGGCTATAAATGTGCCCTAACCAGTTACAATATAACAGCAGTGACGCAGATTTGGACAGCAGTTTGATGCCTGTCTCAGAGGTAAGTTTGGGTTCTGTTTTATGTTGTTTTGGTGCATGTTTGATGTTCTGTTTGGGACGCAGGGGTAGCTGAAGCTACGGCAGCTTGTGGAGAGTTGTTTGGAGGTAAGAGAATGCTAGAAAGGCTCCTCCAACTCAGCCGCTATCATCACTAGGAGGCCGCAGCTCAATCAGGGCCTTCTTCCTTGATTTTAAGGTCAGTTTGTTCTACTGACTGGGACAGCAACCTGTAGGGTGCCTTGTGTGGATATTACAAGGGTCACAATAGTGTTTGAGGGCAGCATGTTGCATCAAAAGTGTTGTGTGGTAGGCCGCAGGCCATACCACAACAGCAAGGCTTGTGTGGGCTATTTTAAGGGCTGTTTTTAGCCCTTACCCTCAGCGTGAAGGAGGAGTGTCTCTCCCAGCATGAGACCTTAAGGAGGATCGAAGTGGAACATTTTTATGGTCCGTCCAATGTCTGTATGAAGACCGAGTTTGCCCAGATTAGAGGATGAGTTTCTGTTTGTTTTTCATGCCTTGAAGCAGGTTTGTGCAAGCATATTTGAGGTCGTAAGAGTGAATGGAGATCTGAGTCTAGAGAGACTAAAAGGGATGGAAGAGGAAATGTCTGAAATGAGGGAACTGCTTCAAAAGAAAGCTGCAAAGACAACTAAACTGAAGGGGCAAGTTTGACTTTCAATGGAATTTGCCACATGCCAGAATACCCACTTCACAACTCCTCACCCTGCATCAGCTATGGAGATAAAGGAATGGCAACATTGTCTATATAAGGTGATGATTAATTCTGTGGCAAGGAGAAATAGTGGTCCCCTCCTTTGGTTTGCTACAATGGTATCAGTGATTCAGTAAGTCCGCTGGAGCATACATTCAATATATAAGGTGGACAGTGACATAAAGGTATCGTATATATGTACATTGTAAAGTAATGGCCAAGCCATAGGCAATTTTATGCCAGAAATGGAAAAGGTCCCAAGAGATTGTAAAAAAAAAAGGGCTTCCATCAGGATAAATAATACTGGTTTCCCCTGCTGCTGCAATGCAGTTCAACAGGAGCTGAAGCAGATGGAGACACTGAATATGAAGATCATCTGACCACTGCCTAAATGTTAATCTTAAATTATTATTGGCTGATGTTGATAATACTGGATATACTAGCCATATTACAGTGGCCATGTTCAATCTATTTCAGGTGTGGGTCTAGAGAATAGGTCTATCCATCTTAGAAAATTTTGTATCAATATTCAGAATAAATAGACATTTCGATTACCAAAAATGTATAAAGCCCTTGACATCCTAGATGACATCTTAAAGCAAAGGGCATAAATGAATAACAGCGAAGGGAGGAGGATCTTGTGGAGGTGAAGCCACAATCTTCTAGGTAGTTGTTGGAGTGTTTACGGCTGTGACAAAATGTGTCGGTGCCCTAACCAGAACAGTGACATATGGCAGAGTATATATGACCTCACTATATGTCATATGGCAGAGTCTGAACTTGATCTGTGGTATCTTCAGTGGCATATGGAAAAATATATATGACCAGTGACATATGGCAGAGTATATATGACCTCACTATATTTCATATGGCAGAGTCTATATGAACTTGATTTGTGGTAACTTCAGTGGCATATGGAAAAATATATATGACCATAAAGTCTGATATCTTTAGTACTGTATGACAGTATGACAATGATGAAGATGATAGTGATGTGTATGATAATATTACGGCAACATTGTAATCAGTATGAGAGATGTATGGCAGTATATGGCTATGATTCTTGTATGGCCTTGACAGTGGGTGAGTAAGAATCAGTCCTATGATTACAAAGCCGTTTCCCAAGCAAGGATGTTGGTGTCTGGGATGCCCAAATTCTAAAATAATCATGAAGGCATATGTCAGGGTTGTGCCGAAGGAGAGCATAAAAGGGGACTTTTCTTCATTCCTCAAGTGTCACAAAGACATCTAATACACTTTGACTTATCTGATATACTGCCTGAGAAATTCTTGGGAGGGTGTTCTTATTTCATGACTTTTATAGATGACTTCACTCACAAGAGGAGTTGGCATTAAGAGGGAGTCCACAACCATGCATGCTCCTAAGCAAATGGCGTTGTTGGAAGAAAGAAGAGAAGACCCTCATGGCTCCGGGATACTCTCAAGGATGCCGAGAGTCAAATGGCCCCAAAGGGGGACATTTCGTGTAAAGCAAGAAGCCAAATAGATACCAAGGGTATCTAGCAGCCATGAGTACAATCGTACAATCTGAGCCTGGATCATTTGAAGAAGCTGTAAAGCATCAAATTTGGAAGGATGCTATGCTCGAAGAATACGAGTCCATTATGATAAATGATGTCTAGGATGTGGTCCCAAGACTGGAGGACAAAGTTGTTGTCACCTCGAAATGGCTCTATAAGATCAAGCATGGATCTGATGGGAGTGCTGAAAAGTACAAGGCAAGATTTGTTGCCCGAGGCTTCTCTCAAAAGGAAAGCATAGACTATGATGATATATTTGCACCTGCGATCTATTATTGCCCTTGCTGCCACGCAAGGATAGAGTCTCCATCAGATGGATGTGAAGATCGCTTTTTCTGCATGGTTCGATAAAGGAAGAAATGTATGTGAAGCAACCTCTGGGGTTCGAAGTTCAGGATAGAGACTCTCATGTATGCAGGTTGAAGAAATCCCTCTATGGGTTGAAGCAAGCACCCAAAACTTGGTACGAGAGGATTGATAGCTACTTGATGAAGCTGGGCTTCACTTGAAGTAATGCTAATCTGAACCTTTACTTCAAGTTTGATAGAGAAAAGCCTCTCATTCTGGTTCTCTATGTGGATGATCTCTTCCTGACAGGTGTTGACCTTCTCATTCATCAGTGTAAGAGGGAGCTCGCTTCTGAGTTCGAGATGAAGGACCTAGGACTAATGCATTACTTCCTAGGCCTGGAGGTCTAGCAGAGACCTGGCGAGATTTTCCTCTCTCAAGGAAAATACATTATGAAGCTGCTGGAAAGATTTAGAATGGTGGACGGTAAGTCCGTGTCGACACCAATAGAGCTTAACTTTAAGAAGTTGAGTGGAAACAATGTTGGGTCTGTGCTAGCAAATCCTACCGAGTATTGACAACTCGTAGGGGCCCTGATGTTCTTAGGGAACATCCATCCGGACGTATGTTGCGCAGTGAACACTTTGAGTCAACACATGGTTGATCCTCATAACATTCATTGGGTTGGTGCCAAGAAACTCTTGAGATATGTCTGGTGCACAACAGACCATGGGCTGAGATACACTACCGGGAGTTTGAGACTCTGTGGATATATTGATGCCGATTGGGTTGGCAGTGTGGTGGATCGCAAGAGCATATCTTGATGTTGCTTCACACTTGGGTTTGCTTCGAGCAAGAAGCAGAAGTTGGTAGCCTTGAGCACCGCTGAGGCCGAATACATTGCAATGTGTATGGCCTGTTATGAAGCCACTTGGTTGCGAAAGCTCTTCAGTGAGTTGTTCGAGCATGTGTTAGATGCCACCGTTATCCTTTGTGATAACCAGAGGGGGATTCGTTTGTCAGAGAATTTCGTGTTCCACGATCGATTCAAGCATATTGATATTTGGTACCATTTTATCCGGGATATGGTATAGCGAGGCACCGTAAGGCTCAATCATATAGGAACTGATGAGCAAGTCGTGGATATTCTCACAAAGCCCTTGGAGAAGGTCATGTTCCTAACCTTCCGTGAGAATCTTGGAATCGTGGAACGACCCTATTTAGAGGGTCTTGTTGGATGATAAGCTCTGGGAGCTCCAAGGGGGCTTTGGGGATAGCTTCTTGGAGCTATAAGCAACCACAAGGCTAGGCTTGTCGAACCTTGTTGGTGTGCTTCCGCCCCACCATGATGATATTGAGTTGGTTTACCTCTCTTTGATCTGTGCCTCGTATGCATCCTACCCATGGAGTACCAGACTCATGGGAAGTGCCTCTCATTTGGCCAATGAGGTGGGAAATGTGGATAGAGACCAATAGCAAGACCGATGGACGCATCAAAGATTGTCGTACTCTCTATGTCTAGGATGGCACGTGTCCAACCACTTGATTTAGGATCAAGTCAAGTGAGGTTTCGGACCTCCAACTGACTACAGGTCAGTTAAACTAACTACGGGTTAGTATGAGACTCCTTTGAGTCCTATAGAGGTTTCGAACCTCTGAGCTGATTTTGTCAGCCGGGAGTGATGTCTTTATGACTCACCTTTGTTTTGAAATAAAGAGCCAGCAAAGCAAGTTACGGCAAGATGATGCGTGATGTTTGGATGGCACTGGTGGATGGAGTTCTCCCTAGTTGAGAGGCAGTGTTAATTTTGGGCAACTAGGTCCAAACTCCATGTTGTGATGCTCAGATGATGATGCCAATATTTTTATTGGATTCCTCTTTCGGAGAGGTGCAAGATCGATCTAAAGATCTTCTTGATCGGATAAGCAGAACATGAATTTTGAATTTATTCCACATGTGCAAGTTTGGCCTGATTTATCCCACAGGCATAAGAGATGTGTCACACACGCCCACAGATGGCTATATATTGGAGAGACTTGGAGTTCAATACACACACACATTTTTGGAGACATTCTCTTCTCTCACGGATGGTGTTGCGATTAGGGCTTCTCATGGTGATGCGGTTAGGGCTTCTTGGTGCAACGCCTTGATGGAGCGTTCTTGATGAGACTTCTTAGGGTGTGTGACACATTGAGTTGGCTGACCTTATGGAGACATTGCTGGTTGAAGCATCCTACTGACCGCCGTAACGCCACCATTCTTTATCTCTGTTTTTGGCTTGTCTTCCATCGATCTATTGGTATGTTCTATCTGCATCTTACTTTCATGTGATTGAGCCCTAGAAGTTTAAAGTAAATTTGCATCTAGCATAGAACATCTTCAGAAATTTACAACAAGATACTTTGACATTTGATTAGGATACACTCTAGCATGTGAAATGGATCATTGATTTACTAGATTTGTGACATTGGTGAGGGTTGTTCTACTCTGACCTTAGCAGATGGAGTTTTGCTTATAATTTGGAACAATATACTCTTGGATACCGAGTTGGTGAGCATATGTGTATGTGTGTGTGTTCATCCACTCGATATCCAAGAGTATATACTCGACATCGGATCTGACATTAGCAGATGGAGTTTTTCGTATAATTTAGCACAATATACTCTTGGATACCAAGTGGATGAGCATATATATACACGCACACACTACCTAAACAACGGGAATACTTGCAAAAGGGAAAATGTGACTGGTGTTTAAAGAATAACATGATGAGCCACTAAACATAATCCAAGAGGCTTAATTCACAGTTCCATTATCCATCGACGAGAATATTTAATAAATTACGTGAGGAATTGATACTCAGAGGATGAGACTTGATTGATTAGTCATTACTTGATGGATGAGATAATAGTGGACAGAGGGCACAGCTCATGCCTTGAGTAGTCATACGAGTGGATCTGTCAGTTATACAATACTTGGTATGGGGGTGACCATTCCACAACAATGGTCTTTGGCTGAGAGGAAAACAGTAGCCGTATTCAATATTTTTCCTTTCCAAGTTGTCATACATGATGATCTAACCTTACTGCTTTTCCATTCCATGTTGTCCCTTGAGGCTTGTGCTATTATGATATTATGCTTCAGCTATCTCACAGTGAATTATTGATGTTAACTTATGACAGTTCATGATTATATTTACACACTTTGCATACATGTGAGCTAATTATTCGTGTCAATATGTCCAAAAAAAAATAGAATATAGTCCTGTTTAGAGGAATATCACATTAAAGTCCAGCCTTTACCAAGTTTGTTAATGTCCATATCTAATAAGGAACACACCGTTCTCCAGACTACTTCTGGTACAGGCAAAAGGAGTATCATATATACACACGTGTCTGTGTGTGTATTTGCACACTCAATGCTTTTGTATGCTTTTTGTAATGTTGCATATGTTGCTCTATATAGAGAGCTAGCTTTCTCTCTTTTGAAAAAGGTTTGCAGGAGTTTTTTACAGTACTTGCATGAGCTTTCGCCCAAGAGAGCCCCACAATAGCTGCTAACATTGCCCATTAAAAATCCTCTCTAAAGAAGGGAAACTATCATATGCCATCTTCTTCTATCCTATTCACTTCTCTTGCTATCATGTTGCATTGTCTTTGCTTGCAGCCTTGCAGGGGTCGCATACATCAGGTAATTCGTAGCTGTTGAAAAATTGGACATCTGTAACTGTGGTTCAACTTTTTTCCAGTTTAAGAAGTTAAATTCACAAATTACACATTTAGTTCTCCCTATATGGAGCAGAAAAACAAACTTGGTTTTCCAGGTAGATCTTCAGCACGTGTGAAGAAATTCAGGCATTCTACTGGGCAGTAAAACTTATATTATGTTTTTCAGACTAGTTTTCTGTTATTGGCACTCATTTTCTAAGTCAGCTGTCCAAAACAAGGATATATGCCTGTTTATGCTACTCTTCGTTGCATTGTCTTTACTACTCACCTGGAAGCACTGGATTACATGGGTACAGTGTAGGAGCAAAATAATAATAATAAAGTACAATAAAATACGAATTTTATTATTTTTGAAAACCAAATTATGTTTCATGGAATTTGTTCTTCCCTCGTGAAAGAGGATTTTTCAACCCAAAATTTTGGCATTCTCACCTTCTAGTGAAATACTAAGATCTTAAATACCATACATGAAAGTATGCCCATTGGCAATCCGAATGCTTTTGGAAACCTAACCGACCATAGACACTACAAATTCCTTATATTGGAAGTGCTTTGGACACATACCCCAAGGGACTGCACCCTGAACAGGGACTTCCTTCGGCTGTGACAGCAGGTCCGAGGAGTTATCTAGTCCAGAACTTGCACCCAACCTCAACCCTTATTGAAATTATATGACATGGGTGGGGCAAACTGAAATCCTGGTGAATTAGTTAACACTCTGCCCAGCTCAACCTTGTACAATAATGGAGCCCTGTTGGATGGCATAACGCTGTTGCCCTCACCTGTGAAAAATAGTGGAGCCTTGGTGAATGATTTTACACCTTGCCAACCTCACAGGTGAAAAACAATGGAACCCGAATGGATGGGTTAACAATCTGTCAATCTCACCAAGGCAAGAGAGTAGAAACTTCATAGACAGGCCTATTTGATACTTCCGGATGTTAAAATAGAGAATACTGGCAGACACATCATAGTCTAACTGAATAGAATCCATGAACTATATCACAAATGAGCCTACTGTTTAGCCTACAAGCACACAAATCCGTAAGGAAAACAACAGTAACGCGAATCGAAGGGCATTTTACTCAGTCTGAGTAAGTATGCCTGTATTTCGGCAAAGAAATAGAAAATCAAAGTTGAATTTCTGCAACTACTTATAGGACCAATCTGGTAAAACCTTTCCCAACCAAACCACTAAGACTTCTCAACCAGGAGCATAGACAACAGGGAAATGCTAACGTTTCAGACAGGACCAACCCAGTAAGATCTTTAAAAGATATGGCACTTGTACAAACTTATGAGTATTAACTATAGAACACAACTTCTACAAGTAAGTGCAGAGGTGAAGATGCTGGTCTAGTTTTGAAAACAGCATTAAGGGACCCAATCAAAACGCTGATTTGCAGTGAACCGTTAAGATCACTGCTGCGTATCAAATGCAGATACTACAGATAGCATTTACTAGATATCCATGATCCCCGGAAAATCACAGGACTGAAAGCAATAAGCTCCCCATACAACAAACAAAAAGTTTAAAAGCCCAAAACCCAACTCACCCAAAAGAACATTTGCAGTCTCTTTATGAGGGTCCTCTTGCAGCTCCAAGCCAGTCCTCTCCTCCAACTTAGCCATTGCATTATCGTCACCAATTCCAACAATGGTCACCATGTCTTCCATAACCAACCTGTGGGTAGACTCAAACAAACCACTCTGGTAACCCAAGAAAAGAAGGAAACCAACTGTCCATGGACTATTTGAGTTGAATCAGTACAAAATAACTCATGCCAGTGCTGCGCAGTTCGATTCACTGGTCGGGGACATCATTTCATATGGATCGGTAGCTCCAATTTTCTCCAAATATGCAGTTGGATCACTCCAAATTTCTTCACACTGCAGGTTCCTTGTTCACATATCCTCTGGAAATGTGCAGAGAAAGCAGTCAGGGACAGTCTATCAATCCCATCAATACAGCAAACGTATGAAAATCCCGTACCTCTATGTACACAGTAGTTTGTTCTACTTTGCATTCGACTGCACAGTGAGAGGACCCTCTGGTGGTGGTTACAGTGAAAAAAAATAGTTACAAATCAAATCCATTTTTAAACTTCCCCAAAAGCGACAACTATAAAATATTGAATCTAAAAAAGGCAAAGAATTATAAACATTGCATTACAGTTGATTTCATATTTACCAGCCTTCCAAGTTTTAAACTATGAGCGTGTTTCTTCTGTACATTTGTACCTTGTGGACACCGTCCACGCTTTTTCACAATTATTAAGTGCCTTTTTTTATTTACTGGAAAAAGATTATGCAAACATATTGTATCTGATTCTCATAATTATGTCAATACGGGCTTATTAAGAATAAGACTATATTGATGATGATTACTGTCCATTAAAAATAACTATTTTGCATTTTTAAATTTATATATATATATATATATATATATCATTTTACATTATCTAATATAATAATAAAATCACTATATAAATTATTAAATAACAAATAGTTTAAAATATAATTTAATAATTGATTAAAATATTTTTAATAAATATATCTTATTTATTTTAAAAATTTGTTCAAATCTTTTTATATCATTATTTTATTTTAAATGATTGGTGATTTTTTTTAATAAATATATTTTATTTATTTTAAAATTTTATTCAAATCTTTTTATATCATAGTCAAAAAAAATAAAATAAGTATATGCATTTAAAACTTTTTATATTATGGTCAATTTTTTTTAACAAAAATGGAAAATTATGCTAGGTTTTTGAAGACATGTTTTCAAAGACACTAAGGAAAATTATGTAGGTATTCTTGCAGCTAGCTCTTGGGATAATCTATTTAGCTAAGAGTTTGTCTAGAAGCAACTAGCAGCCTTTATTGTAAAACTCCACAGGAAAGTGATCGAATACAAGAGCGAGATGGAGAAGCAATATGTCCCATAGACAATTTTTAACCGTTAAAAATACTTTCTTTTTTTCTTTTTTATGGTCAAATCTTTTTTAATAAATATATTCTATTCCCTAAAAATATGTTATAATTATCATATTAATGTTAGATCTAAGACTTTTGTGATCCATAATGTAGATAAAAATACTTTTGGATTAATCATGTCATTAGGATTAGATCGACATTTGGAACTAGATAATGTGGTTCATCTCAAAACACTTTTATCTATATCATATTAACTATTAATGTAATATTTTTTTATTAATAGAAAAATATTTGCATCTGCGTACAAGATGAAAACATTCATATTAAGTGTCACTAGTTAATTCTTTCTTTATAAAGACTCTAGCACTCTTTTTTGATGTATCATGCTTTACTTAATTGAGTCCCATAAACTTATATTAACAAAGCAAAAATTATGTTGTGAAAAATCACAAATGTCATTATTACTATTAATTTAAAAAAAATATATAAAAATCTCTCTATTAATTACATTTACTAATATAATTATATCAACCACAATTAATAACCTAATTGTGCTAATTTAAATTATAATTTTACTATATCAATTTTAATTTATAAAAATAATTAAAATATAATAACTAAATTAAAATTTAAAATAATTATTTTTTTTAGCTTTTAATTTTTCAAAAAAAAAACTTCTAAAACATTAAATCAATCTTCTAAAACATTAAATCAATGTGCAATTTGATTTTGCCAAATTTGAATATAACCATGAAAATCTGTATCTAAATATTCCTAAACACTTCTGTTTTCAGATTTGATATAATTTGTTTTCCTAATATTCTAAACTTTTAATTTTTCAAAAAAAAAACTTCTAAAATATTAAATCAATCTGCAATTTGTTTTTGCCAAATTTGAATATAACCATGAAAATCTGTATCTAAATATTCTTAACGATAGTCTTTAGTGCGACTTTTACGGTGGTTTTTTCTGGTGTAATTTCTCTAAAATCCCCAGCAGGAATTTATTGAAAAGAGAAATTTGATTGCTAACCTTGCACAATCGAAGTGCCTAAGAGGTTTTCGAGGGTGTTGAATCCATATATAGATTCAAAAAACCAATTTAAATAACAAAAACCAAGATATTACCTCAAAAATTTTCATCGGATTCACTCCAAAAAGTTGCACTAAAGACAACTCCTATTCTTAAACACCTCTGTTTTCAGATTTGATATAATTTGCTTTCCTAATATTCTTGAAAGCTTGATATAAAATTTTGTTTGCAATTGAAAAGGAATGAAATTTGTTACATATTTGAGTTGTTTTTAGTGTGATTTTTTGAAAGTTTTTTGGTAGATTTTTCTGGTTTAATTTCTCTAAAAATATATAGAAATTTATTGAAATCACAAGATTTCACGACAAAAATCACAAGATTTCACGACAAAAATTTTCACCACATAAAACTCAAAAAAATCCAAAAAAATCACAAAGAGTTGTTTGTTTTTTAATTATTATAAGATTAATTTTGCTTTTTCATGTTCCGGCAGACACAGCTAACTTCAACGTTGCGACACGCAGCTACCGAAATTTCAAACCCGAAATTTCTTTCGGCAAAGCTGTCGCATCCCAATGCCTTTTATGTCATCACTATTCAGTGGGATTTGAACCTGTCCCATCCATTATATAATTTCATATAAACAAATCAGAGTTTGCCCAATGAGAACTTATGCATTGTGCCGTACTTAATGGGGGAGCAATGTTTCTTTATCATAATCCTTCTCTTTGCGTGGACTATACTATTTTAACATAAAAGTTTGGATGGTATACACACTCATGATGGTACGGGGATGGTAAAGATTAAAACCTAAGTTTGCTGTCACCAAATACATGGATTTATTGGTAGAGACGAAAGTGACAGTGAAGCAATTTGGATTATTGCAGAAATAAATAAAATAAATTGAAGAGCTGTGACTGTCTATATTTAATAATGATACAAATATTGTAGCTGTATTTTGGTCAGAGATGGGGAATCGATGAATGGAATTTAAAAAAAGTGAAAATATTACTGGCCAACTTAAAGCATTTTTTATCATTGCAATAAAGCTAAATAAATAAGGAGATATGGTTTTTTTATATTTAATAAAGAGAAAATATGTGTTTTCATAGATAGGATAGAATAGATAAATCAAATTTAAAAATTTCAGTGGCAAATTTCGGAGATTAATTTATTTTAGAAGAAATAGATGTAATGTTCATTGGCGACTTTAAAATGATTAGTTGGTTTCTAGTGAGAGTCACTAACTAATTTTTTTTGGGGAAAATAATATAATTGAAAAAAATAGGGAAGAGAAAATAGAGGTATTGATGTAGTTTTGCAAAAATATAGAAAATTGGGAAGAGAAGGGTAAGTAAAAACAATGAGTTAGGAAGAGAAGAGTAGGAAGAAACACCTACTTAGGAAGAGAAGAGTAGGAAGAAAAAATGAGTTGTGAAAAGGAAAGGAGGAAAAAAATAGTCACTTGCACATTTTAGGAAATATTAAGAAAATTAGGAATAAAAGAGGGGGAAGAAAATACAGTAACTAAAAAATCAAGAAAATAAGGAAGAGAGGAGGGGGAAGAAAATAGAGTCGGTGACTTAGTTTTTGGAAAAATCATGAAAATTGCAAAGGGCAGAGTAGGAAGAAACAGTGAGTTACATAAAACTAGAACTTGATCTTTTTAATAGTCATTGTTGGTGTGCATTGACATTTGGGTGCTTTATATACTCTGTCAATATGAGAGAGGCACGAAGGTCAAGGCGCCCATGTTATTGTTACAATGTTCACTTGGTTTGGCTATTCAAAAAAGGGATGGGTTTGCCCTCCAAGCTAGTATGTTTCTACAATGGCATTATTGTGAAGTGATATGGTCGTTATCATTTAGTTAAACCAACATCACCCATTCAAGTGTAATGGTGTCCCACCTCTTAATAGATGGTGGATACTTGACAAGTATAAATAAATTGAGGCATCGTTGGTCATTACCTTAATTTGCACCAATAAACTAACTACAACAAATGAGGAGTGAACAAGTAAAGGAAATAAACTAAACTATGGAGTTCTCCCTTTCACATTTGGCGGTCTACAAACCTTTATCTTTCCCTTGAGACCACAAATGACAATAACTATGGTGTAATCCCAATTTATTATGATGTGCAAGAAATCAGAAGGGAACAAAAGGATGAATTAATTTCATGAATGTGAAAGAGTCAGTAACGAGGTGAATCTTGACTAACAAATAACTTTAACTTTGAAAGAGGAATTACAAATAATTAATAACGTGCAAAGAGTGGACTAGGCCTTCTTGCTATACTTGGTTTGCAAAAAAACTAATAAGTTTCCCTGATCTCCACAAGTATATGTAGTAAAAGAGGAAACAAGTAAACAAATCTAAATTACAAGTTATGCAAAAAAAATGAATAAACAAAAGATGTTTGTGTGTCCTTGATAGAAGGAAGACTATTACCTCACAAGTTATTTGCTAAGAAAACCTCTTAAGGTGTAGATATGAGATTGCTTGAAGTGTGGGGATAGAAATGCTCCAAACCATTGGAAGGTGAAATCTCTAAGCTTAAAAAGACAAAGTAAGACCCAAACCAATGAGTGAAGGTTATGGACAATAACTGCAAGACCTATATAAGAAAGAAGAGTGATAGGATCTAATAGCCATGGAGACCTATAGTACACTAATATATAAAATAATTTAATAGAAAGTTAAGAGTGATTGTTTGATAAATAGAGACTAAACTAAGAGGAAGAGTGGCCTATTTATATGCATCTAGTTATACATGATCCATATTTTTTGGGCACAAATTATTTCTTGCAATGATCAAACCACAAGTTTTGACTTCCTAATTATAGGGACAATAGAACCAACTCTGCTCATAAATTTTAAAATAAATCTTATTTATAATAGGGAAAATGTAGAATTAGTGTCAATGTAGAAGATAGACACAATAACATAGAACCACTAATGATGAGTAGGCCACAAAAAGGGGCTAAAGGAAACACCAAAGTTGACCAACCTAATTCATGAATATAGCATACAGGATAAAAATGAGGGCACATATGGTCTTAAAAGTGAATTTCTAGCTAACTTGGGTAATGTTTGGGTGCAAAGGACCTAACAATACTCAAATAAGGTTAGAGGTGGAATCAAATGAGAATTTACGGCCAAAAGATGTCAGAATTTAAGGCATGAGACCAAAGAAAAGAACATGGGAGGCCTTTAAATTACACAAAAGTAATCAAGTGATGCCTTAAGGCTAAGTTAGAGACCCAACGTTTATTTATTTGAATCATAGGAGGGGCACTCAAAGGGATAGGTTCACCATTTGTGATTTTACCATATCAATTTGTAGGAGACATTGTGGTTGTCCTAAGGTGGGCATAGTATAATAATCAAATGTGCAATGCAAAAAATTATACCAATAAGATTCATGTATGGCTAATATAATGTACAAATTCCATACTCTACATTTACCCTTATTATAGTGATGTAATGAAGTCCAATAGTTACGACTTGACATCCGCTATTATTTGAAGCCTCTTAAACATGTAACCAAACAACATGTGATAATAAAAAGGGAAAAGGCAAAAATCGTAATAGTGGAAATATGCAAGCTACTCAAAAAATATGAGCAATGTGAAAGGGCAACTATGATTGGGATATTTTCCATATACCATAAGTAGGAAACCTTAATGTGACAACTCTAAGTCTTTCATGCAACACAATGTCCCTCTTAGCCCTATGGTGGTGCATGACCAATATTTGTATGTGCCATTTGTGGGCCTATGCATGATCATGTAGGCAAGTGATGCAACATAGATAAAGGAAAAAGGAAGCCATTAATTGATCACGTGACAATGTAAGAGCACAAGGACAAGAAAACCAAAGGTCAAGCGATGACTAAGAAATTGAATGATCCCATCTACCACTTGGAAATGCAAGAAATAACTAATATAAGAAAAGGAAAAGCATGGAAATATGTAGTAGGGAGAGAAATCCATACCTACAATTTCCTAGTGATGTGGGGAATAGGCCTAATATGAACTCAACAAATCATGTCGGAAACCATCTATCTAGCATGAAATTGTAATACCTCCTTTTTCCCAATCCGTAATCATAATTATGAATTAGTGTCATTGTAAATTGTGACATAGATGTTATGGTGATTTTTGAATGATGATAGACCCATTTTAGATTATGTAAATGCATTTCATTAATTAGTAAAAAATAACTGACCGACTGACTAAAAGGTGGATCATTAATACTAGCCATGATACCACAGGCGAGAATCAATGAGGGGGTTGAAAAATTGCCTCACTTGATAGGAAAACCATGGAAAAAAAACCACATTTCAAAATTGTCAAAGTTTGGATTTGAAATTATTTTCCCTCTTTCCCACTTCCCCAAAATTAGTTATTGACGGGAGCTAAGTAGTTTGGCATCCAACAACCCATAATTACAGAGGTGTGGAGATTGAGTGAATAATTGAAAGTAGTTATAGATGGGTACAATAAGTACCCATCTTGAGTTCTATGCTCTGACCCATGAAATCCCCTTAAAAAGGATACAAAATCATGGGTTCTTCCTTGGCTAAAGAAAGGGGATGCACATGGGGTTCATGGGTGATCCAGGGGATCAAAAATGAAAGTGCTCAATTTTTTTCAAAACCAGCGCCAAATCATAGACCTCATCATTCTAATTCCAACAACGCTTGAATCGCCTCAATCTGATATCATATGAAAAAGTTATCGCATTCTAAATTTTTTGGAAAAAAAAAAAAGAAAGTCAACTTGCAGGGTTGACTAGGTAGTGTACGACTACCACATGGCAGTCCCTATGATGACATCATGCTAACATCACCAATTGACTGGGACATACAATTGACAGGTTGAAATAGTGACAGAAGGGCACGTGGCACATAGTGATTGGTTGAAAGTTTGTTGTGGTGGAACAATCATAGGTCGCTATGTGGGCTAACGAGAGGATGCCACATTGTAACACCCTCCTCCCACATTAACCCAAGCTATTCGGTCCACTGGGATAAACATGTGATGAGAGGACACTATGATGTGATTCATCTCCCCATTTACAGTTAAGGAAGTGGAACCGACAAAACAAAATCAATTTGACCTTCCTTAGGAGCTACAGAGCCTCTAGGAGGCATCCAACCCTTCCAGTTGCTTAGCCCCTGAGATAAATTATCATTTTGTTGATCTAGACCCTCCTCCATGTTGAAAAGTGTAACTAGGTAGGTCTTCATATTGACTATGTAATTATGCATTTTATGTAAAGAAGAAGACAAAGATAATAAAATGTATTTTGTACTTGCTTCATGGGTTTCATGAGTAGGATTTTATTATAGGTTAAATAGACTTCTTCTTGATGTATATTAGGGTTTCTTCTTGATGTATATTAGGGTTTGTCTTATGTTTATAAGTGTAATTAAGAGTCATGAAAATGAAGTGTCTAGTCTAAATAATGTTCTCCAAGACCTTGCGAAAGAATGGCCCATAATGGCCATCAAGATTGCCCACAATCTATGTTGAAAGATCAACTCCATCCTGCTCCTAAAGTTGTCCTCCAACAACTGGGCAAGTCGGCCTACATACTAAAGGTAAGGTCAACCTAAACTTAAAAACATAGCACTATATATAGTGCTAAAGCTGCGGATCAATTGGAGGAAGAACTTGCAGATTTTTCTATGAAGAAATGCAGATAAGAAGTGTGGTCTCTCTCTAAGGAAAGACAGTATTAAGTTCAGGAAGAAAATGCAAATGTCTTCGGGGGATAACAATGGTTGTATGTGGACTGTCCTGTGCAAGCAAGTGTGGATTTTAAAGACTAAGAAACAACGGATCTGTGATAGGAAAAATAGTGTGGAAATATATGTGTTCTAAGGAAGGATTCAACTTTGGTCAAGTGTGGATATCTCTATTAGGATAAAGTATGTTTAAATGTGAAGTTCAGGCAGCATTGAAGTATGTCAAGTTGAGGATCTGTTTGAGAAGTGATGCAGATGGATATGAGATATGGTTAAGTCTGATATAAATGTTGATTACTATGATGTCTATGGTGTGGATCACCATGATGAATCACTATGATGTATGACGTTGTCTAGTCTAAAAAAGAGATTCAGGAAAATACACTTATATGTACCTACAATCGATGACGGAATCAAGTCTATAATATGAAGGCCTAAAATGGATGCGAAAGTTAAGGATCATTGTTGGATAAGAAAAGAGAGGAAGGTAAATCTATGATTTACCTTCCCTCTCATAGTTCATAGGAGAAAGGTCAGTACAGGTTAATGAAGAAAAGAAGGACCAACAACAGTATCAAGGTCTTGGAGACATTCAAGGTCAAGGGTCTGAGTCTTGGTCATGGTACTTGTCATTTGAAGATCTATAAGAAGAATTTCTCGTGGGTTTTCCTCTCCAAGAGGTAGAGGTTTTGCCCTGGCTCTAGGAGCCTAATTTTGCGTCTCTTGTAATTTGGTAATTGACTTGATGAAAGACTAAATAAGATAAAGAAGAAAATACATAAGTATCTCAAGTAATCTCATAAGTAATTATCAAGAAGATAATTTGTATTAATCTACCAGCCCTCCAAATTCTCAACACTTTGCTCCCATGACAAGCCATGCATGCGACTGAGGCCTTCTAGTCGCTCCCACAGCAAGGCATGGCAGCGAATATGGAACTTGTGAGCCAGCAACCCTAGATTTTGTGCCACTTTTTCAGGGCTATGTCTGAGGCCATTGCCCATAACTTCATGAAACTATCAGAAATGATAGATAACAATGGAATAAGGCTACTAATGCAATCATTTGTGTGAAAAATCAAAATCCCAAATCCCTACCACAACAATTTGATGTTACTTCTCCTACTTGTTAATTCCATGCAAGTTATTTACTGTGTTAAACTGTAAATATCGAAATAAATACAACCGCAAACTTCACTAATTAAATTGTATATGGATGATCTGAATAGGACAAACTATTTTTGTTGTGCTAGCTTCCTCATCAGTATAAAAGAACAATGCTTAAGGATTGTGTCAAATAGCAAGTTTATGAGAGGTTTTATGTGTCAAATTTGTGTCTTTTATGAGCAATTCATGAAGTAAATTAGCTTTAAAAACACATAAAAAAAAGTAAATTTCAGAGAATATAATACACAACAAGCACATTACACAATAATGATGAAGGATTTCACCCCTCCCGGGCTACGTCTCCTTGGACTAGCTTCAATGGCTTAGCCCTCTTTGAATAACAAATAAAAACTTCTTTAATACAAATATTTCGAGCTCTATGGCTCTCAAACCTACTCTAATGGCTTTGGGACACCCTAATGGTCCTATGGGTCAGGGTTGGCCCCACTTTACCCCCGTCGTAACAATGGTGTTAATTCAAATATAAACGGGTTGCATTGTATTATAAGGAATAACATGTAGTGGAGGCGGTAAGGTGTGCGGTTGTGTGGTGGGAGGTTGCGAGGTCAAACCCTGACGCCTTCATAAAATTTTGACCAACAAATTTACAATATATTTCGACCTTAGGGGGGGCATGTGGCAGCCTCTGGGCTTGCCACATGTCGTGACCCCATTGGTCCAACCCAACACCATTAAACCAACCCAATGTCGACACTTGTCAAGCGTTCACTGGTCCACCTGGGGGAATATTATTTTTGCTGACTGGGTTGTACAGATGCCTAGTCAGCATCACTATCACAAAATTTGCATGTTTAGCCAAATGATTAGAATGATCTAACTTTCTCATATGGACTCTGTTTTGAGCGAAACAAAGTGTGTTGGAATCATGAAGACAAGACCTATCTGGTCGTTTAGATTCCACTCCATTCCGAGAAATTTGAATTTTTAGTAAATTTTTGCCCCCAATTCCATTTCTGATCACTCCTTCCCACTGAAAGGCTTTTGGACCCACAAAATTTGGTTATCTCATGAGAGTTTAATCCTCTTCACCTTTCAAAGTTCTATCGACTTGATTCTACTTGGAAAAATATTCATGACAACCACTTTGGTTCCTTGACGTGCCTACTCTTGCAAATGGCTTGGTACTTCAACCAATGTCATCCTTTTGCTACTGACCCTTGCTGGCTTCTTGCTGACTAATGAAAAACATCTCATTGTAACCAAGCGATATCTCTATGCTTGGAAAGCTTGATTGATGGCCTTCCCACTGAGAATCATGTTCCTCCTTTGCATAAACATGCATTTGATGCAAGCTTCTCCTTGAAAACTCTTTTCCAATTTAAGCCCATCTTAGTGAACTATAGCAATGAATTCAAATATCAGTAATCACTAGAAATGAAATGACCATTCTTTTACCTATACAGTACCAAATTCCACATCTGGAAGAATGTCTTCGCCATCTCTTTCACTTCTCGGCGTCATGCATCATATGGTCTACAAAAGGGTTGTTTTTTTTGCTGTAATCTTTTGTCATCTCGTCCCTCTTTCCGCTTCTTGATTCCATCATCCTCCAGTATTAACATGCTACTCATGCCATGATTTGAGAAAGAAGGCTAATCATGAGCCTCTCGCTCAAGAGTGGACCTTCCAAAATTTTGAGACACCTTGTCACAAACAAAGCCATTAACTTGAAAAACACATCATGCAAGAAACACAACTTGACGACCTCTTCCTTTTGCTCCTTCAAAGCAGCAAATGTCACATCTTGTGAACATTGCCATGCAGTCTTGCATCTTGGTTTACAAACTCATCGACCAAACACAAGTCGAAAAAATATGCGTCTTCAAACCATTGACTCTTAAGTCAAACAAAAGCATGTACAACACTTGATGATTATTTTCCCAAAACAACAAGAATTTCACATCTCATGAAACAATTTGTCAACATATCCATAAGACATACATGTAACAATCAATCAACCAACACAAGTCGATCACTCATGCATGTGCACATGATCAACACTCTCAAGTTGACAACATACATTTTAACAAAGCAATCAACCAACACAAGTCAATCACTCATGCACGTTCAAGCACAATGAAACTATCAAAATTCCACTGTTCACACACACAAACTCTCATGCATGTATACAATGCTCATCTCTCTCGCAAGTACAATCACAAGTACAAGAATCCCATTGGTATGTATGAGTACTTAAAGAGCTGAAATGACCAAATTTTCTGCAACAAAGTGAGTCAACATACTCCACTTTCAAACATCTTCCTGGCGTAACATGCAACATGTATTCTAAAGAAAAATAAATTCATTCACATGAAAATTGCAACTACAAATTGCCATCTTTGTTGCATCTAAGTGAGTCAATATAACTCTACTTTTCCAACATCTTGCTTCATGCAATATGCATCATACTTTCAAGAGAAAAGAAATGCATTCAAATAACAAGGAAATGCATCAATAAGGCAAGATTTGCATCAATTACCAAAAGAAATGCAAGGCCTTAATTGGTTAAGAAATCTAACCATCTCTTTCCAAACCACTTCAATGACGCTTCTTTCACCTGCACTTCATCATGTGTATCATTTTGACCCACATCAACCATGGAATCCTCTTCTCCATTCTTGTCAAAATCTCTCTCCACCTTCTTCAAATGTTGTGGATGAATTGTTGGATACAAATTCCAACACTTGTCTACAAGATGACCCTCTTTATGGCAATGAGTGCAAAATAATTGCATCTTCTTATCAACATGGTTTGCATTGTCTATTATACCTTTGGATTTTTGTCTCCTTTGTTTTGAAAGTTTCATGCGTACGACTATCTTCTTCCAACACCTCGAAACATTATGGTTATTCAAACCACAAAAGGAACATGTAAATTTTCTCCAAATCTTATGTAAGGATTTTCCATGTTTATCATAATTAAAAGAAACTTGATTAAAGGAAGATTTATACCTTGCACATTCACCTTTGTCGCCTTCTTGAGGAGGTGAATTTGATGAGGTAGTGGCTCTCTTCGGAATACCAACAATGGATTCAATGGCTTTAGAGCTTTCAACATCCTCTTGTTTTCCATTTCCATTAGTTGCATGCTTATGAGAATCTTCTTGCAAAGTGGGCGTAAAACTTTTGCATTCCTCATGAACACAAACTTCACAATCTTGAGGTAATGAACATGTAATGAAATTCTTTCTTGGAACACATTCATGTGCCTCCTTAGCTTTGGAGCATTCTCAATCTTCTTGTTGTCCATAACCACTACTTGCATGGCTAAAAACAATCTCTTCAACAATGGGTGTAAACGTGTTGTATTCTCCACGAACACAATCTTGAGGTAGTGAATATGTAATGGAAGCCTTTTTTGAAACATTTCCAAAAGTCTCCATAGTTTTTGAGTGATCTACATCATATTTTTCACCAAAACCTAGACCCATGTACCTAGACCTTCCCTCAACAACAATAGGGTTTATAATTCCTTGTACATGTTTGCCTAACCCTTTACCTTCATAGCCAATTTTTTAAAACAATTTGGACCCTATTCCTCTAGTGTGTCTTTCAAAAACACCAAAACATTCATCTTGAGAGGAAATTGAAGATAAACTTGATTTGCAGACCTCATTTTCATGCGCATACTTGGCTAGGGTTTCCTTGGCATCATGGAGTTGAATCCCCATCTAATTCATCTTTACTAGGGTTTCATTTGCAATATGGAGATGAGTCTCCATCTCATGCATCTTTTCAAGAAGATATTGCTTCTCCTCCTTCATGGCCATCAACTGCTCCTGAAGCCTACTACTCTCCTTACTATCTTCAACCATCTCTTGCACCATATCTCTCATGATGAAGAGCTTCTGCAACATCTCTTCATCAAAGAGTCTTGCTAAGGAATATTGATTAGAAACAATGTTGGACGAAGCTACGATCTTCACACTTGTAATGCATAAAAAAAAAATCTTCTTTGTTGTGATTTGAGAGTCGGGTCCTCAATCTTGACCTTCTCCTCTCTTCAACTTACACACATAAACTTGCACACAGTTAAATTCTCCTTGCACAAATGCAAAACCAATAACTAATTTCTAGCTAACCTTGGCAAACCCTGACATAAACTTGGGCTAAAATGAGCTAAACTATGCTATGATACCAAAAATGATCTGAATAGGACAAAATAGTTTTGTTGTGCTAGCTTCCTCATCATTATAAAAGAAAAGTGCTTAAGGATTGTGTCAAATAGCAAGTTTATGAGAGGGTTTATGTGTCAATTTTGTGTGTCTTTATGAGCAACTCATGAAGTAAATTAGCTTTAAAAACACATAGAAAATAAGTAAATTGTGTCACTCATAATATAGTGCAGCACATTGTCCTCCGAGGATGAAGGAGTTCAATTCCCTCCGCTACGTCTCCACCTCAAGGAATATTCCAAGAATATTCCAAGGAATATTAGTTTTTCTGACTGGGCTGTACGGATGCCTAGTTAGCGTTCTTGTCACAAAATTTGGTTGTTTAGCCAAACGATCAGAACACTCTAACTTTCTCATACAGACTCTATTTTGAGTGAAAGGAAGTGCGTTGGAATCAGTAAGACGAGACCTATCCGATCGTTCAGGTTCCACTCCATTCCCAGAACTTTGATTTTTTAGCAAATTTTTGCCCCCAATTTAGTTTATGATCAGTGGAAACAAGAATTGTGCAAGAAGAAATAAACACACATATGACACCATTATTTTTGGACTAAGTCCCATGAAAAACCCAATGTGGGAAAACCAATGCAACAACTGAGATTTTGTATTATTAAGCAGTAGTTATGAATATAATCTTGGATGCCTTACTGACTATATGATATAGAGAAAATAATTGGTGATAAAGTTAATGAGATACCCTCGCACTAGTACGGGAAGATCTGGTACCGATCTAACTGAAGATGAGACCTCTACGTAGTCTCTGCATAGCTTTGCGTCACAACTACTCAGTTATTGCGTCACTGCTATTGGGCCTACGTCATACCTCCAATCTAACCTTTTGTTGGCTGGAAACTCGATCCTTTGACCTCTCGGTCTCACACCCCGACTTCCGGTACTAGATCTCAACTGCTCCTCAGTAAAACTTCAATCTCCCTCTGAAGCACCGCGTTGTCCAGTGTGGTTCCGTGCTGCCTCTTCTGAACATCTCTCTTCCTCCTCTGAAATGTATCCTTAGATCAGGAAACCTCCAATTGAAAAATTATCCCCGCCCCTCACTGCAAGAAATCTCCTCGATGATCTCTCCGACAACTGCTGCGCCACTCACTTGAGAAATCGATCTCTTGATATCACTTGATGTGTCTTCTAAGTTTCCATCGAGTCTCTTCTTATAATATTCTCATTGAACATTCAATGACCCAGATTAATTCCTAATCAATGGATTAGATCATCTTGACTCAATCTTCATATTTTTCTAGAAGATTCACACCGAGTTTCATTGATACCCTTTTATTTTAATTTTGTAAGTTTAGACTTAGGAATCCATTAAAAATAATTAATTATTTTAATAAAACTGTCTCCATGTGGAATTTACCAAAACGATTTCTAGGTCTTAGAGGATGCATGTGTCCTAGCCTCCCTGCAAATTTTGAGGCTTAGAGCACATCTGATGCTACCAGAAATAAACACTCCCTCTTAGCGAGAAATGTGCTTTAGTAGTGCAAATTTCTGAAGAATCACCCTGACTATGTATCATCTCCCTCTACGTTTTTGATGTCTGACATCACTGTCCACCAACTACTAAGAAATTTTTTCATCTGTGCTGCTACTGACTCTGCATGTTGTGCCAACTGCATTTTCATTGCAACTCTGTTGTTGTTGCAACAAAAAAAAACATCCAAAATACTGTACCAAATGTGTTCAACATGATGCATCTGTCACTGGAGTTCTGACTACTGTTAGTCTCTGCACTAACCCTCTAAAGCCTCTGCATTGCTTTTGACTTTTCAATGTGCCAACTACACTGCTACCAACTTTGCTCTGCGCTACTAAGTCTCTAGCACTCCTAGCCACTACAACTGTCACTTCGACACTCCTCTACACCTACTAACACTGGTCCATCCTGCTACTTCTGATATGGGCTCTCATAGCAAGATATTGATTTGAGAGGTGGACTCCTCAAGGATCCTACCCTTATGTAGCTCTTTCGAACTACAGTACTAGATCACCCCAACTCTCCCCTGGATTTATGTGGGCAATCATTGCAAACTCCTCCTTGATCCCTGCAGTTGCAACCTGCGGATCATGTTTCTCGTCCTTGTCCTTCTTCTTGAGAGGACACTGTGTAGTTTAGTGACCAAGCTTACCACACCGCTGCTCCTGCTACCCCTTTGATGCAAGGGTTGCATTCTCATCCTACTCATTGGGCTTCATCCCATTGCTGTTGCTGCCATTAAGTTTGCACTTGACTCAGTCTCGCCTCATCTCTTCCTACTTAAGAGCATCCCACATCCCTTCCCAATCCGACAACTTTTATCTACCCATAACACTTTGGATGAAGACTTGCCATTATTCTGAGTCAAAATTCAGGGCCAACCTCACCATATTTGAAGCCTAAGGTACTGACCCTACATCTGAAAATTGATCTCGGAATTCTTGAAGCTTTAAAGGGAACAAATCGATGTGGTCCCCCTTGTTCATCCTTGTTGATCTCATCTTTTCCTCCAAGAACATCTTTCGTTGCTCGAAAGATCCCTCATACAACATAGCCAAAGCATCCCACATCTCCTTGGCAGTCCCTTTGCCAGTGTGTGAAACAATGTGATCTCTCACTCCGCTAAGGATTAGTCTTTTGGCTTTTTCCATATCCTTCTTGTAGGCCTTCAATGTATTTGGATCTATGTGGAAAACTACCACAATATCGATAAATTCCTTGAGATCATGCTCATCCATAAGGAAGGAGATCCTTTCCTTCTAGATCACATAGTTGGAGGCACCCTCCAAATGATCTTGATCTCTTAGCCTGGTTGCTGCCATCTCACCCAAAAAAATGTCGAATGCTGCTTCTAACCATTTGTGTAGCTGGCTCTATGCACTCCATGCTGGAGTGAGCACAATTAATCTTGGTTACTATTGCTTATGTGTGGGAAATTAGAATTCCTGGGAAAGAAATTCTCTAAGGTTAGAATTCCCTCAGTTCTCTTTCTTCTTTCTTCTAACGCTTTTTTGCACCAACAATTACTCTAGAAAAATGCGTCCCTGTTGAAGACTCTTATGCACTAAAGCCACTGCGTTGCTCCCTTTGTCACTAGAAAAATTTGATCTAGAAATATTTCTCTTTTTCGACTCACTTAGAGAGATGGGTTTCCTTGAAAATCTTGCCCTCTTGGAATTGGACTACGCAGCCCTTTTGGGGGTTCGAATTGTTGCCTACGCAACTCTTCGATCTCCCTCTCCCGCTCAGTGTTAGGATTTCTGGCTGTACTCTCATGTTTCACCTACACCCTAATACCATGTGAAAATTCAAAATCTTGAATCCCTACTGCAGCAATCTGATGTTACTTCTCCTCCTTGTTAATTAAAATGCAAGTTATTTATTGTGTTAAACTGTAAATATCGAAGTAAATACAACTACATCCTTCACTAATTAAATTATATGAAGAAACAAGAACTAATTAAGAAGAAATAAACACACATATAATGACATCGTTGTTTTTGGACTAAGTCCCCAGAAAAACCCAATGCCGAAAAACCAGTGCAACAGCTGAGAGTTTGTATTATTAAGCAGTAGTTCTGAATACAATCTTGGATGCCTTACTGATTATCTGATACAGAGAAAATAACTGGCGAGAAAGTTAGTGAGATACCCTCACACTGGTACGGGAAGATCTGATACTGATCTAACTGAAGATGAGACCTCTGTGTTGTCTCTACACAACTTTGCATCACACATACGAAGTTATTGCGTCACTGCTGCTGGGACTGCGTCGCACCTCCAATATGACCTTCTACTGGCTGGAAACTCGATTCTCTGACCTCCCGGTTCGACACCCTGACTTTTGGTACTAGATCTCAACTGCTCCTCGACAAAACTTTGATCTCCCTCTGAAGCAATGTGTTGTCCAATGTGGCTCTGCACTACCTTTTATGCGCCTCTCTTTGCCTCCTCTGAAATGTATCCCCGAATCAGGAAAGCTCCATCTGGAAAACTATCCCTGCCCCTCACTACAAGAAATATCCTCGATGTTCTCTTGGGCAACTGATGTGTTGCTTACTTGAGAAATCAATCTCTTAATCTCACTCGATGTGTCTTCCAAGTGCCCATCGAGTCTCTTTCTATAATGTTCTCATTGAAAATTCAACAACCTAGATTAATTCCTAATCAATGGCTCATATCATCTTGACTTGATCTTCATATTTTTCTAGAAGATCCACACACAATTTCATTAATACCCTTTAATTATTTTAATTTCCTAAGTTTAGACTTAGGCATCCATTAAAAATAATTAATTATTTTAATAAAATTGTCTCCGTGTGGAATTTCCCAAAACGATTTATGGGCCTTGGAGAATGCATCTATCCTAGCCCCCCTGCAAATTTTGAGGCTTAGAGCACATCTAATGCTACCAGAAATCAACAATTTGATCAAGGAATCGACTGGACCCCTACTATCCATGACAGGAATTTCCTAACATATCACAAATATGTAATCTATAGGTCATAACCACATATCTGAGCATAGGGGTCTCATACTTATCTGATATTTGTAAAGACACATTTGTTCCTTATCACAATAGATACAATATCATCTATTAGGTCATATGTTCATTGTTCATTCATTTTCTAATCAAAACATGATGAGAGCCATACATAAATTATGTTATAAAACATACTCACAACCAACATAAATAACAAATATATAACAACCATAAGAATCACATATGAACAAGTACATTTACACATGAAATACCAAGGATAAGGAGCTCTTATTAATGAATGCATAAGCCAACCAGGTTATGGACTTCCATGAACCACCTGACCATAGATTGGGCTGAACTAAATCTTTCATTCAACCAATAAAATTTGTGCCATATTCCAAGCATGAATGTGGGAATCACAACAAAACCAACTAGGGCTTCCTCAGGATTTACCGTATATCCCACCAAGGGATTCCTAGGCTTGAAACCCTCATCAATACAACCAAGATTTACAACAATCCCACTATATCACTAGGCCAATACAAGCATGGATGCCTATGGATCTCTCCACCTAAACCGTGAGGAATTTGTCTATCTTAACCTCTCGAATTTACCGTGTATCCTGCCATTACCGTTCAAGGGATTCCTAGGCCCAATCAAGGGTATTCACCTCTGGGATTTATCGTTTATCCTGCCATTCACCGTTCAAGGATTCCTAAGCCCAATCAAGGTGTTCACAACCAGGTTTTACTATGTATCCCATCTTGGGTTTCCTAGGCCTTGTTATTAATCCTGAGACCACCCCACTCAGCTTCGAATCCATCCGGTAACCCAAATCAACCAAAACAAGAGAACCCCATTACACCATGGCTATCCGAAAATGGCAAGGCAATGTTGAAGACCACTATCACACCTGGAAAAACCCATGCTAATGACAACAAGAGAACCAAGAACACACATGCATGTGTCATGCATGCCAAAACTAGCAAGGAAATCACACATTCAGATCAATAACTGTAAGTAATCTCGATGTAGTCGCTTGATTATGCTCCTCCTTACTTGATCTTTGCTTCCCTTCACCTTCTTTGCTCTTCCTTTTCTCTAAGTTTCCAATAGTATGAGAGAGAGAAAGAGCTCCAAAATTGAATTGACAAAACGCTACAAACTGATCCTTAGAAGGTTTTTTTATTAATTAGACCTCTATTTACTTCATTTTCCACTATTTTTTCTTCATTTTCCTCCTCACATGCAGTCTGTGATGTTTCACCTTCCTTTTCTCCTAATTTCCATTATTTTCATAAGTAAATTACCAAAAATTCCATTTTTCCTTTCCAAAGGCTTTGTCATTGCCTTTGTCATTTTCCTTAGCCATAATAAACCAAATGAACACCCACACTAGGATGTTTTTCCCAACATTCAGCTTGGAATACGCGTCCCACGAACTTGGCTATTATTTTGTCTTTATTAACTTTATTTCCATGGATTTCTTACCAGGGTTGTTACAGAACCATCCCAATTGGGGGAACACTGTCCTTGGTGTTCAATGACACCTACAACCAACAAAATTGTTGTAAGTAAAACATACTTCCCATGGAGCTTTATAACTTAGCTCGATGCAATATTTACAATGATCAACTTGCTGAGAAGCAAATTAACATGACAAGCATAACAATATGAAAACCATAATGACACGACACCCATACCGCTTATTGGGGATTTATAACACAACTTGTGGCAATATTTACATCCATACACATATATTCATATACCAAGACATCACACCAAAACATATGCCAAAAACATTCATTCAACCAACAAATAGAGAAGGATACATAGGCCGCATCTAATCTGTCGTCTCCCACATAGCTTCATCGAGACCAAAGTGCTTCCATTGCACTTTATCCTGCTTGATTGCTCGGTTCTAGAGCATGAGCATCTTTCTCTGTAAAATACACTTAAGTTTCGACTGGAATGCTCTTTTTGGCTCCACCTGTAATATATACAAGTCAATCACACGATCATCATCTTTAGCATACTTCTTAAGCAATGGCACATGGAAAACATCATGGAATTTTACTTTCAGAGATAGTGAAAATCGATAGGCTATTGGTCCAATCCTTTCAAGAATGTTGAAAGGTCCACAAAACCGAGGTGCCAACTTGGTACATGATCCAATCGTCAAGGATCTCTTCTTGTGCTTGATGTGCAAGTATACCTATTCTCCAACCTGAAACTAAACATCTTGTTTTGATCTGCATAATTTTTCTTCCTATCATGTGCCAACACCCCATTCACTAGATCACTCCAACTGATGGGAGTATTACAACTCCGCTCATATAGTGCCTCAAACAGAATCATCCTCCGTGACTCTTGGTACCCATTGTTGTAAGCAAACTCAACCAACCGAAGGTACTCCTCCCATCTCTTCCGTTGATGCATCACATACATCCTCGACATGTCTTCCAATATCCTGTTGACCCTCTTTGTCTATCCATCCGTCTGTGGATGATAAGTTGTTTTGAAAACCAAATTTGTACCCAATACTGCAAATAGTTCCTTCCAAAACTTGGAAGTGAACTTAGCATCCCTGTCTGACAAAATTTTCCTCGTAACACCATGCAACCTCACTACATCTTTGATGGAGACCTGTGATACATAATTAGCTAAATAAGTAGACTTCACTGGAATGCAATGTGCTACCTTTTTCAACCTGTCTAACACAACCATGATGGAATCATGTTGTCTGTATGTCCTCGGAAAACCTGTGATGAAATCCATGGAAATGACCTCCCACTTCCACTCTATAATCGAAATTGGTTGTAGTAGTCCACATGTATGCTTACATTTTGCTTTTACTCGATGACAGTCTAAGCATATAGCACAAACTCTAACACACCCTTCTTCAAATTTGGTTAATGATAAAACTTATTGAATGTTGTTAATGTCTTTTGATATCTTGGGTGACCTGAATATAGTTTTGCATGGAACTCTCGCAAGGTAGTCTTCTTAAGATCACTATCTATAACACCCTCTTCCCACATCTACCCAAGTAATTGGCCAACCAGGGTAAACATGTGATGAGAGGCTACTAATATGAGATTCAACCTCCTAGATGACCTTAAGGAAGTGGAACGGGTAGAAAAAAGACAAACACACCTTACACAACATCAAAAACATCCTCGGGAGGTAATCCAACCTTTCAGGCCAATGAACCTTGAGGGAGACTAAATTTTTGACCAATTTGAGCCTTATTTGCGGGCATGTGAATGCAAGTTAGCGACTAAAAGCCTATAGCTGCGGGCATGCCAAGGTAAGGTAGCATCCAGAGCTTAGTTTTGTCGGTTTTGTGCCTGAAACTCCGAGATTTGTTCCATCTTTTTAGCCCCAGAGCCCATATCACTTCCCAGAACTTCATGAAAATTTAGGGGATGATAAATAACATTAAAAAAAGGTATGAAAGCAATCACATCATGAGGAACTCATCTAGACCCCTCCTAGCCATTACAGGATTTTTTTCAAACATGTCACAAACATTGCATCTACAGGTGTAAACAACAGATTTAAACATAGGGGTTTAATACTTATCTAAGAATCGATAAGAAGAATTTCTCCCTTACATCATTAGCTTCAATACAATCTATTTTACCATAGATACATTTTTCATTCATTTACAACTAATAACATGGATAGATCCATACATTATCACTGATAAAATACATGCTTATAACTAGCATAATAACAACAGAAATACCATGGACACAACGACAACATAATCCACATAATAACCAGTGCAATTATACATCAAATACCAAAGGAATGAGCTTCTCATTAATGGGTGTAATGGGACTTCCACGTTCCACTCGACCATAGATTGGTTGAGCCAAATCTCTCTTCAGCCAATCACCCTCGTTCCATATTCCAAGCATGAATGTGTGACTCAAACCAAAAAACCAACCAGGGCATCCTGAGGTTAAACCATCTCACCCTCATCAATAAAAAACCAAGCTTTACTGTGATCTACACCTGATCACTAGGCCAACACAAGCATGAATATCACCAGATTCTATCCGCCTAAACCGAGAGGAATTTTCCTGTCTCCTAGTCTCTCAGGCTTTACCGCAACCCACAGTCTGAATCAGGGGTTGCTAGGCCCTAAATCGAGACATAATCTCCATGCTTTACCATACATCCCATCCCGGGACTACTAGGCCCAAATGAAGAGCACCCACCTCTTAGGCTTTACTGCAATCCATCCCGGATTGTAGAAATTAGACAAACATTTTTATATCAATGGATTTAATCTGATCAAGCAATGTACTAAAGCTAGATACTAAATCCTTCTAAAAATCAATTGCAGAAAATAAACAAAATCGCCGATCACAACAAGTGCAAAAAGAAATAAATCAAACCACAACATAGATAATTTACTGGGGAAAGCTTGCTACTCAAAACCCCTCTATCTTCTATTGTATATTCACCATGGAATCATGAAACAATTACAATGCACTCTTCTCACAAGATTCTCTTGCACTCTCACAACTGTCTCACACTGTCCCAGATAAAATCGACCAACACTTAGCCAATTATCAGCCTCTAAACAACCTACCTTGCTTGCACAATTCATGTGGAATGCAATCCCTATTCTTTAGGAATTTCAGCCTTCCAAAACTGTGCAAGGATCATGGGAAATCCAATGGATGTCTGGTTGCATGCAGGCAACCTACTAATCACACAACTGATAGTTAACATCCCTTTAACCTTTGCCTCAACTAGGTCTCCACCGAAACTGACATGCATGTAGCTATTAATAGTAAATCAACAGTAGCATGGCAGATCACTGATTGCGAATTAAATAATATTTAATTCACTTGATCTCTCACTAGTGAAACAAACAATTACAACTAGCTCAACTGACTCTAACTCACCTAACTGAGTTAACTGATTACTCGTGCATTAAACTAATGCACCAAATGCAATTCAAACTCCATAACTAATAGAATTACTCTGCATGCCTCACCAACCACCCTCAACTCGAAATACATGAGCTAATTGAGTTTATCACACTCAGTTAACTATTACAAGTGATTATGAGATAATATTACATTTTATTGTCCAATTTAATTAAGGGAAAATTAAATTAGACACTGTACCAATTTAATTAATTAAATTTTCCTTCACACTAATGTATCGCTAGGACACGTTGGTCCCACACTAGTGTGTGTGCTGCAATTTCTTGTTGGACTTCAACACTCCCTCTCAACAAGAAATGGATTATCTGCCACCCCGATCCTGCCTCTATGGTATTTGAATTTTCTCCTGGCGAGCGCCTTCATCAGAATATTTGCATCTCAATCTTCCATGGGAATGTACTGAAGTAACATAATGCGCCTCTGAATACAATCTCTAAGATGGTGGTACTGGATGTCTATGTGCTTGGACCTATCATGGAATACCGAATTAACCGATAGTTTAATGCAACTTTGGTTATCACAATGTATCACCGTCGGATCCATTTGAGAACCAAAAAAACCAACCAGGATCTTTTCTCATCCAGATGGCCTCACATGCAGCCTGAATTGCTACCATGTACTTTGCCTTAGCTAAACTGAGTGCCAAATATCGCTGCTTCTTGCTATACCAAGAAATTGTTGTCGATCCTCTGCTGAAGATCCCTCATGATGTGCTCTTTCTGTCTGATGGACTGCCTGCCCAATCTACACCCATGAAGCCTTGAAGCTTCACTACCTCTATCCATTTATACCATAATCCATACTCTGTAGTGCCTCTGAGATATCTCAATACATGCTTCCCCGCCTTCCAAAAGAGCTTGGTCGGCTTAACCATAGCTTCACTCAGCTGGTTAACTGCATAGCAAATGTCTGGTCTGGTGTTCACCAAGTACATCAGTGAACCCACTAGCTGCTTGTAGACAGTAGCGTCTACTACTTCTCCTGAAGTAGCATCCTCTTTCCTCCAATTTCCTAGAAGAGGAGTATCCATGGGTTTACAGCTCTCCATGTGAAACTTACCTAGAATCTCTTTGGCATACTTTGCTTGAGAAACAAAAAGTTCACCATCTTGCTGCCATATTTCCAAACCAAGGAAATAGTGAAGGAGTCCCATATCCTTCATTTAGAACTCCCTTGCAAGATCCTCCTTGTAAGAAGTTATCAACTACTCATCACTTGTCAAAATTAGATCATCAACATAAAGTACGATAATCAAGAGCTTACCATCAACCACAATCTAGTACAGGTTTGCATCAGATTCACTTTTGGTGAATCCCAACCCGGTGAAATAACTATCAATCCGAGTGTAGCAAGCACAAGGTGCTTGCTTCAGCTGATATAGTGCTCTCTTGAGTCGACACACATGCGACTCATTATCAAAGATCTCGAAACCTTTTGGCTGCTATATGTACACTTCTTCCTCAATAACTCCATTGAGAAACACAGTTTTCACATCCATTTGATGAATGTGCCACCCCATCTACGTTGAGAGTGCATAGATAGATCTAATCGAAGGGTACCTCGTGACTGGTGCAAAAGTCTCCTCATAGTCAATCCCCTCAACTTGTGAGAATCCCCGGGCCACAAATATGGACTTGTACTTCTCCACACTCCCATCTGCTGCTTGCTTCACCTTATAGATCCATCTAGATCCAACCACTGATTTTCCAACCGGTCTTGGGACAACTTCCCATGCACTGTTCTTGATGATGGAGACATACTCCTCTACCATAGTGTCAACCCAAATTGGTTGTTGCACTGCTTCCTCAAAGGAAGATGGTTCTGTCACAATACACTTGCTCATAAGAGCCATGTAAGCTCCTACATTCTCTGCCACATCAAGTCTTAATCTATCAAATTTTGTGGTGTGCCTTCTACCACTTATGGTGGATGGCTCTGCATGAGTGTTTTCTGCCACTCCATGATCCTCTCCATGTGTCTACTCCACATCTTGATGTTCATTCTTTGGAACCAATATTTCCTCCTCTGCATGCAAATCCAACTCCCTCCCAAGGGAAAATCGCATGGCTTTCTCCTCATTAAATTTTATATCCTGTTTCACAATAGTCATCCCGTTGTTTAGAAAATACACCTGATAGTTGTGGGGAGTATCAATGTACCTCACAAATATCCCAATCTCATTTGTTGGTCCGAGCTTCTTCCCGGCGTATTTGGTCACATGCACATAAACAGATGAGCCAAAAATCTTAAAATGTGAAACATCAGGTTTCTTACCAGTAAAAGCCTCCTCTAGTGTACTCATGCCAAGTATCCAATGAGGACAACGATTTTGCACAAATACTGTTGTGTTGCATGCCTCTGCCCACATATGCAACGGTAGGCCCTAATCATGCAACATCGCTCGTGTTGCACCCACAATTGTTCTATTCTTTCTTTCTGCGACCCCATTCTGCCATGGGTTATGAGGAGCAATCAACTCTCTCCGAGTTGCTTCTTTGCTGCAGAAGTTCTTGAATTCATTGTAGATGTACTCACCACCATTGTCGCTCCTAAGAGCCTTCACATGCTTCCCCGTGTCTTTCTCCACCAGTGCTTTGAACTCAAGAAATTTTGAGAACATCTCATCTTTATTCTACATGAAGTAGATCCAACACTTTCTAGAAAAATCCAACAAAGATCACATAGTACTTATGCTTTGTTGTCGAAGCAGTAGAGAATGGTCCACACACATATGAGTGAACTCTCTCAAGGATTCCTGAAGCTCGGTTCTCCTTCTCATGAAAAGTGGCCTTTTCATACTTCCCCATAGTACATCCCTTGCATGTGCCTAACTTCGCAAGAGTACCCTTGGGAAGACCTATATAAATCTGTTGCATGACCTTCAAGGCTTCGTGGTGTAGATGGCCCGATCTCTTGTGCCATAACTCACCCTCATCCCAGCTCACCACTTTGTCCGCCTTAACCATCAATGCTGCATATCCATCTACATCAAGTTTATAGAGATTCTTCACACATATCCCAATCTTCTTGGCTTTTCCTATTGCTTTGTGTCGAAGGAAATCTTTTCCTTCACTGAAAATAACATCATAGCCTCTATCCTCCAACATTGCGACTAAGACCAAATTTTTCTTCAAGCCTGGTACATGCATTACATATTTTAATAGAAAGGGTTTACCTGACTGTCTCTGGAAGGTAACTGTACCAATCCCAATAGCACTGTACCATTTGTCATCACCCATTTCGATATGCATCTGGAGGTCCTTCTCCTCCAAGCTACTGAAAATTTCTTTGTCTCCCTTCACGTGAAACGATGCACCACTATTCAAGTACCGCACTGATCCCATTGCACTTGACACCATGCATGCAATGAGCAAGGAGTTAAGCTCAAATTGCGAGGCCAAAGCCTCACCAGCTACAGATCCTGAAGCCTTCTTGTTATTCTTCTTTTGTGGATAATTAGTGGCATAATGTCCATGCTCGTGAGAGTGAAAACACTTCACTCTAGACATGTCACGCTTCTTGCCATCTTTTCCGGACTCAGATGTGGAATGGATTTCCTTTCCTTTCTCTTTCTTCGCCTTGGCAACCAAAGTGCAATCTTCTTCATCATCATTCTTAGATGAAGATCCATCCCTGTATTCCACCTAAATTCTTCTTGCACCAAATCCGACCAAATTCGTTCCCAATCTGGCAACTTTTCCCTTCCATTGACAGAGTCCTGATAACTATGCCAACTCTTGGGAAGTCCTAGAAGAGCTAGGCTCACCAAGTCATCATCTACGACAGTAATTCTGACGCTCCCAATCTCATCCTGACATTGGACAAACTTTGTTAAATATTTTGGAATGGTATCGCCTTTGTCCATTTTGATTTTCCTGAGCTTGTCCTTCGATGCCATTTTTCTATGATTACTATTGCTCTGAAATGGATCTCTCAAAGCTTTCCACATTGCATATGGTGTCGCTTTTCCATGGTGACTTGAGAAAATGTGGTCTCGTACTCCCTCCAGTAAGATCCTCCTCACCTTTGCAGCCTTCTGTTGCCAAGCATCAAGATTTGTAGCATCTGCTACAACGGGTTTGGGAACATCATTATCAATGAATTTTTTCAACCCATTTTCCTCAAGTACTTCCTCCATCCTATCTTTCCACATAATATAGTTAGAGCTGCCCTTGAGTGCATACTCCAATCTCAAGCCATTGAAAGCCATTTCAATCCTGATTTGTTGGTCGCACCAAGAATACTTTTGCAAATTCGAATTCTATTCAGTCACAAAGTCAACTTCTCCTCCACTATAGTGATTTCTTGTGCTCTGATACCATGTAGAAATTATACAAACATATGTATATCAATGGATTCGATTCGATCAAGCAGTGTACTAAAGCTAGATACTGAATCCTTCTATAAATCAATTGCGGAAAATAAACACAATTGCCAATCACAACAAGTGCAGAAAGAAACAAATCAAACAACAACACATATAATTTCATGGGGAAAGCTTGCGGCTCAAAACCCCTCTATCTTCTATTGTATATTTACCATGGAATCATGAAACAATTACAATGCACTCTTCTTACAAGAGTCTCCTGCACTCTCACAACTATCTCACATTGTCCCGGACAAAATCGACCAACACTTAGCCAATTATCAGCCTCTAAACAGACTACCTTGCTTGTGTAATTCATGTGGAATGCAATCCCTATCCTTTAGGAATTTCAGCCTTCCAAAACTGTGCAAGGATCATGGGCAATCCAATGGATGCCTGGTTGCATGCAGACAACCTACTAATCACACAAATGATAGTTAACATCCCTTTAACCTTTGTCTCAACTAGGTCTCCACTGGAACTGACATGCATGCAACTATTAATAGTAGATCATCATTTGCATGGCATATCACTGATTGTGAATTAAATTATACTTAATTCACTTGATCTCTCACTAGTGCAACAAACAGTTACAACTATTACAACTAACTCTAACTCACCTAACTGAGTTAACTGATTACTCATGCATTAAACTAATGCACCAACTGCAATTCGAACTCCATAAAAAATAGAATTACTTTGCATGCCCCACCAACCACCCTCAACTCGAAATACATGAGCTAACTGAGTTTATCACACTCACTTGACTATTACAAGTGATCATGAGATAAGATTACCTTTTATCGTCCACTTTAATTAAGGGAAAATTAAATTAGACACACACCAATTTAATTAATTAAAATGGTCTTCACACTAATGTATCGCTAGGACCTGTTGGTCCCACACTAGTGTGTACCTGCAATTTCTTGTTGGACTTCAACACAGATCACTAGGCCCTAAACCAATGCAACCACCTCTAGGCTTTATCGTATATCTCGCCATTCACCGGTTGAGGATTCCTAGGCCCACTGAGGCAACACAATCCTAGATTTATTGCAACCCACAGTCTTGGTTTGTTAGAAAATTATATATTATAGAGCAATGCAATACATAAAATATGCGGAAAATACAAGCACACAAAACACATAAAACCAGAGAGACACAGATATACGTGGTTCACCCAGTTTGGGCTACGTCCACCCCGAATAGCCATTCCTTCCTTTCTATTATCCAGCAAAATGAAGAGACACAACCTACAGCAGATCCGCTATAATATCCTTTGTTCTCTCACAGTCTCCCTATCTATTTCTCGCTCCGAGAATGCACATACAATACATAGCCGCAATACAATACCGTCATAAAAATGAGGGTTTGCCTTCTAGGGCAAGAAACCCTAATCTAAACATAACTTCTACCGTCAGATCATTTGCCTATGAACGACCCAGATTGACTAGAAATTACTATACTTTTACAAGGCAATTTTACATCTGTGGGGGGGCTCTGAAAAGCGCTGCCGCCCCCCCCCTGGACCCCCCACGGCAGCGATTAATTACGGGCGGTGTTGCCGCCCCTTTTAAGGTACAGGGGGTCCAATGCTGTGATACAAAATAAACAAGATAATCAGGCTCCACACCTAACATGGTTAGGGGTTACTAGTACAGTGGCTTTACTGTGATCCACAGTCTGGTTCAGGGACCACTAGGCCATGTGTTATATCAATTCGAAGATCCACCCCACTCAACTTTGAATCCATCCAGCAATCCAACTAAACCAAAACATGAGAACTCCACAACACCATGGCTATCCGGAAATGGCAAGGCTAGGCTGAAATCACACCTAGAAAAACCCATGCCAAGACAACAAGAAACCACATGCAATACCATGCATGCCATATCTAGCAAGGAAATCACATATGCAAAACGATACATGCAAATAATCTCGTTGTAGATGTTTGATTTTTCTCTTCCTTACTTTCTTTTCCTTTCTTGTTCCAATGCCCAAGTGCTCCAAGAAAACTATAAGTGTCCAAGAGTGAGACAAAGAGAGAGAGAGAGAGAGAGAGAGAGAATAATAAGAGAGCTCAAAAAATGTGAGAAAAAGCTTCCCAATTGATCCTGAGAAGTCTTTCTATCAATGAGGCCTCTATTTTCTTCATTTTTTATTATTTTCCTTCATTTTCCTCCTCACATGCAACCTATGACCTTTCACCTTCCTTTTCTCCTAATTTCCATTATTTTCATAAATAAATGTGCCAAATATTCCACTTTTCTTTCCAAATTCCTTTGCCTTCGCCAATTTCCTTAGCCATAATAAAACGAATGAACACCCACTAGGATGTTCTTCCCAACATTCAACTTGGAATACCTGTCCCATCAACTGTGGTTATTATTTTTAACTTTTATTACATGGGATTTTCACCAAGGCTGTTACAGAACCCTCCCCCTTGGGAGACACTGTCCTTGGTGTTCAACCACACATACACCTCAACAAAACTGTTGAAAAGCAAACATACTGTCCATGGATCTTTATAACTCAGCTCGTTGCAGTATTTACAATGAATAATTATCTCAAAAGCAAAAACCATAATGAAAATCATACCGTGTACCAGAGCTTTATAACACAACTCATTACGATATTTACAATAACAACTGCGTATATACATATGCACATTTTTCCAACTGGAAAATAAAAGGATACAACGTTCGTATCAACAACAAGGGAATCCAGAGGCTCACACCTCCACCCTCAATGTAGTACCAGGATTCACTTCCTTCCTAGGAAGTCCTGAATCCATTGTCAGAGCCAAAGCTGCATCCAATGTCCAGCTCTACAATCCTGCGCCAGAATACTCTCAGTGAATGTTATCGACTCATTGTTCCAGGGCACACTCCCAACGTGCATATGATTCCATCTGTCAATGTTAATGACCAAAAAAAATCCATCCCCAACCTTCCCTTCTCTCATACATAGTCCCTCAGGAAATCCTTCCATCCCCTTCCGTGCATTCACTCACCTTCCAAGTTCTCCGGCATCCCCTATCCCGGGCGATCCATCCCTTGGCAAGGCTTCCTTGCATCAGAAGATATAAAAACCAAGGCATATCCTTGCCTCAAAATCATCATACCAGTCATAGCATGCTCATGGAAACCGATGGACACTATTGGGTACCAGTGTCCCACAATGGCCCTGCTCCTGAAATGCTTTAATAACATATTGTTGCATGTTCCAATCCCTTTTGCTGACAGTTCTAAATCTTGTAGTCAATTTCAATCACCCAACCAGGCATTTTCGTGCTTCCTATACCAAGCACATAATTTCCATTAGATTCAAAACAAATTGAAATAAATTCAAATCATACCTCATTGGTAGCTCGTCAATAAGGTACAATTGCAATCTTATCCACTTCCTGTCACATAATCCAAACTAGTTGTTTGGTCAGATCATCATGTATAACATATCACATATGGTTAGCTCAAAACATAACCATCATAAGTTAAAATCATGAATCACATGAAATCCCCATAAACCATAATCACAAATCACATGTAACCATCATAAGTGATAATCACAGATCACATGCATAATAAAAATGAAATAAAATATTGATACTTATCCTTCATCAGGCCCTACTTCTGCCTTTTTTATTTTTGTACTCACACATCGGATTGGTTTCCACACCCAGTAAGCACCCCATGCCTTTTCTTCTCTTTACTCACGTACAAAAACACATAGTGTACATGTATATCCACACAAGGCATACAACACCACACAATACACACACACACACACCCACACCGACATACGACACATATACCTACACCCACTGTGTAATACAACATAATACATATTACTACACTAAAATACATCACACACACCTACACCTGGTGTACAATACAACACGCTACATACTCCTACACTGGAATACAACACATACACCTACATCTGGTGTACAACACAACACAATACGTATACATATACATAGTACAACACAACAAATACACATGTCACGATATCACAACTATACCATGCACATACACAGTATCGCATGCCCACAACGCAACATGTACAACATGCACACAATACCACATGTATACTAGTACCATATGCACAACATGTACACAGTACCACCTGCATAATGTGTACAAAATGCCAAAAGTACACCGCATCACCTATACAAAGTGTACACAATACCACATGTACACAACACCACATGCACGACATGTACACGACACCATATGCACATAGCACCACATGCACACAACACCACATGTACATAACACCACATGCAGACATCACCACATGTACAATCATGCACACAACACCACATGTACATAGCACCATATGTACAACACACAAAAAAAACCATATGGTACATAGCACTGCATATACAACATGTACATAGCACCATACATACACAACACCGCATATCCAACATGCACATAACACCATCTATACCCAACACTGCATATGCATTATACACACAACACCATATATACAACCGGCATAAAACATTATATGTACACAATACTACATATGTTACATGTACACATCACCATAGGTACAACCACCAAATACAACATGCACAACACATACATAATAATAGTACTGCACATCCATAGACCACTCACTCACCTCACAAGAAACCTTGCTTCTAGTGTCTCTCCACCACCCATGCTTATCATGACATTCCACATATCACACTACTTTCACTTCTATGATGTACGCCTCAACATTACTTATCCATATCATAAACATAGGCATAGTACAAGGATATAACATTAAATCATATCCACATGATATTGACTTCATAGATCTGTCAAGGATACTCTGCCACTTGATTCCTCATATCTAGAAACCTCTTCATGCCATTCACATGCATAAGCAATCATTCCTCCACAAGAGTGATCCTTGAAAACCCTGTCATACAGTGACATAGATACATAGATACATACACATATATAATCATTAGCATAAAACGATCATGATCATGTCAAACAATGACATTCATACACACATATATACATATAAATATTAGTATTAAACAATCATGATCCATGATGACCCTGTTAGACACAACATACGTACATACATACATGTATACATATATAAACATCAACATAATCATGATCACAACACAATTTCTAGATATCATAAGATCCAAGTTAAGATAACTTCATATATCTGTGCACACCATGCACTACATTGAGAACAATAATTCCCAACATAGCCAAGGCATTTGACGCCTCAAATCCATTTACTTTACCTTTATAGTTACCTTTCTCATGTCTGTACTGCCACTATCAATGTACCACAATGGACCCAACCAGTCCAATCGATTGTCATATTCTTACCTTCTGTTGCACTTACTCATGCACTGAGATCCATTAAATTTCCTCTTTCCCAACTGATTCCCAAGACTCTCCAAAACATAAAAGAAAAGAACAAGAGAAAACACGAAGAAGACCATGAGAAACCAAAAGCAATACGACACTGCAACAAAGTGGCATCGCTATGCACTAGACATAAACAAGATGCAAATCAAACACAAATGAATCACAAAAGACCAAAAGCACAAAAATCTCAACAAACACCAAGACTCAATCCCCATGGTCCCCAGTACTTCCTAAGGAAAATCGACTTGATCCTTCTCCAAGATTTTATTGCTATCCCTTGCCATGAATTCCTCGCATCATACTGCCATAAACACATAACTATTAGTGCATAATAAACATAAAAATATGCTAATTAATTACCTTACCTTATTGTGAAAGCACATTTATCTGTAACAGAACACACACATGTCAACCATATGTGTCAACATCAAGACAACATACATATCAATTCGAAATCAAAATTTACCAAGGCTAACAACCATGTCATAATCAACAATCAAATCATATTCATTAGTCTTAATACATAATGCTACAACTATCACCTACTCACAGTCATGTATATACCAGATATCTCAATACATAATGTGTTAGTAAAATCATCCTAAAACAAGACCATTCATTTGTGCAGTCTTTCAGTCACATATTATTATCTTGCAACTAATCAAACATTTAAACAAACTATAAAAGTACCATGTTAAATAAATCAACTATATAACGTAATAGACACCAAAACACCCAAACACCAAATAGACGACATAATCAAACATTCAAGCACCAAGCATATGACATAAGCAAACTCATACCTTAATGTATCTCAGGGGAGGCTATCTTGTTTGCACAATCAATCCAGATTAGCACAATATAAATTCATAACACCTCAACTCAACATAAATAAGTTCAATATATCCATAGAAGTAACTAACTAACATGTCCACATCATAAATTCATAAACAATTGTCATTCATGCATAACAATGACATATACACAGTTAGTCTAGATTAATACAACACACTATCATAATTAGGTTGACTCATGCATGAATGTCATAACCCTAACCATCAAGTCACTAACATGTAACAACAACAAGTTATATATCTTGCTCATCAACAACGAGTAACCTAATCATCAAGCTAACTATCATACAACAACAACAAGTTAACCCATAACATGCTCCTCAACAACATATACTTTATCTAACATAAAACGACAATAGCAATGCATACCACCAGAGGTTGCTATCATTCATGATTATCCGAAACATGTACATATAACCGCACTAATAAACTGGCATCTATAATGTATGTAACCATAACATCTGTTAGGGTCCTATAATTTATAGGATGTCAAGGTGATTGAATATTTTATCTCAGATATTTGATATTGTAAATAAATTTTCAATCTACAAATGATTTCCAAAAAAACATATAAAAGAAAATGAAAAGAGGGTATTTTAAAAAGTGAATAAAGAGAAAAGAAAGAAAAATAATACTGAAAGTGCTGCAAATCTAAATGCCACTACTGATGGATAGTTTCTTTTTGTCAAATAAAGTAAGGTTGTGTGCAACTTGTTTAAAATGCCACAATGACTAGTTATTTGTTTAATCATAAAACTTAATCATGATTAAACAAGTTTAAATTTCTGTAACTTAGACTAGAGAATAAAGATTTTCCAAACTGTTTAATCTTGGCTAATCAATAGTTAGGTAGAAAATGACATTGGTAAAATTGTTTAAGTTGAATCAATAGGAGAAATAAGGGATAGGGTTGAATAGATTTTAGTTTTCATAATAATAAAATGTGGGTTTGCTAGCTTAAATACACCCCTTGAGAAGAAATAAAAAATGTTATCTTAGAAAAAGATTTGGAATTAAAAGGGTAGGTAGAAATAGTTTTGTTTTTAAAAATATCCATATTTGCATTTTAGCCTAAGTTTCAAAAATATCATGAAAACAGGCGCAAAGGGATAATGTATTTTTCATATATCCAAAGTTTTCAATCGATATCAAATTTCATGTCCTGACAAACTCTTTTGTCGTATTATGGTTAAAAAGTGCACATTTCTCATCCCCAGGATTATTTGGCTCAACAGATCGACGAAGCACAGTGAGTTTCGACCCCCCCTCTTTGTCCTATCTTTACCCAGGGGGCGGTCTGAAAAGGTGGTATTCCCTCGTCGGGCCCCATGTTACGTGGCCTCCTCTCCAAATTTCGCACCCTCCGTGCCTAAAACCACTAACCGCTCTCGACCCCCTCTAAAAACTATTCCCCCCTCACCTCTTTCCCACTGTCCCTACCCCGCTCCTTCCTCCACATCTCCTAACCATTGCCCAATCAATTATTTTCCTGAGAGTTTACCGTTTGAACATTTAATTCTCACAGGTAACCGTTGAATCCAATGGACCCGTGCCAACCTGCAATGGAAAACATGCCATTCCTTTTAAACCCTGAACCCGTCCTCATTTCACCTTTCTGCCACATATTCTCTACATAATTACTTTTAATCTACAGGTTTTCTAGTATGCAACCAAGCTTCACTAGCTAATCAAACCTATGATCGAGTGTCAACATCCTGTTTCCCTTTCCTAATCAACTATAGACCTACAATACAGTCCCAGTAAACCATTCATCCCAATTTTGTTAAATTGTTCATTGATAAAGATGCCTCCAAAGAAGAAGAAATAGGAATACCTTGTCAATCCCTTGGTTCATCCCCCAATTGATTTAGACCATATCCCCTTAGCTGATAGGGACTACAAAATATTCAAGACATAGTGCGAGTTCGAACTTTTCGAACTCTACTGTTGGCTTGAAGACAAATATGTAGATAAAACCAATGAAATTGGACTCTGGGAGTCCAATCTACCACACTATATTTTCCCTCAGACATTCCATTCTCCAGAATTAACCTGGAGATGTCAAGCTTTTTATGTCCCCAATCAACAAGTGATTATAACCCTTACTAGTGAAATCATCTCCACCATTACTGCCCAACCATAGACTAGATGATGCAGGCCCCATATGTGGAAAATAGTACACCATTTTCATTATAAGAAGCCTTGATAGAACTCTATCAAAATATTTATTTTTCCAAGAGAGCCAAGATTTTTTACCTTTTCCTACCAGAAAACACCCAATTACCAAGGAAAAAATCCACCATACCCTTCCTCAATCTTCCCTGGTCAAGCAAAACAAATTATAACTATAATTTCATATGTTCTAGGTTATTATTATGATCAATGGGTATATTAACCCATTTTAGGTTTCCTTACCATTTTTTCCACAAACAACAAGCCTTCTGTCATCTTTAATTTCAATCAATTTCTAGCTAGTAGCATTCATGAACAGTTTATGAAGTTTCAAACTGAATAAGTGTTCAAATACACTTCAATTTTGGTCTATATGTTTCTATATTATCAAGCAGACATGTTTAAATTTTCCTTACGGAAATTATATGAACAAGGAAACCAACAGTCAGTTATATTTTGGACTTCTCTAGTGATGAAGGAACATGAAGGGTTTACTTATAAGCAGTACATTGAACAATTTCTCCACCCAGCCATAAGTGTACTAAACAGTTCAACAGAGCCTAGAATCAATGAGGAAATTAAAATAATTTTGCATTTAATAGATCAGGCAAATACTGGAGATTGGTAATTGTACCATAACTACACAGAGATCAGAGTGCATGTATGCGAGTTGGAACCATACAAGCTCCCAAAATACCTCCCCATGAGGATTCGCACTTGAATACATTAGGAAAATGTTAAATTCAGATGTGATACACTTTATGTCTGCCAAAAATAAATCACAGTTCGGGATCAAGACATAGATTGGTTCCTTCATATGTAATAGCAGGTCAATAGGAGAAGAAGGAGATAAGCTTCTCAAGGAGATGAAATTTATCCTAAGCTTTACTTAGTCTTAGGACCCTTTGGGTATTATTTCCAGATTAAGAGTAGAAAATAAAACTACTCCATATACCCATACCCAGAGGCCTGAAATAGAGAGGTATGTGAACCAACAAACTTGGGTAGAGAATACTTTACAGGAAGCTGAGGAGCAGCTTGTTTCTACATCCACATCACATACTCTTGTTCCTTAGGAGAAAGCAGGCAAAAGACAGAGAGAAGAAGAGTCACCTTCAGTGACTGACAGTGCAGACAAGGAATTCAAAATCATGTACAGGAAGAGGACAAAGTTGAATCCAAAAGTAGATACATAGAATAGTTCAGAACAATAAGTGGCCATGGTAATAAAGGAAACACCATCTTCCTCTCAAGCAGGTGGCAAGTTTGTTGCATCTCCCACAGTGTCTTCATTATCTCAAGAGCAACAAGATACTATCCAGACTACCAATTTTTTTCAAGGAGAGAAAGAGAAGACTGTTTTTGAGAGATTCAGAGAAATAAAACTTAAGAATGAGATTCTTAAGAATAGTACATACACTCAGTTTTGGAAGCAGAATTTCAGCTCCCAAAGCAGGCTACTTTCAGTTTTTAATTAAGAGAAGGGGAAGATGCAGATGGCCTTCCTTGAGGCCCAAATTCCACAACCTAAGTCAACATCAAATTACAATAAGACAACTTTCGAGTTTGACACAAAAGATATATATCCCATTGATCAAATGGAGATGCATAAACAAACAGGTGAAATGATTTTCTCAACTCTAACCAACACTACTATGACTGTTTCCAAATTGCATGTCTCACTTTCTAATATTCAGTCACAGTTGAAGATGGAGAAGATTTATTCTCTTGCTAAGGACACCAGGATTAAATCCTTAGAAGATTTAGTAGTGAAGATGGGTTATGATCCTACAAACATGAAAGTTGCAGAGAATCTAATCAAGAAAAATAATGATGATATTGCAGCATTGAGGAAGCAACTTAAGTTACCAACCACCGAAGATCCTCTCACAAAGGATATTGAAGAAACAAAGACTCATAAAAGTGATATGACGAAGCCGATCATGGAGCAGAACGCTCAGATAAGACAGATGGAAAATGAGATGGAGAAGATGATCAAGGAAAAGCAACAGAATGCCAAAATATCCATGATTCCCCTAGATGTTTTACCTCTTACAACAATTCCCACCATAACAGATGAAACCTCCACTACACCTACTACACAACCTGCTGAGGGTGTTGACCAACTGACAAAAGCTATGAAGAATTTTTCAATTCATACAGAAAAAATTAAAAATTTGCAGGATCAAGTCAAGGCACTACAGGATCAGAAGACCACGAGAGAAGCTTCACACTTTGTTGAAGCTCAGAAGTTGATTGAGAGGCTACAAAAATCTAAATGGGAATCAACTATTGGACAGAACTTGGCCCAAGCCAAGGAAATTATTTGGACTGATATTATGAATTCTATGGCTGAGATTTGGCCATGTATTTACATTATTTGTTAGCATAAATATTTGATTAAGAAAGTAGCAGACGCCATTACAGAGATCAAAGAACAGTTGGGTCATATGCATGCCAAAGCTACAAATATCATTAAGTTCCTGAATTCAAAGAATAGTTATGAATTGGATGGTTTAGGAATTTATGATAGGACATAAACAATTATGGAGGTAAAGAAGATTCTAACCAAAAATAATCTTATTGCTTAGTTGGAGGAAAAGTGTCAGAGTTTAGAGATAGCAGTAAACAGGTTCTTCACTAGGATAGAAGCTCTAACTCAAAAAGGGTTACCAATTTTGTTTGTAATTAATGACAAATCAATTACTCATGAAGATTATATTAGAAAATTGAAGGACGTATCCAGAGACAGTTCAAAATTTTCAAACATCAAAGGCAACATGATAGGTAGAGCTTTCTTAGAAGCCATTGGGAATGATTTCTTTATCTAGCATGAAGTAAATCATATCTTTGTAGTGAGGCCAATATTTGAAAAATATACCAATGTTGATGAAATTTACCGGAAGATAACTAGTTTAACCATTCCAGATGATGACAAATGGGACAAGCTCTGTGATTTACTAGGCTGATAAGTAATTTGGATGTAGTAAAAGGATATGCCAGCACATGGACAACACATCAGCCAACACAGCACATAAAAAGGCCAATTCATTAATAGACTCCTTCAAAGCAGAGCCACCTCTCCACATAGTTGTCCACCTTTCCTATTACTCTGCAGAGATTGATTATCTTGTTTAGAATAGTGTTAATAATACATTGTCTGTTGAGACAACGATTTTGTAAAATATTATATAAATACTTCACATTTTGAAGTATTCCGGGTTGATTGTAGAATATAATTTCCTCGAAGTTATTATAATTTTTTGGTTGTTGGACTCATCAATAATACAAGGACATTCTTCACAGGATTCATGTGGTGTACGAATTGGTGATGTTTTTTCTATTGTTCCTTTGTTCTTCATTGTTTTCTTTCTTTGTCATTTCTTAAAAGCTTAATTATATAACAGAAACTGTGACGAATATGATTTGTTGTAAAGAGCACCCTTTTCTGGTTGTATGCAATTCATATGTTTTCTGCTGAAGTCAAATTAAGTAATTCTTAATTTCTCCTTAGTTTCTACTGAACCTTTCATTTCTTCTGTTTCATATCACCTTAAAAATTCTGAAAGATTCAACTAGTATAATCCTAGATTTCCCTGTGAGACTCCTTAAAGTTTGATGCATATCCAATTATTTGTTAGACTCCATAGCCCAATGGAATTATAAAAATTCAATCAACCAAAAAATCCAAACAAACAACAATTTTCACAGTAATAAGTAGCCTAAAATTCATAAAAAACATAGCTAAATTTTACAGAGAGATCCCTCTCTGAAGCTGGCAAGGCTAGATCCAAACTTCCAAAGTGGTTTTGATGTTGTCCTTTGTGTTTACTCTCACAATCTCAAAAATTATAGAATGATAACATAGTGGTGACCATATTGGGGAGAAAAATTTAAAATACTGTAATTTTCTTTGAATTCATTACCCTGGTTAAGAAAAGTATATGATAGGAATATTTTGAGAGATTATTTCCTTTTCATTTGTGTAAATAATAAGTGTGTGTGTGCTTTAGATTTTAATTATAGCCCCCAAAAGAGATTACACTAGATCTCATCCCGATCCAAAACCTGCAGCAATTGTTGATGATCTTGAAAAATTGCTGAGAGCTAAGGAAGTAGTAGTCTACCACTTAGGGCAGATTCTCTTCCAAAAGGCTTTGTCACTTTAAAAGACATTGAATTTGATTTATCTTTTGAACATAGTATGTTTAGGACTAAGTCAACAAATTGGGTAGACCAAATTGTGGTAGATCAATCTACCTTGCGATGTCACTGATTTGAAGTACAGTCTGCTCAACCCCAACCTAATCTTGATATCCAAATCCTTTAAGATTTGAAAAATTACATGATTTAGTTTCTAGCTTGGAATTATCTGTCCATGAAGCATACATCCAACAGTCTGTTGAAATTTTAGCCTTAACTTATTTTTTTGTATCATCTACTTCATCTCAATATGTTCATCCAAGATCATCCAGTCCCACTCGTTCTGTAGTTTCCACTACCACCCCTGTAATTTCTCATAAAGCAACTCAAACTCCATCTTCTCCCCAATTTTCACCTACAATCCAACCTATATCTTATCCACAACCTCGAACTTCAGTTCAGCCTCCACCTTTGATTCAACCTCCACCTTTCATCCAACAACCACCTTTAATCAATCTGCAGAATATCCATCCTCATATACCCATCATGGAAACAACATACGCTCCACTTGTTCTTAAAGGTCCTTTGGAAAAAATGCCACATGACTATCAAACTAGGATACCCCAGTTTGATGGAATTGGACCTATAACTATTCAACAACATATAGGCAGGATGAATGATAGTTTTAACCTTTAGGAAGTAGATGAAGAAAACGTTAAAATGAGGTTATTTTCTCAGAGTTTTACTAGAGAGGTTAGGAAATGGTTTAAATTTTTTCCCCTTGCTAGCATTCAAGAACTTCCCGCATTCCATCAATCTTTCCTTAATAGATGGGAAATTAAAAAGAACCCTCTTAAGATCCTATCATAATATGAAAGCATTAAGAGAAAACCTGGGGAAAACGTACAAGGCTATTGCACTAGATTTAACGGTGTTTATAATGCAATTCTTGCAAACATAAAACCCCCTCAAGGTCTAGCCTTAATAAAATTCCTTGATGGCTTTGAGGCAGATATGTCTTATTAGCTTAGAGAGAGAAACTCTACCACCTTAGAAGAAATATTACAAAGAGATGGAGTGAGTGTAGAAGCCAACTTGTTAGATAAAATATCTAGAATGATAACAGAAAGGAGACTAACTATGAAAGATAAGCCATCCACATCATCTGCTGATGCTAAAATTGATTCTTTAGTTATAACAGTAGAAAGAATGATGGAACGAATCAATCTAACAGATTGACTTCCTCCAAGAGAAAATCAACCTGGTCCTCAGAACCGAAACCAAAATGTTAGGAGAAATCCACCACAGATCAAATAGAGGGAACAAAGGGGACCATACCAACAGATAAGACCTCCTTTCCAAGAAAATTACGCTGATGAGGATGGTGAAATAGTGGAAGAGGTAGAAGACAATCAAATTAATATGATGGTATTACATGATAATGAAACAACTTTTATTACTTGAGAAGAACATAAAATCTTCCAGCTTTCTCAAAAAGAGCTTGATTATGAGGAATCAAATGAATAGAAACAAGGCTTTGAGAATTCCATAATGGAAGTCCACAAACAATACAATCTTAGGAGTAAGAAAAGCTCAGATACCCCTAGCATGAAAACTTCAGGAATTCCTGCTAAGAAGACATCTGATACTACTGTTAAGAAAATCACGGATGCCCCTCCAAAGAAAAATGTTGAAGTTTCAGGTAGAAAAACAGTAGAAAACTCTGGTAAAAAGATAGTTGATGCTGCTTCAAGAACACCTTAGACCGACATCCCAACTACTACTCAACAAAGAGACCCTATTCCAAAGATATAACTGATAAATCCAATTTCTTAAACATAAGTAAAGGCTAGGCATCCTTCAACATTGAAAATGAGTTGGAAAAGCTCAAAATACCAATCCCTTTAACAGATCTTATGAAAAAAAAATATACATATGTCAGGTAATGAAAGCTCTAAATATAGGGGAAAACATAGACACTATCAACTTGAATGATGACCAACCCAAACTCTTATTTGGCCTAGAAGTAGATGGTAAACCTCAAGAAGGAGGTTATCTCCCTTCTATGTTATTCTAAATGTTCATGACAAAATCTTGCATAATGCTATGCTAGATTCTGGTGCTTCACAAAATTTAATGCCTAAAGCTGTCATGGAAAACTTAGGACTAGACATTACCAGACCATACAAGGATTTATATTCTTTTGACTCAAGCAAAGTAAGATGCCTAGGTCTTATCAAAGATCTGTGTGTTACTTTGGCTCAAATTCCAGACAAGAGTTTGGTGATGGATATATTAGTTGCTGATATACCCCCCAAGTATGGCATGCTGTTGTCACGCTCATGGGGATAAAAGTTGCAAGGAACCCTACAAATGGATATGACCTATGATACCATACCAGTTTTTTGTCAACAAAGGAGGTTATACAGGGAAACCTTGATGAAATTCATGGTAAGTAGCCAAGAAAAGCCACATAACTATCCTTTGTACTCTGTACATTCAGACCTGGACTAATTCATTCTTTACCATAATGGGGACATCAACACTCAAGTTGCTAATTCTAAAATGGGTCTCTGTGAAATTGATTAAAATCAAACAAAAGCAGTGGAACAGGACACTCAGTTGGAACCTCTTTGGAACATGGACTTTGATGGAGCCTGTAGCAAAGAGGGTTCTGGAGCTGGAGTGTGGGTTTCAAACACAGGAAATAATCATGCTGAAGGTCATTCATACATGATCAATTTTCAATGTACTAATAATATAACATAGTATGAAGCACTTATACTAGGGTTGCAATTATTGAAAACATTGGGTGCTGAAATAATTTCAATTCATGGAGATTCTTAGCTAATCATAAAACAAATAAAAGGAGAATACTCTGCAAAACACCCTAGACTAAGAGCATACAGAAATGCCGTGCTGTATTTTCTAGAGAGTTTTGTGGAATATGACCTTTCTGCAATCCCTAGGAATAAAAATATTCTTGCTAATAGTCTTGCTTTTTTCTGCTAGCACCTGCAAAATGCCACATCCTAATTGACAATATACAGTGGAAGTGAAACACAGACTAACTGTTCCAGATAATCTTAGATATTGGCAAGTGTTTGGAAATAAGAATTTTCTACAGACTAAGGATGAGTTTGAAGAAGATAGTATATATTTAGAGTGTGAATTAGAAGATAAAATAATTGTACATTCTAATTTAGATAAACAGTCAGACAACATAGATGTAAATAAAACTATAAAGAAGCTAGAATTGCTTGAAATAGATCCAGAAAAGGAAGAATTTGAAGTACTTCAGTTAAAAGATAATATTTTTCCTAGAGGTTTGGTTCCACTAGAAGAATTGTTTGACTACAATGATGTAGCTAAGAAACCTAAGATTCAGCCTATAGGGGCAGATGTAGAAGAATGCAACATAGGTACTGAAAAAGACCCAAAAATGATAAAACTGTCTAAGTCACTACCACCTGCTGAAAAGCAAAGATACATTGCACTGTTTACAGAATTTACTGATGTATTTTCTTGGAGCTATGAAGACCTAAAATCTTATGATACTAGTATTATATAACACAAAATTCCAATTAAAGATGATCATAAGCCCTTCAAACAAAAAATACGGAGAATAAACCTTGTATTGATGCCTTTAATTGAGAAATAAATAAAGAAAATGCATGATGCTAAAATCATTGTTCCTCTTAGGTACTCTAAATGGGTTTCAAATATAGTGCCAACAAGGAAGAAAAAAGGGGAAATCAGATTATGCATAGATTTCAGAAACCTTAATAAAGTCTCACTAAAAGACAACTACCCTTTGCCAAAGATGGATCACATTTTACAAAAGGTAGTTGGATCTAGTAGGATTTATTTGTTAGATGGTTTCTCAGGCTACAACCAGGTTTTGGTTAACCCTGATGATCAAGAGAAAACAACTTTTAATACTCCATGGGGTACCTTCATGTATGTGAAGTTTCCCTTTGGGTTAATGAACATTGGAGCCAAATTTAAGAGAGAAATGGATATTGATTTTGGCATATTTATTGTGATATATCTAGACGACATCACTATTTATTCCAAAACTGATGATAAACACTTGTTTCATTTGAGAAGAGTTGATGAGAAATGTAGAAGGTTTGGAATTTCACTTAATCCTAAGAAAATATTTTTGGGCCTCGAAGAGGGAAAACTTCTAGGTCATATCATTTCTAAAGAAGGTATTAGGATTGATCCTGGTAGAACTAATCTTGAAAATCATTCATCCCAGAAACATTAAATAACTTCATCATTTATTGGAAAGATAAACTTCCTAAGAAGATTCATTCCCAACCTTACAGAACTTCTCAGAAACATGACAAACACGCTGAAAAGAGATTCAGAAATAAGATGGAACATTGAAGCTAGGTAATCATTTGATCAAGTCAAACAAGAATTGACAAAAGCACCAGTCCTGATCAATCTAGATTTTACCAAAGATTTTACAATATTTTCATTTACATCTGAACATACATTAGTAGCAGTGATTTTACAGAAAAACAATGAAGGATATGAGCATCCAATTGCATTATTTAGTAAGGCCTTGAGGGATGTTGCATTGAAATATAACATAATGGAAAAACAAGCCTTTTCCCTAATAAAAGCAATCAAAGATTTTAGAGTTTGTATTCTCCATTCTCACATAATTTCTGATGAACCAAATTCCCTGGTTAAGGATATTTTAACTCAAAATGGACCAGATGGTAAAAGAGCTAAATGGATTGCCATAATTATTGAATAAGACATAGAAATTGTTATCATTCAGAAAAAAATGAAGCAACATTTGACAAAGTCATATAGGTTCATGTGTCAAAGGTAGGGTTATAGGATTCATTTTTCACTACTTGGTCAGGGAAAATTTTAACTTTTTCTTATTTAGTCTATCCTAAGGTCTAAACCCATCCTCATTTAAATCCTCTCATGTCACATCAATCATAATTTTATGACATCTTTCAATTTCCAAGGTTATAGCACCGAAAGTGTCATTTTAGCCAAGAAACAATGCTTTCGTAGCGAAATACACTGAGAAATTACACTTTTCGCTACGAAACTGCTAATACTTGCATAGCAAAAAGGCCCAAAATTACACTAGATAAGCTACGAAAGTAAGGTTTCTTGTCTGTCATGTCAAATTAGCTGTTAGGTGTCAGAAAATGATTTGAAAAGGATAAGTTAGATACCATTCGAGTCAGTGAGGGTAAATATTAAGGTACATGGTCAGGGTTGAAGTCATCATCACCATTTTAAGCATGTATGACTCATCATTATGTTATGAGTGGGCATTGAACTTCAAAATATTTCCAAATTAAGTCATTTCTCATTCTTCATTTCTTCTTTGTGTGATATTGAGCTCTGGAGAGCTATTTAATTAAGCCAAAGTTGTGGCTGGTATTTTCAAACGTTTTCAGAGAATTATCAAGCGAGGTAGATAACTATCAAGCAAGGAAGAGAAGACACTAAAGAAACTATGGCTGCAAAAAGAAAGACAAATACGGGTGGGCAATGTCTCAAATATGAATCTGATCAATGAAGACCCAACAACCGTAGAAGTCTTTAGAAGGATAGGATGTTTACAATTTTGTGATATACTACAAAGTTGCCATGTACAGGTTTCTAAAGAAATTTCCCTAAACTTCAGTGGAACAGCTACTAAAGTGGGGATGCTGAATCTCACCATTACACCAGAGGTCATTGCAGCAGCAACAGGATTCCAAGGGGACAAGAGAAATGGTTCAAAGGGTTCAAATTCAACATGGAGGAGTGCAAATATTTTATCAAGCCAAAAAACAGTGAAATGGACCTTACAAATGCCATTCCAAGGAGCTGCATGAAGGATAATTTCTCAAAGTTACTGCTTATCATCCAGAAATATTTTACTTGTGAAGGGAGATACCATAAATTCTATTCTTACCATTTCAAGCTTCTCCTACACTTTTCTGGTAAGATATCTCTTTATTTGCCTTCCTATTTACACAGAATTTTAGCAAAAATGGCAGATAAAGTTCAAGCAAAATCTGGAGGGAGTGAAACTTCATTGTTTCATCATGGTTTAATAAAATTGTTGGTTTTAGATGAGCTACAAAGACTAGGTAGAGGCTAGTATTCATTTTTGTTTGTTAGTGGATTTGAAATGGATACCCTTGCTCCTACAAGAACTCCTAAACCTAAGGGTATCCCATCATCCTTAGTGGCAGAACAAAGTGAACCAGTAGGGGAAGAGTAGAGTGAACTAGTCATGATGGAAATAAAACAGTTGCAGAAATTTGATACACCCATTGTTCCACCTGCAAAACAAAAGTCAGTAATGAGCAAACCTGCAAAACAAGAGAAAGTTGTGACTAAACAGGAAGCAAAAGGATTACAAGGAGTCAAATAGTGGATTTAGAAGACAAAACAGTGGCTAAAGGCCATTTAGAAGACATACTACATGCCATTTAAATTGAAGAGACTCATATAGTCCAGGCTGAGGATATAAATGAATGTGGACATAAAATCAAGAAAGCTAAATCTGCAAAGAAGCTAGAGTTTGAAGGTGAGGATGCAGGTTTTATGTTCCAAGCTAGGAAGCCCATGACAAGGCATGCTAGAATTTTTTTGGAAAGTAGCAAAGAAGTCCATCCAACCACTGACACTATCAAACTACCACAAGACATTATTGACCTTTCATCACCTGCAGAGAAGATACAGTTAGCAAGCCAAAGAAAAGAAAAGAGAAAGTAATTGAAAAAACAGAGTTTGAACTCCTTGAAGAACAATTAAGGTTAGCTAACCATGAAATTACAGTTATGAAGAGGGAGGCAAGGAAACACAATGTCCAAAAGGTTGAGTTTGAAAATATGAAAGATATTTGGGAGCAACAGGTTGATAGTGTATCCAAGACCCTAGATAATACACATCAGTTAATCAAATGAAATATGCCATTGAGGAAAGAGGTGAAACATGTCAGAAGAATGAAATTGCATTTGAAATCTATTAACAAAAAGCTGAAGGATCAGGTTAAAGATCTCCAAGAACAACTAGAACTAATCCATGAGGAGTTGGAGAAGAAAGGCCTAAAAATGATAGTAGTTGAGGAGCCAATAGCTCAACTCATCATTGATGAGGAAGAAACAACTCGAGACTCATAATTTAAGGTGGTTTATGTTTTGAAAGGTAAATGGCATGTTAGAAACAAATTTTTTACACCTGGCAAGTATATTTTTGAAGCTAGACAAAAATATGGGAAAAACACAGTTTTCAATAGTTTCGTAACGTTTCCTAGGCTTGAAGCCAAGAAAATGCTACAAAACCACCTGTAGCTTTCTTTTTGCATTTAAAAGCACTTTGGGGAGCTTCCAAAAGGAAGAAATCACATAGAGGATGTTTCAAGGCATGAGGAAGACATTGCAAAAGGAAAAAGGCATAAATTTTGAAGGCAAAGGTCATTTTTGTAGCGCTACGAAACTGTCATACTTTCGTAGCGTGCTGTTTTGAAGCTTTATGAGCAGGTTTTTGGGTAGTTTTGGACAAGTGGATACTTTCAAGGGGGCAAGGGACTTTGTTAGCAGTCATCCAAGACTTGAATACCACGAGAGGAAGACAACTCATCATCCAAATCATTCGTTGAAGATAAGGACCAGTTTTCTCAAAAAGCAGGGTTTGTTTCCAGATTTAGAGGAGGCTAATTAAGAGGTCATGTAGTAATGAGTTCTATCACAGCCTATTCGAACATGTGGAGGATTGGTTGTCAAATGTATAACTGTTTCAAGAAGATAAGATAGTTGATGTAATAATTAGCTGTTTGATTCCTATTAGGAAAAGGTATTGAGATTCAACAAGATGATGAGCTTAGTGAAAAGAGTCGCCTTCACTAAGTGGGCCCGCAGGCTATTTTTGGCGCAAGTATATTTTTAGACATGGTGATCATATTTCAGAAGTTGCAGAATGCTATTTGTGGATGGTTGGTCAAGTTGAAAAAATAGATGAAATTCTATTTTTAGAATATTGGGCGAAGTCTATTTATAGATCTTCGATCTAAAAATAGATGTATGTCGATTATTATTAGCTCTTAATAATAATCAGACTCTAAACATCAACTTATTCTCTTGAAGCACTTAATTTCAGTATACATATTTGTCAAATCAGTGGGCTAAAGCAATTACGAAATTCCTAAGGGTTTTCTGGAGTTCATGCATGGAGGACTCAATTAGAACTGAAGTGGCAAAGTTATGACAGAGTTGGAAGAGTAGTTCATGGAGTTGTATTCAGTTTAACTCAGTTAGACTCAGTTGAGCTAGTTGTATCTAATCTAACTGAATGATACACTAGTGAGAGTGGAGTGTATTAATTAGTTAATTAATTCATAAATAATAACTTATTAATCAACTGAACAATATAGCAGTTAACTAGAGTGCATGTCAGATCCAGTGGAGACCCAGTGCAGAGATAGGTGAAAGGGTGAGATAGACTATCTGTTGTGACCATATTGATGCATGGATTGCATCTACATATACATTGGATTTTCCAATGATAATCATGCAGTCAAGGATAGTGGGATTGCATCGAATTGGTCTTTGTAATAAGCTTGGATTGCGCAGTGGAGGCAGGCTAGCAGGAGTTCTGAGATTGGTGCATGGATTTGCAGATTTCTTCTATGTTAGTGTGTGATGATTGATTGTACTGAGAGCTTGATGTACTAAGATTTGTATGAGATTGTTACATCATCTCCATGATACATAATATATTATAGTTGGGGTTTTCAGCTTCAGGCTTTCTTGTTAAACAACTGTGTTATGTGCGATTGTTTTTATTTATGCTTCACATGTGTTTGCAATTAATTTTTTGCAAAAGATTAACAGTGGAATGATTCTGTATTTTGCAAGAAGATAAAATATTGTGAGATCAGGGGAATCTGAATATATGCATGCTTAGTGTATACTAATTTCTACATGGTATCAGAGCAATGTTAATTCTTGAAGATTGCAATTGTGAAGAATTGTTGAGTTTGTGCTGGTGGACAATTCAAATTTGCTATAGAAGATTCTTGGTGCAGAAGTTGAGTATACATTGAAATGTCTTTCAATGGGTTGCGATTGGATTATGCCCTTAATGGGAGTTCAAATTACATAGCTTGGAAGGATAGGATGGAGGCGATGCTGGAGGATAATGGACTGAAGGAGGTCATCGATAGCAATTTTCCTAAGCTGGAATCTAGTGATGCTGCATTACTTGACGCATGGAAAAAGAATATAGTAAAGACAAGAAGAATTCTGTTGGAAGGTGTGAAGAACCATATTGTGTCTAGCCTTCATGGGAAAGCCACTCCATTATTGATGTGGAAGGCTTTGACAGATTTGTTCCAAATAAGAAGCGACCAGAGGAAGTTGGCGCTTAAAGACAAGCTCATAAAAATAAAAATGGAGAAGGGCGACAATATTCCAAAATACCTCACGAAGCTTGTCCACTGCAAGGATGAACTGGGAAGTGTGGGGGTTATTGTTGATGAAGAAGACTTGGTGAGATTGGCTCTCCTTGGGCTTCTGAAGAGTTGGCATAGTTATGAAGACTCTGTCAATGGACGGGAGAAACTGCCGGGATGGGAGCGACTTTGGTCGGATCTTGTGTAGGAGGAGATAAGGCGGGGTACTAGGGATGGATCTTCATCGAAGAATTAAGATGAAGAGAATTGTGCTTTGGTTGCCAAAGCAAGGAAAGGGAAGGGGAAGAAATTTCCTTCAAAATCTGAAGCTAAAGGCAAGAAGTAGGATTTGTCCAAGGTGAAGTGTTTTCATTGTCACGAACATGGGAATTTCGCCACTAACTGCCCACATATGAAGAAGAACAAGAACACTGCTAGAGTTGCATTTGGAGAGGCCTTAGCCTCACAATTTTAACTTAATTTCTCTTTTATCGCATGCTTGGTTTCAAGCCATATGGGATCGGTGTGGTATCTTGATAGTGGTGCATCTTTACATATGATGGGAGAAAAGAAGTTGTTTAGTGACTTGGAGGAGAAGGACCTCCAGATGCATATAGAGATGGGCGATGATGGTCGATACAGTGCGACCGAAATTGGGACCATTACCTTTGAGAGGGAGTCGGTAATCCATTCTTGTTGAAGGATGCTATGCATGTTCCAAGTCTGAAGAAGAAATTGGTCTCGGTCACAATACTAGAAGACAAAGGTTATGATGTTGTTTTCAGCGAGGGAAAAGCCTTCCTTTGACATAAAACAACGGGTAAAACCAAGAAGATATGGATTCGAGTTAAGAATCTATACAAGTTGGAGGTAGATGGCTGCACTGCAATGGTGGGCAAAGCAGAAGAAGTGGTGAGTCGGGATGAGGGCGAATTATGGCACAGGAGATTAGGCCATCTTCACCATGGCGCTTTGAAGATTTTGTAGCAGATTTCTATTGGACTTCCCAAGGGCACTCTTGCACAGTCAAATCAGTGCAAGGGATGTACTATGGGTAAGTGTGTGAAGACCACCTTTCATGAGAAGGAGAACCGTGCTTCGGTGATCCTGGAGAGAATTCACACAGACGTGTGTGGACCTTTCTCGATTGCTTCAACAACAAAACACAGGTATTATGTTATTTTTGTTGATGACTATTCTCGTAGATGCTGGATATTCTTCATGTAGAAGAAGAGCGAAACATTGTCAAAGTTCTGTAAGTTTAAAGCATTGGTGGAGAAGGAGTCGGGGAAGCAAGTGAAAGCTCTATGGAGTGATAATGGTGGTGAATACATCTCGGGCGAATTCAAAGACTTTTGTAGCAAAGAAGGAATTCGAAGAGAACTCATAGCGCCTCATAACCCACAACAGAATGGGGTCGCAAAGAGGAAGAACAGAACGATCGTGGGTGCTGCACAAGCTATGCTTGAGAGGGAGCTAGACTTGCATGCAGTGAAGGAACTGCTTGTTCTGAAAGATGAGCCTCTAGATGTGGATCAACCACAGGAGGAGATTCATGGAGTGGTGGAGTCCAATCATGCAGAACCAAACATCAGACAAGGTAGAAAGCGTACCACAGGAGCTGAGAGACTGAAGGTTGATGCGATACAAAATGTAGGAGTCCCTACATCACAGTGCAGATAGAGACAGTCACCTGACCGATTTACTGGATACATGGCTCTTATGAGCAAGTGTATCGTGACAGAGCCATCTTCTTTTGAAGAAGAAGTGCAGGAGCCCACATGGGTAGATGCCATGGTGGAGGAGTATGACTCCATTGTCAGAAACAATGCTTGGGAGATTCTTCCAAGGCCGGTGGGAAAATAAGTTGTAGGATGAAGATGGATATACAAGGTAAAGAAAGCTGTTGATGGGAGCATCGAGAAGTATAAGGCAAGATTTGTTGCCCAGGGATTCTCACAGATCAAGGGGATTGACTATGAAGAAACCTTTGCACCTGTCGCACGATATTCTTCCATACAGACCATCCTTTCTCTCTCAGTGCAGATGGGTTGGCACATTCATTAGATGGATGTGAAGATTGCATTCCTTAATGGGATCATTGAGGAAGAGGTGTACAATGAGAAACAAGAAGGATTTGAGATCTACAGTATCGAGTCGCATGTGTGCAGGCTAAAAAGAGCGCTGTATGGGCTGAAGCAAGCACCACGTGCTTGGTACACTCAGATCGACAACTATTTCACTGGACTTGGCTTCACCAAGAGTGAGGCGGATGCAAACCTGTACCAAATTGTGGTGGAGGGTAAGATTTTAATCATTTTTCTTTATGTTGATGATTTAATACTAACGGGTGATGAGCATTTGATACACTGATGCAAGGCACATCTTGCAAAGGAGTTTGAGATGAAGGATTTGGGCCTCCATTATTTCCTTGGATTGGAAATATGGCAGTGAGAAGGTGAACTGTTTGTGTCTCAAGGCAAGTATGCCCGGGAGATACTCAAGAAGTTTCACATGCAAGGCTGCAAGCCTATAGACACCCCTCTTCTAAGAAATTGGAGGAAAGAGGATGCTACATCGGCAGAGGCAGTGGATGCCACTGCTTATCGACAATTGGTGGGTTCACTCATGTATTTAGTTAATACAAGACTAAACATATGCTATGCGATGAACCAACTTTCACAAGCGATGGTTAAGCCTACCAAGCTCTTTTGGAAGGCAGGAAAGCATGTTTTGAGATATCTCAGGGGCACATCTGAGTATGGTTTATGGTATAAACAGACGGATGAAGTGAAGTTGCATGGCTTCACGGATGTAGATTGGGCAGGCAGCCCAACAGACAGAAAGAGCACATCAGGAGGGATTTTTAGTATCGGATCTATGGCAGTTTCTTGGTGCAGCAGGGAACAAAGATCCGTGGCACTCAGTTCAGCGGAAGCAGAATACATGGTAGCAATTCAAGCTGCATGTGAGGCTATATGGATGAGGAAGATCCTAGTTGGTTTGTTTGGTTCACATTTAGATGCTACAGTGATACATTGTGATAATCAGAGTTGCATTAAACTCTCGGTTAATACTGTGTTTCATGATAGATCTAAACATATTGATATCCGGTATCATCATATCATAGATTGTGTGTAGCGGAAGATCATGTTGCTTCAGTACATTCCTACGAAGGATCAGGATGTAGATATTCTGACGAAGGTGATCACCAAGAAAAAATTCGAATACCATAGAGGAAGGATCGGGGTGAAGGATAATCCATATCTTGTTGAGAGGGAGTGTTGAGATTCAACAAGATGATGAGCATAGTGAAAAGAGTTGCCTTCACTAAGTGGGCCTGCAGGCTATTTTTGGCACAAGTCTATTTTTAGACATGGTGATAATATTTCAAAAGTTGTAGGATGATATTTGTGGATGGTTGGTCAAGTTGGAAAAATAGATGAAATTCTATTTTTAGAATATTGGGCGAAGTTTATTTATAGATCTTCGATCTAAAAATAGATGCATGTCGATTATTAATAGCTCTTAATAATAATCAGACTCTAAGCAACAACTTATTCTCTTGGAGCACTTCAGTTCAGTGCACAGATGTGGCACAGTAGCTGACATAAGGAATTAAGCTATTCTTGAGGGTTTACTGGAGCTAATGCATGGAGGACTCTGTTAGAACTCAAGTGGCAGAGTTATGACACAATTGGAAGAAGTATTTATGGAGTTGTATTTAGTTTAACTCAATTAGACTCAGTTGAGCTAGTTGTATCTAGTCTAACTGATTGATACACTAGTAAGAGTGGAGTGAATTAATTAGTTAATTAATTCACAAATAATAACTCATTAATCAGTTGAACAATACAATAGTTAACTACAGTGCATGGCAGTTTCAGTGGAGACCAGTGGAGAGATAGGTGAAAGGGTGAGATAGACTATCTGTTGTGACCATAGTGATGCATGAATTGCATCTAAATATACATTGGAGTTTCCAATGATAATAATGCAGTCAAGGAGAGTGGGATTGCATCGAATTGGTCTTTGTAATTAACTTGGATTTCGCAGTGGAGGCAAGCTAGCAGGAGGGTAGAGATTGGTGCATGGATTTGCAAATTTCTTCTATGTTAGTGTGTGACGATTGTATTGTACTGAGAGCTTGATGTACTAAGCTTTGTTTGAGGATTGTTAAATGATATCCATGATACATAATATATGATAGTTGGGGTTTTCAGCTTCAGGCTTTCTTGTTAAACAACTGTGTTATGTGCGATTGTTTTATTGCTTCATGTGTTTGCAATTGATAATTAATTTTCCGCAAAAGATTAACGGTGGAATGATTATTGTTTTGCAAAGAAGATAAAATATTGTGAGATTCAGGGGAATCTGGATATCTGCACATACTTAGTGTATACTAATTTTTACAAAAGAATTGTTTCATAGTGTAGTTGTCATTTTCTCATTAAAGAATATGTTTTCCTATTTTGCAAGGTGTCATTAGGAAAATTTTAATGAATCTAGCCAAGAGGAAGATCATCTCTCATGTAACAAGTTTATTAAAGGGTAGATATTCGAATTTGTAAAGGGTTGTTGGAGATTTTTTGGCAATACTGCAGCTTTATGTAAATTGGTTGTTTTCAGTAATATAGAGTACTTTTACTTGACCAACCCGAGATTCTCATGGATTTTTTAGTGTTTACTTAATCTTTAATTTCTATGTGTACAATTTGTAGTGGTTGTCAACTTTAATACTTAGAATTCATAGGTGTATGCTCTGACTTCCTTTATTGATGAATTGGTTGTGTTATTTCATGTTTCATGGGTGATTTACCTTCGCTAAAAACTCTTACCTGCCTCAGCTTCCATGTCAAGTGAACTTACCACTAAACTAATGAACTTTTTTATTCCATAAGCCCAATGAATTGCATACTTGTACTCTTTTCAACCTACACACATCACAATCAAGTTATTTTCCAAGTAGAGTTAGCCATCTAGATTCATCTTTATCAAATATCATTAACCCCTTTGAGAGAGCCCTCTCAAACTGAAGAGGCTAAGCTTCAGTCACAAGTTGGTTTGGAATAGTTACATGAAGTTTTCTGATTAGCAGCCAATCAAGTGCAATTTTGTGATAACATTTTGGTGCATCTGTCGAGAGCTTGAAGATTATACTTTCCTGAAATTTTGAAGCTGAACTTCTGAAGGTGGCAAGAGCTCAGAAATTTGTTCAAGGTTGCATCTACCTTGGTGACTCCATTCAAAATTCATATATTTAAAGGTGGCTTCGAGAAGGAGATACACAAGGAGTAATCCTGACCGAGATCCATCTACCAATGTGGACAATCCAAACACCATCTCCAGAGGTAGTCAAGGCATTTCTGCAATATCAGGTACTCCATTACATACAAAATCCATGTCCTCTGAAGTTTTAAGAAGTCCTGAAGATAAAATATTTGACGAAAAAATTCAGGAAGTCTTGTTTAGTTCTGAAAGTGAAAAAGAATTGATTGAAATTGTCTTAGACCTACATAGAAGAGGTATTGATACCTCAGCCTTAGTGATACAAAAAGATAAAGATGAGTTTTGGGAAGCAGTCACTTCAGAGTTACTATTAGAGAAGGAGTCATCGGATAGGTTGAAGGAACTAGACCCATTTGAAATTTTGTTAGAGAGAAAATCTGGTGTCCCTCTACCTGATTGGAGTTCAATTGTGACTAGACAACAAAGACTAACCAACCCTCCCCCTAACAGTTCCACTTCCTCTACTGTTGTTGTTAGTATGAATCCTTTGTCGAAGTGTACGAAAGAGGACCACTTTAGCTACGCATAACTAATAGACCTAACAACAAAAGTGGCTGCCAATATCTTCAGATCTGCGGTTAGTTGAACATAAAAGAGCTACAAAAACCAGATCTATGCATGGAAAGACATTAAGCAGAAAACATAAGGGTTTGCTCCATATACCAATAGACAAGACAAGAGCAATTTTTTGAAAGAAGTTTTGTATTAATCGGGCACACAGGAGGAAAACAAGAAGGCGTATCAATTCTCCTCGATTGGGATGGGTTCTTGGAAGTCCTACGCACTTCAGGATCTAAAATCTCTCTCTCTTGTTGGTGTAGAAAACCCACACAAGAGAATAGAACTCAAGGGAGCTCACACAACAAATGGTAGAAAAGGTGACCAAGTGTATAGATCCAGAGTGATCTAATAGGCAACAAAAGGTGAAGAATGGTAGGAAAACCCCTCCTATTTATAACAAAATATTGGGTCATTATAGATCTTGGTTCATGGGTTAACCAGATCTAGATCCACTTTTTATGGAATGTTTTATTATATTTGTCGGAGGGAAAAGGTATTTGACTTGGGTCAAATCCCTTAATTTGTCAAAGATAAATAAATAAATGATTTATTTATCTTTTTAAGAAAGCGGTTAGAAGATAATCAAATAAATAATGATTTATTTAATTATTTAAGGAAGTGGTTGAAAGATAATTAAATAAATCACTATTTATTTAATTATTTAAGGAAGTGGTTGAATAATAATTAAATAAATAATGATTTATTTAATTATTTATAAATGATTTAGTCATATTTAACAAGGAATATTATTTAAATAAGATTTAAATAATTTTTCCTAGAAAATAATAAGATAAATAAGGATTTATCTAATTAATTTCCTTGTTTTGGGTTAAATATGACCAGGAATAATAATTAAATTACTATTTAATTAATTATTCCATGAGGGAAACCAAACAAATGTAGATTTGTTTAATATTTCCCTTTGGGGTTTCCTGTTTAGACCATAAACAACCTAATAAATGTAGTTTATTAAGTTATTTAACATAGGGAAGGAAATTTTACTTAGGGTAAAATTGGTCTTACATGGTGTACTTGGGTCCATCTAATGATAATAGGTTAGATGACCAAAAAATGGTGTAACAGATTTCCCCCCAGCGTGCGAGTGTCGGGAGCAAATCGTATGACCGAAGTACGTTGTAAGAACTCAGTGGGACAACAAAAGGGTATGTCAGAGAGAGAGATATGAGGTAGATAGTGTGCTGAAGGACTAGACCCTGAGGAGACGGGACTCGCAGGTGCAACAAGTCTCTGTTATGAGAGGGTACCTGTGCTGAAGGCGGCGGGGGAGGCATACCTATGCCCGCCGTGACAAAGTACAAAAGAATGGTGTGTCCAGTGAACAAGGGACCGAACCATAGAGTACAGCTGGCATAATCAAGAGCCAGATAAAAATACAATGAATAGTCTCACATACATTTTTGTGCACAGGTCAACGACGGGGACTTATCTGATAATATGCGGGTACATGAGATAAATACAACCCAAATGCCCTCTGTAAATGGGGAAGGGCTCACAAAATCTGACTGATACATGCAAATCAAAGAGGCGCTGCAAGTGGCTAAGGCCAAGATCATCAAAATCTGGAGCTGCATCGAAGGTTGCAAAGAAGAGGTCATTCGGGCATGTGGGGGGCTACCTGCAGGGCCACCCCCTCATGAGGGTTGAGACATCTCACACACACCCGGGAATCATCAAGAGCTGCTGCTGGATCACTGAACCATCGAGTATACGGATCTCGATCATGCTGAAAGGAGCTGGAGAAACAATCAAGTCAAAGGGGAAGAAGAGATCCCTTTGCCTGATCTGAGGCACCGAACAATAGTGGAAGCTGGAACCAAGGTACACCGCCCTCTAGACCTGGCTTCTGGAATGAATGAGCTGATGTCGACGGAAGAAGGTCCGCCATAGGTGAGGCAATGGGAGATCCTCAACTAAGGCACGAGAGAAAATAGTAGAGCGGCGGACAGACTGACACAAATGATGATGGTGAAATGGAAGGGACTAAGTAGCAAATGGACGACTTCCCTTGGTAGAGCATAAAGGGCATGAATGACCTGGCAGTGGTTGACGCAATATCATAAGGGATAGGGGACAGTGGTACTGAAGGCCATAATGTGTGACACAAGAGAGAGACCAAGCAATGAATGATGGAGGGCTATAGCGGGGTACAAAGGGACTCGGGATAGAATCCATGAATGCGATGATGACTAAACTTGGATGCTCTAAACAAGGGCGACTAGATGGTGCTGCCACACAGTAAAGGCCCAATGGGGGACCATGAAAACATGAGTACAAGATGGTAACTCATGATGAAAATCGACACGAACAAAGACAAGTAAGGAGGCAAAATGGTGCCCCAAGTACAAGTGTTGCAAGTGAGGAAGTTCGATTTTAAGGAGAGGTGAAGTGATCCTTCTTGGACAAAATAGGTCCTGGCGAAGGATGAAAGTACAAAAAAGACGCTGGCTATCTAACAGAAAACACGCATCTCAGAAGGGAAATGCTAAGGGTAATATTTCTTAAGATAGAGTGCATTGCGAGGATTACGAAGAGGATTGCCTTCGAAGTCCTCTAAAAGGTATGCCCCCTTACCAAGATCCTTACTGATGATGTAAGGGCTGAGCCATAATGAGTCGAACTTCCCGTGACCAAGGACATCATGGGCCTGGTCATATACTAGAACAAGGTCGCCTTGGTGAAAAGGACGAGGCTAGAATTTTCGGTCAGATTGAGCTTTGGTGCGTTTCTTGGCCGCTCCCATGGTTTACAATGCAACACGGCGGTCTTCAGAGCCATGCTCAAGCATGATAAGTCATTGTTCTAGAGGTTGGGTGTCAGGGAGAAGTTCAACAGCCAAATGAAGGGAAGGGACTTCACACTCGATTGGTAAGACAACCTCCTCTCCAAAAACGAGGTGAGGATGGTTATGGTTGAGGGGCATAGGTGCCCCCGAGCATGGTGTGTTCATGCCAAAATGTATTTAGAAAAAGGGGAATCTAAACACATTTTAATGATGTGGTGTGCCATTTGTTCTCGTTATGGTTATGCAGTTTGAGAAAGGAAATGGAGGATTACCAATCTCTTTTGGTACTGCATAGATGGATCAAATGGACTTTAAGTTTCTGAGTTGGCATACCTGGTGTCACTATCCCAAAAAGTTGGAGATAATGAATTGATGCTCTCGTAGAAACATTATAGGTTGGTCAACAATAATGTCTAGAGAGAGCTGAGTTTGCTGATGTAAGATGAGGGAACGATAGGGGAGTATCATCCCTAGAGTGATCCTGAAGTGATATAAGTGATATTGGGACTCTAGGACAATAGAGGTTCTTGAAATGTGGAGATAATGCGGGACTAAAGTCAACACGACCCGGATACACTAGGAGAGTTATGGAGAATTTCTTCTCTTGGTCTCTCAAATATGGGTGCCCCCTTACCCAAACATTGGGTTTCAATGTAATGGCCACAAGGTGTATGTGGTGTGAACGCATGGGTTAGATGTAAGGGGGAATAGATAAAGTCAAGGGTGGGGATTTTTTCCATAATGTCATCATCGTGATAGAAGATGGGGTGACTGGTGGAAGAAAGACCACCTGACGTGGCGAAGCTACCTAAATCATCATCATGAGAAGAGAGGTTCACATGCACATAGTCACAGGGGTGACCAAGAGGTAAGTAGATAAAGGATCTCATAGATGTTGAGCCCAAGATGATCGGTTGAAGGAAGGTCAAGCGAAACAGGGGGAGGGGATTCGGATGGAATGTTCCACAGGGTCTCATGGATGATGATAGGTTAAAAAATGCCAGACGAAGGCTCCGTCATCTTGACATCAAGAGAGAATTTCAATGAGACGGTCATATACGGTAGTTCTGTGAGCGGGAATGCGCAAATAGGGGAGAGGTGGACTCATTGCGCTTGGCCTCGAATTGGTGGACCGCGGCTAGAGAGGGGCAGAAGTCCTCGAGGCGGGGACAAAGATGGGTGTAATGGCCATGGAGATCACACAAAGCACAGGGGTGGTTGGTGTGAATGGTCTTTGGGTTCTTGATCGTGTTCGCGGAAGGAACAGAGGCTTCCGAGACCGTGGACTCAGGGAACGTGACATTAACCATGGGCTTGAGATGAAGCAATTCAGGATAGGTATGGGTGGCGTGGCCGACAACATCACACAAAGCGCACTAGATGGTATGCTTTGGAGGCCGAGGAGGGGCAGGGTTTGCAGGGCAGCCTTGTCCTTTGATGCCCCCTTGCGAGCTTTGCCCTCTTTACCCGAAGCGGTCGCAACAGGATGTGGTTCCTGTTGAGGTGATTGAGGCACTGTTGCAGCGGGAGAAGTCATGGGGACCGGTTGAACCGGGGTCAAAGAAATATAAGGTTTGGGTTGACCAGGTAGGGTTGTGGCTAGAGGATCATGGTACCAGACGGGAATCCCAAGGGTCAGGTTAGGAAGAGAGAGGGTGGCCATGACCTAGGTGCAGGTGTACACTCTGGTGGGGGGGCTAGGAACGGTATCGACCGAGGGTGGCCGAGGTGGAACGACTCCTAAATGGCTAGGGGCTCCTAAATGGCTAGGCTTGGAGGAACCATGCCGGGGGGATAAAGAGTCATGACTACCAAGCTGCGGTGAAGAGGGCTAGGAGCGGGTTGCGGAGAGCAAGGTTGGCGACTAGCGAAGCCGAGGTTGCTTGAGAGCAGCCCGAGACGATTGCATCATGCAAACATTCGATGAGCTAGGGTCAGAGATAGGAGGAGGAGGAAGACCAGGGAAGGTTCCGAGAAAAGAGGAGTCTTTGTAGACGCCAGGAGAGACACTGGTCAAGGAATCGACAGTTTGCTTGTTGGCTACAAAAGAGATGGTTGTCTCAGGTGAGGTCTGAGATGTTGGCTCATGATATGTCAACTGGTCAATGGTGACTATCTTTCCATTATGAGGGAAAGACATCTTGCAGAAAACCGCGGATGGGACAGAAGACATAGCATAGGTGTAGCTTCGCCCCAATAGAATGTTGTAGTCTAGCGGGGCGTCGATGACTTCGACATCAATGCAAACAGTCTTACCGGCAAGGGTGATAGGACAATTACGGAAGAGGCTAATGGGCTGGGAGGCGTGGCCATCCCACACTCTAAGGGTGATCATGGAAGGGGCTAATTCAGGAGATCTGAGTTGCTTTCAAACCGAAGCGGGCATCACACAGGTGGATGCCCCCTCATCAATTATACACCGAGAAACGTTAGCGTTCCAGATTTTGACTGGGATTTGGAAGGCTACGGAAGCAGGAAGAGGAGGATGTTCTGATTGATGGGCGTCGAAAAAAATCATTTGGTCATCGGCAGGATCTACAGCGCCCATGGTAGATAACAGAGCCTTCTTTTGGGAAGGGAACAATTGGAGGAGTTCCAATGTGGAAATGGTGGCAGGAGATTGTGCCAAATCATCTACTATGCTATACGAATGAGCAGCTCGACTAGAAGCAGCATTTCGGCGTAATGGTCCTTTAGGAATCTGGGTATGAACCTCAAATTTGGGTTGAGGGATATGTAAGGGACCATTGGTTATCGAAAGAGGCTTTGTAGAACCTGCAAAAGGTGACTCGGGGACAGACGGAGCGGGAAGCTTGGGGTACTGATGGGACCGAGTTTGAAGGTTAAGGTTGACGGTTAGAGGCGGATCAGAGTTCATCATGAGGATCTAGTAATTGGAGGAACCAGAAGGGGAAGGTTGAGGGGCCACCTGTTCGTCAGGTGGTTGGGTAGCCATGAATCACTGTTGTGCATCCACCTGCTCTTGAGGGGCCGGTGACTGCTGTTGTAGGGGTTGAGAAGGAAAGGGAGGCGAAAGTGCATATGTTGGAGGAGCTGGCGCACCAGGCTGCGGATAAGGGTAATGGTTAGGTTGGGAAACATTAAGGTAAGCAAGAGGTTGCGCAAAAGGATGAGGCATGCCGTATCCTAGATGCGTGCTATCGGGAGGGGGAGAAGTGTAGGAAGTGGTGCCCCCTCCCCCAGGAAAACCATAGCTCATGAGAGGTTGAGCAGATGGATGAGAGACAGATCCAATGATACTGTCAGTGGCATGAGGTGCCCTCAGTGTATGGGCATCACCGGGTCTGGGGAGATCAGGGAGGACAGTATGATCATAACCTGTATGAGCGTAGATCAGGTCATATTTTAACGCCATTTGGAGGGCATCTTCTTCGGTTTGAGGAAAATGTGATGCGACTCTTTCCCGATAGGGGACAAGAGAGATCTAAGGAACCAGTCCATGTAGACACAGTCTTCGAAGGTAGGAGATTGAAATAGGCTCTTTCTTCTCCGCCATTCCTAGACATGATCGGATAGGCGGGTCGCAGATGATTGACGGAAAGAAGTCAAAAGTTCGATACCAGTGTCATAATGAAGGGGAAGCTGGAAGTAAGATAAAAAAGCCTGGGCAAGAGTTGCAAAGGTGGTATGGGAGGAAGTGGGCTGACCAACATACCACTTCGGCGCTCGCACAGCAAGCGTGCGTTGGAACGTCGAAGATGAACGAGTCATCGGTAATGGAGAGTAGAATGAACACCACATGTGGAAAGATCGAACATGATTTGAAGGATCTTGTCCAGCACGGCCTTCAAACTTTGGGATGTCGGAAGGGAGCTTTGTCGGCATAGCAGGCCAACTAGCGTCATGGTGTATAGGGTCATTTATTAACCGGTCCAAATCGGGGAGGCTGAGGCTTTCCAAGAAGGGGAGCAAGGGCGCAGCCGAGGTAGTTCCTGTGGCGGTTCTGCTAGTAGTGGTTCCGGCATTAGGGCCGGGAGCACCGCGAACGTTAGGCCCGGGACCAGACATAGTGATGGTGACAGGGGGAGAACCAGGAGGAGAAGGAGAACCCAATGAATCAGAAGAGGAGTCAGAGTGCAGACTCGGAGGAGGGCTGGCTCGACGACGGCAGGATGGAGCAGGTCGATCGACTAGAAACTGAGGGTGAAGGCCAAGAAGTCTCGGGAAAGGCGCCTTCAGGGCGCAATGATGACGGGAAGAAGCCAGGCAAGGGCAACGGGGACGAAAGGAGCAAGAGGAGGTCAAGGGCGAGAAGAAGCTGGCAGTGACAATTGATTTTAGAGTCTTTGCAGGGCGGTGTTAACCAGTGCTTCTTCACTTAGGGTCAGTGTGTGGCGTGTGTTAATTTTAATTTTTAAACCCTTTCCGTTTTGAGAGAAAGAAAAAAGTGTGCTGCGTAACTGAAAATAAATCTGCAGAGAACAGTATATAATGCTGAAATAACAAAAAAATAACAGCTACTTGTGCATCTATCTAACCCAAGAAAGCGGGTCTCTCAACACTAATCTAAAAAAGGGGAAAAATCTAGGCAAAACACACGGAAAAGAGGCCAATAGATATAAGGTCAAAAGGGACTGGGATCTAGAGGATAAAGCTGCTGAAAAGAGGTGCAGATCACAGCCAAGAGACAGAGGCAAGGTGGATGGAAAAAGGGAGGAAATCAACAAAAAGTGGCAAGGACTGGGAGGATGTCCTAAAGAGAGGTCCAAACAAAATGACAAGAGGTGATTTGAAAGGAAGAAAGGCTGATTTAAAGGGATCTGACAAGGAGGTAGCCGATCTGGAAAAGGGAAGGCTGAAACTCTGAAAAATAGACGGCTGAAACAGCTAAAACTCTTCCACAAAAAGTGGAGGGTACTGAAGCCCTAGGGGGCTAGGTTCCCACTTAGATGAGTAAAAACAGATCAGAACTAGGTCAAAGCGGGCTGAGACGGAGGCTGGGAAACCCTGACAGAAGCTTCAGCAAAACCTAGAAAAATTGCAGAAAAATCACTGAAAAATTGGCAGGTCGCAGGTTCTGACCTGTTTTCAGTGCAGGTCGCAGAAAAGGGGCATAAAAGTGCGACCTGGAGGTCCAGGTCGCAGGTTATGGGCCAAAAAGTGTGACCCCCCGTTCCGGTTGTCTCGGCGGCAGATTTTCAGAAAAGTTGCCGTCTCAGTTGCGGCTGGTGTCGCCTACCTGCGCAATAGGGCCAGAAACACACGGAAGTTATAAATTTTAATGTTTTAGGGTTTTATGTGAGAAAAACAACATAAAAATAGGGAAATTTTTTCAGCTGAAAAGAAACCCTAGGGTCTGAAGTAGCTGGATATGCAGGAATATGAAAAACGACAGTGGTCGTAAATTAAAACCCGTGTGGAGTCGCCATTTGTTAGTATGAATCCTTTGTCGAAGTGTACGAAAAAGGACCACTTTAGCTACGCATAACTAATATCCCTAACAAAAAAAGTGGCTGCCAATATCTTCAGATCTGCAGTTAGTTGAACATAAAAGATATGCAAAAAACCAGATCTATGCATGGAAAGACATTAAGCAGAAAAAATAAGGGTTTGCTCCATATACCAATAGATAAGACAAGAACAATTTTTGAAAGAAGTTTTGTATTAATCGGGCACCTGGGAGGAAAACAAGAAGGCGTATCCAATTCTCCTCAGTGGGATGGGTTCTTGGAAGTCCTCAGCACTTCAGATCTAAAATCTCTCTCTCTTGTTGGTGTAGAAAACCCACACAAAGAATGGAACTCAAAGGGAGCTCACACAACAAATGGTAGAAAAAGGTGACCAAGTGCATATATCCAGAGTGATCTAATAGGCAAAAAAAGGTGAAGAATGGTAGGAAAAACCCTCCTATTTATAACAAAATATTGGGTCATTCTAGATCTTGGTGCATGGGTTAACCAGATCTAGATCCACTTTTTATGGAATATTTTATTATATTTGTTGGAGAGAAAAGGTATTTGACTTGGGTCAAATCCCTTAATTTGTTAAAAATAAATAAATAAATGATTTATTTATCTTTTTAAGGAAGCAGTTAGAAGATAATCAAATAAATAATGATTTATTTAATTATTTAAGGAAGTGGTTGAAAGATAATTAAATAAATAATGATTTATTTAATTATTTAAGGAAGTGGTTGAAAGATAATTAAATAAATAATGATTTATTTAATTATTTGTGAGTGATTTGGTCATATTTAACAAGGAATATTATCTAAATAAGATTTAAATAATTTTTTCTAGAAAATAATAAGATAAATAAAGGTTTATCTAATTAATTTCTTTGTTTTTGGGTTAAACATGACTGGGAATAATAATTAAATTATGGTTTAATTAATTATTCCATGAGGAAAATCAAACAAATATAGGTTTGTTTAATATTTCCTTTTGGGGTTTTCTGTTTAGACCATAAACAACCTAATAAATGTGGTTTATTAAGTTATTTTACATAGTGAAAGCAATTTTACTTAGGGTAAAATTGGTCTTACATGGTGTACTTGGGTCCATCTAATGATAATAGGTTAGATGACCAAAAAATGGTGTAACAGTTGTTGTCCCTAAAACTGCCACAGTTCTAGTAATCATGGCTGCACCTGCTAGGTATGCCCCTCTTGTTCTTCCAGCCGTCCTTAATGCCCTTCCTAGCAAATATTATGCAAGAATCAAAACTTGGGAAGTGATGAAGAGATTATAGCTGAAGAACATGTAGACCAATTCAATGACTTCAGAGACAGGGAGGAGGTTGACCATGAAGATGTCAAATTGAAACTTTTTTCTTAGAGCTTTACTGGTGAGGTCAGAAAGTGGTTCAAATCGCTTACACCCAGAAGCATACATAATTGGAATGAATTTGAAGACAACTTCTTAAGAAAATGGGGAAATAGAACCAATCATGTACAATCCCTCACTGAATACAATAGTTTGAGAAGAGCTGTTGATGAAACTATCCAAAAATTTTCAAAAATATTTAACAAAGTTTATGAATCCATACCTGCCTATCTAAAACCTCCAACAGCATTAGCTCAAATGCGCTATGTTGAGGCATTTGACTATGAATTTTCTATCCTGCTAAGAGAAAGAGAATCCCCTTCACTTTCTAAAATGAAAAATGATGTAGTGAAGGTGGAGGTAAATATGATAACAGCTAGAAAATATAAGATGGGAAAGACAAAACTAAAAGAAGAAGATAAGCCATCCACCTCTAATGATAAATTTGACTCCATGATGAAGACAATGGAAAAAATGATGGATAGGCTTGCCCTTGGAAATGCCTCTGCTCCTCCTCCACAACATGCACCTCAGTTTATAAATCCTCAGTTCAGAAGAACTCAAAACCAGTAGAGACCAAGGGAAAACAGAAATCAACCTCCTGACCCTCAAGTAAGGTCTCCTTTTCAACAAAATTTAGTTGATGAAGAAGATCGGCCTAAAATTCCAAAAGAGTCTATTCATTTCCTAGATGAGGACATGTCTGGGATATTTTTGACTAAGGATGAACATGATGAGTCAGATCAGGATGCAAATAAGGGTGAGGAACCATCTGATTATTTTAAGGGATATCAACATGCAATATTTGAGATGCATAAACAATACAACCTCAGAAACATAAATGTGCCAATTATTGCAAACAAAACACAACCTAAGAAAGATGTCCCTAAAGCTTCCGAAGTTAGGAAATATACATGATCTGAAAATGGAACTATTTGTAAATGCTATGCAAAGTATCCATTTCCATTAAATTAAGTGTGCAAAGTATTCTCCATGTCTTGCAGGTTAAACAAAGTGGTTTTGGTAATGTTTCTAAGTTTTATGTGTGAGGATATGTTATTTAAATTTACTGTTTAATATAACAAAACATAAATACATAGTAAGAAAAATTGACCATAACGTAACACAACAAACTGACGAGGCAGTACACCCCTCCTATGCTACATCTGTCGGTCCAAGGCTCCCCAATGGTATGTCCTTACTTTATTAATTTTCTCAAAATGTTTACATAGTGATAAATATGCCTAAACAGACAAAACAAGCTGTGAATTTGACTTCAAAAGTTAGAAATAAGCTAAAAATGGCTTTTGTTTCACCTCAAATAGTGAAGTACAAACCAATACAGCTCCATCTCCCTGATGGCCCTGATGGCTCTTTCCTCTTCCCTGAAGCAAAAATAGTTGAATAACACCTCTATGCACTTTTCAACCTATCTCAAACACTCCAGAAGGTCGAATAAAGCCAAAATTGACTAAAATTTCATCTCATTTGGTCGAAAATTGAGAAAGTTATGACCCAAACAAGATTTTTCCCAGTGGCAGTAGAAAACCTCCTCCAAAACTGGAGGAACTCCAGTTAGCTCCACCTAAAAAGGTAGATAGACAGAGTTGGTGGAACTATGCGCTATTTTAGGGGCAGCATTTAATGTTAACTGTCAGTCGTGTTAGTGCGTTCACATGCGAATACTCCGGAAAACTATTTGCTGGCAGATAAGTTTAAGAACCTGTGCCCTTGGTCACAGGTAAGGGTCACATGGTTAAAGGGCTAGCACCAAGGTGCTTAGGCCTGTTTGTTCTGCCGGTTCAAATGTTTTAGGCCACAGTTCTCTGCCGGTGGTCGTATGGCGATGGGCTTAAGCCCTGTGGACTCAACCTAAACCTCCGCCCATTCAACTCTCCACGACCTGACTGCATTTACATGCCGCCCGACTCTGCGTTTACCAATGACCCGACTTGCCCTCCATTCATGTTCTGGCTGTGGTGTAATGGTTGGGTCGACCCTGCCCGAGGAGTCGGGTCGAGGGTTCGACCCCCTTGCCCACCAAAATTTTTACAACACCTTTTAACCAATGGCCTGGGGCCGCGTGGTAGCTTCTGGGAAGGGGACGTGGCACCCTATGATAGACCTATAAAAACTTTAAATAAAAATGAAATTTTCCATTTAATTTTTTTTGCAAAATTTGACAAAGTCATAGTCAAAAGTCCTGTTTTTGGAGGTCATTGGGCGATTTCAAACCTCAGTAACTTTCACATACGACATCGGATTTTAGTCCCGTTCACGATGCTAGAATCACAGCGACGAGGCCTTTCCAGTCATTCAGATTGCAACCAATTCTAAGCATTTCCATTTTGATCATTTTTTACACTTGGACATGATCTCCTGATCACACCTCCCCATTGGGAAGCTTTTGGACCCCAAAAGCCTTCAATTACCTGTTCAGAAGATGAGGGTATAGATCCCTCACCTTTTCCACCTCCATCCATTTTGCCTTACTCGGTTTGCTACCTTTAAGACCAATCCGAAGATAATCAACACTTCCCCTCCTCGAAGTGTGTGTCCTTCCGTCAAGGATAACATCCTCTTTCAGCTCATCCAAAAATTCTGGCAAGAAATCCTCTATGGATGGTAGCTGAATGTCACTTTCATGATAAAAAATTAAAGGAGGTTCATACAAACATAAATTTTCCACATTCACAACGGAATACATTTGCATATATGAGGGAAAATCTAGTTGAAAAGCATTATTTCCAACTTGTTTAAGGATATTTAATGGACCATAACGAATAGGCTTCAAATTTTTACCTTCTCCTTGCATTATTTCCTTACTAATATGCAGCCATACCTCATCTCCTTCTTGAAACTTATGATCAACTCTGTGTTTTTCATGCCTCTCCTTGTACTTGACTTGAATTTTTTCAAGTTGTTCTTGAATCTGCTGATGTATTAGCTAAATTCTTTCAATGAACATGCGAGCTTTGTCAATGTCACTATGCCCATCAATGGAAACATCCTTCTCAAGAATGAAATCTAAAGGTGACTTAGGCAAATACCCAAAACAATCTTCAAAAGGTGAAGTATTTGTAGAAGAGTGCTTGGCTCAGTTGTAAGCATGCTGAATGTAATGCAAATGCTCATCCCAAAGCTTGGGATGCTTGCTGTAATAACCTCTCAAAATATGTACAATGGTTCTGTTCACTACCTCTATTTGGCCATCTATTTGTGGATGGAAAGCAGTACTCTTCTTCAACTTGGTGTCCATCATCTTCCATAAATTGGACCAAAAATTCCCAACAAATATGGAATCCCTGTCACTAACAATAGGAGCAGGCAAGCCATAATGAACCCATACATGTTGAAAATATAAATTAACATTTTGTTCAACAGTTATATATTTCTTACATGGCATAAGAATACACATCTTGTTGAATCTATCAACTACTACATAAAGATAATCATGCTGCTTTCTAGACAATGGTAGACCTCCAACAAAATCCATAGAAACACTTTCCCATGGTCTAGAAGGTACCGGAAATGGCATATATAAATCAAGCTTCCTATTTCTAGGCTTTCTTGTAGCACATAATGAATAACCTCCAATGAAATGTGAAACACTATCTACCATGCGAGGCCAATAACAATACCTCTGTAAATGTGCCACCTTTTTGCTTACCCCGAAATGTCCAGCAATAAGAGAAGAATGAGCTTCTCTCATGACACTTAGTCTCTCCCCCTGTGGTATACATAAATTGCCCATATGAAACAACAAATTATTATGCAAGTGATAATCATTCTCCTCAACATGATTCCCTTCACTCAAGTTAGCATACACATCCTTAAAATCAACATCCGATGCATACTGTTCTATGTAGCTCTCATGTACAATAGAATCATTCTTAAGTAAAGTAGTAGCACTAATAATAGGCCTTGAAAGCATATCAAAAACTTTATTGAAAATACCTTTCTTGTACCTTATTACTAAGTGAAATTGTTGTAGGAAACCCATCCATCTGAAATGTCGTGACTATTGTAGTTTACTTTGCGGCTGCAAGTACTGTAAAGGCTGATGGTCGGTATGAACAACTGTTTCTTTGCCAATCAAATAGTGTTTCCACTTTTTGATGCTTTTTACCAATGCATACAACTCCTTATCATATGTAGGATAATTCACAACAAGACCATTAAATGTCTCAGAATGAAATGCGATAGGCTTACCATGCTGTAAGAAAACTGCACCCATGGCGTAATCACTAGCATCGGTATGAATCTCGAATGGCTGTCTCAAGTCCAGTAATACAAGGACTGTAGCTGAAATTATCTTCTCTTTCAAAGAATCGAAAGGTTTATGTTGCTTGCCTCCCCATTGGAAAGCACGTTTCACACTTGTCACTGCATGCATAGGAGCTGCTATGGCAGAGAAGTTAGAAATAAACTTCCTCCAATACTGAGCTGCACCAAAAAAATTCTTACCTCTGTAATGGATTTGGGAGTAGGCCAATTCACAATGGCTTCTACCTTAGAAGGATCAATTCTCAAATCATGTTGGCGAGGAGTCAGGTCTCGCGGACAAGACCTAGGTTTAGGAGTTGTGGCCAACAAAGGGGTCCGATGTAGTCTAGGATCACGCCGGCATTTTCACCCTGCTCCGGAGAGCAGTGAGTCTCACCCGAGGCGTGCCGCAACCACATGCAGAAGGGGATGAGATCAATGGCAAGGGACAAAGTCGCAACTCATGATGGACAATACATCGATCACATAGACAGAGTCATATACGCAAGAGCACTTACTAAGCATTCAGACATTTGCAAATAAAATTTTAAACCAGCATAAACACGTTACACGCATGTAAACCTCTCATTGAGACAACAACCTTTCATTGTATTAATCTCTTGGCCAAGCACATGATTACATAGCATTTTCAGCAATAGCTTACAACTCTGATACAGATGGTTTTCGGAACAGAAAGGTAGAATAGAGAAGATGAGGAACCATAGAAAGGTCATGCATGATTTTCCCGCAGTCGCTCTGTGCTTCTTCTCCTATCACGAGCCTCGCAACCTCTATAGCATCCTCCTTCTTTTAGTCGGGTGACTGTTATTTATTCACCCGCTCTCGCGACTATCAGTTCCTCTGTGTTTTTTCTTCAGCTGCTCCCAGCTTCTCTCCTGTTATCTGCGTGTTCCTCTTTCTGTCTTCTGCTGTGTGTTTTCTTCATCTGTACTTGTGCGTGTTCTATCTTCAACTATCTCATGCTTTCGCACCACCTTGATAGCTCCGCGACTCCTGGTAGTTGCGACGCGGTTGCGATTTCCATCTGTCTTCATGCCGCAACTCAAAAGGTCAAAATTCAAAATGTTCTAACCAAGATTTCAAAAACAATAAAAAACAAGGGCCCCAACAAGCCCCGACCACAATTCCTTGACTCGTCCCCGAGTCAATCACAAATGAAAGTTTCCACCTCCATTGCCCCGTTGGCTCCCGTGCCCTGTTCTGCTGTGCCTTCATCCCGTGCCCTTTCCTGCTGTGCTCCTCCAAGCGGCTGTTCAAACAAGGGCCCCAACTCCGGGACCCTGCGGAGCGCTATATCTTTGAGCCCGGTGAAGTCCGACACCGCTTGCTGCCATTCCTGCATTAGCCAGTCTGCTTCTTCAGTGATCCTGGTGGCAGTGGCCTCCTCTATATTCATCGGGATGGCCCCGAACATCGTGGTAAGCTGGGTCTCGGCCTTTGCATCCAGCTGTTGTATTGATCTGGCACTGGCTTGAATGGGCGGACGGATTTCCCGAATGACCTACTTGACCACTGCTGAGTTGGCCTCGGTCTGTTGCATTTGAACCTCAAGCTCGTCCGCCTGGGCATAGAGTTGATCTAACCGCGCTGGGTCTGCGGTCTCCTGAATTTCCCTGGAAATTTGTTGCAGCTGGGCAGAGATGGGCTGCGTTTTAACCGTGAGGGCGAGTGAACACTCCTGCAGACTTCGTAGGAGGCCGTAAGCCTCGCGCGCTGTGGAGTGAAGGGTCACCTGCATGCGAGCTGCCTGGGTCTACTTGGCAGCCACTTTTTCTGAGTAGACAATCTGTGGGTCGGGGAGTGTGGCTAACGCCGCTTGAAGTTCCTGATTCTCCCTGCATAGACCAGTGAAGGCAGTCCGAATGTGGTAAGCCTGGATAGCCACATTTCTCTCCGCGATATCATCAGGAAGTGGGGCATGGTGAGCCCTTACAGCGGGCCATAGGTCTGAAAACGCCCGAGCAGCAACGGTGACTTGCTCCTGCAGGTAGGTCTTCTCCTGGGTCAGCTGATCACGCTGTTTAGTAAGCGCTGTGATCTGATGGTGCTGCTCATTGCACCGTTGCTGCAGCTCTGAATGAAGCTGTTCGACCTGCAATGCCGCCCACTAAATGAATAGGTACATCTACCCTGTACCCCATGTTTCTACGTTGGCAGTGCCGAAAGCGCCCTGCTCCGACATTCGCTCTTGCAAAGGTTGGCCACTGGCCACTGATCGGTTGGAGTTCTCAGGAGGAGACATCGATGTCTGTTGCTGCATTGAGGTGCCCATATCGGAATTAGGCCGTTCTTGCTGAGTGGTCTGGTCTGTGGGGAGAGGGTTAGCATGCTCAGGCGGAGCCTCGACCGAGTCAGCCCCAACATTGGCCAGCCGGGTAAATATAGTAGAGACAGGATCCTGGGGTGTGGCCACGGGGTCGACTGGTGGTACTACGGCCTCGGTACTGGAGGTGACTTCAGCCCCGTGGTCTCCTCCAAAAATTTCCCGGATCAGAGGGTCTGATACAGTGGCAGATGAGTTTGATGGAACAGATGAAGTGGCAGGTGGATCGCCGGTGGAGGGAGCGGTGGACGGGGTGAAAGAGGTACGGGGGAGGCGAATGTTGAGGAATTCTGATGGATCGATCAGGGGTTCCTCCGGAATCAATGTCCCTGTGAGTGGAGTGGATGGCGGATCATCATCAATAAGGTCCACCACCGGATCAGGGACAACGGTGCGGGCCCGCTTGGATGGAGGGGGGTCTGATTGATCCGGTCCCGGGCCCGTTTCGCCCATCGGGGTGATGATGGGGCTGGTAGAAGTGAATAAGTTGGTGGGGATGGGAGAAGTGAGAGGGGCAGTATGGGACATAGCAAGAGAGCGACTAAGGTGGAATTCAAAAAATAAAGGGAACAAAGGGGCACCACTTGAAACAACTTGGGTCGCCACGTTGAGACTTCATACCTGGGCATTGAAGTGTTGTACGACGGGGACCAGTGATTTGGGCAGTTCCTGTGAGGTCTCGGCTACATCCTGAGAAGGTCCCGCCGCGGCCTGTGAGGACCCTGCTGCGCCTGTCTCGGAAGTCCGCTGCGTCGGCAGCATCCGCTCAAAGTTATATCTGGGGATCCCGTCGTAGATGTGCTTTATGACCACCGGCCACGCAGAGACCTCGCGGTGAAAGGTATCATCGTCCAGCTGGAATCTGAGCGGCGCCATGTGGAAGGTGGCTTCCGGAACGCAAGTGGGGCGGAGGTAAGTGTGCCTGTGGCTTACCCCGAACCATACCTGCTTACTATACTCGTCCAACAAGTGCCTGGGCACCCGTTGCTGGTTAGCCACCACATCTCTCATTAACCCGTACCAAGCCCGAAACGCTTCCGCGTTCACCTGCTTAGTGCTGGGGTCAGAGGACACCTGCCACGAGGTGAATTTCATTGCGAGGGGCTGGCTCGCGGTAGTTTCTGCCGGCAGCCGGACAGGAGGAATGTGCCACTTCCACATGGTGAAAGCTACAATTAGGTAACCATAGATGAAACTGGTAGTGCGCTTATAGTTCTCTTCGCATGCCGCGAATAGTTCTTTGAGCACGAAAGAACACCAATTCAGCCTGGTGCCTTGGATACAGTGCTCCACAATGGAGATGGTATCCAAGGTGCACTCTCCTTTGGTATAATGCCGCATCGTCTTGCTAGCAATGAGATAGCAAGCGAACCGAATCTCCAGCTTGTTAATCAAATCAATTTTGGCACCTTTCCCCCCCGGCGAGTGCCATACTTGGTATATAGGTCTGTATCTCCCGAATTTCGGGCGCGCTTGGAAGATGTCTGACCGACAGCGGAGACATCTGCGCCATTCTGGGACAGCCCTGTGAGCCGATGAATGTCTTCGGCGTGAATGGGGATTTCCTCGTTGAGCACAAGGACCCGTTCTGAATTCGGCTGAGGAGGAACCGGGTGCATTGCAGGGCTGGTCCTGTAGTCCCAAAAACAGTAAGAGTTCTTAAACTCATCAAGGAAGATGGCTGTAGGCCCCTGTACTTTGGTCGCATTCGGCTGTTTGAGCTGCTGCCTGGTGTGTAGTGATGCTCCATATATGTCTGCCAATAAAGGTGGGGGAATTCGGCTGGGTTGGATAGGTTGGCGTCTATCAACGTTGCACTGTCATATTTTCCAACCAGCGACTCTGTTCTGTGGATTCGACTGTCCAGCACTGGTTCAGCAACGGATAAGAGAGCCTTTGGCATCTTGGCACGGTGCTGGTAAACCTGGAGAATTCTTCTGGAGCTTCTATCTTGGTGCGGTGCGCTTTGAGACTTCAACCGCTCTGGAGTCGCTGCAATTGCCAAATTGAACTGGTCCGTCATTCTCGTGCTGTTGGTCTCCATGCAATTTATGTCATCACCTAGCACGAGCAAAGTTGATGAGACCCCATAACGACAATTAATTCCCGCTGGCCTTCTTGCCTGCGATAATCGTGCGATCGATCGCATGCCTGTGTGTAATCTGACAGTTGCTGACGACGTCATGGGAAAATGGGTGGACGCGACGACTGAGGGAACTGCGGATGATGGCAAATGATTATGGTACGATTACTATCTACTTATGGTAATTTATGATGCAAATCTGAGCGATATTACGGACTGACAAAAAGGACTGACGGAAATGACATGGACTGATACTGGCACATGGATGGATCCTACAAGGACGACATGCTGGACTGGTGCCTTGACACGCTGGACTGGTGCTGCCCTGACCACAGTCAGTTTCGGTGCGGTCCCTGCAACTGACCGGTTATTGACAGACTACCTATGAACGGAAAAGACTCCCTACGCTCATCCTGGTTGCGGGAGAGTTATTCGACTAAGCTACTCTACGGGTTCTCTCGGGTGCGAGAGTTATTGATGAAAAGTGAAAGGTACCTACTCCTGGTAGGGTTTCAGGCGTGCGCCGTTCACCCACCCAGGGAGGATTGTACCGTCCAGTTGTGCCAACCGAACGGCTCCTGAGTTGCAGATCTCGATGACAAAGTAGGGTCCCAACCAGTGCATCTGGAGCTTGCCTGGAAACTTCTGGAATCGGCTATCATATAAGAGAACTTTGCCGCCAACTTGGAAGGCTTTGGTATTGATGTGGTGGAACTTCTGGAGGGAATACACCATCGCCAACGCCTCCCGCTCGTTCGTGGTGTAATTCTTCTCTGCGTTCGATAACCTGCGGCTGGCGAAGTACACGGGGTGGTCAACTGTCGTCTCCCCGGGTTGCGCCAAGACAACCCCAAGTGTAATACTAGATGCATCAATATGCACATGGAACTGCTTATCCCAGTCGGGATGAACAAGTATGGGTGCTATCGCCAACTTCTCCTTCAAGGTGTCAAAGGCCTTCCTACACTCCTCCGTCCATTGGAATACTTCTGACTTCCGCAACAGTTTCTCCAAAGGGGCCGTAATCTTTGCATAATTGCGGATAAACCGCCTGTAATATCCTATGTGCCCGAGCAGTGCCCGCAACTGCTTCACGGTTTCGGGGGCTTCCATGTGAACGATGACCGCGACCTTGGCGGGATCGACACAGACCCCTTGCTTGCACACCACGTGGCCTAAGAGGGTGTCGAATGGAACTGCAAAAATGCATTTCTTCAAGTTCAAGGAAATCTGCAGCTGATGACACCGGTCAAACATAATACGCAACAGGGAGGCGTGTTTCTTCAACAGGCTGTAGACGGTCCAGTTGTCCACGTAGACCTCCAGGAACTTGTGAATGTACTCCCGGAAAGCAGTAATTACAATCCGGGAAAACACAGCCGGTGCGTTCTTCAGACCAAATGACATAGCGTGGTACGCGAATGATCCCCACTTAGTGGTGAATGTCATCTTTGCTTTGTCTTCTTCGGCAATACACACCTGATGGTAGCCCGAAAACCCATCAGTGAAGGAATAGGCTTCGTTTCCCGCAACATGATCTAGAACTTCATCGCTGAAAGGAGTGGGAAACGGATCATGGATGCATGCATTGTTCAGACTCCGGTAGTCTACGCAGACACGTATCTCCGCTTTGTCCTTCTTGTTCTGGATGACAATGGGACTCACCCACTTTGCTTCTTCTACTGGAAAGATAAGACCTGCAGCCAACATCTTGTCGATCTCCGTCTTGAACTTTTCTTTGATACGTGGGTTCAGCCGGTAGGGTCGGTGCTTCACCGGCCTGGCCCCCGGTTTCAGCACGATGCGCATTTCGCCCAGGTCTCCCTTGATCCCCTTCAGGTCTGCAACCGAGGACGGGAACAAGTCTTCGTATTCCCAGAGGAGGCTGAAAATTTCTTTTGTCGTTTCCTCGTCCCAGCAATCTCCCACCGTTGCGAGCTTGGGTTTCTCGTCTGTTCCAATTTTCAGCTTCTTCGTCTTTAGTGGCTGTAAATGGACTCCTTCAGTCGTCGGCTCTTCACTGATGTTTCGCTCGCCTTCCCTTTCATCAAAATAGAGATGCCTGAGGTTCTCCAGACTATCATCATCCGGATCGTCGTCAATCCGGTGACAAACCAACTCGCGCCTGGCCTCAGGTCGTGACACAACCGGGCCCCCGTCGGGCTCGGGATGGCAGAAAAACAAGACCTCCTTGATTGCCTGTAGGGCCTGAGACTCCTGCGCCGTCTCCCCTTCGAACAAGAAGCACCGCACGAACTTGTTCGCAACTTCCTGCCAAGAGCAGGTTCCCCATTTCCGCTCTTCCTCCAGGTACTAGGCCTGGGGAACTGTACCCAGGGAGTGGATAAACCTGTGGACCCACAGCTCTTCAGGGTACCTGGTGCTACGCCACTGCTCCTCGCAGGCCCGCAAATGGTGTCGCGGGTCGGAAGTCCCATGATACTTAAGCATACTGTAAGGTCCTTCGTCCTCTTTAAAGCGTGCCCGCAGAGCATCCGCCACGCACTCCCATCGCAACAGAGTGTTGCGGTGATTTTTCCACCACCGGGCCGACGTGGATTGCAAGGCCACATCCAAAAGTGGCATCCGGATTTTGTCTGGGACCATGTCTTCCACCTTGGTAATGAAAGTATTGACCGCTTGCATGTTCGACAAGGTGGTATATACGCGGATCTCAGTTCCCACCCACCGAACTTGAGCAATGGTAGCACATCTCCGCGTGGTGGTCTCATACCCCCCTTGCTGCCAGTCTTCCCACGCGAGTTCGGATCCAAGCTCCGAGCTCTGCACTCTTCGCCAACTGACAGAGCCAGTCGCGGTTGGGTTAATATAATCGTCCCGCTTTCCTGCGGTCATCTGATAAAGGTGGTCCATCATCTGAGCATCCTCCCGATTGTCCACTGTTTCCGTATATCACGGGCCCTGATACGGGTCAAGGGGCTAGGTGACCCGTACCTCCCCATCCTCGAAGATCATCAGCTCCTTCTTAAGGTCGATGATGGCGTAATTCTCAAAAGCCCAATCAATGCCGAGTAAGGCAGGATAGGGATCCTTGTCACTCATGATATCAATAACCTCAAAATCGGTGTATGTCTTCACCCCCGCAATGTTGACCTCGACACCCTCGAGTCGGCCGATTGGCAGAATACAGTACTGGTTCGCCATCCTGAGTTGGATTGGTGAATAGGCTAGCCGTGGCCTTCCAAGAGCCTCCCATGTCTTCCGTGGCAGAATGTTGACGTCGGACCCTAAGTCCAGCATGGTGTTGCTGATTTGGAATCCCGTAACCTACGTGTTAAGCCGGAATTCTTTGCCTGTTCGTTGCTTGTTCCGCTTGACGCGCTGCACGTATTGAGGGGCAGCGTTCACCGGGTCTCTAAGTCCTGTGCGCCCCTGCAGTGCTTCTTCCAAAGCATGCTTGAGCTGTTCCCGCAACGCAGCATTGTCAATAATATTGAGGAATAGCCGGAGCCAATCCTCGACCACGGTAACCGTGACGTTTTGCGCCCTAGATTCCGGCAGCATGGGATCCTCCAGACCTCCCATGTCCCGCAGCTGGGCGAACGCCTCAACTGCCTCCTAGAAATACTTCTTCTGGGCTTCGGGCCTGATTAACATCTTCGGGGATGTCGGCCGAACCACTCGTGCTGGCTCCTTCCCGTGGGCATCCTCTCCAGTCTTATTTCCGCCCCTCGTCACGATCGCGATGTTCTGCATGTCTGGGGTCGCGGTTCCTCGCGGCTCTGAGTTTATCAGATTCGCTCCCCTCTGCCTCGCCCATTCTTCCCACTTCTTGATGAGCTCTGGACAGTCCTATGTGGCGTGGGCGTTTACCCGGCACTGGGAACACCAGGGTCGTCGCAGAAGGGGACATTCTCGAGCCACGTGACCCTCCTGGTCACATTTGTAACATTTCACCGGACCGCGTCTGCCTGTGCAGCCTCCCCGCATGCCTCCGCCTCTTCCCCTTGGAGCCTCGTTCACCCTGTAGGAGGGAATGCTCAGTGTTGTGAGTCGTGGAAACACAAAACTCGCAGTACACATTGTTTGGGACCGTGGAGTACTTCTGTAATATCGGGCACATCAGAGGAGGATGCCCCAGCGTCCGGCAAATCTCGCAGTACTCTGTGGTGGAGGAACCCGGTTGAGGTGGGAACCTCGCGTAAGGCTGTTGCGGCTGGTATACCCTCTGCAGATTCATCGCCGCGCCACCACCAGGTGGTGGACCCCCCTGGATCGCCGCAACCGAGGGTCCTGCCCCTGCGCCGCACAACCGGGGACACTCGGTTGCGACGTGGCCCTCGACCAGACAATGAGTGCACCAAACATTCGGCCACGCTGGTCTCACCGGCTGGAGCTCCTTGAGCTTCTCAGTCAAGCTGGCGATCTGGTGTTGCAACCCTATCAAAGAAGGATCTTGCGGGGCCGACCCCCCCCCCCCCCCTGATATTCCTGGGGGTAGCCCGCCATGGCTTCAATCTTCATGGCCTGCTCCAAAGCGTCCTGCAGATTATCAATCTCTTGCTGAGTGAGAGGGGTTCGTGTCAAGGGAAGCAGAGCCTTGATGAACCAGTCCCTCTGGTGGTTGGGATCGATCGGGTAGCTGAGTTTCCCGATCGCGTCCTTGAATCGCCGCATCAACTCCCACGCGGTCTCACCTTCCTTCTGCTTAATTTCTCACAGCTCTGATAGGCCCTGCTGGTCTGTCTGGGGAAGCTTGAATTCGCTGACAAAATCCCGCTTCACGTCCACAATTACGGGGTTAGGATGAGCCTCAGACCACTTGATAAACCATCGCAGAGCCCTCTCTCTGAGCGTGGTTTGGAATTCTATTAACTTCCCTGCATCTGGCGTCTGCCGAGCCCTCCAGATGGCTTCGCACAGATACCAGTGTTGCTCTACATCATCATTGCCCCGGCCAGAGAACTCTGGATACCGGGTGAAAGATCCAGCCATGTGTACTTGCAGAGTATTGACCAGGATAAATCCTCCAGGTCCTAGTTGCATAACGGTTCCACTAGGGAATACAACACTACTAGTAATGCTGCTATTACCTGACGTTATTGACGCTGATGAACTAATGTATGACTGACTTAATGCTTGTAACTGAATGAAAATATTACTTAAAGGTTGATACAGTACCAGGGGAAGGTAGGGATCTTGGCCATGCAGAATGTGGGAAGTAGGGCTGCCTGGAGGGGTGAGCGTTGTCTGCTCTTGAAACATCCGCTACATCATGCCGTGCCATTCGTCATCGGAACTCTCTTCGGGCTGCATCTTTTCATCGTCTTCGTTAGTCACTATCTCTCTTCCTCGCGTCGCTGGGCTCCCATGCACCCATTGCACTTCCACCGATGTCCCGTCTTCTTCCCAGGTATCCAAATCCATAATTTCTATCCTCTGAGGCGCCTCCTTCTGATTTTTCCTCTCGATCTCCCGTCTCTTCAAATCTCGCATCACCCTTCTTTGCCACCTATCGGCGATCTATGCCCGCCGATGCGCACGTCGCTCCCTCAACTTGCATGTGGCCTCAACATCCATTCCCCACTTCCCGCTTTCACATTCTACGTGGCATCGGTCCCCTTAACCCTTCCCCCAGCACGGGTGGTTTATGCTTCCATACTCATTTTGTGGAATTCAATCAACCCTTCATCCACCATCAGAGCTTTAATCCACAGCGAAATCTCCTTAAGCAGCTTCCCTCTTAGCCCTGAGTGGAAGACAGCCTCGGCTTTCGAGAAGGATTGATAGCACTCAGCAGCAAACTCGACAGTGTATCCTTCCAACGTGGTCCTTACCCAAAATTCCACCGCGTGGGTTAGTTCAGTGTCCACCCGATGCAGTGCCACCAGATCTTCGTGCACCCACCTGCGGTTTATCTTCCGCAAGCCCTTTTGGGGCACCGTCGGTCGTAATCTCCGCAACCAATTGTAAAGGTCCGTAGGGAACCTTCCCTAGAAAATTTCGTACGTATCACTGGCTGAGTCAGAGAAAAAGACGAGTTCCTTGATCGCCACCTCCTTTTTCTTGGTCATCTCTGCTTGCTGAGCAATGAACTGGTCGAGATGATTATCCCACCATCGCCGTATCTCTCCTTCAAAAATCCTCGATACCATGATCTAGTTTCCCTCAGAACATGCAGGTCCCGGCCACGGAACCATTTGTTGGTGAGGAGTCAGGTCTCGCGGACAAGACCCAGGTTCAGGAGTTGTGGCCAACAAAGGGGTCTGATGTAGTCTAGGATCACGTCGACATTTTCACCCTGCTCCGGAGAGCAGTGAGTCTCACCCGAGGCGTGCCGCAACCACATGCAGAAGGGGATGAGATCAATGGCAAGGGACAAAGTCGCAACTCATGATGGACAATACATCGATCACATAGACAGAGTCATATACGCAAGAGCACTTACTAAGCATTCAGACATTTGCAAATAAAATTTTAAACCAGCATAAACACGTTACACGCATGTAAACCTCTCATTGAGACAGCAACCTTTCATTGTATTAATCTCTTGGCCAAGCACATGATTACATAGCATTTTCAGTGATAGCTTACAACTCTGATACAGATGGTTTTCGAAACAGAAAGGTAGAATAGAGAAGATGAGGAATCATAGAAAGGTCATGCATGATTTTCCGCAGTCGCTCTGTGCTTCTTCTCCTGTCACGAGCCTCGCAACCTCTGCAGCATCCTCCTTCTTTCAGCCGGGTGACTGTTATTTATTCACCCGCTCTCGCGACTATCAGTTCCTCTGTGTCTTTTCTTTAGCTGCTCCCAGCTTCTCTCTTGTTATCTGCGTGTTCCGCTTTCTGTCTTCTGCTGTGTGTTTTCTTCATCTGTACTTGTGCGTGTTCTATCTTCAGCTATCTCATGCTTCCGCGCCACCTTGATAGCTCCGCGACTCCTGGTAGTTGCGACGTGGTCGCGATTGCCATGTGTCTTCATGCCGCAACTCAAAAGGTCAAAATTCAAAATGTTCTAACCAAGATTTCTAAAACAATAAAAAGCAAGGGCCCCAACAAAGCACCTCCTCCTACTATGTGTCCCAAATAAACCAAATAAGTCTTTCCAAATTCACACTTTGACATTTTAAGAAACCACTGATTTTTCTTCAAAACATCAAGTACTTTCTTAACATGCATGGCATGCTCTTCTCTAGTCTTGCTGAAAATTAAGATGTCATCTAAGTAGACAATAACGAAATCATCAAGAAAAGGATGGAAGACATCATCCATTACCCGCATGAAAGTTGCAGGTACATTGCATAAACCAAATGACATAACAAGCCACTCAAGGAGTCCCTGTTTGGTTTTAAATGCTGACTTCGAAATGTCACTTTCTGCAATTCTAACTTGATGATAACCACTACGTAAGTCTAACTTAGTGAAATATTTAGTATCTTTCAACGGATCTAACAAATCATCTATCCTTGGGAGTGGGTAACGATTCTTTACCGTTATTTTGTTCAATGCCCTAAAGTCCACACACATGCGCCAAGTTCCATCTTTCTTTGGAATAAACACTATCGGTGACCCACATGGAAAAGTGCTTGGTCTTATTAAACCTTTGTCCAACAAGTCCTTAATTTTCCTCTTTATTTCAGCATTCTCCATGATAGACATGCGGTACATGCCTATGTTAGGAAGAGGGCAATATTCTTGCAACTGGATTTCATGTTGAATCTCCCTTTTAGGAGGCAAACCTTTCAGTTCCTGAAACATCTCATGATGTGCAACAACTACATCATATAAATCTGATTTTAAATTGGAATCACAATTTTCAAATGACTCATGATTCACATCAACCTTGGGATTAACCATAAGAAGTACAAAACTCTTACTAGAATTCACTATCCTTTTTACCTCTCCCACATTTACCATTGCTATATTTGTCTTCTTGCGATGTGCTCTGACAATAACATCCTTGCCATCTTTAAGAAGACGATACTTATTTTCATGGCGATGGAAGATCGCTTTCTTGTCAAATAAGTAAGTACTTCCCAAAACAATTCCTGATATATCAAGCGGTACTACATTAAGTTCAACTGTGTCAATAAAGTGTGGAGTAATTGCAAATTGCAATATGCACTTTCTTGAGTCTTGTAAGTTTGCATCCTTGCATATCCACCCAAGTGGAGAAGGTTTTGGATGTGGAATGGTCTCAAGTTTAAGCTGTTTGACCAAGTCTTCTGATATGAGATTTGCTTGTGACCCACTTTCAAACAGTGTGTCAATTTTTGTATGTTTTGAGACTACCCTCACATGGAACAATTCAATTCTTTCTTCCTCATTTGGAGCTTGTACATGACAGTTTGAAGTACTAGTGCTTGGATTAGTTTCAGCTTCTTTACCCTTCATACTCTTCAAACCCATGGCTGCAATTTTGGTTTCGTCACCTGAATCATCACCTAAGTCTTGTGGTGTAGTTGTAGTATCTGCAGTTTTCTTCTTTCCTTTGTTTTTGTTAAACTGAGTTCTTTTTTCAGGATGAAGTTTCAAACCGTTTTTCTCTTCATGGCCTTCTCTTGAACAATGTTTACATATCACTTTCTCACCCTCCTGTTTGATAGATGCATTCTTTTTGCCTTTTCCCTTAGAGGTTTTATCTTTGTTTTTCCCCTTAAAAGGCTTGTTTCTACCCTCATCAAAAGTGTTTTTCCCTCTAGCCTCTAAATGCATAGCTTGTACATAAAATTTGTCTAGACTAGTAGAATTGAACATAAGGATAGTATGTCTAAGGTAGCTGTGCAAACCACCTATATATTTCAGCAAAGTATCTTGACTTTGTAAGTCTACCCCTAATAGGAGTGCTCTTCTCATAAACTCATGGGTGTAGTCTTGTACATTTTGTCCCTTAATTTGTATGAAGTTTTTCCAGTTCATGATAGCCTTTTGTAAATGAGCTAATGGATAAAATTGCTTTTTAATTGCAGTAATAAATTTAGCCCATGATAAATTGATCTTTCCATGTTTTTTAATTTAATCCTGGGCCTTGGCTTCCCACCATACCAATGCTGCTCCATCCATTCTCAAAGAGGCTAACTGTATCTTGGTGTCGTCATCATGAAGGTTATGTATCCTCAAGTAAACTTCGAACTGTCTTATCCAATTGTCAAGTTTCTCTGCATTGACCTCACCATTAAACATAGGCAACTCAAATTTAACATCAAGCTTTAAAAATGGACTTTTACCAGTGGTTTTAGACTTGTGAGATTGATTCACTGAAGTAGAGGATGACGATGTATAGGAAGAGGATGAAGATGGGGATGGTGGATCATCATTACCTCCATGTCCTTTCTTTGACTTGTCATTAGTTTTCTTTCCTCTTGAAGAACCCTCCCCTTCTTTCTGATGTTTAGATCCTTCTCCTACAAGCCTATCATTCCTTTCTTAGTAGAGTATCCTCACCATCTTCGTCATGTCCAAGAAAGCCTTTCGGAACACCCATTCCTCTTTTTTGGGATCAATGTCTTCAGGAGCTTCTCCTTCTCTTGAAGACATGCTTGAGGCTTCTTCTATGGCTCTTGGAGGTGGCTCTTTGGCCCTTCTTGGTTGAGGATTACTTTTTTCACTAACCAAGTGTCCTTCACCTCTCTTGAGTTTAAGCCTAGCAAGCATCAAAACTTGCAAACAGTCAACTATATCTTTGCACAAGAAAAAATGCAGAGTAAAAATCTAGCTTTGATACCATCTGATTTGAAAATGGAACTATTTGTAAATGCTATGCAAAGTATCCATTTACATTAAATTAAGTGTGCAAAGTATTCTCCATGTCTTGCAGGTTAAACAAAGTGGTTTTGGTAATGTTTATGAGTTTTATGTGTGAGGATTTGTTATTTAAATTTACTATTTAATATAACTAAGTAGAAATACACAACAAGAAAAATTCACCATAACATACCACAGCAAACAGATGAGGTAGTTCACCCCTCTTAGGCTACATCTACCAGTCCAAGGCTCCCCAATGGTATGTCCTTGCTATATTAATTTGCTCAAAATGGTTACACAGTGAGAAATATGCCTAAACAGGCAAAAAAAGCTGTGAATTTGACTTTAGAAGATAGAAATAAGCTAAAAATGGCTTTTGTTTCATCTTAAACAGTGAAGTACAACCCAATACAGCTCCATCTCCGTTATGGCCCTGATGGCTCTTTCCTCTTCCCTGAAGAAAAAATGTCCGAAGAACACCTGTGTTCACTTTGCAACCTGTCCCAAACACTCCAGAAGGGCGAAGAAAGCCAAAATTGACTAAAATTTCATCTCATTTGGTTGAAAATTGAGAAAGTTATGACCCAAACAAGATTTTGCCCAGTAGCACTAGAAAACCTCCTCCAAAACTGGAGGAGCTCCAGTTAGCTCCACAAAAAAACGCAGACAGACAGAGTTGGCAGAACCGCGCACTATTTTAGGGGCAGCATTTAATGTTAACTGTTAGTCGTGTCATCATGTTCACATGCGAATACTACGGAAAACCGTTTGCTGGCGGATAAGTTTAAGAACCCGCGCCCTCGGTCAGAGGTAAGGGTCACATGGTTAAAGGGCTACCACCAAGGTTCTTAGGCCAGTTTGTTCCACCGATTGAAACATTTTAGGCCATGGTTCTCCACAGGTGGTCCTATGGCGATGGGCTTAAGCCCTGTGGACTCAACCTAAACCTCCTCCCATTCAACTCTCCACAACTCGACTGCATTTACATGCCGCCCAACTCTGCGTTTACCAATGGCCTGACTCACCCTTCGTTCATGTTCTGGCCCATGGTGTAATGGTCGGGTCAACCCTGCCCAAGGAGTTGGGTCGAGGGTTCGACCCCCTTGCCCACCAAAATTTTTGCAACACCTTTTAACCAATGGCCTGGGGCTACGTGGCACCCTATGATAGGCCTATAAAAACTTTAAATAAAAATGAAATTTTCCATTTAAATTTTTTTGCAAAATTTGACAAAATCATAGTCAAAAGTCCTGTTTTTGGATGTCAGTGGGCAATTTCAAAGCTCAGTAACTTTCACATATGACATCAGATTTGAGTCCCGTTTATGGCGCCAGAATCACAGCGACGAGGCCTTTCCGATCGTTCAGATTGAAACCAATTCTGAGCATTTCTATTTTTGAGAATTTTTTACACTTGGACATGATCTCCTGATCAATACACTACCTCCTCCTCATGTTAAAGAGACTAAAAAATCCGCTTCTGTTTTCATTTTGGAGAGTGAAATTTCTAAGATCAAAATCCCAGTACCTTTTGGAGAAATTCTTAAGGTAAATGAATACAGAAGTAAGATTGTAAAAATGCTAAATTCTCAACTAGGAGCTGCTGATATCCTAAATGTTCAAGAAGATCATACAACCATATACTTGGGTCCAAGATTAGAAGATGAGTAGAATGAGGAGGTGCCTCCTTTTTATGTTAGACTTAGTATTCATGGCATGACATTGCATAATGCCATGTTGTATTCAGGGGCCTCTCACAATCTTATGCCCAAAGTAATCATGGAAAGGAAATTACTAGACCATATAAGGATTTTTTTTCTTTTGATTCAAAAAGAGTTCAGTGCATTGGTTTAATAAAAGATGTTGTTATTGGTCTTACACAAGTCCCTGCCAAGACAATAGTCATGGACATTGTGGTAGCATGCATTCCACTTAAATTTGGCATGCTGTTATCAAGGTCATGGGCAACAAAGATCAAAGGTACAATGCAAATGGACCTAACTTATGCCACTATTCCTGTTTTTGGTGAGCAAAGGAGACTTTATAGAGAAACAAGGATGGATTACATGGTAAGTATTAAAGATAAACCTCATAACTTTCCAATATATGCTGTTGATACTGAACTTGGATCTGCTATTCTTTTCAATGAATTGACTAATGAAGTAGAGGATGAAAAGAAGGCAGAAAATCAGCAAATTGTAAATCAACAGACATAAAATCAGAAAATCAGCGAGGAGAAAGTAGAAGGTTGGTGGTTGTTACACTTTGATGGATCAACAGGAAGAGAGGGGGCAGGAGCATGAATTTGGATCACAAGTCTAGATGATGAAAGTAAGTTCTTTTCTTACAAACTGAATTTTGATTGAACAAATAACATGGCTGAATATGAATCTTTATTTTTGGGCTTAGAAATTTTGAAAAGAATGGGTGCCCAAAAGATTTCTGTTTGTGGAGCTTCAGAATTAGTCATTAAGCAAGTTGAGGGTGTGTATCAAACTAAGGATGTGAGAATGAGAGCATACAGAAATTTGATCATCGAGATGTTAGAGAATTTTCAGGAATATTCATTTATTGTGAAGACTAGAGACCAAAACTCAGTAGTTGACTCCTTAGATATCTCTGCAAGCATATTTATCATTCCTATACATTCCATTGAAAGATATGAGGTTTAAGTTCGCCATAGACCTGCTATTCCTGATAACATTATCCATTGGAAAGTTTTTGAGGATGACCAACAAGTAAAAAAAATTATTGAACTAAAAGAGGAGTTTGAAAGTACACAAGTAGATCAGCAAATTGCTGAAACAAAGGGAAATTATGAAGTGTTACAGCTGAAGAATAACTCTATACCCAAAGGCCTCATACCCCTTGAGAAGCTTTTTGATCAGAATGATGTGTTCAATCTCCTAGGATACAAGCTGATGATGAAGAGGTAGAGAGTTGTAACCTTGGTATAGTAGCTATGCCAAAAATGATTAAACTTTCAAAGTTTCTTTAAGTTGATATGAGACAGAAATATATTGAGATGATGAAAAGGTTCATAAATGTTTTTGCTTGCAGTTATGCTGATTTGAAGAAGTATGATCCTACCATCATTCAACATACCATTCACATTAAAGAAAATGAAAAGCCTTTAAAGTAGAAGTTGAGGAGGATTAATCCACTTCTCATGCCTCTGATTGAGAAGGAAATCAAGAAACTCTTTGATGCCAAAATTATTGTTACAGTAAGATTCTCAAAGTGGCTTGCAAACTTGGTTCCAATTAGAAAAAAGAGTGGAGAAATTAGAATATGCATTGACTTCAGAAACTTAAATAAAGCCTCTCTGAAGGACAACTACCCTCTCCCAAATATGGACCAAATTTTGCAGAACATTGTCGGTTCCCAAAGGATGTCTATGCTTGCTGGTTTTTCAGGGTACAATCAGATACTTGTGCATTCGGAAGATCAGGAAAAAACAACCTTTACTACACCATGGGGCACATTCATGTATGCCAAGATGCCCTTTGGTCTGATGAATGTAGGAGCAACCTTTCAAAGAGCAATGGACATTGATTTTGCTGAGGAGAAGGACAAGATGGTGGTTGTCTATCTATATGACATAACAGTCTTCTCAAGGAGGGAAGAAGATCACTTGAAGCACCTAGAAAAGATTCTACTGAAGTGTAGAAGGTTTGGCATTTCTCTCAATCCCACTAAAAGTATTTTTTCTTTAACTTCAGGTAAATTACTTGGACATATTATTTCTAAAGATGGGATTAATATTGATCCAAACAGGGTCAATGCAATTCAGAAAGTGGATCTGCCTAGAAGTAGAAAGGAAATTCAGTCTTTCCTAGGAAAGGTAAATTTTGAGGAGGTTTATTCCTAATTTTGTTGAGATTGTAAAGGAAAAAACAAATATGTTGAAGAAGGAAGTTGACATCAAGTGGATAGCATAAGAAAAACACTCATTTGAGGAGATTAAGAAGGCACTCACTCAAGCACTAGTGTTGATCAACCCAGATTTCTAAAAAGAATTTCTGGTTTTTACATTTGCATCAGAAAATACGGTTGGTGGAGTTTTGTTGCAGAAAGGACAACAAGATACTGAGCAATCCATTTCATTTTTTAGTAGGAAATTAGCTAACTCAGAGCTAAAGTATAACATCTTAGAGAAGCAAGCTTATGCCTTGGTCAAGGCCATCAAAGATTTCAGAATTTACATTCTGCATTCTCATGTTATAGCTTTTGTTTTTAATGCTGTTGTGAAAGACATTCTAACTCAAGCTGATCCTGATGGTAAGAGAGGGAAATGGATTACTAACTTGCTGGAATATGATATAGAGATCAAGCCAACAAAATTGGTCAAAGGCCAAGGCCTAGAAAAGCTGATGGCACAGTCAAAATTTGACTGTCTTGACATGAACTTAATTGCAAAAATTTCAGAAATTTCAGATGAAGATGAAGAGTTGATTCCCATTGAATAAAATTACATCATTTCATATTGGTATAAAGACATTGTTTTTGTCTTACACCATCATAGAGCACCCGCTGAGTTGAGAAAGTCCAAGGCAATATTTGTGAAGCTAAAGTCTTTGATGTATTGCATTATTGAGAAAAATATGTATTGGAAGGATACCGGTGGTATTTTGTTGAATTGTTTGCTGGAAGAGGAGGCTGAAAAAGTGATTGAGGAATTTCACAAAGTAGATTGTGGAGGTCATCATTATTGGAAGGCTACAAAAAATAAGATTCTCAGAGCAGGGTATTATTGGCCTACTATGTTTAAAGATGTCTACAAAAATATTGCTGCCTTCCTGAATGCCAAATTTTTGATGGTAAGAAGAAGCTTGTGCCTTTACACTTGATGCCTATCTATGTTGAGGCACTATTTCAGCAGTGGGGGCTAGATTTTATTGGAGAGATTCATCCATCATCTTTAGGTCAGCATTGTTGGATTCTGAAAGCAACTAAATATTTCACCAAGTGGATCGAAGCAATCCCAACTAGGCAAACAAATGATTCGGTTATCATTTCATTTTTGGAAAATAATATATTGTCTAGATTTCGCTGCCCTATGAAGATCATCATTGATAATGCACAAGCATTTAAATATATGAAGTTGATTATTTTTTGTCATCAATACCACATTACACTTGGGCATTCTACTGCATATTATCCACAAGGTAATGATCTTGCTGAATCTTCTAACAAGAGAATTGTGAGGATTATTAAGAAGGTGTTGCAGGAAAATAAGAAGTCATGGAATTTGAAGCTGAAGTATGCTCTGTGGGTTGATAGAGTGTACACAAAGAGATCAATTGGAGCTTCACCTTATGAGCTGGTATATGGAGCTGAAGCCATATTTCGCACATCCTTGGGAGTGCTTGTCATGAAGCTGCTGCAAGGATTGGATGAGGAGCCAAATGCAATTCAAAAGAGGATTAATCAGTTGATAGATTTGCAAGAGAAAAGGGAGGAAGTCTATAATAGTAATCAACAATCTCAAAACAGAATCAAGAAGACATTTTACAAGAAGGTCAAGGAGGAAAACTTTCAAATCCAAGATGTGGTTTTGAAATGGGAGGCCAGGATTGAAGAAAATGGGAAACATGGTAAGTTTGAGAACATTTGGAAAGGTCCATTCAAAGTAGCTGCATTTCATGGGAACAACAGTTACATTCTGCAGGAGATGGATGGACAACCATGTGTTGGAGGGCCTATCAATGGAAGTTTTTTGAAGCACTACTCTTCTTAAATTCTATTGATATTTCATTCCATTGTATATATTTGATTTTATATGTTTTTCTGCTAATAAATACAAATTGATCATCAAGCTTGAGCCCGAGGTGAAGGCCATTAGAGTTTGAAGAAAAAGCTTGGCAAATTTCAGAGTTTTTGTTTTCAAGAAGATGGATAGCAGCACTAGAACTACAGGTTCTTTGGTGTACCACTGGGGCACACCATCCCAAGTGGAGCCACTGTTACCAATCAGAAAAAATGAAGCAACATTTGAAAAAGTCATATAGGTTCATGTGTCAAAGGTATGGTTATAGGATTCATTTTTCACTACTTGGTCAAGGAAAATTTTAAATTTTTCTTATTTAGTCTATACTAAGGTCTAAACCCACCCTCATTTAAATCCCCTCATGTCACATCAATCATAATTTTCTGACATCTTTCAATTCCCAAGGTTATAGCACTGAAAGTGTCATTTTAGCCAAGAAGCCACACTTTCGTAGTGAAATACACTAAGAAATTACACTTTTCGCTACGAAACTGCTAATACTTTCGTAGCGAAAAGGCCCAGAATTACACTAGATACGCTATGAAAGTAAGGTTTCCTATTTGTCATGTCAAATTAGCTGTCAGGTGTCACAAAATGATTTGAAAAGGATAAGTTAGATACCATTCGAGTCAGTTAGGGTAAATATCAAGGTACATGGTTAGGGCTGAAGTCATCATCTCCATTTTAAGCATGTATGAGTCATCATTATGTTATGAGTGGGCATCTAACTTCAAAATATTTCCAAATTAAGTCATTTATCATTCTTCATTTATTCTTTGCGTGATATTGAGATCTAGAGAGCTATTTCATTAAGCCAAAGATGTGGTTGGTATTTTCAAAGGTTTGCAGAGAATTATCAAGAGAGGCAAAGAAGACACTAAAGAAACTACAACTGCAAAAAGAAAGACAAATAAGGGTGCCCAATGTCTCATATATGAGCCATCAGATATGAACTGGTCAATGAAGACCCAATAACTGTAAAAGTCTTTAGAAGGACAGGATTTTTATAGTTTTGTGAAAGACTACAAGGTTGCCATGTACAGGTTTCCAAAGAATTTTCTCTAAACTTCAGTGGAACAACTACTAAAGTGGGGATGCTGAATCTCACCATTACACCAAAGGTCATTGCAGCAACAACAGGGATTCCAAGGGGACAAGAGAAATGGTTCAAAGAGTTAAAATTCAACATGGAGGAGTGCAAAGAGTTTATCAAGCCAGAAAACAGTGAAATGGACCTTACAAATGCCATTCCAAGGAGATGCATGAAGGATAATTTCTCAAAGTTACTGCTTATCATCCAGAAATATTTTACTTGTGAAGGGAGATACCATAAAGTCTATTCTTACCATTTCAAGATTCTCATACACTTTGCTGGTAAGATATCTCTTGATCTGCCTTTCTATTTACACAAAAGTTTAAAAAAAATGGCAAAATAAAGTTCAAGCAAAATCTGAAGAGAGTGAAACTTCATTGTTTCATCATGGTTTAATAAAATTGTTGGTTTTAGATGAGCTACAAATACTAGGCAGAGACTGGTCTTTATTTTTGTTTGTTAGTGGATTTGAAATGGATACCCTTACTCCTACAAGAACTCCTAAACCTAAGGGTATCCCATCATCCTTAGTGGCAGAACAAAGTGAACCAGTAGGGGCAAAGCAGAGTGAACCAGTCATGATGGAAACGAAATAGTTGCAAAAATTTGATACACCCATTGTTCCACGTGCAAAACAAAAGTTAGCAATGAGAAAACCTACAAAACAAGAGCAAGCTATGAGTAAACAAGGAAGAAAATGATTACAAGGAGTCAAACAGTGGCTTTCGAAGACAAGACAGTGGCTAAAGGAAATTTAGAAGACATACTACATGCCAATGATATTGAAGAGACTCATATAGTCCAGGCTGAGGATATAAATGAAGGTGGACATAAAATAAAGAAAGCTAAATCTGCAAAGAAGCTAGAGTTTGAAGGTGAGGATGCAGGTTTTATGTTCTAGGCTAGGAAGCCCATGACAAGGCATGCTAGAAAACTTTTGGAGAGTAGCAAAGAATTCCATCCAACCACTGACATTGTCAAGCCACCACAAGACATTATTGATGTTTCATCACCTGCAGAGAAAGATACAATTAGCAAGCCAAAGAAAGGAAAAGAGAAAGTAATTGAAAAAATAGAGTTTGAACTCCTTGAAGAACAGTTAAGGTTAGATAACCACGAAATTGTAGTTATGAAGAGGGAGGCAAGGAAACACAGTTTCCAAAAGGTTCAGTTTGAAAATATGAAAGACATTTGGGAGCGGTAGGTTGATAGTGTATCCAAGACTGTAGATAATAAACATCAATTAATCAAATGGAATATGCCATTGAGGAAAGAGGTGAAACATGTGAAAAGAATGAACTTGCATTTGAAATCTACCAACAAAAAGCTGAAGGATCATGTTAAAGACCTCCAAGAACAACTAGAACTAATCCATGAGGAGTTGGAGAAGAAAGGCCTAAAAATGATAGTAGTTGAGGAGACAATATCTCAACTCATCATCAATGAGGAAGAAACAACTCAAGACTCATATTTTAAGGTGGTTTCTGTTTTGAAAGGTAAATGGCATGTTAGAAACAAATTTTTTACACCTGGCAAGTATATTTTTGAAGCTAGACAAAAATATGGGAAAAACACAGTTTTCAGTAGTTTCATAGCGTTTCCTAGGCTTGAAGCCAAGAAAATGCTACAAAACCACCTGTAGCTTTCTTTTTGCATTTAAAAGCACTTTGGGGAGCTTCCAAAAGGAAGAAATCACATAGAGGATGTTTCAAGGCATGAGGAAGACATTGCAAAAGGTCAAACTATTTTCACTGTTATCTTTCTGTCTTCTTACCTTTCATAGTAAATCTGTTAATGACTGCCAATCTTCCTCACTTGGAATTTGTATTTTCTTCAACTTCCTGAAGTTTTCATCTGCTTCCGTGTACCTGGAAAAGTTTGGTTTAATGAAAAACAAGTGTCTTATCTCACGCTGCAAGTAAAATAAGTCCTCAAAACTCTTGAGTAAGACTTTTCCTGTTGGAATGCCTTGTCCACCACCTGATTTTTCAACTTGCTCCTTGGCATATTCTCTGATATTTTTATTGTAATCCTCCCAGGGCATTGATTTGTCATTGATGACCAAAATATTAGGAAAACTTCTTTGCCTCAAATTCTCAAATTTGACGATAAACTTGGTTATGTTGATGTTCATATTCTCACATTTTTCCTCTAACTACTTCATCAGGTTCTTTTTGGTGATAACTTTCGTTATTTCAAGGATAGTTTCAGTTCTATCAGTAATTTCAATCTCTTCCAACTCTTGCCTGTTCTTGCTTTTGAGAAACTTTATCAGTTCTATTGCTTGTTCTAGTTTGTTATCCATTTCCTCTTTAGTCTTTTGGATCTCTTCTAATGCTGCATTGAGTAGATCTCTTTGTTCAAAAATAACTTGAATGGAGGGTCATTGATCATTTATGGCTTCTATGATCTTACTCCATAAATAATTTTTCACATAGGAAATCTGTTCCTTCAAGGTTAATTCCTTCTGTAATTTCTTCAATTCTTCATTTAGTCTGATGGCCTTTTGCTCATGAGTTTTTACATTAATTTGAGCCAACTTCTTTTGATCTTCAAGATTTTCAACCACCTATTTCAACCTGTTAATTTCACTTGTCTTAAGAGACATTTCTTCCATGGCCTTTACGAGTTTGCTGGCCTCATCTGTAGGGTGAGCTATTGTTGTAGATGACTCTGTAGCTGATGTTGTGGATGATGTCACTGGCATTGCAGTAGCCAGTGAAACTTTAGGTGCCAACTCTCCAGCTAGAGTTGATGGCACAACTGTAGTAACCATAGGGATGATTGTAGGTGCTTCCTGTGTTTTTGGTGTTTCTTTTTCCAAGACAAGCTTGTCCATCTGAATCTCCATTTCTTTTATCTGCGCTATAAGTGTAAATATTATGTTTATCATATCAACTTTCTCATTTTTTCCTTCTATTATTTCCTTGGTTTGAGGATGTTCACTTGGAGGAAGTTTAAGCTATTTCCTCAAAGCTGCAATGTCCTCATTCTTTTTCTTTATTAATTGTTCTGTTGCCTTGACATTTGTTGGGTCAAATCCAATCTGTAAGACCAATTCTTCCAAATATTTGATTCTTAGATCCTTACCATACAAGGATGCTTTGTCCAATTTCATCTGATCTTTCATGTTTGTGATAGTGTTATGAAGTTTCTGAACACTCATGGCTTTAGTTGTAACAATAGAGTACATCTCTGAAGTCTGTCTATGGAATTCAATCTGATCAAGAGAATGAATTTTTTCTGTTTGGACTTCCAAATCAATCTTCTTATAATCTGTCACTGTCTTTGGAGATTTCACTGTAGGCTGTAATACTGACATGATTAGCTTTTTGTTTGAATAATCAAAGGCAGACATAAGTCTATTTTGAACACTTGGTGTTTGTTTCAGATATTGAGAGTAGATATTGTTTTTGATTTCTTCATTCTTTAACTTGATCTGTTTATACTTTTCTTTGATATCTAGATCTTTCTCCTCAGCTGTCTGTAATGATGAAGCTTCCATGCTTTGTTGTTTTTCTATCAACTGTGCCATTTCATTGTCAACTTGTTCTTCATTCTGATTTTCAGTAACTGGCTCATTGATGATGACAGTGGCAACATCTGTGTTTGTATCTAGGAGATCTGTTTCTTCAACATCAATTGTTACTTTCTCTTTACCCACTGAATTTAACTTAGGCCTTTTGTTGTATCTTAAGTTGAATTTAGTTTCAGTGGTAGTTTCAACAACATAGGTACCTTCTTCTCTTAATCTCTTAGTGGCTTTCTCTATTTGATCAACAGTCTCTAAAGTGTGACTAGTATCACTTTTCTTCATTGCATCTATTAAAGTATTATCTGTCCACTCAGTCTGATTGGTATATTTTTATATCTCTGGTTTTGTCTCATGAATGAAGGGTGTTAACTTACATTTAACCCTCATTTTACTTAGAATTTCTTATGGATCATAATCCCAAGGAAATCTTTCTTCAAATCCGCACTCCAATAGCTATTTAGCTGCTTGTGCCTCTGCATCCCTATGATTGCAAATGAATGGTCCTACTTGATTCTTCAATTTGAATTGTATTTTTTTTCTTTGGTGCTAAAAAATTGATAGAATCAAAGTTTAATATTTGCGTGATATACTCCAAGGCAAAAACTCTCATTTATACATGTTTGGGCAGCTTATATGGAAAAACATTAGATCTAAACACTCTAATCTCAGTATTTTTTTCATATAATTACCAATCACCAGTCTTGGTTTGATCTGACAACTGTAAAATCTTCTTCATCTCATCACTTATCCTTCGCTGCTCTGTATTTGTTAATATTTTGATCAGTGGATGGATGAATGAATCTGAAAACTCTGCATATGTGAATTATTTGGACTCTTTCCTGATCAAAGAGGTCCAGAAAATAACTGAAAGAGGACTCCCTTCTACATCAAGCTTTTGAAGAGCAAATGGAAATTTATCTTCTTGAAAATATAAGAACATGTGGAAGAGGAAGGATGTGTATCTGAGCACTCTTTCAATTGGAAATTTAACCAATTGGTCATGGATATTGTCTGCTATATATCCAGCATAATAAAAAATAACAGATGGAGGTTGTCCTGGGGTAAATGTAGATAAGAACCCTAAAATGGATTCATCTGTATATTCATTAGTGAAATATCCAATAATGAATGAAAGCATGGAAATTACATGCCTTGAACCCTTTGGAAATTTTGAAGTGGAATATGGAGGATTAATTCGAGGAATTTCTACATGTAAAGGCATAAATGTTTGGAAGATCATGAATCTTTTGGGAAAATATAGGCCAATATACAGCTTGGTAAGGGCCTCTATGGATAAAGGGACTGCTTGAGGATCAGGTTATAGTTGTAGCATTTGGTTGATGGATTCAACAGTAATGGTGAAAAGCACTTCTTTGTTGTCATTTACTATGGTTCTTTTCTCAGGCACATAATACTGTTGACATAACCTAATGACCTCTTGACATGGATGAGTTACTGGAACAACCTATTGGGGCAAGTGTGATTTCCAAATATGGACTTCTTCTTCATTATCTAAGGATTTTTCATAGCTCCAGTTATGAATGTCTAGCAGATTAAATTCAACAATTGGGTCTGCTATTTTGTAGTCAACATCAGTTAATGGAATCAGTTCAATGTCTATGACAGGGGGTTGTAAAGGATTTACAATAATAGCAGTCTTAGTAGTCATGGCTGGAGTTGATTTTGGCACTTTGGAACCTTCAGGATTGCTAGAACTCTGCTTTTTATTCATTCTGGCTACTTTTGCAAGATTAGACAGTTTGCAGAAGTATTTTTAGTTTAGCAGAGGTTTCCTGGATAAAATATGGTCTTTCTTTGGGCTTTTCCTTCCAATTTTGGATTCTTAATAGGATTTACAAACTTGTACTAGTTTAAAACAAGAAACAAGGGTTTCCTGAGATTTTTCAATGAGTAATTGGACTAAAAAGTCTTTTGAGATTGGGCACAGAAGTTTAGGCTACCCTCAGAGGGTTTCTGGGTTAAATTGGGTGTTTTAAAACAGGGCGCAACATAAACATGGATTTTTTAGAAATTTTGACAGGGTTTTGCCTATTTTTTGGACTTTTTGATACGGTTCTATGAATCAATTTTGAATTCTGACTAGAATTGTCTTTTTAAAGGTCTTTTTAAAACTAAAAACAAGCTCAAATTTTGGAAGAAAACCTGTTATGTGCAGGTACAGGGTTTTGAAGAAGTCTCCGAGGTCTTTTGAACGGATTGAATGACTTCTTTCTGATCTCTAGAACAATGTGAAGCTCCTCTACAATCTTTAATGGTAACAGGTTGAAATTTGCAAGCTTTTGTCATAAAAATGGCGGAAAAATGTTTGTTTCTCAGTCGGGCTGTCTCATACAGGGTTTATGCGTAGGAAAAGAGGAAATGAGTGTGTTTCCAATGTTTTTTAGGCATATTAGGGCTAACAGGCACCGAAAATTAATGGAGGTCAAGCCATAAAACTGGTAGTTTTCAGGCTCAAAGGGTCTAAACCACAAGTGGTTATCGCGTGCCATTTTGGTGGTAAGTTGTTTTGGAGGAAACCAACGCGATCCAATGAGAATGGACCACGTGGAGGAGAGAGGAAATTACAATACCACCTATTTCACGTGGAAACGAGATGGGGAATATTGGGCAAGTTTATTTGCGATATGAAGTTTCTGCCGTCGGATCTTGGGGTTCGATTGCGAACGACCCAGATTTATTTAGAAAGTAGCATCGGGATTTGGTAGTGGGGCCGGGTATATTAACGCGATGGGGATTTCATATATGTGGGGATGGGTTTTAAACCTTAGAAATAAGCGGTTAATAAAGTTTTAAAACCTTAGGTTTATATGATGGACGAGATTTTAAGCTTTATATGTTAAATTAAAACATTACACAATGTTTGAATCATACATATGCGCAGGACTTTATTATATAGTTTTTCAAATATTTTTGACTTTTTTTTAAAACTATAGGGGGCGGGGTATTTGTTTTAATGATATGTTTGAACTAATGGGATTTGGGCGGGGTTTATATTTCGCACATGGGGTATTTAAACATTGGTTTAAACATAAAATAGAGGGTTCTGAGGGTTATTTAGAATAAAGGATTTAATACTATACAGGAGGGTGTAATTAGGGTTTTAATAAAATAAGTTAGAATTTAATATGAAAAAGGGATAATGTATGAATAAAAATACATGTTTAACTCTAAGTAAAGTGCAAATAGTAATAGCTTGTCTTTGTTGTATTTCTCCACACTTTAACTTAGGATTAATGCATTTTAAGGGTTTATGAATGATTTTTGAAAGGGAATGAAATTAGTTATTTAGGGTTTCACTTTTACTAAGAAAAAATGGGTTTTTACTTAAGAAAAATGGATTATGATTATGAATGAAGGATAAATGCTGATGAACATGGGTTTTATGTAGGGAATTCAATATTTTTAACCAATCAGTCATCGAGCTTTGGGTCCAGTCCCAACAAAAGTCAGAGAAATGCTCTGAGTCTTTTTAACTGATAGTTTAGAATACTGGATAATTGTAGTGGAGGGGAAATTAGTGATTTTTTCCCGATGATGCTTTATTACATGCTTGCACAACTACTTTCTACCTACCCATCTTTATTTCTAACATTTTTTACTTCGTTTTCGTGGGTGCATTTAAGCTTGCAACCCTAAATCCATTTTCTTTCAAAGCATAAAAACTATCTAAGTCTAACCTTATTTCATCCGAGGGCTCAAATTAAACTGTTGAGCTCCTCATTTATTCTCTATCTTAACTACTGATTTGTCAAGTTTATACTGTATGACATATCTTTATTCTCTATCTAAAACATGAAATTCAAAACATGAAAAGTTAAGATTAAACTATTTAACTAATCATGGATTATGGCATTTATTGACAATCTGCACATAATAATTATTCTTGCAGTAAAAGTAAATAGTAGTGTCATTTTGACTTGCTCACTTTCAGGTCTTATTTTTTCTCTTTTTCTTTTGGGGTCTATATTTTTCTAAGTCCTTTGATATTTCTTTTAGGATTTTTACCCTTTTTTTATTTATTTTTTATTATTTTTCGTTTTCCAACATATGGGAACACAACTTGCAGAAAGCAAGGTATGTACATATTTACAAGACTATCATAGTCAATTCAAAAATTATGAATCCTATTATTATAGGACCCTAACAGTGGCTCCACTTAGGGATGTCATTTCCTGGTGAAATGTCAAGAACTTTTAAGGCTAGTAGCCTCTACAATTTGACTGTGATGATCTTGTAAGTATCTTTCGATCTCTGCAATTATTCATACTTATGATATTTACCTTTCAAAGCTTAGGGCCTTCTCTCTGGGCTTCAACTTTGTTAGGAAAAAATCCAATCCAATATAAAATATTCAATGTATATGTAAAATGATCAAAATAAATGAAACTAACTATTTGTTATCTCAGGAGAGTAGTAGTGCTTCAACATTCTACCATTTACTACTCCTTCTGACATTTATGACCCATCTATTTGTTTTAGAAAGAAAGCATTGTTAATTTTGTAACCATAAATGACATAAGGTCCTTTCCATAGAAAATCGAATTTTCCGTGTTTACCTTTGTCTTCCCTTCTTAAATCCCATTTTAACACTTTATCTCCAATGTAGAAATCATATTCTTTACTCTTTTTATCAAAAATTTTCTTTATCTTATCCTGGATGACTTCAGAATTGATATAAACTTCTTCCCTTGTTTGTTGCAAGTGAATAGTTTGATTAATCCTTCTTTGAATGTCATTTGTTTCAACTTGCAACTCCTGGATAATCTTCATCACTGGTACTCCTAAAGAAGATGGAAAAACAACATCCATTCCATAGACATGCTGGTAAGGGGAGGTACCAATGGATTTTTTGGTAGTAAGTCTTTCTACCCATAAGGCATTGACAAACTTCTTATTCCAAGTCTTTTTATTATTTTCAAGTAACTTTTTGATGATGTTTACAAGGCTCTTATTTGAAGATTCAACTAGACCATTACCCTGAGGGTAATATGCAGTAGAGTGGCCTAGGGTAATATGGTATTTATGGCAAATTCAATCATATTTTTGGATTTGAATGCTGCTGCATTGTCAGTAATTATATTTTGGGGACATCCAAATATTGAAAGAATGTTACTTTCTAGGAAAGAGATAATAACAATATCTGTGGCTTGCCCAGAGGGTATGGCTTCAATCCACCTAGTAAAATAGTTAGTGGCTGTCAGAATCCAGTTATGCTGGGTGATGATGGGGGGTGAATTTCTCCAATGAAGTTAAGACCCCATTGTTGAAATGGCATTTTTGTAGAGATGGGCTTTAAGGGTAGGGGTAACAGCTTTTTCTTACCCTAAAATATTTGACACTTATGGCAGGAGGTCACATATCTTTTTACATCAACAAACAAAGTAGGCCAATAAAAACCAGCTCTCAGAATCTTGTCTGCAGTAGTCTTCCAGTAAAGATGTCCTCCACAATCACTTGCATGAAATTCTTCTAATATTTTTTCATCTTGTTCTTTTAACAAACAATTTAATTAAATCCCACTATGATCTCTCCAAAAAAGTACATTGTTTAGAATACAAAATCTTACTGCCTTAAGATTTAAAAATCTAGCTTTGATTCTTGATAGTTCAGGAGGAGCTTGTAAGTTTAGTAATACAAATATGATATCTGCATACCATGGTGAGTCTAAAAAGGCTGCACTGATCTCTGGAGTCGCCATCTCTTCCTGATCATCTACTTGGGCAATAAAATTTATGTCTAGGGCATTACAATTTGATTCAGCCATGAGTCTGGCTAAACCTTGACCTTTTATTAGCTTGGTGGGTTTTATCTCTATGTCATATTCTAAGATAGTGGCAATCCACTTACCTCTTCTTCCATCAGGATCATCCTGAGTAAGAATGTCTTTTACTACAACATTTGGAACATAGGCAAAGATGTGAGAATAAAGAATGTAAACTCTAAAGTCTTTGATAGCTTTTACCAAAGATAAGGCCTGTTTCTCCATGATATTATACTTCAAAGATGCATCTCTAAGTGTTCTACTAAAGAAAGCTACAGGTTGTTCATAACCCTGGTCATTTTTTTGTAGTAAAACTGCAGCAATGGTGTGTTCTGAAGCAAATGAAAAAATGATGAAATCTTTTTTAAAGTCGGGACTTATAAGGACTGGAGTTTTGGTTAAGGCTTGTTTGATGGATTCAAATGACTGTTTGGCCTCAATAGTCCATTTAAGAACTGAATATTTTTTTAGCATGTTATTTAGTTCTTTAATTATCTCAGCTAAGTTGGATATAAATCTTCCTAAAAAGTTAATCTTACCAAGAAAGGCTTGTAACTCTTTTATGTTTCTTGGTGGACTGATGTTAAGAATTGCTTCTATCCTAGCATGATCTATTCTGATTCATTCTTTTGATATTATGTGTCCTAGTAACTTGCATTCTTCTAATCCAAATAAGGTTTTCTTAGGATTTAATGGGATGCCAAAATTTCTGCATTGTATAAAAACTTGTCTGAGATGATCCAAGTGTTCATAATCAATTTTAGAAAATACAGTTATGTCATCTAAGTAAATTACTAAGAATTCATGAATTTCCTTTGCAAAGGCTATATCCATAGCTCTTTGAAAGGTTGCCCCTGCATTCATTAAACCAAAGGTCATCTTTACATACATAAAAGTGCCCCAAGGAGTAGTAAAAGCTGTTTTGGTTTGATCCTTTGGTTGGACAAAGATCTGGTTGTATCCTGAAAAACCATCTAACAATGAAATCCTAGAAGAACCAACTACCCTTTGTAAGATGTGATCCATTTTTGGTAAAGGGTAATTATCGTTTAAGGATACTTTGTTTAGATTCCTAAAGTCGACACATAATCTAATATCTCCTGTTTTCTTTCTTGTTGGAACTAGGTTAGAAACCCAATCAGAATACCTGATTGGTGCAATGATCTGTGCATCATACATTCTTTTCACTTCCTTTTCTATCAAAGACATCAACACATGATTGATCCTTCTTAACTTTTGTTTAAAGGGCTTTTGATCTTCTTTTATAGGGATTTGGTGTTGAATTACGCTAGTGTCATAGGATTTAACGTCCTCATAACTCCAAGAAAAAACATCTTGGAATTCCTTAAAAATAGAAATATATTTTTCCTTTTCTTGTTGAGATAAGGCTTTGGAAAGTTTTATCATTTTAGGTTTCAATTCTGTGCCTATGTTGCATTCCTCAATGTTAGATCTAACTGGCTCCATTTTTGGTTTTCTAGCAATATCATTTGAGTCAAATAGACCTTCTAAAGGAGTTAACACTTTTAGTAAGAAATTGTCTTTGAGATTCAATATTTTAGATTCTTCATCAATTATCTCATCAATTTCTACTCTCTCTAAATTATCTATATTTGATTGATTAAATTTAGTGGGTTTAGCAAACTTTAATTTATTTATATCTACATTATTTAAATCAATTTCAACATCTAAATATTGATCTGTGGTACAATCGGTGTCTATTTTACAGTTCTTAAATTCACCTTCATTATTCAAAAAATGATAAATTTGTTGGTCCTGTGAGAAAATTTGCCAATATTTGAGGCTGTATGGAATTATTGGCCTGTGTTTTACTTCTGCAGTATACATATGATTAGGTTGAAAAGGTAAATTACAAGTACTAACAAAGGTTGCTAAAGAATGTGCTTGTAAGTTTTGTCTTCTTGGTATTGTAGAGAAATTACATTCCAGTAAATCATTAATCAAATCTAATACAGTCTCTCTATATCGGCAAAGTCTAGGATTGTAAACAAAATAATCACCTTTAATTTGTTTAACAATCAACTTTGAATCTCCAATCATTGCCATTCTTTTTCCTCCTAAATTTCTGATTATTTGGAGTCTATAATGAGGGCTTCATACTCAGCTATATTGTTTGTGCATTTGAAATTTAGTCTAAAATCATGGCCTTCTGCATGATTTTTCTCTATATTAGTTATCCATACTCCTGCTCCTGCTCCTAATTTATTTACCAAACCATCAAAGTCTAAATGCCATAAAGATTCATGAGAGATATTGTCATTATCTGGTGTTTTCTTTTCTTCTCTTAGTTCAGTCTTGATTTCATTATCAGTTTCAACATTACACAGGATGAAAGAATCTATATTAGTAGGTGTGGTATAAATTGGGTAATTTATTGACCTTTCAGCACTACTTACCATATATTTCATTAATTTTTCCCTATATAACTTCTTAGGTTGACCGAAAACTGATATAGTAGCATAAGACATGTCTAATTGTAGAGACTGTAACTTTGCTCCCCATGAGCAAGATAATAACATTCCATATTTAGGTGGGATATCAGCTACTACAATGTCCATTAATATACTCTTACTAGGATATTGAACTAAAGTTACACAAATCTTTGATTAAACCTAGGCATTTTACTTTACTTGAGTCAAATGAAAATAAATCTTTATAGGGCCTTGTGATGTCTAAGTTCAGGGTTTCCATTATAGCTTTGGGCATTAAATTATGTGAAGCTCCTGAATCTAGCATTGCATTGTGTAGGATTTTATCATGAAGAGTTAAACTAATGTAAAATGGAGGAACTCCTCCATCTAAATGCTTTCCATTCACATTTGGGCCAAAAATCAACTCTGGTTGATCATCATTCAGATTTATGGAATCTTCTCCATCATTTATGTTTAATGTTTTAGTTATAGTTGATTTTATACAAGTCATGTTTTACCAATTCTGTCAGAGGAATTGGTATTTTTAGCTTAGCAATTTCAGATTGTAGGTTGTGATTTACTTGTTTGAATCAATTCTTCTTTGGTAACTGTAGTTTGTGTTGGTTTATCTTCTCTTTCTACAGTTATCTTTTCAGTTTTAGTTTGAGTGTCTCGAGTCCTACTTCTTTTTGTCTTATTTTCAGGAATGGTGTGTGAAGCAGTAGATTTTTATTCAAATTTGGAGTTTTCAAAAGCTATTTTTGCAGTGGCAGCTTTTGGATCTGCTGATTTGGGATCAGTATTGAGCATTTCCGTATCTAAGGTTGTTGTTTTATCAAAATTAAATGCTTTAGGAGCAGCAAATTTTTGTGAATCTTTTTCTGCTTGAGCAACTTCATCAGTTATGTCCACAATCTTAGGTCTTGGTGAAATATTTGGGCTGGAAACCTTTTGGGAAGAACTGGAGTTTTGCTTATTTTCCCTAGGGAGAATTTGCAGAACTTTTGTTTTCGGAGCTTCTACTGTTTTCTTATTTGGTGTTTGAGATGTTTTCTTAATAGAAGACTAATTGTTTTTCTTACTTCTTAGGTTATACTGACTGTGTACTTTGTTAATGGAAAAGTCATAACCTTGTTTGTAATCAAAGGATTCCCCTGAATCTAATTGGAGTTGTTGGAGTTCAAATAACTTTTGATCTTCTTGTGTGAGAAAGATAGTGTTATTATCATCTATTCCCATTAAATTTATGGTATCCTCATCATCATCATTGTTTTGAGAAATCTCGGCATGGTTCTCCTGAAAGGGAGGTCTTATTGTTTGGTATGGGGCTGAGTCTTTTGATTTTCCTGAATTTGTGTTTTTTCTAAAATTGGGATTTCTGATTTGTTGTTGATTATCCCATTGAAGTCTTCTTTTTATGTTATCTAACCTATCCATCATCCTCTCTAAGGTTTTAGTTAACACATCTATTTTTGTGTCTGAACTAGAGGCTTCTTCTTTCATGGTCACTCTCCTCTCATTTCTTAATTTTGCTTTTTTAGCTAGAATGTTTACTTCTACACCTAAAGCATCCGTTTGCATTCTTTCCAAAGTTTCTGCATTTCTTTCTCTTAACTGATATGCCATGTCAGTGTCAAATCCATCTGGGAATTTGAGCAAGACAGAGTTAGGAGTGGGTTTTATATTTGCAGGAATTGAATTGTAAACACTGTTATATCTACTGCATTAGTCTTGTACAGATTCATTGGGAGCTCTCTTCATTGCATCAAATTCACACAATATTTGTAGGGGGTTTTTCTTCTTTTCCCATTTATTTAAGAATTATTTATGGAAAACAGTGAAATCAACCATACTACCTACATTAAGACTTTTGAACCATTTTTTTACTTCTTTTGTTGATGTTTGTGTAAACAACCTCATTTGTACATCTGATTCATCTATCTTAGGGAGACAAAGTAATCTGTCATTTTGCTTATGTGTTGCTGTGCAGTATAATGTGTAGTAGCATCAAACTGTGGTATTTTACTTTGGTAATATTGGGGCATGTCATGAAGTTGTCCTGGAAGGACAAGGGGAGCATACATAGCAGCCATAGCTTGAATTCTAGCTTGGTTAGGAGGTAAAGTAGAGGTACTTGGTGTTGAACTGGAAGTAGTTGCTGATGAATCTGGATTATAAGGCGCTGAACTAGAAAAAGCAGTTGAAGAACTAAAGGCCGAAGTTGAGGTACTGGGAAGTGAAGTTGGAATATATATGGAACTACTAGGAAATGAAAATGATTTGCTTGAAAAATCAGTGGTGAAGCTAGTGGATGAAGTGGATGTAGGGGATGAAGGAAATACATTTCTAGGCTGTAAGGGTAATCTAGGACTAAATGGATCTGTGGACTGAATGGTTGTAGAAACTATAGATGATGTAGTGGTTTCTAAATGAAGAATAGAAGGTTTAGATGTATAAGCTAACAGTTGAACTAATTATACGGCTTCATCAATTTCTTTAAGAATAGTAGCGTTAATTTCTTCAAGTCTGTCTTGATTTTTAACTTTCTTTAATTCGGAATCTGCAGTAATATTTTTCTGTTTTGTTTTCAAAAAAGAAATAAAAACAGGGTCTAAAACATCAGTACTTAAATTACTTTCAGATTTGTTCATGAATAAAGAATGTTCAAATTCTAAATCAAACTCTATATCCTGCAAACTTACTAATTCTTGGGGTAATGAATTGACTCTTATTAATGAAACTTTAGCATCTAAATCTTCTCTCTGTTTTTTCTTTTTTCCAATTCTGTCTGGGTTGTCCACTATAACGGCAGGTTTAGGGTCCAGATTAGACCTGGTATAATAAACTTTCCTAGAAGCCAGAATTTCAAATTTTTATACTCACAACTAGTTAAACAATCTTAAAGGCAAAAATATGATAAAAACTGATTTCCTTTAAGGTTTATTTAACAACTAACGATTGGTTAGATCCCCAATATGGTTGCCAATAAGTTATCACTCTAGTAATTCTCTAGTTGTGAGATTTTTGGTTTTTAGTTGAGAAAAATAGAGGTAACCACAGACCAACTTTTAAACTCTAGGATCTAGCCTTCCTAGGGTTCAGAGAGGGCTCTCTCTATAAATTTTAACTTTGTTTTGTTTTATGAAATAGTGGCTAGTTATGATTGTGCAATTGGTTTTGGTTTTGATTGGTTTGGTGGGAAAAATCACTTGAAGAGATGGATAGTGGGAAATCTATTTGTCCATTGGGTTGAGGAGTCAAAAGTCAAGAAGATAGAACTAGGATCAGGGCCAAAAAGTCAAATGTTTTCAGGGCAAGATAGAGAACCCTTGGAGATCTTAGAAAGTTGTTTTGTGAGGTGATATGATTGGGATAAAGAGAAATGAAGGGTTCTTTGATCTGGAAAAGGGAAGTAGTAGGCAGAGGTCAAACGAAAGAGGGAGAAATTAAGGGTTCCCTACTTTGGAAATCAAAAGAAAACATATAAATGACAAACAATAAATATAGGGTGCTTTTAACAAATCCTGAAGTAATACTCTTGTTCATTAATTCAAATTTAGAACACATAATGGATTTCATGCAACAAAGAAAGATAAACAATGACAAGTAAGAAATACTTCACTCCAAATAGCTCATCACATGAATCCTAAAATATGATGCTAGTTGATAGGATCCAGTCTGCTACTCGAAATTTGAAACACAAAAAGCCTTCAAGTCCACAAAAATGACTATAGAAATCATCAGCAATTTATTCTACAATAATACTTCTAAAGATGAAGTATTTATACATAATTGTTTACAAAATATCCTAGAATGCTTCTAGGAATTATCTAAGGGAAATAAAAATATCTTTACAACAATAATAGAGACAACTTCTCAACAAATCAACAAGCATTCCTATCAATTCAAATAAAATAGAAACTGATTATGGATAAGATGTAGCTGGCTGCCTTGGTGTCTTCCTTGCTGGCTTTAGATATTTCAAGTTTGTTTTTAAATCTGATATGCTTTATCTGATACTCTTTAATCTATAATACTCTTTAACCATTTGTAAAATATATTTACTGTTGTAATAAAAATATGTTTTGACTGCAAATCAACAAACTATTTTCACTGTTATCTTTCTTCCTTCTTACCTTTCATATTAAATCTATTAATGACTGCCAATCTTCCTCACTTGGAATTTGTATTTTCTTCAGCTTCCTGAAGTTTTCATCTGCTTCTGTGTACCTGGAAAAAGTTGGTTTAATGACAAACAAGTGTCTTATCTCATGCTGCAAGTAAAGTAAGTCATCAAAACTCCTGAGTAAGACTTTTCCTGTTGGAATGCCTTGTCCACCACCTAATTTTTCAACTTGCTCCTTGGCATATTCTCTGATCTTTTTATTGTAATCCTCCTGAGGCATTAATTTGTCATTGATGACCAAAATATTAGGCAAACTTCTTTGCCTCAAATTCTCAAATTTGACCATAAACCTGGTTATGGTGATGTTCATGTTCTCACATTTCTCTCTAACTGCTTCATCAGGTTCTTTTTGGTGATAACTTTCGTTATTTCAAGGATAGTTTCAGTTCTATCAGTAATTTCAATCTCTTCCAACTCTTGCCTGTTCTTGCTTTTGAGAAACTTTATCAGTTCTATTGCTTGTTCTGGTTTGTTATCCAGTTCCTCTTTAGTCTTTTGGATCTCTTCTAATGTTTCTTTGAGTAGATCTATTTGTTCAAAAATCACTTGAATGGAGGGCCATACATCATTTATGGCTTCTATGATCTTGCTCCATAAATGATTTTTCACATAGGAAATCTGTTCCTTCAAGGTTAATACCTTCTGTAATTTCTTCAATTCTTCATTTAGTCCGATGGCCTTTTGCTCATGTGTTTTTGCATTAATTTGAGCCAAATTCTCTTGGTCTTCAAGATTTTCAACCATCTATTTCAACCTGTTAATTTCACTTGTCTTAAGATACATTTCTTCCATGGCCTTTAGCAGTTTGCTAGCCTCATCTGTAGGGTGAGATGATGTTGTAGATGACTCTATAGCTGATGTTGTGGATGATGCCACTGGCACTGCAGTAGCCAGTGAAAATTTAGGTGCCAAATCTTTAGCTAGAGTTGATGGCACAACTGTAGTAACCATAGGGATGACTGTAGGTGCTTCTTGTGTTTTTGGCGTTTATTTTTCCTGGACAAGCTTGTCCATTTGTATCTCCCTTTCTTTTATTTGCGCTGTAAGCTGAAATATTATGTTCATCATATCATCTTTCTCATTTTGTCCTTCTATTATTTCCTTGGTTTGAGGATGTTCACTTGGAGGAAGTTTAAGATGTTTCCTCAAAGCTGCAATGTCCTCATTCTTTTTCTTTATTAATTGTTCTGCTGCCTTGACATTTGCTGGGTCAAATCCAATCTATAAGACCAATTCTTCCAAAGATTTGATTCTTAGATCCTTAACATACAAGGATGCTTTGTCCAATTTCATCTGACCTTTCATGTTTGTGATAGTGTTCTGAAGTTTCTGAACACTCATGGCTTTAGTTGTAATAGTAGAGTACAACATCTCTGAAGTCTGTCTATGGAATTCAATCTGATCAAGAGCATGAATTTTTTCTGTTTGGACTTCCAAATCAATCTTCTTATAATCTGTCACTGTCTTTGGAGATTTCACTGTACGCTGCAATACTGACATGATTAGCTTTTTGTTTGAATAATCAAAGGCAGACAAAAGTCTATTTTGAACACTTGGTGTTTGTTTCAGATATTGAGAGTAGATATTGTTTTCGATTTCTTCATTCTTTAACTTGATTTTTTTATACTTTTATTTGATATCTAGATCTTTCTCCTCAGCTGTCTGTGATTATGACGCTTCCATGCTCTGTTGTTTTTCTATCAACTATGCATTTTCATTGTCAACTTGTTCTTCATTTTGATTTTCAGTAACTGGCTCATTGATTATGACAGTGGCAACATCTGTGTTGGTATCTGGGAGATCTGTTTCTTCAACATCAATTGTTACTTTCTCTTTACCCATTGAATTTAACTTAGGCCTTTTGTTGTATCTTAACTTGAATTTAGTTTCAGTGGTAGTTTCAGCAACATAGGTACCTTCTTCTCTTACTCTCTTAGTGGTTTTCTCTGTTTGACCAGCAATCTCTAAAGTGTGACTAGTATCACTTTTCTTCATTGCATCTACTAAAGTATTCTCTGTCCACTCAATCTGATTGGCATATTTTTCTATCTCTAGTTTTGTCTCATGAATGAAGGGTGTTAACTTATGTTTAACCCTCATTTTACTTAGACTCCCTTGTGGATCATAATCCCAAGGAAAGATTTCTTCAAATCTGCACTCCAATAGATATTTAGCTGCTTCTGCCTCTGCATCCCTATGATTGCAAATGAATGATCCTACTTGATTCTTCAATTTGAACTGTTTTTTTTTCTTTTCTGCTAAAAAAATGATAGAATCAAAGTTTAATATTTGCCTAATATACTCCAAGGCAAAAGCTCTTATTGATACATGTTTGGGTAGCTTATAGGGCAACAAATTGGATCCAAACACTCTAATCTCAGTATGTTTTTCATATAAGTACCAATCACAAGTCTTGGTTTGCTTTTAACAACTGTAAAATATTCTTCATCTCATCACTTATCCTTGGCTGCTCTGTATTTGTTAATATTTTGATAAATGGATGGATGAATGAATCTGAAAACTCTACATATGTGAATTCTGTGGTATCTTTCCTGATAAAAAAGGTCCAGAAAATAACTGAAAGAGGATTCCCTTCTACATCAATATTTTTAAGAGCAAATGAAAATTTATCTGCTTGAAAATATAAGAACATGTGGAAGAGGAAGGATGTGTATTTGAACACTCCTTCAATTGGAAATTTAACCAGTTGGTCCTGGATATTGTCTGCTATATATCCAACATAATAAAAAATAACAGATGGAGGTTTTCCTGGGGTAAATGTAGATAAGAAACCTAAAATGGATTCATCTATATATTCATCAGTGAAATATTCTAGAATGAATGAAAACATGGAAATTACATGCCTTGAACCCTCTGGAAATTTTGAAGTGGAATATGGAGGATTAATTTGAGGAATTTCTACATGTAAAGGCATAAATGTTTGGAAGATCATGAATATTTTGGGAAAATATAGGCCAGTATACATCTTGGTAAGGGCCTCTATGGACAAAGGGAGTGCTTCAGGATCAGGTTGGAGTTGTAGCATTTGGTTGATAGATTCAACAATAATGGTGAAAAGCACCTCTTTGCTGGCATTAACTATGGCTCTTTGCTCATGCACATAATACTATTGACATAACCTAATTAACTATTGACATGGATGAGTTAATGGAACAACATATTTGGGCAAGTGTGATTCCCAAATATGGACTTCTTCTTCATTATATAAGGATTTTTCATAGCTCCAGTTATGAATGTCTAGCAGATTAAATTCAACAATTAGGTCTTCTATTTTGCAGTCAATATCAGCTAATGAAATGTGCTCAATTTCTATGATATGGGGTTGTAAAGGATTTACAATAATAGCAGTCTTAGAAGTCATGGCTGGAATTGATTTTGGCACTTTGGAACCTTCAGGATTGCTAGAACTCCGCTTTTTAGTCATTCTGGCTACTTCTGCAAGATTAGATAGTATGGAGAAGTATTTTTACTTTAGCAGAGGTTTCTTGGATAAAATATGGTCTTTCTTTGGGCTTTTCCTTCCAATTTTGGATTCTTAATAGGATTTACAGACTTTTACTAGTTTAAAATAAGATACAAGGGTTTCCTGAGATTTTTCAATGAGTAATTGGACTAAAAAATCTTTTGAGATTGGGCACAAAAGTTTAGGCTACCTTCAGAGGGTTTCTAGGTTAAATTGGGTGTTTTAAAATAGGACGCAACACAAACAAGGATTTTTCAGAAATTTTGATAGGGTTTGGCCTGTTTTTTGGACTTTTTGAAAGGGTTCTATGAATCAATTTTGAATTCTGGTTCGAATTGTCTTTTTAAAGGTCTTTTTAAAACTAAAAATAGGATCAAATTTTGGAAGAAAACCTGTTATGTGCAGGTACAGGGTTTTGAAGAAGTCTCTTAGGTCTTTTGAATGGATTGAACGACTTCTTTCTGATCTCTGGAAAAATGCAAAGCTCCTCTACAATCTTTAATGGTAACAAGTTGAAATTTGCAAGCTTTTGGCATAAAAATGGCGGAAAAATGTTTGTTTCTCAGTCGGGGGTGATCATGTAGGGTTTATGCCTAGGAAAAGAGGAAATGAGTGTGTTTCCAATGTTTTTTAGGCATATTAGGGCTAAAAGGTGTCGACGATTAATGGAGGTCGAGTCATAAAATTGGTGGCTTTTAGGCTCAAAGGGTCTAAACCACAAGTGGTTATTGCGTGCCATTTCAGTGGTAAGTTGTTTTGGAGGAAACCAACGCGATCCAATGAGAATGGACCACGTGGAGGAGAGAAGAAATTACAATACCACCTATTTCGTGTGGAAACGAGATGGGGAATATCGCGCAAGTTAAATGCGATATGAAGTTTCCGCCGTCGGATCTTGGGGTTCGATTGCGAACAACCCAGATTTTTTGGGAAAGTAACATTGGGATTTGGTAGTGGGGCCGAGGTATATTAACGTGACCGGGATTTCATACATGTGAGGATGGGTTTTAAACCTTAGAAATAAGCGTTTAATAAAGTTTTAAAACCTTAGGTTTATATGATGGGCGAGATTTTAAGGTTTAGATGTTAAATTAAAACATTACACAATGTTTGAATCATACATATGTGTGGGACTTTATTATATAGTATTTCAAACGTTTTTGACATTTGTTTAAAACTATGGGGGGAAGGGTATTTGTTTTAATGATATGTTTGAACCAATGGGATTTGGGCGGGGTTTATATTTCTCACATGGGGTATTTAAACATTGGTTTAAACATAAAATAGAGGGTTTTGAGGGTTATTTAGAATAAACGATTTAATACTATACGGGAGGGTGTAATTAGGGATTTAATAAAATAAGTTAGAATTTAATATGAAAAAGGGATAATGTATGAATAAAAATACATGTTTAACTCTAAGTAAAGTGCAAATAAGCATAGCTTGTCTTTGTTGTATTTTTCCACACTTTAACTTAGGATTAATGCATTTTAAGGGTTTATGAATGATTTTTGAAAGGGAATGAAATTAGTTATTTAGGGTTTCACTTTTACTGAGTAAAAATGGGTTTTTACTTAAGAAAAAGGGATTATGATTATGAATGAAGGATAAATGTTGATGAATATGGGTTTTATGTAGGGAATTCAATATTTTTAACCAATCAGTCATCGAGCCTTGGGTCTGGTCCCAACAGAAGTCAAAGAAATGCTCTGAGCCTTTTTAACTGATAGTTTAGAATACTGGATAATTGTAGGGGAGCGGAAATTAGTGATTTTTTCCTGATGATGCTTTATTACATGCTTGCACAACTACTTTCTACCTACCCATATTTATTTCTAACATTTTTTACTTCATTTTCATGGGTGAATTTAAGCTTGCAACCCTAAATCCATTTTTTTCAAAGCATAAAAACTATCTAAGTCTAACCTTATTTCATCTGAGGGCTCAGATTAAACTATTGATCTCCTCATTTATTCTCTATCTTAACTACTGATTTGTCAAGTTTATACTGCTTGACATATCTTTATTCTCTATCTAAAACATGAAAAGTTCAGATTAAACTGTTTAAATAATCATGGATTATGGCATTTATTGACAATCTGCACATAATAATTATTCTTGCAGTAAAAGTAAATAGTAGTGTCATTTTGACTTGCTCACTTTCAGGTCTTATTTTTTCTCTTTTTCTTTTGGGGTCTATCTTTTTATAGGTCCTTTGATCTTTATTTTAGGACTTTTACCCTCTTTTTATTTATTTATTATTATTTTTCATTTTTAAACATATGGGAAAACAACTTGCAAAAAGCAAGGTATGTACATATTTACAAGACTATCATAGTCAATTCAAAAACTATGAATCCTATTATTATAGGACCCTAATAGAAGGTTTATGAGCAGGTTTTTGGGTAGTTTTGGATAGGTGGATACTTTCAAGGGGGCAAGGGACTTTGTCAGCAGTCATCCAAGACTTGAAGACCATGAGAGGAATGCAACTCATCAGCCAGATCATTCGTTGAAGATAAGGACCAATTTTCTTAAAAAGTAGGGTTTGTTTCTAGATTTAGAGGAGGCTAATTAAGAGGTGCTGTAGTAATGAGTTATATCACAGCCTATTCGAACATGTGGAGGATTTGTTTTCAAATGTATAAGAGTTTCAAGAAGGTAAGATAGTTGATGTAATAATTAGCTGTTTGAGACATATTAGGAAAATGACTGTTTCATAGTGTAGCTGTCATTTTATCATTAAAGCACATGTTTTCTTGTTTTGCAAGGTGTCATTAGGAAAATTTTGATGAATCTAGCCAAGAGGCAGATCATCTCTTATGTAAGAAGTCTATTAAAGGGCATATATTCAAATTTGTAAAGGGTCGGATATTTTTTGGCAATACTGTAGCTTTATGTAATTTGATTGTTTTCTGTAATACAGAGGACTTTTACTGGACCAACCTGAGATTCTCATGGAGTTTTTAGTGCTTACTTAATCTATAATTTCTATGTGTACCATTTGCAGTGGTTTTCATCTTTAATACTCAGAATTCATAGGTATATGCTCTGACTTCCTTTATTTATGAATTGGTTGTGTTATTTCATGTTTTATGTGTGCTTTACCTTTGCTAAAAACTCTTCCCTGCCTCAATTTCCATGTCAAATGAACTTACCACTGAAATACTGAATTTGTTGACTCCATAAGCCCAATGATTGTAGAATTATATTCTTTTCAACCTACACACATTACAATCAAGTTATTTTCCAAGTAGAGTTAGCCATTTAGATTCATTTTTATCAAATATCATTAACCCCTTTGAGAGAGACCTCTCAGACTGAAGAGGCTAAGCTTCAATTACAAGTTGGTTTGAAACAGTTACATGAATATTTTCTGATTAGCAGCCTATTAGGAGCAATTTTGTGATAACAGAAATCAAACCCACTAAGCTTATTAAAGGACAGGGACTGGCCAAACTGATGGCTGAGTCCAATTTTCATGCATTGGATGTCAACTTTGTAGCTGCATTAGATGATCAAGAAGAGAAAGCGACTCCACAAATTGTTGAGGCTTTTATAACCTCACCCTGGTATGCAGACATCATTTTTGTACTATACAATTTGAATGCTCCTCTTGGTTCAACTAAAACAAAAACTAGATTTCTAAATTTAAAAGCAGTGAAATTTTGCATCATAGATAATGTTTTATATTGGAAATATGCTAGTGGTATTTTACTAAAATGTATGTTGAAGGATGATGGAGAAAGAACTATGCAAGAGTTTCATGAAGGTGATTGCAGTGGGCATCTTTATTGGAAAACCACTGCTAATAAAATCCTTAGAGATGGTTTCTACAGGCTTACCCTTTTTTCTGATGCCCATAAGAAAGTAACCTCTTGCCACAAATGGTAGATTTTTGAGGGAAAAAAAACTGCTACCACTACCTTTGAAGCCTATATATGTTGAAATCCCTTTCCAACAATGGGGTTTGGATTTCATTGGAGAAATCCATCCACCATCCTCTACCCAACACAATTGGATCCTCACAGCTAATGACTACTTCACCAAGTGGATTGAGGCCACACCCTCCAGGCTAGCAACCGATGCTATAATTATAAAATTCCTAGAAACCAATATACTATCAAGATTTGGATGTCCAAGTAAGATTATCACAGATAATGCAACAACCTTTAAATAAAAGAAAATGGTAGATTTATACAGTAAATATCACATCATTCTTGGATATTCAACTGCTTATTACCCTCAGGACCGTAATGGGTTATACTTGTCCCATCAACTGTGGTTATTATTTTTAACTTTTATTACATGGAATTTTCACCAGGTCTGTTACACTATCATATGTCACATATATCTTATCCCTAAATCTCACCAAACCATCTATTGTAAAACGCTAGTCCACATCCTAATCATTTTTACCTTGTTGTAAACTGTGCATAAGCTCCATGCGGTACCTGTCATCCCGTTGTCCTTCTTGTAGGGTCTGATCCTGTAAGTTTGTCCCATAAGAACTCACAACTATTATATGATTCATATGTACTCTCCTGCTAAGAGCGTCCAAAACTCTGTTCTCCTTGCCCTTGATGTACCATGTCTCAAAGTCAAACTCACTAATCGTGGTCAACCATCTAGCTTTCCTAGCATTCAAATTCAGTTGGTAAAATAGATACTTCAATCCACTGTGATCTCTCATCAATGCAAACCTCCTACCAAGAACGTAGTGCCTCCACGTCTTCAATGCATGGATGATCGCTGCCAACTCAAGATCATGTGTCGGATAAATTTTCTCATGCTCATTCAGTTTCCTTGATTCATAGCATAACACATGTCCTTTCTGTATAAGGATTCCACCATGCCCTCTCTTGTAAGCATCTATACACACCAAAAACTCGTTGTCCAGATCTAAAATATCTAACACTGGAGCATTCGTCAACAACTGCTTCAATTGCACAAAACTAGTTGCACATTTCTCTGTCCATTCATATTTCCTACCTTGCCTCTCCATTGACGTTGTAGGATATGCATCCGAGAGAAGTTCTGGATGCACTTCCTATAACAACCTGCTAGTCCCATGAATGATCTTACCTTATTTGCATTCCTAGGAGTTTCCCATTCCATGATAGCCCTTATATTTTTTGGATCCACTCTTACTCCTTCCTTGGAGACAACATGCCCCAAGTAATGTACCTCTTTATGAAAGAAATTGCATTTATTAAGCTTAGAATACAATTTATGCTCTCTCAGCAATCTCAATATTATTGATAAGTGTTTGGCATTCTCTTCCTTATTCTTAGAATATATCAAGATGTCATCAATGAATACAATAAAAAACTTGTCCAGATAAGGGTGCGACACACTGTTCATAAAGCTAGCTAGAGCATTATTCAATCCAAATGGAAGTACAACAAACTCATAATGCCCATACCTGGTCCAGAAATTTTTCTTGTAGATGTCCTCTTCTTTAATGTGTACCTCATGATATCCTGATCAAACAAGTCAAACTAATTAAAAAAGTCATCCATCCTCTACAATGGATACATGTTGTTAATGGTTACCTTGTTCAACTACCTGTAATTAATGCATATCATGAGAGTAACATCCTTCTTCTTCACAAAAAACATTGGTGCACCCCACGGTGATACACTTGGCCTAATATATCCCTTGTCAAGAATTTCCTTCAACTGCAACTTTAGCTCTACTAAATATGGAGTTCTCATCTTGCACGATGCATTTCATACTAGTGCTGCCCATGGTACCTGTTAGTGTCCAATATTCAGTGATCAAAATTATCCTTTTCAGGTTTACTTAGTAGCATTCCTAGGTCAAATTTTTATATTTTCAAGTCAGTTTTCAAATAAAATTTTGTTTGCTAGATATGTCTAGGTCTTTAAAGCTACTCCCTCCAATCTATTCATGGTCATTATCATTTCATGGGTCATGTCCTCCATTGTCATCTAGAGTCTTACGTAAGTCACCATACTTTCACCTAGGTCTCTGTCTAGGTGTATTTTGTTTCGCCACCATAAATGTCCAAATTATGTCATAAAGAAGCCGAAAAAAGAGTCATTTTCACCATACAAGTTATATTAAAAGGGTGTTAGCATAGTTAGGAAAATAAAGTAAGACAAATTTGCTTCTCTTAAATCTTGTTACATTGTCAAATTTTTCAAGAAAGATTTTTTTTTCTCAAAAGTTCATGATTTCACTTAAAGACAAATAGGTGCTTATTGATGTTATAAAGGGAAAAAGTGACTTCCTCAACTCATTTTATCCTCTCTTGTTTGATATAACTCCTCTCTCACCTTCATAACACTCTACAACTGCCAAAGGTAGAAGAAAACCAAAGAAATTTCCAAGAAAACTCATTCTTCTACGCTTCTAGGAGGTAGCACGACGTTTCTGGGAGGCAACACGACGTTTCTGGTGCTAGTGCTACGTTTTTGCCACTGCGCTACGTTTCCACCAAAGGCGCTACGATTTTGGGATTTAGCCTCCAAGTTAGCCATTAAAGCTTCAAAAAAAGTGTGCAAAGCTTCTGAGGCCTCCAAAATCAGTAAGTGGACACTCTCAATACCTTTTTCAAGTCAATTCATCAACATATGAGTGATTTCTCTCCTTATGGTTTTGCTCCACTACATTTTTAGGGCCTTCATTCTTGATTGGTTTCAGTTATTTAAATCCCTCATCTCACCATATAATACCTTCACATATCTTCCACAGACCCTACCCTAACACTCCCTATCACTCACAACCCTCTTTACCATTGTTTCCATCAAAACCCTAATTTTCGACAACATTTCCACAAGAAAACTAGGAAATCCCCGTGTTTTCACATTTTGGCCAATCTCCTCATATCTATTTCAAGAAATTTAACTTGTAGAATTAAAAAAAACACATCACCCTACCCCCTCAGTTTTTTGGGGGATTTTCCTTAGCTTCCTTATACCTCAGTACAACCCCTAAAGTCACCCTATCCATATCCCATGTTTTCCCAAAATTCACTTTCCCTACTCACTTAATCTAGCTAGGGTTTTATCCTATTCATGAGCACTATGGAGGGTGAAAATAAGGTTCACAAGGGAGGCCACGATTCCAGGTTTGAGCCATCCACTTTGCAATAACTCAATGATTTCCCTTATGCCAAGAGATGTGTTGAAAACAATGGATGTTTGAGGTTTTGTGAGAGAATCATGGAGGTAGGTTGTCATTCTTAATTGACTAGCCTTTTTGCCACTAACTTCAGCAGAGACAGGGCCGTCATAACAAGCATTGAATTCACCTTGTCAGCAGATGCCATCACTTCAACAACATGTATTCCAATGAAGTAGAAGTTTGGTTCAAAGGCATGGAATTGGACCTTGAGAACTACCCAATGTTCCTAAAACCTCATTGCAAAGATGAACTTGAGCATGTTTTCCGTTTCAGGCATTTACTTGATAAGTATGCCCCATTAATGAAGCTGATCGTGAAATATTTTACTTGTGAAGGGAGATTTTCAAGACTGTACCAATACAATGTTAGGTTACTATTGCACTTCACAATTACCAAATCACTCAATTTGTCTAACTATTTATTCAGGAGTTTGGTCAAAATGGTGGAGAAGGTACAAAGAAAAGGTAAAAATCATCATGCTAGTTTGTTCCACCATGGTTTGTTCAAGCTGGTTGTTTTGCACCAACTCTTAGCAAACAATATGACCTGGGAAAATTTCATGGAGAAAGTAGCATCAACTCCTGCTACTAGTCCACCTATTGTTCATAGCACATCAACAGCATCAACATAGCCAAAGGAGGTTGGCTCTTCAAGCAGACAAGCAAAGGTTTCAAAAGCGCCTAGGGTTGAGATCACTCAAAGCTATGAGAAGGGTAAGAGGATAGTTTTTTTCTCCTAAGACCATCAAAGGTGTACTTGCACCTGAAGCTACACTTGAGCAAAGACAAACAATAGAGCAACCACCTAGTCATGATGGTGAGTCACCATTGAAACAACATGATGAACAAGAACCCCTAGAGGCTGACATGGCAGAGCATGTGAAGGACAAGTAAATTGAGGAAATCATAAAGGAAAAATATGAATACATAGCAGAGTTGAGGGAGATTTTTTCAATGGAAAATTTTCAGATCACCTTCCTACAACAAGAGAATCTACAGTTAAAAGTGAAACAACTCCTCCAAGACAAGCCAAAGGCACATATTGAGGCAGAAAAAGGTAAAGGTAAAGAACTGGTAGATGATGTTCAGTTGGAGGATACAAAAGGTGAAAAAAAATCAAGGAGACCAAGGACAAGAGGTCTCAAGAGGGCGCTTGAGAAAGAAAAAGAATCATCTCCTCCATCAAGTTGGTAAATTTTTGATGAATTAATTGTTGCTGAAATCAATCAAGATAGAGAGTATTAGCTTGACATGGTGAATGGACATCTTGAGAAGATTTTTAAGAAAGAAAAAAATAACAATGACCTCCAGAGGCATATGGAAAATCATTATTGTGCCAAAAACAAAATCTCCTAAATCAGGCAGAAGCAATTGAAGAAAAAGCTCAAGGAAGCCCAAATGAAGCTCAAGGAGAAGGATAACTTGGACCTACTTGTTAAGGCATCCTTGGTTGTTTATCCTATCATCCATAATTTTCATAAAAAAATATTTGAGAGATTTTGAGCATTTTGAGCATTTTTGGTGATTTTTGGGAAATTTTGGAAATTTGGCTTTTACAGAAGCATTGCGCAGCGGGACAATGCTTTCTCTCAGGGCACTCAAATGAAGAATGGATTCTGTTTTTCGATGCCTTTTCATTTCTAAATTCTAGATCAGGTCCTGGTTTTTCATGAAACCTCTTGATTGTGGATAAAAAGCCAAGAAATTGACTCTTTTTCATGTTTCTGCCAGTGATTTTGACCAGGCACAGCACTTCTGGAGTGAGGTTGGGAGAATCAAGTTTTGAAGGTCTTCCCGTGGGTATTTTCTCAATTTTTAAGGTGCATTGGAAAGTAGACACTTAGGGCTACCTAACCCAACCTTCAGACTTACAAATGGATGCTTTAAGGTGGGTCAAATTCACCCCTGAACAGGCGTGGCACTTCTGCTGAAGAGGCATGATGCTTTTGCTGGAGAGGCATGACACTTCTGCTAATGGCACTACGTTTCTGCATTGGATTCCCTTTAGACAACTGTCAAGCCATGAAAACTATAGAATTCAAAGTTTAACTGTCCCATGAGGTGTCATTTGAGTAATTGAGTTTTTTTTTTGCCTCTTGTGATGAGGAAACATGTAATTTAATCAAGGAGACACACACTCCTAGTGTTCAGCTGAATTTTAGGGAATAATTTCCAACTTCCCTAGATTCTAGGAAGTGACTAATCTAATGTAATTATGATTCTTTCTGGATAGGATTTAGACCCTATGAGGTGTCATTACTCTTATTTTTCTATATGTAGTCCAACTCAAGCCATTTGAAGTGTTGGATAGTTGTTATTTGTAGTGGATCTATTGTATAAGATTTTGTTTTTAATGAAATCAAAGACAGTGTTGTAAACATATTGTTGAGTCTCCAGTGGTATGTCTTTGAGCATTTTTTTTCTCTGTAATATTATTAAGATAAATGTTATGTTATCCTTCTTTCACATATATGCTTCTTTATTTTAATCTTATCAGTTTATAGACAGAAATCATCCTTTCCATGCTCTATTTTTATAATATTTACATAAACATGTCTATGCTCTTATGATGAATGAATTCATTTTAATGCTCATTCTGACTCTCTCTTTGTTCACCCTATACACAATGAAAAATTAAGCATTCCTAAGCTTACCTACCTGGCCTCATCCTTGCCTCTGCAGCTAAACCTTTGAAATCTAACTTAAACCCTAGACCTAGTCTCCTAACTGTCATTCCTATCCAACAAAACTTCAAACAAACAAAACCCTATTCTACTGCGCATCATAACTAGCCTAAGATCATTATATTCAGTCATCTCATTGGATGCAAAGTGATGTTGAGAGAGCCCTCTCTAGTCACCTTCCTTCATTTCCATTCTCAACCTTGGGAAATGAGGGGAGTGATAACATTTTTGTCGTCGTTTCCGGGGTGTAATTGCAAAAATTTCCTTGGGAAAATTTCTTTAGTTCACTAAAGGTTAGAATTGTGGGTGACAATTTCTGACATTTGAAGAAGGCTAAGGCCGTAAATTCGAGCCAAAGTACAAATTCTCAAGAAAACCTGGCTCCCAAAAGTCACACTAGGTCAAATCCGGACACAAATCCCTCACCAATTGTCAAGGAACTTGAGAGTCTTTTAAGAAAGCATAAAACAAAGTATCGGAAATTTGGAAAGGCTATTCCTCCACTTGTGAAATCAAACTCTTTGCCTACGAGGTTCGCTTCAGAAGATTTGTCCTATAATTTTTAATTTGAAACATCTTTGTTTAGGTCTAATTCTGAATCTTTTATCTTAAAATTTTTCTTTGATCCTATTTATTTTGAGACCTATTTACCATTTTCTGAATCTTCTTATTCAAAGGTTGATAGTGAAGTCTGGTCTAATTTTCACAAACTTCAAGGTTTGGTGGTTAAGTTTCAAGTAACTTCATAAAAAGATTATTTCCAATACCAACAACAGGATTTTGCTTCACCACCTGCTATTACACCTTCTCACACAACTACATCATCATCTCTTCCTTTCATTCAATCATTACCTATGCAAGTTTTGACTCCATCAACACCTCCACAAGCCCCTCCATTAATCATGGCCAGATTCACTCCGTTGAACTTACTAAAACAACTCACCACACTACCTCAAAACTATGGTCAAATATTGTCTCTTTTTGATGGAACATCATAAGTTACTGCTCACCAACACATTGTCAAAGTAATTTATTTCATAGATCTTGAAGAGATTGACAATGATAACGCCAAGATGCGCATCATAGCACAAAGTTTCTCAGGATAGGTTAACAAATGGTTTCGCTCTCTAACAACTGGTTCAGTAGCTAATTCACAACAGATAATTGACTTGTTTATGGCATAATGGGAGGATAAGAAGAATCCATCACAAATCCTAGCTAAATATAACGCCTTGAAAAGGAATCCTAATGAGTCTGTACAAGACTTTACAGCTAAATTCAATAAAATTTATGACTCTATTCCTGAAAATATCAAGCCTCCTCCAAGCCTTGCTTTACTTCATTACCCTGATGATTTCGATCCTGATATGGCTTACCAGCTAAGGGAAATAAATCCATCAACCCTTGAATAAATGAAAAGAATTGCAGTGAGAGTGGAAGCGAATTTGATTATCAAGAAGTCAAAAATTAAGACAGAGAAAAGGGTGACTATCAAGGAAGAAATGTCTACTTCATCCGAGGGCAAGCTTGACACCTTGATTAAAACCATGGAGAAGATGATGGACAAAATGGCCATCACTGATAGACAAGTTGAACCCTCATTTAGAAATCCCAATTTCAGGGGTCAAAATTAGTAGCCTTAATATAAGATCAAGCAAAGGGAACATAGGGGTCAGGATCCACAAAGTCAACAAAAAATTCACACTCCATTTCAAAAAAAACTACACAGAAGGCCTTGATGAAGAATATGAAGAAGAGATTTCAGGCGAGAATAATTTATTTGAGGAAAATTAGTAGCCTATTTTCCTCACTGAAGAAGATCAGTTTTTTGTATAAATCATCAAACGATCAACAATATTTCTTGTCAAATGATGATATGCTATTAGTATGAACAAAAGATTACCAGAGGGAATATAAAAAAACTCTTACTCAAGTACAGAGGTAATATGGTTTTAGGAATAGGAACGTTCCTATAAGCTCCAATAAGAAAAAAAAGAATTCTCAAACGGATACTCATCATAAAGAGATGACTACTTCAAATCGAAGCAAAGACAAGGGACCTGCTATTCCTATTCTTGCAAAAGGAAATGAAGCTTCTACCGGCAGTCAAAGAAAAGATAAAGAAGTCCAAGATGGAGGACAAAAGAAGGAGATTCCACTCAAATATCAGCTCGAGAAGAAAGATGCACCATTCAAAGAAGTAGAAAAAAATTCATCCCTTTTTAGTCTTGAAAATAAAATCTCAGAACTGAAAGTATCCATTCCTTTAACTGAAATAGTCAAGAATGACCAGTATAAGTTTAAAGTATCCTAGTTGCTTAGGGTATATCAGATGTATGATATGGTCAATGTAAGTGATGATCACCCAAAACTTTTATTTGGTCGTGCTGTTGATGGTCATTTAGAGGATAGTGAGGTCCCTTTGTTTTATCTTAGCCTCAAAATCCACGATTTTACCCTCCATAATGCCATGATTGATTCCAGAGTGTCTCATAACCTTATGCCCAAAGCCATCATGGAAATATTAGGCTTGGATGTCACAAGACCCTACCATGACCTTTATTCGTTTGTTTCAGGCAGAGTGAAATGTCTTGGCCTCATTAAAGATCTAGTGGTGTCTTTAGAGAAAATCCCAACCAAGAATGTCCTCATGGACATTGTTGTGGTTGATATCCCTCCCAGATATGGAATGTTTCTCTCCCGGTCATGGGTAGCAAAACTTAGAGGTACCTTGTAAGTCGACTTTTCATATGCTACAATACTAGTCTTTAGCCAACTTAGAAAACTATACCAGGAAAGTAAAATGAAGTACATGATAAGTAGTAGAGAAAAACCTAATAATCACCCCATACATGTTGTTCACACAGAGTTAGAGTCTTTTATCTTATTCAATGATGAATGTTCAACATCTTCAAAAATTTTGATGGAAGAAAAGACATAAAATTCAGAATTTCAAATTTTGTTTTAGAAATTTCAAATGCAAAAATCATGAAAAGATGCCAAGTGGTTTGGAACGAAGTGCATCAGCCCAAAAAAGAGATGAAAAAATAAAAGACATATAATTTTTTGGTACAACAGACCTTTCTCAAGCAACAAGTAAAGTTGAGTTGTCCGATTTGTAGCATATCAATGAAGAAAGTGGTTTGTGGACCATGGAATTCGATGGAGCCTTAGCTAAGGAAGGGTCTCGCATTGGAGTGTGGATTCACAACCCTATAAATCAATCTCTTATCATTCCTCCTAATGTTCAAATGTCCTCTTACAAGTTAGCATTTGACTGTTCGAACAATGAAGCAGAGTACGAGGCTTTGATAACCGGTCTGAAAATTCTCAGGAAATTAGGTGCCAAGAAAATTTGTGTATGGAAACTCTGAATTTGGTAAAAGAACAAGTCAAAGGGGAATACCAAGCCAAGAATCCTAGGATGCGAGCTTACTGAAATACAATGTTAGATATCCTCAAGACATTCACCAAGTATACTTTGTCATTGAGCCCAAGGGACAAAAATGTTATTGTTGATTATCTTGCCACTTCGACCAACATGTTTAAAATTCCATTGTATCCCAATAAGAAGTATGAGATAAAAATCAAACATCACCATGCTGCTTCAAATAATGTTCAATATTGGCAGGTCTTTTAAGATGACAAAAAGATCAACAACTTCTTGTAGATGAAAGAGTAATTTTTGAATTCATAAATGGATGACCAATTTTATGAAGATGACCAAGAATTGCATGCAATAGAAATGAAAGTACTTCAGCTGAAAGACAACTCCATTCCTATAGGTCTTGTGCCTTTGGAGGAGATTTTTGATCAAGACGATGTTGCATGTAAACTGACCATTCTGCCAACATAAGTAGGAGTGTAAGATCTTAATCTTGGCACTCCTGAAAAGCCAAAGATAGTCAAGATTTCAAAATCTTTGAGATCTGAAATGAAAAGTAAATATGCAACACTCATGTATCAGTTTTTGGATGTATTTGCTTGGGAATATTCTAATCTGAAAGTGTATGATAAGAGTATAATTCAACATATTATTCCTCTGAAACCATATCAGAAGCCTTTTCGCCAAAAATTGAGGAGAATGAATCCCAAACTGTTTCCCTCCATTCAAAAAGAGGTAAACAGGTTATTCGCTGCTGGTATTATAGTTCCATTTCACTTTTCAAATTGGATTTCTAACTTAGTGCTAGTAAGAAAGAATACTGGAGAGATTCTCTTGTGTATAGATTTCAGAAATCTGAATAAAGTGTTGCTGAAAGATAATTAGCCACTTCCAAAAATGGACCATATTCTGCAAAGGGTAGTTGGATCTTCCAGACTTTCATTGCTGGATGGATATTCCAGGTATAATCATATTTTAGTCCATCCATATGATTAGGAAAATACAACCTTTACAACACCATGGGGTACCTTCATGTACGCCAAAATTCCCTTTGGATTGAAAAATTCATAAGCGACTTTTCAACGAGCGATGGACATCATATTTGCTAATGAAAAGGATGTCTTTTTGGTCATCTATCTTGATGATATGAATATTTTTTCCAAGACAGATGGGCATCACTTGAATTTTTTTTTAGATATGTATGAAATTTGGCATACGTTAAATCCTAAGAAGAGCCTATTTTCTATGGAGAAAGGAAAATTGTTAGGCCACATTATATCAAAAGACGACATCTAGGTAGATCCTTCAAGAACTGAAGCGATTTAGAGCTTGGATTATCCTAGAAGCAAGAAGGAGCTCTAGTCATTCAATGGTAAAATCATTTTTCTAAGAAGGTTTGTTCCTAATCTTGCTAAAAACTTAAGGCAAATTATTGATACGCTGAAGAAAGATAGTGAGGTAAAATGGTCTGAGGAGGCAAAGAAGTCTTTCAATCAAGTTAATTTTTCTTTATCTCATGCTCCTATTCTTATTAGTCTATATTACACACTTGATTTCATCATTTTTTTCCTTTTATTCAAAGCATACTTGAGCTTCTGTCTTTATGCAAAAGAAAAATCATAAAACAGAACAACCCATTGCCTTCTTTAGTAGAACCACTAGAGACGCAGCCTTGAAGCACAATATCATTGAAAAATAGGACTTGGCACTAGTTAAATTATTGAAGGACTTTCGAGTCTATATTCTTGACTCCCATGTTATTGCATATGTCCAAAATGATCCTGTCAAAGATGTGCTTACACAGAATGATCCTGAAGGATGGTGTGGCAAATGGATCGCTGCTATGTTGGAGTATGACTTAGAGATCAAGTTTAAAAAACTAATCAAGGGACAAGTCTTGGCAATGCTTATGGCGGAATCAAATCTCCATGCTTTGGACATTAATTTTATTGTTACTTTATCTAAGGAGCAAGAGGCTGATTCATTACCTTAGGTATCTGAAATATTTGTTTCATCGCCATGGTACACTGATATTGTTAATGTTTTGCAACACTTGAATCCTCCTCCTGGCTTGCCTAGTAGTAAAGCTAGATCTTTGAAGTTGAAGGCTCTTAAGTATTGCATCTTTAATAATTTTTTGTATTGGAAATATCTGAGTGGAGTGTTTTTGAATTTTTTGGTAGAAGGAGAAGTTGAAAAAGTGACGAATGAATTTCATAAAGGTGACTGTGGTGGTCATATTTTCTGGAAGACTACAACAAATAAGATTTTGAGGGTTGGCTTCTATTGGCCAAGTTTATTTTCATATGTTTATAATAATTTCATGAGCTTTCATGATTGTCATATTTTTCAAGGAAAAAGAAAGCTTTTTCCACTTCCCTTAAAACCCATCGCGGTTCAAGCACCCTTCCAACAGTGGGGTATTGATTTCATTGGTGAGATTCATCCTCCTTCATCAACTAAACATAAGTGGAGACTCACTGCCACTGATTACTTCACAATGTGGATTGAAGCCAATCCAATGAGGCAAGCTACAGATACTATCATTATTCAGTTTTTGGAAAGCAATATCTTGTCTCATTTTGGTTGTCGACAGAAAATTATTACTGACAATGCAGTTGCCTTTAAGTCTAAGAAAATAATTGAATTTTGTGATAAATATCACATAAGACTTGGTCATTCTACAACATACTATCCTCAAGGCAATGGGTTGGATGAATCGTAAAACAAATCATTGGTGAATATAACCAATTTTTTTTTGCAAGAGAACAAGATAAATTGGCATAAGAAGCTCATAAATTCTCTATGGGCGGGTAGAGTTAGCATGAAGAGATCAATCAACATGTCATATTTCCAGCTTGTATATGGTGTTGACACAGTGTTTCCCACATCTTTAGCTATCCCAGTGATGAAAATTTTGCAAGAAATCGATAGCGAACCAAAAGATATCCAGTGAAGAATCAATCAAATGATTCATTTACAACAGAAAAGAGAAGAAGTTTTCAATCACACTTCAAAACTTCAGGAGAAAATCGAGAAAATATATGACAAGAAGATCAAAGATGATGATTTCAAAGTAGGAGATGTTGTTCTTCAGTGGGATGTCCAGAATGAAGACAAAGGTAAGCACGAAAAGTTTGATAATCTATGGAAAGGTCCATACAAGATTACAACATTCAAAGGTAATAAGGCATTTTTTTTGGAAGATGGGCATGAAATTCTGTGAGGATCGATGAATGGTAGGTTTCTTAAACATTACCTTACCTATGTTTGAAGAAAAAGGTTCAATTTCATTGCAAATATCACTTTTATTTGCTGTCAAGAATAAGAAGTTGTTGAACAAGTTTGAAGCCCGAGGATAAGGCCACGAGACTTCTATGATGAGTTGATGTTTTTATTTCAAAAAATTTCAAAAAGTCCAGTCAGTTTTTCAGTTTTTCAAAGCTATTTTAGTTTCCAGTTTTGACTCCATTACCGAATGGATGAGGCTACCTGATTTATGGTGTTATTGACACCTACTGAAGGAGCTACTATCCACAGCTAGAGCCAATTTTAGTGTCCAATATTCAGTGATAAAAAATACTCTTTTCAGGTTTACTTAGTAGCAATCCTAGGCAAAATTTTATATTTTCAAGTCAGTTTTCAATTAAAATTTTGTTTGCTAGATATGTTTAGGACTTAAAAGCTAATCCCTCCACTATATTCATGGTCATTATAATTTCATAGGTCATTTCATCCACTATCATATAGATTCTTAGGTCAGTTACCATACTTTCACCTAGGTCAGTGTCTGGTTACTTCTGTTTCACCACCATAAATGTCCAAATTATGTCATAAAGAAGGCAAAAAAAGAGTCATTTTCACCATAAAATTTATCTTCAAAGGGAGTTAGCATAGGTAGGAAAATAAAGTAAGACAATTTGTCTTCTCTCAAATCTTGTTACATTGTCAAATTGTTCAAGGAAGCAATTTTTTTCTCGAAAGTTCATGATTTTACTAAAAGACAAAAAGGTGCTTATTGATGTTATAAAGGGAAAAGTGACTTAATCAACTCATTTTATCCTCTCTTGTTCGATAGAGATCCTCTCTCACCTCCAGAACACTCTAAAACTGCCAAATGTGGAAGAAACTCATTATGCTACACTTCTGGGAGGCAACGCGCGTTTCTGGGAGGCAGTGCAATGTTTCTGGGTGCTAGTGCTACATTTCTGCCAAAGGCGCTACGCTTTTGGGTTTTAGCCTCCAAGTTAGCCATTCAAGCTTCAAAAAAAGTGTGAAAATATTCTTAGGCCTCCAAAATCCGTAAGCGGACAATCTCAATACCTTTTTCAAGTCAATTCATCAGCATATGAGTGATTTCTCTCCTTAAGATTTTTCTCCACTACATTTTTAGGGCCTCCCATTATTGATTGGTTTCAGTTATTTAAAACCCTCATTTCACCATCTAAGACCTTCACATATCTTATAAAGACCCTACCCTAACACTCCCTATCACTCACAACCCTCTTTATTATTGTTTCCATCAAAACCCTAATTTCCCACTACATTTCCACAAGAAAACTAGGAAATCCATGTGTTTTCACATTTTGGTCAATCTCCTCATATCTATTTCAAGAAATTTCACTTGTAGCCTAAAGATAACACATCATCCTACCTCCTCAATTTTTTGAGGATTTTTCCTTAGCTTCCTTATACCTCATCACAACCCCTAAAGTCACCTTATCCCTATCCCCTGTTTTCCCAAAATTCACTTTCCCTACTCACTTCATATAGCTAGGGTTTTATCATGTTCATAAGCACTATCGACGGTGAAAATAAGGTTCACAACGGAGGCCACCATTCCAGGTTTGAGCTATCCAATTTTCAAGAACTCAATGCTTCCCCTTATGCCAAGAGATGTTTTGAAAACAGTGGATGTTTGAGGTTTTGTGAGAGAATCACAGAGGTAGGCTCTCATGCTCAATTGACTAGCCTTTTTGCCACTAACTTTAGCAGAGACAAGGCCATCATAGCAGGCATTGAATTCACCTTATTAGCAAATGCCACCACTTCAGCAACAATGATTTCCAAATGAAGGATAAGTTCGATTCAAAGGCATGGAATTGGACCTCGAGAACTACCCAATGTTCCTAAAACCTCATTGCAGAGATGAACCTGAGCATGTTTTCCCTTTCAGGAATTGACTTGATAAGTATGCCCCATTAATGAAGCTAATCATGAAATATTTTACATGCGAAGGGAGATTTTCAAGACTGTAGCAATACCATGTCAAGTTACTAATGCACTTCACAGCTACCAAATCACTCAATTTGTCTAACTATTTATTCAGGAGTTTGTGAAAATGGTGGAGAAGGTACAGAGAAAAGGTAAAAATCATCATCCTAGTTTGTTCCACCATGATTTGGTAAAGCTGGTTGTTTTGCACCAACTCTCAGCAAACAATATGACCTAGGAAACTTTCATGGAGAAAGTAGCGTCGACGCCTGCTACAATTCCACCTATTGTTCATAGCACATTATCAGCATTAGCACAACCAAAGGAGGTTGGCTCTTCAAGTGGGAAAGAAGAGGTTTCAAAAGCACCTAGGGTTTATATCACTCAAAACTATGAGAAGGGTAAGAGGATGGTTTTTTCTCCCAAGGCCATCAAAGGTGTACTTGCACCTGAAGCTACTCTCAAGCAAAGACAAATAGTAGAGCAACCACCTAGTCATCATGGTGAGTCACCATTGCAATAACATGATGAAAAATATCCCCTAGAGGTTGACATGGCAGAGCATGTGAAGAAAAAGTTAGTTGAGGAAATCATAAAGGAAAAATATGAAGAGATAACAAAGTTGAGGGAGATTTTCTCAATGAAAAATTTTAGACCACCTTCCTACAATAAGAGAATCTAAAGTTAAAAGTGAAACAACTCCTCCAAGACAAACCAAAGGCTCATATTGAGGCAAAAAAGGTAAAGGTAAACAAATGGTAGATGATGATAAGTTGTAGGATACAAAAGGTGAAACAAAAGCAAGGAGACCAAGGACAAGAGGTCTCAAGAAGGTGCTTGAGAAAGAAAAAGAATCACCTCCTCCATAAGGTTGGCAAACTTTTGATGAATTAATTGTTGCTGAAATCAATCAAGATAGAGAGTATTCACTTGACACGGTGAACAGAAATCTCGAGAAGCTTTTGAAGAAAGCCAAAAAGATCAATTACCTCGAGAGGCATATGGCAAACCATTATTGCGCCGGAAACAAAATCTCCCAAATCAGGCTAAAGCAATTGAAGAAAAAGCTCAAGGAAGCCCAAATGAAGCTCAAGGAGAAGGATAAATTGGACCTACTTACTGAGGCATCCTTGGTTGTTTAGCCTATCATCCATAGGTGTCATAAAATAAATTTTGAGATATTTTGAGCATTTTTGGTGATTTTTGGGAAATTATGGAAATTTGGCTTTCACAAAAGCGTCACGCAGTGGCACAACGCTTTCTATCAGGGCACTAAAATGAAGAATGGATTATGTTGTTGGATGCCTTTTCACTTCTACATTCCAGATCAGGTCCTGGTTTTTCATGACACCTCTTGATTGTGGAGAAAAAGCAAAAAAGCTGCCTCATTTTCATGTTTCTGCCAGTGATTTTGACCAAGCGCAGTGCTTCTGGAGTGAGGTTGGGAGAATCAATTTTTGAAGGTCTTTCTGTGGGTGTTTTCTCAATTTTGAAGGTGAATTGGAAAGTAGACATGTACGGCTTCCTAACTCAACATTCAAACTTGAAAATGTATGCCTTAAAGTTGGTCAAATTCACCTCTGAACAGGTGCGACACATCTGCCGGAGAGGCGCAACACTTCTTCTAATGGCGCTACGTTTTTGCATTGGATTCCCTTCAGACAATTTTAAAGTAGGAAAACTCTAGAATTAGAAGTTTAATTGTCCCATGAGGTGTCATTTGAGTATTTTAGTTTGTTTTTGCCTCTTGTGATGAGGAAACATGTAATTTAATGAAGGAGACACACCCTCTTAATGTTCAGCTGAATTTTAGGGAATAGTTTCTAACTTCCCTAGATTCTAGGAAGTGACTCATCTAACGTAATTATAATTCTTTTTGGATAGGATTTCGACCCTATGAGGTGTCATTACTCTTATTTTCATATATGTAGTCCAAATCAAACCATTTGAAGGGTTGGATAGTTGTTATTTGCAATGGAGCTATTATATAAGCTTTTGTTTTTAATGAAATCAAAGACAGTCTTGCAAACATAATATTGAGACTCTAGTGGTATGCCTTTGAGCATTTGTTTTTCTATGTAATATTATTAAGTTGAATGTTATGCTATCCTTATTTCACATATATGCTTCTTTGTTTTAATCTTATCAGTTTATAGACATAAATCATGCTTTCCATGTTATGTTTTTATAATATTTACATAAACATGTCTATGTTCTTTTGATGAATGAATTAATTTTAATGCTCATTCTGAATCTCTCGCTGTTCACCCTATACACAATGAAAAATTAAGCATGTTCGTAAGCTTACCTACCTGGCCTCATCCTTGCATCTGCAGCTAAACCTTTGAAATCTGACTTAAACCCTAGATCTAGTCTCATAACTGTCATTCCTATCCAAAAAAACTTCAAACAATCAAAAACCTAATCTACTGAGCATCATAACTAGCATAATATAATTATATAAAATCATCTCATTGGCTGCAAAGTGATGTTGAGAGATCCCTCTCTAGTTTTGGTAGGGCTAGCTACCTGACCTAAAGGTTGGTTTGTGTTTACCTTCCTTCATTCCCATTCTCAGCCTTGTGAAATGGGGGGAGTGATAACAGTACCAAATCAATAGAAAATTCCACGTCTCTGTGAGGCGAAAAATATGAAATCTCTATGGGAAATACATCCTGGAACTGTTGTAAGATAGAGTACTTGCTTAATACCTCTGCATCCTCATCCTCCTTACCTTTATCACTTCAAATGTGCACTGCAAATAACACACACCCTTTTATTCGACTAAGCTTTTCTTGCATAACTGTCACCATTCTAATTGATGTTGCCTTCTTCTTACCCTGCAATATCCTCTAATCCCCATTTTCATCCAAACGATCAATAGATTTATCACAAAAATCCACCTTAGTCATGTGAAGATACAACTAGTCCATACCCAAAAGCATACTATATGATCCCAACGGAAATATATTCAGATGTGTTGATGTAGGCATACCATTCAACTCGAATGCAAAAGCTCTTACCTCTCTTCTTTGTAACTTTAGCTAACCACACTAACCAAGATTCTACATGCACTTCTTTATTCAAACTACATGTTATCAAAAAATTGTACTTGATTGGCTTCTTATCAAACAACTCAGTGTAATTGTTTCAAACCAGCCTTTGACTAAAGCTTAGCCTCTTCAGTCTGAGAGGGCTCTCTCAAGGGGGTTTTATGATATTGAATAATGATAATACTAGATGGCTAACTCTATGGGAAATGTAACTTGTTTTTTATGTTTGCAGGTTGAAAAGAATGCAATATTGCTACCATTTGGCTTATGGAGTTAACAATCAGTAGTTTCAGTGGCAAGGTTTCTTGACATGGAATTTGAGGCAGATAGGAGTCTTTAACAGAGGCAACTCACACATAAAACATAGGAAAACACAGTCATTTCATCACTAAAGGAAGTCAGAGCATACATTATGAATTATGAGTAATAGAGATAAAATCTACTGCAAGTGGTAAAAACATAAATATATAGATCAATAAGACATTAAAAACCCCATGAGAATCTATAAATGGGAAAATCAGCAATATAAGCACCAAAAACGCATTTTTCAGAAAATTATGCTATAACAATCAAGAACAGCCCATGGATCCATTAGTTTATAAATTATAGCAACCAAATATGAAAGGAGATCAGAAACAAATCATTATAGCTTAGTTAAACATGCCTCCCAAGCCCAGAACGTCCCAAAAACCCTGCAACCCCAAGGCTACTTCAACACAAAAATTATGAAGCAAGTAATAGCATAGTTTAATGAGGTTTTATACTATATAAATAGAGAGACAAATGGATTTGTTGATATATTACTCAAGAGAGCTGAAAAACTGAGATCTAGTCTCTTTTACACAATTCCAAGATACCCTGACAAGGGGTTCTTGAGAGGCATGAGATACAAAGGTATAGACTACAGATATGTGGTTAAAATCATGTTGTCTTACTACATCTCTGCATACATATGGCTGGAAATACAAAGAAATGGTTGTAGCTCCTCCCAACTAGCTTTCCGGGTGAAAGGTTGATCCCTTCACCAGGAAACTAGCTCACAATCAGGGGTTTTAACCCCTCCACTGCAACACCATGAAAAATAACGTAGTTCCTCAAGGAGACTGCGTTGTAGCTGTAGGTGACTGCTTGACCCAATTTCTGATGGTGGAAATAAAGACCAAAATACTCCTCTTAGATTTCTTCAACAAGTCCTCGAAGGAAGAGTGTGGAATTCCCGCACGAGAATACCCTTGCACTAAACAGTGCAGCAAACCTAGCTAAACAGTTGAAGCATGCAATAAGTCATAAGAATCAAACATAACCAGTATTCGCCATGTCCCATATGGCTGCGATTCCCTCCATTATATACTTTATGAGCTTCCTCACCATGGGTCCCACCCATTTATGAGGTTACTTCCATGTAAAGACTCCTCCTCCAAAATTACGTTGTCTCCACTAGCTCCACTCTCTCATTTACAGCGTTGTTTGATTTGGTCAACCTTGACTTAGTCTCTGTGCATTTTATCCTTTCAAACCCAAGGTGGCTTTATTCTGACTATCTAAAACTGATCCACATTCATACTAGGTTGTCTCTATTGATGATTCACTCCCTCCATACCAGCACTGTTGACTTGGTCAAACTTGACCTTGTCCACATGCATTAGCCCCTGTCCACACATGAGGGTGCTTTATCCAGCTAAGAATATGATCCCTTTTCACATTAAGAGGGATTTTATGCCTACAAAAGAGATTTATGGGCCTCTTTACTCATTTATTCATCTAACTAGATGTCAAGAAAAAAATTAATATTCCAATTAGTTGCATGCCAACTTAGGAATCTTACAATCTTCCCCACCCAAATGTTGCTTGTCCTCAAGCAACTACAAGGGTACTGTAGAATATCCAATGGATATATCTCCTCCCAAACATACAATTTAGCCTTTGGTAGATAAACCAAATAGTTGTCATCATGAAGAAGTGGGAGATATATGGAAAGAGTTATATGCCGTCCATTGGCATCCTCAAGGCATGAGAGATGGTAAATGTTAGGTGCCTCCACCCCAATGAGAAACTCCAATCTCCATGCTATCATCCAAACAAAATGAGCCATCCTTGGTAGCTCATTGAAACAACCACCAATCCCCTTCTCCTGCAATGTATAGGGGCTGCATGGCTGAAAAGGAGAGATCAAGTTATTCAACTCACGTTGTCTCTCTCTCCATTTATGATAGATGTGGAATTGCTGGTCTTGGGTTGCAATAATATGATTATTAAGAAACCAAAATATACTTGGAATCTCATGATCCCACTCTTTTTTTTCTAGGAACCCCTCTTGCCCAATTCACCCCACATATAGTGAATAGAGTATCATCACTATATGGGCTCCAAAATAAGTATGGACTAATTGTCACATGGCATAATGGATGGTGACAATAGCCCCTCAAGTGATACCAACGTTGTTCTTCTTCTAGTTGTTTCCAAACATGATATGATAAGTGGCCATCCAACCACTTGCTGCCATAAGCTTTTCAAAAGCTTGAAAATAGTAGAGGACATTAGGTGTTGGCTGAATATGAACCAAGAAAAACATGTCTTGCCCAAAGCCCTCCATGAAGTGATTATTCCCATCATTGAATGTAGTCCCAATAGGACCGTGAAACTCAAAAAGAGGATCCCTCTCTTGTGGAGAAATGTGCTGCAAATGCATGGTAAAGAAATGCACATACATTGTTAGTTGATAAATAAGCATCAAAACACAACCTTTACCATATATTGTAGACAATTTGGTGAAGAGGTCCATAGATGAACCTTCCCATTTCTCCATCAAAAGGGAAAGTGATTGTAACAGCCTTGCAAAGTGGTTGTTCTCCTTCTAATACATCAAACAAGCTACATATCTCCTAATATGTTGGTGCACATCTTCCTTGAGATCCTCCTAATAGAATCCCTCCATGATGGTGTGATAAGACTCAATGGAACCTACATGTCCTGAAAAGAGTGCTTCATAAGCTACATGTAGAATCTCCTTCTTGAGCTTGGAGTCTTTAGTCAAGTAGATCTGATCATGGAAATAAATGACTCCATCAACCACTATATACCTCCCATCTATCACTTTCCCATCAAGAACCTTACACGTGAAGAGGTTCTTGGAATATTCCACCAATATTTGGGACTCCCAATATGGATCTAGGCTTCCCATCAATGACAACATTGTCGAAGTCTGAAATGAAGCACCTGTCACATTATAACTCTCCTCGTTGTCATGCTTAATGCCAAAGCCACATGTTGGAGTGTTGTTACTCCAATTTTGCTACCTCCCTTGCAACTTATCTTTCCCAAGAAAAGATTGAAGTGCATGGAGGTCAACCTCCTCTTGGAAGGTATTTCCCATCCAAAACTTCCATAGTTTTGCCAATGCATGCAGGAGTATTAATAACCTCTTGTCATATTCAGAAATCTGCCTCATGTGTTGAAGCATCATTTGCTGCACCAAGAAGATGGAGTAGCCCTTTGACACCATGCTTGTGCCATCACAGATTCCTGAATCCTCTTCTTCCAGCGGAAATAGTTGAGGGGAAGATAGCAATGTCCATATCAAAGAATTGTTCACCCCTCCTCGGAACCCATCAAATTTTCTCAGCACTATGCTAGCTCCTCCCAAGGCTCCTTCCTTAGCCAAATATGCCAATGATGCACCATGTTGTGAGAACTCTTTATCCATCTTCCAATCAAGGGGTCTCCTTGGTGGAATGCCTCCATGTAAAGAGACATCAAAATTTGAAGTAGATTGTATAGGTGAGTGGACTGATTTGTCCCTCCCCTCACTGCATTAATCAACCTAATTTTTTTGTTTATAAACCCCTTGAAATAAAAAAGGGTGCATCCTCCCCATCCTTTGGTGCTGATCCACATTTTCTTCTCCTCCTCCCATCAATGTCTTGCTGCCCATCACTACTATCACAGCTGCTTCTTGGGAACCTTTTTCAAAGATGAAAAATCTCCTCTAATTGAAGCAATAACTTCATGTCCATCTCCATGAGGTGATGGTTCTCCTCCCAAAGTGACAGCGTTGTTACTTCCTTTCTGCTTTTCCTACTCATTAATATTTGAGAATACCTCATCAACAATGAGAGACCCTAGATCTTGGTCTTTTCTTGAAGGAGGTATCTCCATGTCTTCCTTTTGAGAAGAAATCTCTCCCTGCAATGGGGATATTTCCCTAGGCAAGGTATCATATAAGTTTCTATCCCCTTCAATAGAAATCTGAAGTGGAGTTGGTGTAATGGATCTTTCCAACTCTTGCAAAGGTTTTGAATGTTTAAATTTTGCTAGCTCAATCAAAGGTGTTTTAAGTTGTTTTCCATCAAATCTCTTCACTAATATCTTAGTGAATCTTGCATAAGTAGCTATATTTGCATGATTGAATGAAGAAGATTCATAAAAACACCAAGTATAAGCCTTAATTTCAAGATGTAGCGCTGCTATCCTAAGGGCTTCCTTTTCTGAAACTTGATGTAGATGCAAATATGAGTCTAGCTGATCTATCCAATCCTTGGCTGTGCATTTGGAGGACCCATCAAAATTTGGTAGAAGGAATCTACCTCTCCTGCTTCTGTTGTGATTGTTGGGTATTCTCTCCTCCTTGAGTTGGAAAAACTCTTGGAAGTTCAAGTGCTCCTTGAATCTCCAAGATTGAGATTCATACTCCTGAAGATAGTCACTCAAAATCTCCTCGTTTGGTGCATCTTCTTCCTCCATCTCTCTTGCAATAAATATGGGCATAATACTTTGCCGTGGATCATAATGTGTGGTTGCATGCTCACACCCATCATATAAAAATCTAGGGCTTTCTTCATATTCAAACCCCCTTGGAGATTACCTACACATCTCCCTTCTCATCTTCTTGATATCTCCCTTGATGCTCTGCATAGTTTGAAAAAGAAGCTTTGAGAGCCCCTCTTCCTCCCTTCCTCCAATTAATGGAGTCTTGTCATTGTTTCTTTTGTAAATCTCTTCTTCTTGTGATAAGATTCTCCTTATGGTGACATATTGGCTGAATGCACAGGTTGAGCCAAGATTATGCTCCGATACCACTGTAATATTCCCAAATGGGAAAATCAGCAATATAGGCACCAAAAACGTATTTTTTCAGAAAATTATGCTATTACAGTCAAGAAAAAACCATGGATCCATTAGTTTATACATTATAGCAACCAAATATGAAAGGAGATCAGAAACAAATCATTATAGCTTAGTTAAACAGGCCTCCCAAGCCCAGAACAACCGAAAAACCCTACAACCCCAAGACCACTGCTACACAGAAATTCTGAAGCAAGTAACAACGTAGTTTAATGAGGGTTTATACTACAGAAATATAGAGACAAATGGATCTGCTGATATATTACTCAAGAGAGCTGAAAAACTGAGATCTATTCTCTTTTACACAATTCCAAGATAACCCGACAAGGGTTTCTTGAGAGGCATGAGATACAAAAGTACAGACTGCAGATCTATGGTTAAAATAACGTTGTCTTATTGCAGCTCTGCATACATATGGCTAGAAATACAAAGAAATGGATGTATCCTCCCAACTAGCTTTCTGGGTGAAAGGCTAATCCCTTCACTAGGAAACTGGCTCACAATCAAGGGTTTTGACCCCTCCACTGCAATGCCATGAAAAATAATGCAGTTCCTCAAGGAGACTGCGTTGTAGTTGTAGGTGACTACTTGACCCAATGTCTGATGGTGGAAATAAAGCCCATAATACTCTTAGATTTCTTCAACATGTCCTCCAAGGTAGAGTGTGGAATTCCCGCTTGAGAATACCCTTGCACTAAACAGTGCAGCAAACCCAGCTAAACAACCGAAGCATGCAATAAGTCATAAGACTCAAACATAACCAATATTATCCATGTCCCATATGGCTGCCATTCCCTCCATTATATACTTGATGAGCTTCCTCACCATGGTTCCCACCCATTTATGAGGTTACTTCCATGCAAAGACTCCTCCTCCAAAATTATGCTGTCTTCACTAGCTCCACTCTCTCATTTACAACGTTGTTTGATTTGGTCAACCTTGAATTAGTCTCCATGCATTGTCTCCTTTCACACCCAAGGTGGCTTTATTCTGACTATCTAAAATTGATCCGCATTCATACTGGGTTGTCTCTATTGATGATTCACTCCCTCCATTCCAGCATTGTTGACTTGGTCAAACTTGGCCTTGTCCACATGCATTAGCCCCTGTTCACACCTGAGGGTGCTTTATCCAGCTAAGAATATGATCCCTTTTCACATTAAGAGAGATTTTATGCCTACAAAAGAGATTTATGGGCTTCTTTACCCATTTATTCATCTAACTAGATGTCAAGAGAAAAATTAATATCCCAATTAGCTGCATGCCAATTTAGGAATATTACAGAATCTTAGGTATGTTAAGAAGAAAGTCACTCTGTATTACTGATATAATTCAAATACATAAAAGCAATAGTTTAGTGCAAAAAATCTCCAACCCTTGACTACTTCGATTCTTAGTCTTTAAATAGACCTTCTTTACAATAAGGATGATTTTCCTGGTGGCTAGACCATCGAATTATCCTATGACACATCACATAACTGAAATACATGAATTCTAACTGAAAGCTGACAACTACACCTTAAAGAAAACATTTCCTAATAGGACTCTAAATCCTATTTATTACATAACTCTACCTTATCTTGTGAAACAGTTACATGACAGTTACAACATAAGAATCACATGCTCGAAATACACATGATAGAGTTCATTACCACTTTACACATTTAAAACCCTCCTAGGCTTGTGGAGCATAACCCTATTTTTTAGGAATGCGTGACCTTTATCTTCAAAGCTGCTTTGGCTGATGACCTGTCTTCATAGTACCTCCTTCGAGTCATAAATATTTGGTGATAAATTCCCTTGACATGTTGGAGGAGTCCAGCTGTCCAAAACTTCCATTAAGATGATCCAAAAACTTTAACCAATGCTCGCTACGAAAACATGATAGTTTCATAGCGAGTTTTGGTAGCCTTGAAAAAATGACTTCTACACCCAATAAATTTTCTCCTCTAATGTTCCATGATGTCAATCAAATCGTGACACATCACCACCATCAATCTCCCTCCTTGAAAACTTCAAAAAGTGTTTTTAGAAACAAAAAGGATGCTACAGGTTTTTTCGTAGCGTTTTCCTGGATTTAACTCTAGGAAACGCTACGAAACTGTGTAAAACTGCAAAAATTTCACATTTCAAAACTGTCTTCACAAAATGACCTCCTGCTGCAAAATCTTGATTTTCTGCATGTAATGAACCCTATGAAGCATACTCAATTTCATTTTATGGCTCCTGTGGTGTTTCCTCCTCTAGGGATTCATGTTGCTGCTGCAATGGTCTCTGGTGTTACTATGAGGTTTAACATTCCCACCTTTGAAGCTGTCCCATTGAAACTAATAGCAAACTCCTTAGAAACCTGTAAATGGCACCCTTGCAATCTTTGACGGAATTGCAAGCAACCTGTTCTTCTGAATACTTCCCAGGCAGTTGGGTCTTCATTTAACAAATTCATGTCCATGGTTCATATCTGAGGCAGTGACCACCTTTGTTAGTCTTATTTATTGCAGCCATGGTGAATTTATATCTTCCCAGCCTCGCTTGATTAGTGACACCTACAACTTTTGAAAATGCCAACAACCAGCTTGGCTTGGTGAAGCAGCTCTCCAGCAACTCAATAACATGCAAGGATAAAACAGAGAATGACAAAAATAATTAATTGGGTAATGTTTTATGTTTTTTATGACAACTCATGCCCTAATCATGACTCATGCATGCTAAAAATGGTAATAATGACCTCATGCATGACCTTGTAACTTTGAAATAACCCTAATTGACTCGAATGACATCCACCCTATCTCTTCTAATCATGAACTGACACCTTGCACTGAATTTGACGAGATAGACATAAAAACTATTTTTTGTAGCGTGGTTAGTTCATTTTTTGACAGTTTCGCTACGAAACTATTAGGCAGTTTCGTAGCGAAAACTGCTCTTTTACAGTGTAAAATGCAACGAAAAGAGGAAAAACTGGCTAAAGTGTCCTTTTCAGATTTAAACGCTTCAGATATGGAATCTGACACCTAATGGTGATTGATGGGACATGATATGACCTATATGAAGGTGGGTTTGGACCTTAGGATAGGTTAAAAATGAAAAATTTGAATTTTCCTATACCAACTTGTGACAAATGAACTATATGACCATGCCAAATAATGTTTCACTTTTTTTGAGTGATAACACCACACTTGTCCACCAAGTTAGGGTTAACATAACTATAATTAGAGCTAGGGTCAATCAAAATAGAAATAACTTGATCACAAATCTTATTTTCCATCTCGATAATGGATGCCTGGCGGTCCATCTCCATGTCATCCAATGTTGCACAGACACAAGGAATGCTCTACCCAACATCCCCAATAGTTTGTGCCTCCTGTGCATTATAGATCTTAGGCCTACCACCCTGATACTGCGGATAATATCTCTTGAGATGCTCCTTACCACATATCCAACACTACAACGGTCCCATACCATCACCTTTATTCTGATGCCCTCCAAGTTGTGACCCATGTCTCTGTCTAACTACATTGAAATTATTTTAAGGTGCAACATTTTCTTTCTCACTTGCATCCTGGGGCCTTATTATTTTCGGCTACCATTTACCTTTAGATTTTTCTTTCCCTTTCCAACCTTGTTGAGACTCTGTCTTTCACTTTGATTGCTCATAACAATTCTTTATCTTACCAGTGAATTCTTCAAGCAACTGAGGCTCATCATATTCAATCTAATCTCTAAATTCTAATTGTAATCCACTAAAAAATATTTGAAATTTGGATTTTTCATCCTTAATATATGGTACATACCTCAATCGCTATAGGAACTTGTTCATATACTTGTCATATGTCACTGATCCCATCTTTAGCTCATAAAATTCCTTGGCTTTTTTGTCGTAGTACCTCTTTGACAAATATTTCTTCCTGAAATGTCTCTTGAATTCATGCCAAATCAACTCCTTTTTCATGATGTCTTTGACCCACTTCACATCTTCCCACCATATTTTTTATTTCCCTTCGAGACTAAAGATAGCTATTTTAGCCTTCATATTATTTGTATAATCATGTAGCTCAAATAACTTCTTCATCCCAAGTAACCATGCCTCTGCTATTCAAATCCCCATCAAAGGTAGGTGGTTTAGATTTCTTGAACTCATCTAGAAAATATCCCCTATCACTCCTCCTATAAGGATGATAAAGATGAAAATCATAGTGTTTGTCATAACCAGAATTGGAATAGAACCTATGTCCATCACCTCTCCTATCTGGAGTATCTAAGAGCCTGCCATCCCTGATCGTGTCATCTCTATCCGACCTTTTCCCACTATCAGATCTACTGCCATATGGCCCATTAGTACTATCTTCATGCCCATGGATGATCCGAAGTGGTCCCTGTCTCTACAATTCTGAAAAATTCTAAAGGATTATTGCATTAAATCTTGCTTGTTTCTCCTATCCTTGAATGATCCCATCATTATCTGCATTTCAACTTGTTATTTCTACCTTCAATCTTCCCAATGTGTCTGATAAGTCAGAAAAGTTCCCACCACCATGCTTCTCATTTGACCCATACGGAGAATCTCATGAACTATAGTCTACCATCTTGATAGTCATCTTTGTTCTCTTTCCTACAAGTATACCATGTCAACTAAACCATAACATAACATAATCAACATACCTTAGTATAGTTCAGGGTAGGATATATCATCTATAAGATCAACCAGATTAGCACAATACATGTGTAAACATAATCATAGCAGTATACAAACATCATCTCAACCATTATCCAATTATCAATGCATGACCATAGCAACCACATATCATGACCTCAAGCACAACAAATATCACCATGTCAATGTATGCATAACAACATATAAAAATTGACACGCATAACCGACATACACTCATGATAAATACATCCAACATTAACACCATCAACTTTCACATGGTGACAAAACTACAACCATGACCACCACCATGCATACCCAAAAAGAACATAGACCACAAGCATAAAGAACACATATGCAACTGACATGTATGCATGACCAACACACCACCCATCCAGTCCAATCAGTGAACCATGCTCTGATACCACTCTGTAAAACCCTCCTCCCACATTTTCCCAAGCTAACTGGTCCATTAGGGTAAACATGTGACAAGAGGCTACTATGATTTGATTCAACTCCCCATGTACAGTTAAGGAAGTGGAACCGACAAAACAAAACCAATATGACCTTCCTTAGGAGCTATAGACCCTCCAAGAGGCATCCAACCCTTCCAGGTGCTTAACCGCTGAGACAACTTATCATTTTGCTGATTTGGACCCTCAGCCACTCTATAACAGTCCTGGTGAAAATTCCATGTAAAGAAAGTTAATAAGGGCAAACTAATAACCACGGATTATGGGACACTTATTCCAAGCCGAGTGTTGGGAAAAAACATCCTAGTGTGGGTGTTCATTGGGTTTATTATGGCTAAGGAAATTGGAAAAGGCTTTGGAAAGGAAAATTGGCATTTTTGTCAATTTATTTATGAAAATAATGGAAATTAGGAGAAGAGGAAGGTGAAAGGTCACAAGTTTCATGTGAAGAGGAAAATGAAGGAAAATAATGGAAAATGACGAAAATAGAGGCCACATTAATAAAAAGGCTTCTGAGGATTAGTTTGTACCTTTTTCCAGTTCAGTTTTGGAGCACTCTCTCTATTCTCTCTCTCTCTCTCACTCTTGGACACTTAGAGTTTTCATGGAGCATTTTAGCTTTGGATCAAGAAAGGAAAAGAAGGCAAAGAGGAAGAAAAGATCGAGAGAGGAAGAGAAGGATTAAGTAACTACAACGTGTTTACTTATAGGTATCGATTTTCATCTATGATTTCATTGCTAGATTTGGCACGCATGGTTATGCATGTCCATTCTTGGTTCTCTTTCTATTATTGGCATTGATTTTTCCAGGCGTGACAATTATTTTTCAGCCTAGCCTTTCCATTTCCACATAGTCATGGTGTGATGGGGTTCTCATGTTTTGGTTGAGTTGGATTTCCGGATGGATTCAAAACTAAGTGAGGTGGATCTCAGAATGAAATAACACATGGCCTAGTGATACTTGAACTTAAATATGGATTGTGGTAAAGCTATTGACCTAGTTACCCATGAACCAGATTGTGGGTTGCGGTAAATATAGGTATTGTGTGCCTCGGTGGGCCTAGGAATCCTTGATCGGTGAATGGAGGGATATACGGTGAATCTTAGAGGTGTTTGCCCTTGATCAGGCATAGGAATCCTTGTTAGTGAATGACATGATATATGGTAAATCCTGGAGGGTGGTGTCTTGGTTATGCCCTAGTGATCCCTGGATCAGACTGTGGATTGTGGTAGATATTAGAGGCTAGGATACAATAAAATTCCTCATGGTGTAGATGGATAAATCCTGTGGAATCCATGCTTGTTAATGGCCTAGTGATCTGGTGAGGATTGCGGCAAATATGATTTTTTGTTGATGAGGGTGAGGTGGTTTAGCCTCGGGAGGCCCTGGTTGGTTCTTTTGGTTTGAGTCCCACACTCATGCTTGGAATATGTCACGGGGGTTATTGGTTAAAGATAGATTTGGCTCAACAACCTATGGTCGGGTGGAACATGGTAGTCTCATATCGGGTTGGCTTTCACATTCATCAATATGAGTTCCTTTCCATGGTATCTTATGTGTAAATGTATTGGATTCTATGTTGCATTTATCGTTTTTGTATCCTCAATATTTCTATTTTTTATATGCTGGTTATGAATGTGTTTTATGACAGTGAAAATGTATGGTTCTCATCATGTTTTGATTTTTAAATGAATGAGCAATGAATATATGACCTAATAGATGATAATGTAGTTAATGATATAAGTCATAATTGTTTCTTAGCGATTCTCAGATAAGTATGAGACCCTTATGCTCAAATATGCTGTTTAAACTTGTAAGAATGCATATTTGTGACGTGTTTGACGAAATTTCTGTCATGGCTAGTAGGGGTCCAGTCAAGTACTTGTTCAAGTAATTGAATTTGTATCATTATTCCACTATTATCTTTCATTCTTGAAAGTGTCATGGAGTTCTGGGTAGTGATTTGAGCCTTGGGCCTGAAAAAGTGGCTTAGAAATTAGAATTGCAGGCACAAAACTACCTAGGAAAGTCCCCAGTCGCACACATGCCCATGTTATGGGAACTGTTGGAGGGTCCCAACCACACTCATGCCTATGTCATGGGAGCGACTCAGAGATTAATGCAAACATTAGGGGAGTTTTGTGGTCTAAAATGGGCCTCCTAAGGAAATAATAAAATAATAGCTAAACCAATAAAATAATATTTATGAATTTGCAATTCACTTTTTGCACCACAATCTATGTAACCATAGTTAAATTCAATTAAAAACTTGTACCAAAATAAAATTAATAAAAAAATTGTATTGATGTGACTATAAATAAGAATGTGCTTTTCAAGAAAAAATCATTTTCATCGAACAACTAATGCATTTGTCCTTTGTACTTAAATAACTTAAAATATAAATATAATTATAAATTTATAAATTCTTAATTATATTATATGCTATTAATTAAAATTTATATTATTTAAATTGTATAATAACATGTAATTAATATACTATATAAAAGTAATATAATATAATAGAATAAATGTATAGGGATGTGCATTGTTTCTTTCAAGAAATATGAAATGAAAATAATATATTTTTATTCAAAAGTGTGAAATGACATTTATTATGAGTACTTTACTTTGACTTTAAAAGTACTTATAGCACTACCATGGTTAACCATGAGTTTTTAACCACCATTGAGAATGTGACAAGTAAGTACCTTTAATTCAAGAAATGCCACCTCAACCATTAGGGATGATGTCATCCCCTAAAATGTGATTGGTTCTCATAAAGTGAATTTTGATTGTACATTTTCTTTAGGAGCCCATTTTAGACCTCAAAATTCCCCTAATGAAAAGTTATTATGTCTCAAGGGCTAGTCACTTGGAAGGTTTGGATGGCTCTTGGGGGTTCTGTTGCATGTGTAGAAGGTATGTGTGGTTGTGTTCCATCGATTCCACTTCCTTAATTGACACATAGGAAGTTGAATCATATCATAGTAACTCTTCGTCACATGTTTACTGTTACACCATTTTTTGATCATCTAACCCATTATCGTTAGATGAACCCAAGTACACCATGTAAGACCAATTTTACCCCAAGTAAAATCACTTTCACCACATTTGTTTACACTTCTTGGTCATATTTAACCCAAAGCAAAGTAATTAATTAAATAAATCATTATTTATTTAATAATTTCCTAAGAATAAGTTATTTAAGTCATTATTTAAATATTATTCCTAGTTAAATTTGACTAAGTCATTTTTAAATAATTAAATAAACCATTATTTATTTAATTATATTCCCCTCATTTCCCTTAAATAATAAATAAATCATTTATTTATTTGTTATTTATAAATAAAGGAATTGACCCAAGTCAAAAACCCTTTTCTCTCCAACAAATATAATAAAATATTCCTAAAGGGTGATTCTAGAAGATGTTTAATAATATTTTATTCATGCACCAGGTTCTAGAACACCCCAATATTTTGTTATAAATAGGAGGGTTTTTCCCATTCATTAGTCACCTTCATTACATTGGATCACACTAGATCTGCTTTTGGTCACCACTTTGCATTTCTGTTTTATGAACTCCCATTGAGTTCCATGTTTTATTTTCCATAATAGCTAGAGAAAGAGACCATTAATCTGAAACACTGAGGACTTCCAAGAACCCAGCCCACTGAGGAGAACTGGAAAACACCTTTCTTGTTTTCCTCTCAGGTGCCCCATTCTTTGATATAATAAAAAAGATTCTTTTAAACAAATGTGTTCTTGTCTTGTCCATTGGTGCTTGTACTTTACTTTACCTGCTTAATATCTTCCATATATAGATCTAGATGTGTGCAGCTTATTATATATTGTAAGATATTTTGCAGCCATAACTTATGTTAGGGCTACTTGATATGCATAGCTAAAGTGAGTTTTTACGACAAAAAATTCATGCTAACATTTACCCTAGTTGGTTGGTTACTTGGGTAGATGTAAGATGAGGGTGCTATAAAGTGGTATCAGAGCATGGGTCACCCCTCAAACTGGATGGACAGTGTGTTGGTCATGCATTCATGTCAGTTTCATATGTGTTCCTTATGATTGTGGTCTATGTTCTTGTTGCTTATGCATGGTGTTGGTCATGGTTGTAGTGATGTCGCCATGTGATGGTTGATGGGGTTGTTGTGGAATGTGTCGTCACGAGTGTATGATTGGTTATGTGTTGTTTATGCATGTCAAGTGTATATTGGTATGGTTGTTGTTGTCATGCATGAGGTCATGGTATGTGAATAACATGGTCATGCATAGATGACTCGATTATGGCTTGAATGTTGTTTAAATGTTGTTTTATATATATGCTACATATTTACACACTTTTATGATTATGTTTTTACATGTATTACACTAATTGGTTGATCTTGCAGGACATATCCTTCACGAATGATGCTAATGTACATTGGTTTGTTTATGGTCTGGGTTAGCTAACATAGTATGCCTTGCAGGAAGAAATCAATATGACTAGAAAAATGGTAAACTACAAAGGTTCTCCCTGTGAATCAGATGAGAAGCGTGGTGTTGGGAAATATTATGACTTAATAGACACAATGAGGAGTTTGAAGGAAGAAATAAGGAGTTGCAAAGAATATAATGACATAATCATGCAGGCATAGGAAAAACAAGCAGAATTCAATGCAGTAATTCTTCAGAGTTTTTCAGTATTGCAGAGACAAGGACCACTCTGAATCAGCTATGGAAAATGGGATGGGACTAATGGGGCATATGGAAGTAGGTCTCATAGTGGTCACAGGTCAGATAGAGATAACACGATCAGAGATGGTAGATTCTTTGATACTCCAGATAGGAGAGGTGATGAACACGTACTATTCTAGTTTTGTTCTGACAAGCACTGTGATCGTCATTGTTATCATCCTTATAGTAGGAGTGATAGGTGTTGGGTGCAACCCAACTTGGCCTAGATTTTGGCTAAGTCTCCACATTTTGAGGAGCGGAGAGCGAAGTATACCACGCAACAAAGAATTTTGGATATTGAGATATAAAGCTCGAAATGTCCACAATATTCATTTTGGATATACCACACAATATCTTAGGGGCTTCGGGGTGGGTCAAAGCCCCTCCTTTTTGTAACAGGTTCGCACTATATTTTTCTTGTTTTGAGAAGCCCATGGTATTTGGACCATGATATTTTGTTGATGTAATAATATGTAAAGGGATTGAATGCTATATTGAAAGATCATCATTGTAAGTTCTATGGTTAAGGGCTAGTTTTGTATCTATATTTTGTAGGGAAGGAAAGGCTCTAAATCTGAGTGCAAAAAGACCTTGGAAGAGTCTGCAGCTTAGTGCGCAGAACACCTGTATTTTTGTGCGTAGGTCAAATATTTGATTGTACTTAAAAGTTCCATCATAATAAAAAATAAGATGTTTTGAGCTGATATTATGTGTTCTTATGTGTTTCTTGTCTATTTTCTTAATATCAGTTGTTGCAAAGTAGTTGTTACAGTTGTGCGTTATAGCAGTGCAGGTTATGATGTTGTGTAGTGTGTCCTATCAAATGTGTCTAAGTAAGTGAATAGTCTTATAAAACACAATCATTTGATGTATGTTAAAAGATAATAGAAACATAGTAGATTTACCACATCGTGTAGTCCCTCAAGGCTACAGAAATTTTTTTTTGAAACCACCCATAGTCACCTCGGGTGAGACTGCAATACGCTTGCAGGTCATTGTCGAAAGGGTCGATGATCAAGGGTTTTGTTGGTGTGCAACATAGATCGAACCTGGGTCAAGCCAAACTGAGCTAACAAATGGTTCCATTGTCAGGACCGAGATCTGTTTAAGGGATATGTGGATGTGTCATCCATCAAAGAAGGAAATTCAAGATTGGATAGTTCAGAAGGAGTGAGAGATTTCAGATCAAGAGAACATAAATCCATGTCTAACATCTAAAGCATGGTTACAAAGGTATATTTTCATAGAGAAATATATAATTTTATTTGCATCATTCCCTAGTGACTTGTACGAGTGAGTATCAAGGTTGAATGAAAGGAAGGATTGCTTTAAGAATGATGAACCTACATCATGGACTCCTGATATGATACATCGACTCAAGAGCACTAACAATAATATTTCAAGGGTTGTCCATTTCGGGATTGATAGCATCTTGGGTGGATTCATTACTGAGTTCACTATAGACTCGACTGTGTCCTACAGTGAAGAAGACTGAAGATTCTTCAAAGGACCACGAGGTAAGTATCTGAATTCTTTGAAACTGTGGATTAAGATGCTTCTGTTGGAAAATGGAATCTTATGGATGAAATCATATCGTTAGTTTACTTATGTTTGGAGGAAGAAGTAAACTCGAGCAGTAAATCGATACACTGTGAAGTGGAAAAAGGTAGAGAGTAGATACCAGAAAGAGATATCACGAAGAAGATCCAAAGTCCTTCATAGAGACTTATTATAGCCCTCTGTTGGGTGAGTCTAAAGGTGAAATGAAGAAAACTACCCAGAGAACTCCCGGGAAAATTTTCAGTATACTCCCTTCCAACCTCAGAGTTCGCCGAAGCCAGAATACAATAGTAGTTAGGGTGCTGGTGGTCTCCCTGCTCCCCCTACACCTCCTACCCTCCACCCCCCTCTCCCTCCCCCTCCCCCTTACAACTCAAAAATAGGTATGGATGATGATATTAAGCTACCTGTTTTCATAGGAACTGGATCAGAGGATCCAGAACAATTTTGGTTTCTAGCCAAAGTTGTATGGAAAACAAAGCAGACCAATGACGAATATATCAAGAAGGCGCAACTCATTATGACGCTACAAGATAGAGCGTTGACATGTTATATGAAGTATTCAACCACTCACAATGGAATATTTTCATATATTAAGCAAGCATTTATACAAGAGTTCAAGAAGCCAAAGTCTCAATCGCAGTGCATTAATGAGTTAAAGGTGATCAAACAAAAAGTTAATGAGTCAGTTTTGGAGCTTGATCAAAGGTTTAAGGTGTTATTGGATCAATAAAGCTTCAACATACCTTGATAGCAGCATAAAGAATGGTTTATAGCTGCGTTGTTACCACATATATGGTTGCCATTAACGCAACAGAAGGTAACAACTCAAGTTGAAGCTCTAGAATTTGCGATGAAGTTGGAAGCTTCGCCGATAGGGGACACTAATGCAGGTATGCAACAGATTTAGAGTTAGCTAACAACCCTAACATTGCATTTACAAGATATCAAGAAGGCTAAAGAAGTTGGAGAATAAGTGTGGTTTCCAAAGTGTAAATCAGAGGGTCATTCTGAGGAACAATGCCTTGTTTTCAAGGATTACTTGGCTAGTGGAGCACCTAATGCCTTGAATGCAGGATCTAGTCAGTGGTGTGATATATGTATAACTAGAGGCCAACATCGCCCATAAGAGTGTTATTTATTGCAGAAATATGTTCAGACCCCAAGAAAGCTATTTTGCAACTTTTGTAAGTTAGTATGACATGATGAGAATAATTGTCGAAGGTATGACCTTATGATAGAGCACAATGCTGATACTTAGAGAATGCAAGTAGAAGAGTAAGCACATGAGACCAGTGGACAACGTGGTGGTCGAGGAGGTTATCAAGGAAGGGGTCGAAGAGGTGGAGTTGGTCGAGGACGAGGACAAATCAATTGCTATGAATACGAACATGCAGGTTCCCACTACAACATGTAAGTACTGCAAATATTTGATCTTGTAATTGAAGATTTCCCTGTACTTATGGAGAAAATGTAAGAGAAAAGGAACCATCAGCCCACATAGAACATCCAAATGATGAAGGTTGAAAGAAGGACCAATGAACCTTCTGTTAATATTGTCACTGGAAGTGGTGTTGCGACTGGAAGTGGTAAAGAAGATGAAAATAAGGAACTTGAACATCTAGGTGCATGGGTTAGAAAGAATCAGGAGAAAGTTCCTATTTTTTATGTTCAGAAATAAAATAAAGTGTTTATGGAAGTGAAGCGAAGTTTTATGGATGCGGGAGCTTCAACTTTTACCTCACAGCCAAGGCCTAGTAATTGTGACATGTCATCAATTCTGACATAGAACCAAGCAACGACGTAGGATCAAGCTTTGACACATAATTCAGTAGATCAAGTAAGTAATTTGAGATTTTTTTGTAGACTTGTATGAAGTTGTTAAGAGATCAAAAGGTTGTAGAAGGGATTCAAGAATTGATAAATTCCTGTGCATCAAAAGAGTGTTGGGTTTGTGTTATATTCTTTCCAGGACTAATCATGCACGGGGGGGAATTAGCCCCCCTTGTATGTTGCGCTGGGTGCAACGTTGGGGGGGTAGTAGCCCCCCTGTCAGGGTTCAGGGCAGCGGCCCGAAAATTTTTTTTGGTCCTTATTTTCCGGTGGGCGGACCTGCCCATGGTTTTGTGCATGGGTTTTCACATGGTTTTGGGGCATGATGGTTTTCGACCCTTGGTATTTTGTAGATCTGGTTAAGGGAACTACGGTTATGTTCTAATCCAAGGTTAATGGATTGGGGTTTATGTATGCTTCAACATGTATATATATGTATTGTAACACTAAAAGGAATATAATGAAAAATCATGCTGGTCGTCTCGATTTGGGATCCAGGGGAAAATCTATGTGTTTATTTGTTTTATGTTTTATGCTCTTGCTACTGTTTATTTTCTATTTTAAGATTCATTTGCAGATAACTTCTGTAGAGGGTTAAAACCTACATTTGGTATCGAAGAAGTTTTGGCTTCAAGGGTACACCTTTTCTGCTGAGGGGTTTTTTGCTCGGGCCCGAGGTAGACCCTGTTCAGTGGGAGATCTATGAGATCGATTCTTGCGGTGAAAGAAGATGGCGAGCGGCGGGAAGATAGAGATCGAGAAATTTAATGGTCCAAGTTTTGAGTTGTGGAATATCAAAATGGAGGATCTACTGGTGGATAAAGATCAATGGGTCGTGGTACATCCAGGTACTAAACCAACGAAAATGTCAAATGAAGACTAGAAGAAGCTGGATCAGAAGGCAAAAAGCACAATACAGTTGTGTGTCTCAGATTCAGTATTGTTGAATGTATTTGGGGAAGCTACGACGAAGACCTTGTGGGACAAGCTAGGGACTTTGTACCAATCTAAGTCTTTGGTGAATAAATTTTTCCTGCGGAAAAAGCTGTATAACCTAAGGATGAAGGATGGAGATTCGGTGACAGAGCATCTGAACGCCTTCAATACTGTGGTAAGTCAGCTGTCATCTGTTGATATTAAAATCTCAGATGAAGATAAGTGCATCAATTTGTTGTGTTCTCTACTAGATTCGTGGGACAGTCTAGTTATTGAAATAGGTAGCAATACAACTACCTTGAATTTTGATAACATTGTCTTAGCCTTGCTGTCGGAGGAAATGAAAGGGAGAAATATGGAGGGTCAGAATGGAGATGCCTTATCTGTACGAGGAAGGTCCCAAAATAGAAACAACAATAAGGTTTCGAGTGGGAGATCTAAATCTAGAGGGAGATCTAAATCTCCTGGAAAGTTTTTAAAGGTGTGCTAGAAATGCGGAAAGGAAGGGCATTACAAAAAGGACTGTAGATCTAAAGCTCCTAAGAAAGGAAAGGGACCTGATGATTCTCCTTCTGCAGAGGCAAAAACCACCTCGGATGAAGGTGGGGATGTGTATTTGGCTTCTTCTTCAAATACACATGTAGATCATGAGTCATGGTTGATTGACTCGGGTGCATCCTTTCACTTCACTCCCCATAGGGAGTGTTTCTGCGAGTATGAGAAGTATGATGGTGGCGATGTCTTATTAAGGGGTGATAGGAAGGCCAGAATCGTCGGACGTGGAAAAGTCAAGCTGAAGTTGCAAGATGGAAGGATTAGAACACTTCCTGGTGTTCTGCACATTCCTGCATTGGCCAAAAATCTGATTTCTGTAAGCAATATGGATGATGCAAGTGTAAAAACAGTGTTTGAGAAAGATACATGTAAGATGGTTCGGGGAGCACTGGTATTAATGTGGGAAGTTCAGATTGGAACTCTGTACAAGCTTCAGGGCAACACTGTTATTGCTGGGTGCAACAGTTCTGTGGTTCCTGAAAGTGGAGCAGAAAGCCTAGCGGTCTCTGGAGAAAAGACCATGCTATGGCATCAAAGGCTTGGAGATATTGGAGAGAAGAACCTTCAGATACTGCATGGAAATGGTATGGTAGAAGGTATGTCTAATAGCTCTCTAGATTTCGATTTCTGTGAATATTGTGTATATGGGAAGCAGAATCGAGCGATTTTTCCTTCTGGTGCTAGGAGGGCGAACAATATATTATAGCTTGTGCATAGTGATGTGTTTGGACCTGTGTTGGTTCCATCATTGGGTAAGTCTGTGTACTATGTTTCATTCATAGATGACTTCTCAAGGAATATATGGATATATTTCTTGAGGAAGAAATCTGAAGTCTTTGACAGATTTAAAGAATTTAAGGCTTTGGTGGAAAACCAGACAGAGAAGAAGATAAAGGTGCCAAGGACAGATAATGGTGGGGAGTTCTGAAATAAGGAATTTGAAGAGTTCTGTAAGAAGTGTGGTATAGCACGACAGAAGAATACTCCATACACACCTCAAAAAAACGGAGTTGTAGAAAGAATGAATAGAACATTGATGGAAAAGGCAAGAAGCATGCTTAGTGGTACCGGGTTAGGACAAGAATTCTGGGCAGAGGCAATGGAGACTACATGTTACTTGGTTAACAGATCACCTTCATCAACGTCGGAGGATAAGACTCCACATGAGGTATGGACTGGTAAGAAACCCTCTCTTTCATATCTGAAGGTATTTGGATGTGATTCATATGTACATGTTCCAAAGGAGAAAAGGAACAAGTTGGATAATAAATCTGAAAGGTGCATCTTTATTGGGTATAAGGATGGTTTAAAGGGTTACAAGCTTTGGAACCCGAAAATAAGGAAGGCTGTGTACAATTGAGATGTGGTGTTTAGAGAGGTGAAATATATTGTTAAACATGAATTCCTACCAAAGGAACCTGAGAATATAGAGTTTGAGCGAAAGGAGGATGAATCAGACTCTACAATAGAAGAAGACTCAGAAGAGGAAGAGCCACAAATTCCAGCTGTGAGAAGATCAGTTCGAGAAAGGAGACAACTAGAAAGGTATAGTCCATATGCTTTCTGTTCAAATTTTGCTTTAACTATAAGTGATGATGATCCCAGAACTTTCAGGGAGGCAGTAGATTCAGAGGATGGAAAACTCTGGAAGGAGGCCATGGTTGATGAAATGGCATCCTTGCATAAAAATGAGGCATGGGATCTGGTGGAGTTGTCGGCTAGAAGAAAGCCCATCGGGAGCAAATGGGTGTTTAAGAAGAAGATGAATGTAGAAGGCAAGGTGGAGAAATAAAAACCTCGGTTGGTAGCAAAAGGTTATTCCCAGGTGCCAAGAATTGATTTTGGTGATATTTTTTCTCCTGTTGCCAAAGTTACTTCTATTAGATTACTTTTATCTGTTGTTGCTGCATTTGATTTTGAGGTAGAACAAATGGATGTGAAGACATAATTTCTTCACGGGGATCTGGAAGAGGAGATCTACATGAAACAACCTAAAGGCTTTATGGTGAAGGGGAAGAAAGAGCTGGTATGCAGGTTAAAGAAGTCTCTGTATGGGTTAAAACAGTCACCAAGGATGTGGTATCAGAAATTTGATACCTATATACAAGGACTTGGCTTCACTTGAAGCAAGGAGGATCACTATGTTTATTTTAAATTGATTTGTGACCATGTTATTTATTTGGTCTTGTACGTGGATGATATGTTGTTGATTGGAAATGACAAAGAAATTATCCAAGATTTGAAGACCCAATTATTCTCCAAATTTGACATGAAGGATCTTGGTGCTGCAAACTATATTTTGGGCATGGAAATTAAGAGAGACCGGGCAAAGAGGAAGCTCTGGTTAAACCAAAGGAAGTATGTCGAGACTATATTGTAGAGGTTCAATATGCAGGATAGTAAATCAGTGAATGTTCCGATTCTTGTAGGTACAAAGTTGTCTGCTGAACAGTGTCCCAAGACACAAGAAGAAGAGGAGGATATGTCTCGTGTTCCTTATGCAAGTGCAGTGGGTAGCTTTATGTATGCAATGGTATGTACTAGACCAGACATTGCAGATGCAGTGGGAGTATTGAGCAGGTTTATGTCAAAGCCAAGGAAGGAGCATTGGACAACAGTGAAGCGGGTTTTCAGATATTTGTATGGCACTAGTGATTATGGCTTGTGCTACCAGGGAAGACCAGGATTGGAAAGAGTGTTGGACATCGTGGTTTTGTTGATGCAAACTGGGCTGGAGATCTGGACCAAAGAAGATTTACAAGTGGGTATGTGTTTAGCCTATTTGGAGGTGCAATCAGTTGGATGAGTAAAAGACAGTCTGTAGTGGCTCTTTCAACTACAGAGGCAAAATACATGGCAACCACTCATGCAAGCAAGGAAGCAGTTTGGTTGTAGAGATTGTATTCAAGTATGGGGCTGGTGCAACAAGCTATAAGGATAGACTGTGATAGCCAAAGTGCAATTTTCTTGGCTAAGAACTCTGCTTATCATTCAAAGACAAAGCCCATTGATGTTCAATATCACTTTGTGAGATATATGGTTGAAGCTAAAAGGGTGTTGCTGGTAAAGGTGGACACTTTGAAGAATGTTGCAGATGCATTGACAAAGTCTGTGAGCACTCATAAGTTCTCTTGGTGTAGAGAAACAATGGGTGTTGCAAAGCTGGGCTAATGACTCAGCTCTCCTATGGTCCCCTGCGGAAAGAAAACAACAAGTGGGAGAATGTTGGGTTTGTGTTATATTCTTTCCACGAATAATCGGCGCCGAGGGGGTAATAGGGGGGGCGATAGCCCCCCCTATCAAGGTCCCGGGCAGCGCCCCAGAAACTTTTTTTGGTCCTTATTTTCCGGTGGGCGGACCCGCCCATGGTTTTGTGCATGGGTTTGCACATGGTTTTGGGGCATGATGGTATTCGACCCTTGGTATTTTGTAGATCCGGTGAAGGGAACTACGGTTATGTTCTAATCTAGGGTTAATGGATTGGGGTTTATGTATGCTTCGACATGTATATATATGTACTGTTGTAACACTAAAAGGAATATAATGAAAAATCACGCTGGTTGTCTCGATTTGGGATCTAGGGGAAAATCCTTGTGTTTATATGTTTTATGTTTTATTCTCTCATTAATGCTTATTTTATGTTTTAAGATTCGTTTGCAGATAAATTTTGTACATGGTTAACACCTACAAAGAGACACTGCGAATTGAGATGCACGCAGTTAATAATGTACAACGACATAAGAGGACTGTAAAAGAGATGAGACTTAGTGCGCAAATAGGAGAATATGAAATGGATCAAGTTATTATGGATTTGGGATCTAATGCTAATATCTTGACAAAACAGACATTGGAAATAATGGGTAAAAAAAAGCTCCAATGGTCAAATATTCAGTTAATATTGGCAAATCAACAAAATATATTTCCTATGGGAAGAATATCAAGTGTCACAGTAGAATTGAAGGAGTTCACACTATTGTTTATTTTGAAGTAATAGAAATTATTGATGACATTAATCCTTATCCTTATTTTCTTGGAATTGATTTGGAAATTCACAATCTGGCCATCGTGAGTCTAGAAGAGGCAAATGATATTTAAGGAAGCAATACGAGGGCGATTGTTCCTTTAGATCCATCAGAAGGAGTAAGATATATAGAGCCAGTGAGAGAAGAATACATCGCAAAAGACATTGATAACATCTATCAATTGACAACCAAGGAAGAATATTATATTAACCCTACTATAGATGGAAAGTTGAGTTGGGATCATGATAGTACCCGCACATCAGATTTAGAAGAATATTTGGAGAATTGGCCAAACAGATTGCATGAAATATCCACAAAGCGTTGTGCAACAATAACTAAAGTAGTTCATTGTATGACATATAAGGTATGTAACCTGCCTTATTATGATGGTTTGGGTAATGCATAAACTTTTCTTAATGATTTTAGTAGTGTATTCAGCGCATGGGCAGACGAAATACACTTTTCTTAGTAGGGAGGCTGCTTACCTACATGCAAGTCATAGGTCAAACAGGTTTGTCAAACGTTAGTGGAACAAGTTCAACGTTTAATAAGCTAAGATAAATGGAAACATAGCATGCTACATAAACAATGAAACAAAAACAAAACAACATGCACAGGAAACACGTTCAATAGAGAAAAGACACTAATAACTCAACAATGGAGAGATTTCTCCCTTTATTAGGTGCTGGTAGTAGTAGAAAATAGAATGCTAAATCTCTTGTAGTGGATCCTTCGAGCTACGAAGCTCCAATGTCCAAGACAAGGGGGTCTCTTCCCCTCAAGTTTTCAGCAAGCCTCTCTTCCCTCTCAAAGGATGGTAGATCGATGAACATGTGTTGAACTTTTATCTCTTAGGTTGAGGTGTTCGATGGCCAAAAACTAAATCCTTCCAATCCTCTTGCTGCTGGAAAACATAAGCTGGTTTGCTAATGAGCAATTTGGCCAACATAACAATGCGTCTCCTATTTCTCTTCCCATGGATGGATTTTATATACCATTTTCAGATTTTATCTCCTTCTCTTGGTCCAATATGGATGGTGACACAAGAGTGGGGGTATGATTCCTTTGTGTGCTACGTTAAAGCCTTAAGGTGTCTCAAAGGTGACTGTACTTGGCTAGGTTGAGTGAGAATATTTTTCTCCAAGTGTGCCAAGTAGTCTCGGATGGTGAAATTATACATCCCCAGGACCACACAGCTATCGAAGGGATAGCCATGTAGTGTGAGAATATCAAATGAAAAGCCGCAATGCGTGCTCAGAGACAGTGCTTCCTGTGCACGGTCCAAAAATATTTCCTTCTGACCTTAGGAAAAATTAAATTTTTAGCTCCTTTAATGTATTTCTTCCCTGTAAATATTTATTTGTACCTTATGCTTGACATTTTTAATGTCTTCTGCCTGTACGATTTTCCAATGTTAATAGTTTCCCCCTAATGTATGGGATCTAGGAAGAACTATATAGCCGAAATACATTATAGTTTCTTTTTCTGTGCAGTCTCTTTGAGAGAGAGAGATAGTAACTTGCTTTAGAACTGAGGTTAGATACCCCTTTCCGTGAGTAAAAAAGACACTGTGCTCTATTGGAAACATACAATAGATAGAATGATTAAAATATTTCTATGAGGCGGGCATGTCCCATGCTCGTGATGGTTTGACTAGTTAAGCTTATCTAATAGATAGTGGTTCTGTTTATGTCACTTTTTGGTAGTGACCTGCTGTTGGTTGATGACAATGGTTGCTGACACCCTCAGGGGCATTATTTCTTTGAAAGAAGGTTGAATGTGGTGCCCACCTGCATAATATTGGTATGGCACATTTGTTTAGAACAAGTGCTCATTATATACACGGGTCTTTGACTGTTGGGACCTTCTCGTGTAAGCATTGCTGAAAGAGATGCTTATCAAGTTACAGGTCTTTGACGAATTATGACATAGTTGCAACCGTTATGAAGTACGATACCATCTTGACATGAAAGCTTATCTTGAATTAGAACGTTAAGAGGATCGATGACACCAATGGGAAATGATGATTCCCATAGTGCCATCTAGGGATGCCCTTATTGAGGTGAGGAGTCATGCAAGGTACTACATCCTTCTTAGAAAATGTTTGTTGTAGTCGACAAGAAGAAAGCATCAACCGACCGAGATGAGTAATGATGCAAGGGACTAGGGTTTCAGATGTAGCAGGGCGTGGTGTGATAGGTTAAATTAGGAATGATGACGAGAAATGGCTATAACTGATGATGGTAGTTAAGTGGCCCAGGGTTAGAGCTGTAAATGCGAGTGGCGACAGTCATAAATGATAAAAATTTATGGTGGGGAAATCCTTGGAGTCGGTAGGACATCTAGGGTGGGTTTATAGTTATTATGAGTGTCATGATGGGGTGTGGTAAAGAATGCGTAGCTCTGACCAAGGGTGATTAGGGACTGCAGCCAGGTGAGAAATGTGAATGGATGGGTGGGAGTGCTCTCCTAAAAAATATGTGTACACTTTCTAAAAGAATATAGAATGGGTTTGGATAAATAATCACGGAGACGGGTTCCCCTATAAACATGAAAATAATCCGTCATTATGGTGTGAGGAATATGTTTTGCTGAGGGTGGGGGGTCCCATTGGTTGGTCTCGATGCGGGGTTGATGAGGCAGATGAAAAGTGTCACGGATGGGCTATGTTGATGGGGGTGTGATAGGCCAAGTGCGAGACGCGATGGCACATTTTTGATATGCTTATGATAATGGTAGTCCGGGAAAGGGTTTTTAACATGATATGGGTAAAACTTGACTTGATGTATGATGGATGAATGAACATGAAGTACTTCCCAGGCTTGTATTTTGTGGCCATGGCTCCAGAATTTTTTTGTATGGTCTACATGGGTGATGGATGCCATGGAGGGTAAGGTTCTACTGACCTGCAAGAATGTTTATCATGTGTAAGGTGGGGTGATGATCAACATGGTCCGGTGAATGAAACCTATGGTTGATTTCTGTGGAGAAATGATGTCAGGATATGCGAAGCTTCCTTAAGGAGCCTATCATGCTAGGGATAGAATGATACCTGCTCTTGTACCTTTGTTGGCTGGGGCATCTAGTGATTCGACATGTTTGTAATACCTTCAACCAATACCCCAAGTAAAAGCATCTTTTTCATTCAAACATATTTGAAATAACTTTCAATGTAAAGCAATAAGAGAGGGCATACCTGTTGTGACTAAAAAAATGACATTTTCTGAGGCATGGATTTATGGGGCCTAGATTGAACATGATGAAGTGATGATCACTATGTTTCTCACAGTTTTGCAATTGGGCTTTCTAAGCTCCAATTATGGTTTGTCGAATAATGATAAAAGGGCAATATATGGGCCAATATGGATCATTTCAACTCATTTGCGTCGTTTGAGAGTCTGAGGTCAGAGTTGATCCCCTACTCCCGAGCCTTTCTTGCCATTACGGTGATCCTGAGTACCCGAGATTCGCGCCGTCAGTGTCAAGTAGGGCCTTTAATGTCCAACTTTTTCAATTTTGTCACTTTTTTGCATGGGGGGTCCATACAAATGTGGATTTGTATGGAATTATACTTCTTTTTTGCCTCTAATGCGCAGGCAATCAAGGCTGACTCGCGCAGTCCTCGTGCAGAAGGAAACATTCATGCGAGGCCTTCACGCCTGGTGAAGAATTTACGAAATTATTCGCGTGTCTGTATCTGATACAGACACGCGATCATCACACCTGAGTTCTACACAGGTGCGACGAGGTTTAACAATAAAAATTTTAAAAATCAATTTTTTGGGTTTTAGTCACTGATTTTTGGTTTTTCTCTGGTGACAAGATGTTGTGGCATGAGAGAGACTGGCCCGATCTTCGAGCAATTATGGCCCAAGGCCCTAGCGCTCGAAGAGTTTTGGCATAGTATGGGTTGCTTAAGTTTCTCGAGAACAACCTGTTGAGGTCACAGGATGGTCTACTTCGATACCTGGTCTGTTGATGGAACAAGAGACGACGTGTTATGGTGTTGCACTATTGAGATGTCGTCATCTAGTCGGAGAAAAAAGTTTACATCGTGATCGGTTTAATGCCTCAGGGGGAGGCTCTTCCACACCCACTCATGGTTGGGGGAGTGAACATCTACCGCTGGGCTCGGGATCACTGTGTTCCCGATGCGATTACATAGGGATGTGTCTGTATCAGCTCTGTGACATATTTAGTTGAGAGGGGTTCCTTGGCGATGATAGTTCGCTTAACAGGGTCATCATCGCCTAATAGGTTATCGGGTCCACATATTGCAGCCTTGCGCCGGCTTCGGGCCAGTCACATCTATAACTGGGCTCGCCATTTCTACCAGGGCATGGTGACACAGTTGGTCAAGGCCTAGAGGGGAACCTCTAAGGTCTTCACCAGGCAGGGTTCAGCCCTAAGGATATTTGTATGGTCAGGGAAAGCACCCATTATGAGGATGCTTCCCTATGTAGATATATTTTTGGACTGACATGATGGTCAGGGACATGATTTTTATATTGGGACTCATATATTTTTTGATGTATATTGCAGCCTTACGCCGAATTCGGGCCGGCCACATCTATAACTGGGCTCGCCATGTCTACCAGGGCATGGTGACACAATTGTTCAAGGCCTAGAGGGGGACCTCTAAGGTCTTCACCAGGCAGGGTTCAGCCCTAGGGATATTTGTATGGTCAGGGAAAGCACCCATTATGAGGATGCTTCCCTATGTAGATATATTTTTTGACTGACATGATGGTCAGGGGCATGATTTTTATATTGGGACTCATATATTTTTTGATGTATATATGCGAGATGTATATTTTTTGCAGCTCTTATGATGTGTCTATGGTTATTATTTGTGCTTATGATGGATTTTATGTACCTATTCTTCGCACTTTCCTAGATTTGGAAGTTGTGTTTAGTGCAGAGGTGCCAACATTTTTCCATTAAGGGGCACAAATTTGTTTCATAATTGTGACGTGTGCAAATGGTGCATGGCGTCAAGGGTCCTATCGAGTAGATGATGTGAAAACCAATGCTACTCTTTGTGCCCGAAGTGGATGCTTGGAGATGATTGGTCATTGGGGCATGGTTGCGCTTCTGCCATCTCTGAGTCTTTGGTTTTGGTCAGTCTGGCTCTTTTAGGGAGTTCAAAATCAATGTTGCCCTTGTCGCTCATAGTGTTGGGAGGTATTCACAATTCATAGTATGGTGGAATTGCGAGCAAATCATGAAATAAAAATGTGTGATCTTCTCTTGATTAGAGAGATGGATCTAAGGTATGGTGGTGACCATGCGAAGACTGTTAGTGAGTTTCTTGAGTTCCTGACATTGATTGACCCTGGGGTCATTTCTATCGCATAGAACACATGCTGTTCTTGGCTAGTTTTGGGCCCTGCTAGGATGATGGGTCGCCTTAGCCTTCCTAGGGTTTTGGTAATGATGGGGGGCAGGCTTCCTTGGTTCTAAACCAGTTAAATCTCGGTATTTGGTAACCAATGAGCGTATGGTGTCTAAAAAAGGTCAAAATTGGGGGATGTAAGTACAATGTCGAGTGTGATGGTTGTTGTGACAAATCAAAAAAGATTGTTGCTCCTTGGTTCTCCACTCCCATTAGAATTCTACAGTAATTGAGTACCATTTGTGAAATGATCTTATATCCGGGCATTGAGTGACCAAATGGTTGTGGGCGTCGCACAATTCATAGGCTGGGTTTATTCGTGGAGGGCGGTTGGGTTTATTCGTGGACTTGGTTGACTTATTTTCTTGAGTTGTCAAAATTTCCACAGATTCTGAATCTAATTCATCTCCTGTAGTAGAGGCATGTTATGGCCTAGCGTAAAAAATTTAACGCTGAACGAAATCAGGGGATGTAGGGACAATGACAAACTGGGTGGTCACCTGAACACACTCGGCACGAATACTGGACTGCTCATAGGCCATCATAGTATACTGGGTTGACTGGGCAACATCTTTGGAATAACCTTAGAGTTACAAAGTCATCGATGAAGTGATCTTGTTCATCACAGAGTGCACAAAGTTGGACAAGAGCTTGAGGGTGATTATGGGGGGGAGGTGTTCACTCATGTGACCATCTCTCCTCGAACACATACAATATGGTCCTTGTTGCTTCCATCCCTTGAGTTGTAGTACTGTTTTCTGATTCCGTGTTTGAGCCGGCTAAGTCAGGGCTTTCAACGATGAAGCGTAACATGAAATCAATCATAGACTGGAATCGATGGATATGGGGACAACGGTTCACGTGGTGGTTACTCCAACAAATATAACACGTATGTCGTCAATGCCGAACTAATTTTCTTTGGGGAATGTGTTAGACTTGATACCAACGGTTAAACGCCCTTAACTCGAGACACTGTGTGACTAAGTGGTCAGGCTCGTCAGACAGTGCGCAAACTAGGGCCTGTCATGCGGCCCTATTTTGTCGTCTCTGGTCCATTTGGGTGACTGTGTATGAGAAATATTAGGCTCCTCTCGTATGTACAATATGGTTTTAGGTTCTCGCTTGTCCATTTGCATGGGTGGAGCTGAGGGGTCCTGTTGGTAGGATTTCTCTACGGCTTGCAAGGAATCCCTATATCATGGCATCTCTGCGAAATGGTGGGTATAATGCCCATAATGGTCACATATGGTGCATGCATGGTTGGTGCACATTTATTTCCCTTGGTTGTTCGTGGCCTGTTCCTTTTTATGGGAACTTAATGTCGCGACATTTCTTTCGGTGTGTAGAAGAGGTTTTAATTCATCTAACTCTGGGAAAATATTAGTAGGATGGCGTACGATACTGCATAATGTGCAAGGTTGTAATTCCCTAAGTAACTTGGAGATTTCAAATTTCTTCCCTTTTTTGTTATTTTTCTTGGTCGCATTAGTTGGCACTACTACCAATGTTTTGTTAGCCGTTGTGGCCTCCTGAGGTGAAATAGGGGTTATTCCTATAGAAGTGATGCCAGGAATTCATAGCATGGCGGGTGGGACCAAATACCACATAGGTATTGCGAAAGCCATATTTCGAAATGTTATAGTTGCCAAGACTTGTTTTGACACAAAACAAGTTGGGGGTAAAAAAATGGGGTTTGCGAAATGGCATAGGGCAGGAATGTCGTGCCAGTGGATTCGATATCCGTACTAATGGTTTCTATGTAAGGGTTAGTTTCGGTGTTTTATGAGAGCATCATGCACACCAGTGCCCTCGTGCTTTTTGGGATTCCCTCTGGCATGATAAGTGGATCTCCTAGGAATGATCCTAGGATGGATGATGGTTTGAACTGGTCAGGGCCAAATTATGTATACCACATAAGTGGTTCCATAGTTGTGTCTATGTACGGTAACACAACACCAAGAGCCGTCATGGGTTTCTTGTCGTAGTATGTGATCTGGTCGATGGTGATGATCCGATCGTCATGGGGGAACATCATTACCCTAAAGATAGAGGATGTGATTGCAGTCATGGCATACACATAACTCCATCCGAGGTATTGCAGTCTAGCTGTGCGTATAAGACTTCAATGTCTATAAGTATTGTCTTTCCAGCTAGGTTTACATGGAAAATTTTATATAGACCGACAGGGGCTGAAGGGCGCCCATCATATGCTCTAAGCATGATGTCAGATGGTTTCAATTCAGGTGATCCTAAATTTTTTCAAATGGATTTGGACATGATGCATGTGGATGCGCCTTCATCAATGATGCATTGGTGTATGGTAATGTTCTGAACTGAAACTGGTATTTGAAAAGCAACCTGAGAAGGAAGCCTGGGGCTTGCTTTGTCTAAGTAAAAAACCACTAGGTGCGAATCAGAAGGGTCGATTGGGCCTAATGCGGAAATTAAGGCTTTCCGTGTTTTGGGCACAATTGTAGGACTTCCAAGGCTGACATAGCAGCTGGTGATTGTGCTAAATCATCAACTAAGTTGTAGCTATGAGCAACTTTAGAGTGATGTCCTACTTACCTGGTTGGTCCCTTGACTGTTTTTTAAAGGGGCTCTATAGGTACTTTGGATATGGTTAACGATGCAATAGGTACACTCATGCTCGTACTTGATGGGTTGGTGTCCAAGGGGGTATCATAGTCACTGTTCCTTGTTCAGAAGAAAAATTCTTTACTAGTCATGTAAATTTCGTGACTACCGTCTCCTGTATCGTTTTGGGGTGGTTGTTGTTGTTGGGTGTTAACGACTCCTTGGTGGGGGAAAGACTCTTGCATTACAATAAGTTGTTGGGTAGGTCCCCCTTGTCCATGGTTAACTTGAATTTTTTTTAGTTCGAGGAGCTCGGGATAGTGGTGAGTGTAATGGCTGTATTCACCACATATGGCACAAGAATAATTTTTCCTTAGACTGGATCTCTTGTTTTTCCCTTGGGAGTTTTATTTTGCTCTTGGTTTTGATTTTGGTTGGGGTTGCCCCCAGATTGAGATTCTGGGGGTCGTTGTTGATTACTGCCCCCTTGTCCAGAGTCTCCCTTTTGTTTATTCCTAAGATTATTTTTCGCATTTTTTGGAGGGTTATTGCGGTTCTCCTGGTTGTAAGACAGACGCTGTTGAGCCTGGGATGGTTGCACTAAGTTCATCAGCGCACTATTTTGCAATGGTGGATTTTTTGCGGGGAAAGGGGGATATAGGTTCCCTTGTCCCTGATTGGTGTAAGATTGCTGGGGGGGTTCTCTTCCATCAACATTCCTAGATGAGTATTGGTTCCCCTGCGAGGGAGGGTACGAGCCTCCCTGTTATTGATGGTATGGTATCACCCTATTCTTCATATTCTACAAAGGTTTAGATTGAGTTTGGTGGTAGCCAGGTTGCGTCACGTTCTGGGTAGAATTGTACGAGTACCCTGGGTACTAGATACTACTGCCTAGGTGACCTTGATTCAAGGACCTGAACAAATCGTCTGCAGTATTCGACATGCCTGGTAACTCTCTATAAGTTTGTAGGCACGGGGCGTTTGGCAGGACATTATGAATATATCCTGACTGGGTGTAGATGAGTTCAACCTGCTGGGCTTTGCTAATGGAATCCTCCTCAGACGTAGCTTTCTGTGTCACCACATATTTTGAGATATCTGTTGTGAGAGTTTTCAAAAATAATTCCAGTAACACTCTATCGTCAAGTTTGGATTTACACAAACTGCGACGTTGTTTCCATTCGTGGAGATGGCCTGATGTATGGACGATTGGTGTTTGCCTAAACTGAGTCAACAGTTCCATTCCTGAATCATGGTGAATGGGTAGCTGAAAATAAGTGAGGAACATAGTAGCGAGGGTGCTAAAGGTTCCATGTGAAGTAGAAGGCTGCTTGACATACCATTTTTCTGCAAGCCCTGTTAGGGTGCGTTGAAAAACTCTTAGTCGAATAGTATCATCAACGATACTATTGGATGAACACCACAGGTGGAAAGTCATAATATGATTTCTTGGGTCTTCCGCTTGCTTCCCTTCGAATTTTGGTAGATTTGAATGGAGCTTCATGTCCATGGGAGGCCAATTAAGGTTGTGAGCAATGGGGTCATTAGTTAACTTCATTAGGTCTAGAAGATTAAGTGATGTTAAAAAGGGTAACTAAGTATTGGCTACCATTGTGTATTGTGGAAAAATAGGCGTCTGAATGTGATGGTTTATGGGGGGTGCTTGGGGGATATTACCCTGTAGCATGCCCTGATGAATATTCTTCTAACTCTCTGAATGGGTTGCGCTCCTCTACCCTCTAGGGGTTCTGGGAGGATTTGAGTGTGGTGACCCTGCCGGGGTTTCCACTAGTGTGGTTTTGGGTGACCCTTGGGGGTTTCCAATCACAAATGCCCCGATAAGGAATGAATCAATAATGGTGGTGGTATGTCATCTTCGAGGCCTAAATGGCGAAAGACCTGGCACTCCTCCCTCTATGGGGGGAGGTCTAAGAAATGCCTAGATCGATGAGGTCTTATTGGGTCTGTTATGGTGTCAACTAGCTTAATCTTGGTGATAATTTTGGTTTGCAAGAGGAAGGAAGATTTTTATCAAATCAAATTCGATCGCATGCATAAAACAAAGCAAAAAAACAAGAGGTAATTTTTCCTTTAAATTAACGCTATGTGGTCAAGCAAGCAAAAAATGTGGTTTTGTTTGTTTTGCGTATGATACTCAAAATCCAAATAAACCCATTCATCCTTACACTCTCAATGTAACTGGGCCTTGCGAAGATGTCTTCTGATGGGTACTAGGGCTAACGTTCCGAAAGAATTGGTGACGCCTTCGAGCAGCCGAAGAATCGACCAAGATAATGGTAAAAGGATCTAATGTTGCCTGCACCATCACCTATAAGGAAGGATTCCCTAGTTTTGGCCACTAAAGTACCATTGTCCCACGTGAGAGTTTGAGTCTTGAGATTCTTGGTATTCATCTACCAGTACCGAGCACTAGATGGGTCGAGTAGCCCCAAAAATTACCACACGCACTAGCTCTAAGCTTAACCCCCTCTGAAACGGGTCTCTGGTAACGTTCGGGTATTTGTTCCATGGGTGGATAAACGGATTTGAAGCTCCCTAAAAAATAAACATCTATGTTTCAAAATGCATTATGACCACGACGTCTTATTGGATGCCTACCCCCGCTAGTCCTAACCTAAACTATAATTTCTTTTTTGGCCCTTGTGGGGAGAATTCAGTGAGTTCGATTAGTGATTGTTTTTAGAGAGTCTCAATTTTTTAGGGTCTGCCTTAGTGAAGTAACTATAAGAAGAGGATAAAGGTCCCAACACATTGGGTGCCTTTTGGTCCAATGCTTACCGAAGATTCATGTGTGCTTTGGAGTGTACAATCACAAGTGTTATGAGATGTGGATATGCATTGATCCTTTACAATCCTTTTCTAATTACCCTATGTGTGATTGTTCCTTACAAAAATAAATGATGTACGGATCATGGGCTGCTTACACCTTGCTTAGTTAGACTAAGTTTTAACTATAGGGAGATGGAAAATTGTCTTAGGAAAGCGGTCATATGCATACCCAGGCTCACCATGAGGTGCAAGGGTGGTAGAGATTACTTGCTTTCTTTTCGACAGTTTGGTCCTAGTCCTGATTCCTAATGCAAAATTGAACTAATATAAAGAAAAAATTGAAAAAACATGAAGTATCTAGAAGATATGTGGTTATATGGGCCACTTACTTTTATGCTAATTACATTATGTGTTTTGTATCTTTTATGAGCAAATCATTTTTTTGGACGACATATGTGGATTGAAGGCCACTTACTTTTTCCTACTTAAACTATGTGAGATTTGCAACAATAAAAAAACTAAAATTAAAGCTACTTAGTTGCTAAGTTAAATTCTAGAAAATAATAGTCCTAACGAGTCATGAAATACCAAAACACAGTGACGGAAATTTTCTTCTGGGTTGCCAAACACTTCTGCAAAAAATGAGAAAAAGCAAGAAAAAATGGGCTTGCTGCTTACCATGTAGCTTATCCACCCACAGGCGCAAAACGCATGTCTGTCTAAACAGAATGCGCACGGTTGGGCAGAAGCAAAAGAAATTCCTCCTCCTTTGCATAAAATTTCTCACTGAGGGTGACTGAAGGTGCTGAGAGGACGCAAGAGTGATTTTGCAGCAAGCTTAACATGAAGAAGGACCTACATCAACAACCATTAACTCAAAAGAAAGAATCTAGTGGAGTCATCATTCCTGTGGTAGTGTATTCAGTGCATGGGTGGACGAAATACACTTTGCTTAGTAGGGAGACTGCTTACCTACATGCAATTCACACATAAAATTGGTTTGTCAAACGTTAGTGGAACAAGTTCAACATATAATAAACTAAGTTAAATGGAAACATATCCTACTACACAAACAATGAAACAAAAACAAAACAACATGCACAAGAAACACGCTCAATAGAGAAAACACACTAATAACTCAACAATGGAGAGCTTTCTTCCTTTATTAGGTGCTGGTAGTAGTAGAAGATAGAAAGTTAAATCTCTTATAGTGGATCCTTCGAGCTATGGAGCTCAAATATCCAAGACAAGGGGGTCTCTTCCCCTCAAGTTTTCAACAAGCCTTTCTTCCCTCTCAAAGGATGGTAGATCGATGAACATGTGGTGAATTCTGCTCTCTTGGATTGAGGTGTTGTATGGCCAACAACTGAATACTTCCAATCCTCTTGCTGTTGGACAACACAAGTTGGTTTGCTGATGAGAAATTTGGCCACATAACAATGTCTCCTATTTCTCTTCCCATGGTTGGATTTTATAGACCATTTTCAAATTTTCCCTCCTTCTCTTGGTCCAAGATGGATGGTGACACAAGAGTGGTGGTACGATTCCTTTGTGTGTTGCACTAATGCTTTAAGGTGTCTTAAAGGTGACTGTACTTGGATAGTTTGAGTGAGAATTTTTTCTCCAACTGTGCCAAGTGGTCCCAGATGGTGACATTCTGCATCCCTAGGACCATGCGTATATCGAAGGGATAGCGGCACAGTGCACGATTATCGAAGAAAATTTCGCAATGCGCGCTCAGAGACAATGCTTCCTGTGCACGATCTAAAATTTTTTCCTTCTGACCTTAGGAAAAATTAAATTTTTAGCTCCTCTAATGTCTTTCTTCCCTGTAAATATTTATCTATACCTTCTACTTGACATTTTTTAGTGTCTTCTACCTGTATGATTTTACAGTGTTAACAATTATTATGAAGAGCAAGTACCAAAATATCAAATATTGTTAGCCTTGGATACAATCATAAGATCTACCCCTGCTAGATGGTGGGGAACACACAAGAAGAACATAGGAGATTGGCGGATACGTCGAAGATTAATGTGGATGAAGTTTGGACAAGTGAAAACAAAAATTATTGGGTGCAACCCAACTTGGCCTTGATTTTGACCAATTCTCTGAATTTTGAGGAGTGGAGTGCGAAGTATACTATGCAACACAACATTTTAGATATAATGTGTAGTATCTTGGGGGCTTCGGGGTGGGTCAAAGCCCCTACTTTTATAACAAGTTTGGGTTAGATTTTCTTGTATTTTTCTTAGCCTAAGGTACTTGGACCATGGTATTTTGTCTCTGTAATGTTATATAAATGAATTTAATGCTAGAGAGATGATCGAAGATCATGATATCAATGTAAATTCTATGGTTAAGGGCTAGTTGTATCTGTCTTTTGTAGCAAAGGAAAGGCTCTGCAGTTGAGTGCATAGAGACCTTGGAAGAGTTTGCAGCTTAGTGCACAGACCACCTACAGATGTGTGTGCAGGTCAGAGAAGTTGAATGTACTTAAAAATCCATCATAATAGAAGAGAAGAAGTTTTGCGAAGATATCCTGTGTTATTATGTGTTCTTTATCTATTTGCTTAATATCAGTTGTTGCGCAATAGTTTTTATAATTGTGTGTCATGAAAATATAGTTTATGATGTTGTATAATGTATTATGTTAAATGTGGTGAAGTCAATAAAGGGTTTTATACAACACAGTTAGTTTATGCATGTTAAGAGATAACAAGAGTAACACAGTAGATTTGCCACATCACGTAGTCCCTCAAGGCTGCAAAAACCCATAGTCACCTTGGGTGAGACTGTGATCTTCTTGCAGGTCATTTCTGGAAAAGTCGGTGATCAAGGGTTTTTTGGAATCTATGCTTCTGTGATCCATCATAAAATTTTTGTAAAAAATCTTTCGGTAATAATCACATGTAATGGAACATTGTCGACGCGTTTCGAACCAACCAGTGTGGTTCATCATCATCTAGTCCTGATGATGAACCACACTGGTTGGTTCGAAACACGTCGAAAATGTTCCATTACATGTGATTATTACCGAAATATTTTTTACAAAAAGATCAAGGGTTTTGTTGGTGCGCAACATAGATCAAACCTGGGTCAAGCCCAAACAAGCCAACAACTAGTTACATTGTCGAGACCGAGATCTGTTTGAGGGATATCTGGATGTGGCACCCGTCGAAGAAGGAAATTCAAGATTGGATAGTCTAGAAGGAGCGAGAATTTGTAGATCAAGAGAACAGAAACCATCGATTTACATCTAAAGTGTGGTTACAAAGGTATCTTTTCATAGAGAAGTACAAAATTTTATTCGGATCATTCCCTAGTGAATTGTACGAGTGGGTGTCAAGGTAGACTGAAAGGAAGGATTGATTTAAGAATGACAAGCCTACAACATGGACACCTGACCTGATACAACAACTCAAGAGTACTAACAACAAGATTTCAAGGGTTGTTGATTTCTGAATTGATAGCATCTTGGGAGGATTTATTATTGAGTTCGCTATAGACTTGATCGTGTCCTACAACAAAGCAGAGTGAAGATTATTCAAAGGACAACGAGGTAAGTATCTGAATTTTTTGAAATTGTGGATTAAGATGATTTTGTGTGAAAAGGGATTTTTGCGAATGTAATCATATTGCTAGTTTACTTATGTTTGGAGGAAGAAGTAAATCTAAGCAAGAAGTTGGTACACTGCAAAGTGAAAAAATGTATAGAGTAGATACCGGAAAGAGATATCGCGAAGAAGATCCAAAGACCCGCAAAGAGACTGATTATAGTCCTTTGTGTAGTGAGTCCAAAGGTGAAAAAGAAGAAAAATACCTAGAGAATTCCCAGGAAACTCCGAAGTATACCCACTTCTAGCCTGAAAGTTCGTCGAAGCTAGAATCTAGTACTAGTCAAGGTGCTGGTGGTCCCCTTACCCCCCACCCCCCTCCCCCTTCCGGTACCCCTCCCCCTTACACCCGAAAAATAGGTATGGCTAATGAAATTAAGCTACTTTTTTTCAGAGGAATGAGAACAATTTTGGTTTCTAGCTGAATTTGTATGGACATAAAAGCAGATCAATGATAATGATGTAAAGAAGGCGAAACTCATTACGGCGCTGTGAGATAGAGCGCTAACGTGGTATATGAAGTATTCAATCACTCACAATGGTACAATTGTAGATATTAAGCAAGCGCTGATACAAGAGCTCAAAAATCCAAAGTCTCAATCAAAGTGCATTACTGAGTTAAAGGAGATCAAACAGAAAGTTAATGAGTATGTTTTAGAGCTTGCTCAAAGGTTTAAGGTATTATTGGATTAAGTAAGCTTCAACATACCCCTAGAGCAGCATAAAGAGAGGTTTATAGTCATGTTGTTTCCACATATCAGGATGCCATTAACACAATAGAATATATCAACTCAAGCCGAAGCTTTGGAAATTACCATGAAGTTGGAAGCCTCGCCTATAGGGGACAATAATGCAGGTATGCAACAAATTCAGACTTAGCTGACAAATCTCACATTGTAGTTACATGATCTCAAGAACAGTAAATAAGTTAGAGAAGTAATGTGGTGTACAAAGTGCAAAGCAAAGGACCATTATAAGGAACAATGCCCTGTTTTCAGAGATTATTTGGCTAGTTGCACACCTAATCCATTGAATGCAAGATTTGGTTAGTGATGTGAGATGTGCAAAACTACAAGCCAACATCATCCAGAACATTGTTATTTATTGTAGAAATATGTGCAGACCCCAAGAATTCTCTTTTGCAACTTTTTTAAGTCTGTAGGACATGATGAAAATAACTGTTGAAGTTATGACCTTCTGATAGAGCGCAATGCTAATACTTACATAATGCAAGAAGAAGAGCATGCAAAAGAGGACAATGGACAACGCAGTTATCAAGGTCGAGGAGGTTATCAAGGAATATGGTTGAGGAGGTGGAGCTGGTTGAGGAAGAGGACAGATCATCTGCTATAATTGCGGCTAGACAAGTCTTTTTGCAAGAGACTTCCAAAATCCTACTAAGACATGTAAGTATTGCAAATATTTTGATCATGTAATTAAAGACTTCCCTGTACTTATGGAAAAAAATGCCAGATAAAAGAAACCGGTAGCCCACACAGAACATCCAAATGATGAATTTTGAAAGAAGGATTGATGTACCTTGTGTTAATATTGTCACTAGAAGTGGAGCTGCAACTGGAGATGATAAAGAAGATGGAAAGAAGGAATTTGAAAATCTAGGTGCATGGATTAGAAAGAATCCAAATAAAGTACATGTTTTTGATGTTCACAAAGAAAAGAAAGCATTTATGGAAGCGAAGCAAAGTTTCATCGATGCAGGAGCTTCGAATTCTATTGCACATGACATGACAGTAGTTCCAACACAGAACCAAGCAACGATGAAAAACCAAGATTTGCAACAAAATTCACCAGATCAAGTAAGATATTTTTTGCAAACTTGTATGAAGTTATTAAGAGATCAAAATGTTGTAGAGGGACTTCAGGAATTTCTAAATTCTCGTGAATCCAAGGAGACACCGCGAAGTGAGGTGCACACAGTTAATAATGTAAATCGATAGAAGAGAACTGGAAAAGAGATGAGACTTAGTGCGCAAATTGGAGAATATGAAATGGATTAGGTTATTCTAGATTTGGGCTCTTATGCTAATGTTTTGAAAAAAAAGACACGGGAAATAATGTGTAAGTTGAAGCTACAATGGTCAAATATTAAGTTAAGACTGGAAAATCATTAAAATATCTTTCCTATGGGATGAATATCAAGTGTCACAGTGGATATTGAAGGAGTTCACACCATTGTTGATTTTGAAGTAATAAAATTGTTGATGACACTAATCCTTACCATGCTCTGCTTGGAATTTATTGTAAAATTGACAGCTTGACCATAATCAATCTGAAGAAAAGACAAATGATATTTGAAGGAAACAATATGAGGGTGATTGTTCCTTTAGATCCATCAAAATGAGACATATATACAAAGTGAGTGAGAGAATAATACAATACAACAAACATTTATATGATATATCAATTGACAGCCAAGGAAGAAGATTACATTAACCCTACTGCAGATGGAAAGCTGAGTTGGGATTATTATAATACCTGCACATTAGATTTAGAAGAAGAAATGGAGAATTTGTAGAACATATTGCCCAAAATATCCACAAAGCAGTGTGCAAGAATCACAAAAGTAGTTCAATGTATGACATCAGAGATATGTAACCTGCCTTATTTTGATGGTTTGGGTAATGTAGAAACTTTTCTTAATAATTATGAAGAGAGGGTACCAGAATATCAAAGACTATTAGCTTTGGATACAACCCTGATATCTACCCCTGCGAGATGGTGGGGCACACACAAGAAGAATATAGGAGATTGGAAAGTGTGTCGAAGATTAATGTGGATCAGGTTTGGACAAGTGGAAATAGAAATACAAAAGAAATATTATGGTGAAACTGACACAAGGAAGCATATTTAACTCTATACTACAGCATGGAAGAAGATTCCACAACAGGAATGGGTACATGTGTAATGACCCATTTCGAACCACACATAGAATTTGATTATTAGCATGCATATGAGGCATGCATATGATAGCTACATATGCATGCAACACATGTACTGCACTAGTATACCTACTAGTCTATAATTGAACATGTTTAAGTATAGGGTAATGGATTGATTTGTGATATAAACACTTAAGATAAAATGTCGAACGAGAGACTTAATATGCAATATACCATTGTTATCATGCATAATTAACGCCTTATTTAATGACAAAGTGGATATAATATATTATGAACTAAATTGAATTTATAAATGAAAATATAATTATAAATTTAAAATCATTATAAAATTATATATTAATAAATAGTAATTAAATTAAAATAGTTATTAAATATAAAATTTAAGTTAAAAGTAAAGGTACATTAAATAAATTACAAATTACATTGAAAACTTAAAATTCAAACTACAAATAATTTGGGAATAAAACTATGTTGATCAAATAAATAAATAAATAAATAACCCAACTTTTAAAGCACTGGAGAAGGAAAATGAACAAGCAGGTCTCCATGTGTCGGAGAGCAACTGGTAAAAAAAATGAAGCGGTGGGGAATTTTTTTTGTAAGAAGAAGACAAAACGAGGATTGAAGGGTATAATTTCATGGAAGAAGAGTACTGCAAGAAGAAGGAAAAGATGTGAATTGTTTAAACTTGTTCTTGGATAAGATCTCTACTGTTCTTGAAATTCTGGGCACGGGGGCAGAAGAGATATATTCTGGGTCTAAGGATTGTACTAGACAAATACTAAATTGGTTGGGAGGAAAAGATTGGTTTGGTAATTAAGTTAGCCGCATCATCAGTAGGAAAAGAAAATTCATCACACAGGTATTCTTCTGTGATTAAATTTTGTTTTCATATTTTTAATTTCGAATTTTACTTAAATCCTCAATGAAATAACTTCCTCGTTAAATTCTTGGTTAAAGTCTGAAGCACTGCACTTTGATATCAGAGGGGTTTCAAATTGTTCAGGGCTTTGTGCCTACCAAATTAATTTGGTAATTTGAGTGACTTGCTCTACTATTCATCACCCAAATTATGGTTCTATGACTATTGGGATTCTTAGACTCATTTCCGTAGATCTATACATCTGTACTACCTCATAGTGAATTGAATCTTCTCATAAACCTCCTCATCCACTGCTTCTATGATACCTTCAACCTATAAAAAAAAATAAAAACATTACTCTTTTAATCGACCTAGAAATAAATCCCTACAAGCTTTTATTGTTATTTTTCTTTTTAATAAATATATATATATACTTGTTTATTTTATTGAAATTATTGTTTCCCTTGTTCAGTTCTGGAACTTAAGCCTTTCACGTCTTTTATTTGATAAGAAATTATTGTTCGTTGTCCTCGACATTTTGTGTTATCAAATAAAATGGTTCAATACCCTTGGAATTACAGAATCGTTTTATTTTTATTTTTTTTATTAAAACATTTTTTATATTTCATATCTTGAATGATGTATTTGACATGTAAAATTAATGAGAGATGAGAAACTGATCACATCAAATAGTGTGTTTATACGTTCTGTGAATTAGGATTAAAAAAAATCAGTTAAAATGAAACCATGGTTAGAAGTGATTTGAAAATAATTTTTACGGAGCTTACTTGAACTATTTTCCTTTTGGGAGCGTTTTGTTAAACCCGTAGGAATTTGTTTTTGGTAAGTGTGAGTTTCATAGTTTGTATAAATCTAAGTATAAAACTTTTCTATAAGCTAAATCGATTTATATATTCAAAATATATTTTTAAGTAATTAAAATTTGATTTATTGGAAAATAACTCATGTTTATATCCTTGAGAGCCTTTTCTTAATAGGTTTGTAACCTCTAAATAGTCATCGTCTGTGGGAATAGAAACAATTAACACGCAGTCGCTTGGTGGGGAGTGCGTCAGATTGGAGGCTGCAAGACGTGTAATACACCTTTATGCCCTCGTGGGATCCTCTCTTGACGTTTTCTATGGGTGTTGCCTTGTGTGTCAAGAGCTTCCACGGTATTGTGACTAGTGGTCGAAATCGATAGTCGACTCATGGAAATACGTGGCTTTGAAATGAAACCCAAACCCAAATAAATAAATATATATATATATATATATATATTCTCGAGAGATTTAAAAATGATTATATTTGTCCTATGGTATAAATCTATTTTAATCTTTATTCTAAGTTTTAACAACTAAGTTGGGCTATTGGTATGATTTTAATTTTAATATATAGGTGATTTGATATTTTGTGTTTCATTTGAGTCCTTTTTAGGTCACTCCGCAACAGAGTTGAGGCATTCACTATATTAGTAATGTCTGTTGGTTTGCTATTTTCTTTTCCATGGACTGAGATTTTTTATTATTATTGATTAAGATCAGCGGATGGACAATTAGTGAAGTCATCCATGATTTGGTATAATTTTAGTGTCCATATAGAAGCCCAGATAAAACAAATAGTCATTGCAAGATGGACTTTAAAAAATCCACTTGAAAGCATTATATGAGGAGGTTGTTTGGAGATTTTGTTGTTTCCGTAGGAACATATTCTCATGGAGCAAGAAATAGATAGGTCTGTGAGTACTAGAGCTCCAAATGGCCGGCCAAATGATTCAAAACAACCACCTAAGAAGATGGATGTGGGTGGAAAACATCGCAAACATGCAGAACTGCATAAAATGACTCATAAAATTCGGTATTTTGAGGTTATTTTTCCCTTTTGTTTAGCTTTTGTAGTGTTTTCTAGAGATTTTATCTGTTTTTCTGTTTAAGAAGATGGATGTGGGTGGAAATCATCGCAAACATGCAGAACTGCATAAAATGACTCATAAAATTCGGTATTTTGAGGTTATTTTTCCCTTTTGTTTAGCTTTTCTAGTGTTTTCTAGAGATTTTATCTGTTTTTCTGTTTAAGATGTTGTAGACATCTTCTTCTATGTCGAAATATGGGAAGGTTGAACGTTGATTTTCTACCCTTTTGAAGTAGAATATGTGCTTTTATCTAACATGGTACCCATTTTGATAGATAATGTATTCGAGTGGGTACAGTATGGGCCGTGGGTTAGAGCTTGTGTAGAGTTGTTAGGAGGTATTGGTTATCAATAAGGGTTGAACTCACGAAAGTCCACATGTCACTTGTTAAGAACCGTAACATGCCTTCTTATCATGAGGACCTCCTAGTTGTAAATGGCGTTTTTTTTTAATAGGAAATAAAGAAATCAAGACATCACAAAGGAAATATGTTAACCACTCGATTTTCACTTTGTTTTAGGGTCATTATATCTTGTCTGTATAAGAGTTAGTATGATTTCATCTTCTAGAAAATGAATCATTTTGTTCAGCTGCAATTGATCTGAATGTAAGGGTTGTGAGGACATAAATGGCAACTGATAACTATTTTGTAGTAGACTAGCTGCCCTTGGCATCATGATAAATCATAAATCTGGCCTGGATTGCTGTAAGTGATGTTGTAAACATATGAACTTTGATGATCATGAATTCATGAGCCTCTAGAGTAGACCTCCCAATCCACATTGAGAATGTAGATGGTTTACAAGCACAGAGTAAAGTTTCAACCCTAAGATTCACTAGTTCAAAAGAGAAAAGGGGGTGTATGTGACATCATGTAGCTAAGTTTGGTGATTGTCTATTGAATTTATGACCACTAGGAGTCAATGTTACATACTAATCACGAAGTCACACCCACTGAGACAAGTGATCTATGCAGTTACCAGTAACAGGTTTAGAAGGAGCATGATATCATTGAAGATAAGATTTGTGATTCGCTAGTTGGAAAACATCACCTGCTAACCATCAAATCAAACTCGAGTTTGCATTCTTGAAGGAAATTGAATTCATGAGTGATAGTTTGAATTTTAAACAATAGTTAACTGAATTTTAAATGAGAGGCTCATCTTTAATTTGTTTTAGTACAATCTCTTTGTAATCATTGTTCATCAAGAAGTATTTGCTAACTGCTAGGCTAGTGTTAATCTCTTTGGTGTAGTAAGAAAATGTGTAAATTTGTTTCTTAACTGTGAGTTGAAGTATCCTAACTGCTAATTGCTAGAACAATTATGATCAGTTTGAACTGTATTAATGTTAATTGTGAGAGAACTGTTGTATGTGCACCCACCACAAGCGGGATAATCTACCCTTTAAATGTGGGGCAATGAACATCATTCTTTGTTGTCAAGATAATAGTTAAAACAGTTTTTATGTCTGCTGCATCATGTCCCTGTCAAGAATTTACTAGACATAATTTTGGTCTTTGAATGTTTCTGTACTAATTTGTACCCTTTTATAAACAAGAGTGAATTTTGACAGATTTTCTAATATTTCTATCATATGGGCTCTCACGAATGTTTTTATCTTGATCATTTTCCATTTATTTTATTGGGTATCACAGAATCGTTAAAGCAACAGTCCATCCTTTACGAACATAAAAGTTTCAGATTTTTCCAGGGTTTTCCACAAATATGTATGGTTCACATGATGGTCATTTTCAATGTTTTTCTGGTTCCATCTAGTGTTACATGTTGAATCATAACCCTTCATTGAACAATACCATTTGCGTATTGCTGGTTCAACCTTAATGTCAGTTCTAACTTGGTAAGTTTAGATCCATGTAAATCAGGTCAAAATTAGGACTTAAACTTTCATATAACTCATATATTGTTCCCAATATAGGTTGAGACTTTAATAGAATTAATTTTTTTTTTTAACTTAGACTATTGCTAAAGGAATCAAGGATCCAGATCGCTTACAAAAGAGGTGTTTTCATTTTTTTTTCTAGCTTTTCCTTCCAGTGAGTTTGTATCTTCGAGATATGGAAGATGGGCAAGTTGTAATTTCTTGAATTACATTTTTCCCTTGATCAATATTCATGACTTACGGTTCTATCTTTCTGCATAATAGTGTCTTGGAATTAACCAATAGGTTGAGTTGAACAAGGAGTCTAAAAGAACTACTTGTTAGAGAAATTGTTCATTTGTAAGCTACAATTAGCTTCTACACATGATTAATAATCCAATTATGATGTCTACTATTTCACATAAATTTTTTTTAGTGTTATCTTGCCATTAGAGTACTTGTGTAACTTGTTGCGTCTCATGCTCTAGGATAGTATTTCGTCTTTTGCAAGTCCATATGGCTTTGTAACTCTCAAGAACAAATTGTACGCCCATGCAGGAATAAGATAATTGTCACTAGGAATTATGTAAGGTGTGGATTTTCCTTCTCTATAAGGCATATATAGTCCACTTGTATTTTACTTCCCATTCATGAGTGTCATTTATATTTCATTGAAGGGATAAAATCTTAGGTTATATAGTATATAATTCTAAAAAGTAGTGAGGAATTTTGAGTAACTTGTTCATTCTGGGATTTTGGTGTGCAGAAATCCACCTTTGTCCACATCAATCATTCAGTAACAGCAATAAATTTTGTCACAAAATCACAAAAAGTCGTTCTAATTATCTACAGTTTCCTACTTAACCTATTTGGACAATAGTCACTTATGGCTAGAGTTAGCTTTGCCAGTTTATTTTAAACTTATGGAGGCAGCCTTGCGGTAGCATTAATTACATTGCTGCAACAATAATCACTTTCGATATTTTAAGTGAAATCTGACCTAGTCAAGGCTTCTTAGGGCTACTGTCCTACTTATTGAACGGTGTATAAATACACAATCCTCATTTATATTCTTCTCTCAAGTGAATTGTTTTTCATAAAATATTTTCCTAATGACACTTTCTCTATTACACTCTATTTTGCATGTTGTTATGTTATAGTTACTTCTCTCTTATTCATTGTTATGGTCATATAAATACAACTCATTTTCTCTAGCACATTGACTCTTCCTAGCCCTTTTCAATCAAGAAAGCTTCTACGACTACATGGTTCAAACAAAAAATAGTCAAATGTGAGATTCCCAATTAAAATGAAGGGCCACTCCTATATCTTTGATTGTTTAAGTAGTGTAGAATCCAATATACACAAATTTCATACCTAGAAGATATGAAGATGCTCAATATCCCAACTCAGCTCATCATCTATGTCAAGTAGAATGTGAACATTGAATAAACAGTGGGAATCAAAGGCTACTAATCAAAAGAATGGACTGAGGCTACATTGCTCTCATTTGTCAACTCCTACAATCAATAACATTGAATTTCATTCATATAATATTTATTTGACTTATGCGACTAACATATAAAGGCACTCTATAACAATGGTTTTAAATGGATTCATATAATCACAAAATACAACATAGCTACAATAAAAATCTAGTCAATCCACCAATAATGAATAGAAAATTGTAAGCACCTACGCTAGCTACTAGGGTGTCTCGACCCTCTATTACGTCATTTTCTAGTGTGTTGTAATTTTCAACAAATATATCCAATTGTCGCAAAAGACCACTACTTAGGCATGCATGCCTTTGTATCACTTTTTCTATAATTACGTTTTAGTGATCACTACTGCATGGAATATGGTATTTAAAGGCCTTCCAACCTAGATTTAAGTAAAAGAGGTATGTGTATGTAACCCAACTAGTCCTTTTTATGACATCCTTGTTCTCCATTTCATTCATGAATAAATATAAAACCTTTCAATAGATAAATAAAATAAGTTTTTCCCAACTTACAACAAGTCGTTCCAAGAAAGAAATTTTGTATTATATGAACCCAACAACATAATATAAATTAAATTTCCATTAATCTGGCTACATTATGTGAGACTGTAAAGTAATTGAATGACTACCTAAGCTGTAAGAATTTTCATAAGAAATGTACATAAGAGAAAATTGCCCAATCTAATTGCTGAAATGCAACTTTTATTAGATTTAAATACAACTAAGATAATACTGTTAACATCCCTCCGTGAAATGAAAACCATTACTGAGGGAGCCATTTTGGTCGAACTATTACGTATACTAAAACGTAGGGTTCGACAACTTAGGAATCTCCTGGTAGACCAAGTTAAGGTCCAGTGGGACAAGTATAGTCCTCGATAGGCTACCTGGGAAGATACAAAGGCCTTATGTTAAAAGCACCCAAACTTGTGCTCATTTTGAGGAACTGAAAACCCTATTTTGTATATAACTACTCTATTTTGGATGCTTAAAACTATCATTTTGAAATATCACATGTAAAGATTAATTTTATTTTGTTGGTACATGGATACGCATAAGAATATGATGTTTGTTTAATTTTACTGTGTTGGAAATATTGTCATTGATGGCAAAGGAGAAGACAGGAGTAGCACCTGAATTATCACTAAGGCAAAAGAGCAAAGAAGAACCAACAATAAGGCAAAGGAGAAGACATGAGCAACACCTGGGATATCATTCAAAGGAGCAAAGGAGTAGAAGTAGCAGATCTGTAGAGTGTGTGAGTGCTTCATTTTAGGGAAAAACAGGAGTTTTTTCCTGTAAGCCTACTAGCAGTTGAAAGGGCCATTGATTTTGAAGATCTGGTCGAAGACAGGAAGAATTTTGTAAGTGGTTTCATTTGGATATATATGGAAGGATTTGTTGATTTAATTTCTGTGTGAGAATGCTTTGAATCTACGTGAACTAAGTATGAATAAGACTCTGTAATTGGGGTTTTAACGATGCTCTGTATATAATTGAAAGAATCAATGTTAATCAGTGTCGACGTTGTGCTTGAATAAATGCATAAAGGGTTTAATTATTCCTTTGAGAAAAAGAAGGAAAGTTTGCAGTCATCGACCACTGTAAGGGTCGACGACATAGAGTGAATTTGAGAATTAAACAGAGCGTTCAATATCTGAATATATGAGACCTTATGAAGGACATTCAAATAGACAATGCGTTGAAGCGCAAGCTCTGAAAAATCGTGTTTGGGGGTTCTACTGTGAATTTGACCCACAGACTTTAAATATGGGAATTAATCCATGCGTAGATGAAAGATGAAGGAAGTTAGAATTTAAATGAAGTGATGCTGTGAGTGAAGGCGAAATCGAGCTATAAAACGCAGAGATAAATGATGGGGTCTTGTTTAAATTCTATTTGTGGTTAATGAAGCCGTGAGGTCGACTGAGAATTCGATAGCACTGGAAGGAAAAAGAGCTATGAGCACACAACGTATCGAAATCGTTGGAATGAGAAGGGTTGCAGTGAAGCTGTGAGGGACAACGTATTAATGAATTGGAGCGGTCTCCCAACTGAAGGTTAAATGGCTTGTGGAGTTAAAGAAGCAAGCGAAACCATGAATAAATGATGAAGATGGAACATCGAATGAAGAGGTGGCTTTGAAAAACAAACCAATGGTATTCGCATTGCAAATAAATGGTAAATGGTTTCACAGAAAATTATGTGATAGTGGTCAGCGTCCAACACGTGGCATAGGCAATATTTTAAAACTACTTATTTCACAAAATATTTTCGTGTTAAAGCTCAGTGAGAAAAAAAATGTGATTTGCGTTCGATCATTGAGGCAAGGGATCCAAGGGCAATCACACAGGAAAGTTGTTGGTTTGTTAATGCAGCTTTTATCGCATGAGTTTGGAGGAATAGAGCCTGGGCATCTTCGTAATGCGACAGCCATTGATTTATTGAGTTGGTGTGCGATAAGCTTGTAGCCGTTGGATGGTGAGGTAAGCCAAATACTATGGGGCCGATATAACGTTTATATATTGGGTTTTAGTCCAAAGTCAAGTTTAATTTATAATGAAGACGTGGCCGTGAATCATTCTATGGGTATTGGCTTAAAAACCTTAGAACTAAAGTTGACAAGCGGATTGTTGTAACCATTGGGTTAATTTATAAATTCTGAGCTATGAATACAGTGCCGAGAGTCATTTCAATCCAAAGGCTTATGGTAGGACTTTGAAAAGGTCTATTATTATATCGCCGAGAGAGGGTTTAAACTTTGCTTAAAGCGTAATTATATAACATTCCCTAAAGTTTTAATACTGTCTCATAAAGGGTTATTTAACAGAGTTTTATCAAAGTGTTGAGTTTCGACCTTAATCTCGAAGTTTTGAACATTGGTTAAAAGGCTTCAATTATTCATTTCCGGCAGTTAAACGTGATAATTTTCGAAGGGTTTAACAAGATCATTTCATATGGTAAGTCTGCAAATTAGATTCTGGCTATGGTTGGAACCATGAAGGTTGAAGAAAGCTTCCGCATTGATAAAGCTGCTAGATTTAGAACATAATTTGGGAAATGCATTCTACATGCATAGAAAGCAGGAGAGTATGTAGAACTGTTACACTACAACAGCAGAAAATACAAACATACAGTGAGCCAAGCATTGAAAGGGTTGAATGAGATATATCTGTTGCAAATTTAAATGTAAATGTTTTAATTAATTTTATATTGTTTGTGATGCAAAGGCAAGTCTCCATAGGCAAACAAAACTCCACTGTAAAACTGAAACATGTACATATTACTATATTCTTTTGAACCAGATGAAAAAGAAATGAGAAGGTGGAAGGCAAAGAGTCATACCTGTTCATTTCGAATTCCCTATGGAATGCAAATAGTTATGAGGTGATCTCCATAAATAATGTTACAAACATATGCATAGAGAGGTTAGAGAATGGATAAAGGGGTCTGAGAAGTGTAAGGAGAAGAAGGAGCAGATAGAGAAGCTGTTAAGATCCAAAGATGATATAAGGCAGATATGAAAGCTGGAGGACGTCAGTGAAGAAGGAGGAAAACAGAGCTAATATCCAGGTAAATGAGCATATGATTTTATTGTATGTGAGGAAGTTGGTGCTTCCATATCAAGTTGTAGCTTGATAGATGTCAGTTGTAGCTGGCTGAGGTAGGAGCCTCCTGTAGGTTGTAGCCTACAGAAAATAGATGGAAGTTGGAGCTTCCTTGCAAGTTGTAGCTTGCAAAATTGAGGTAGTAGCCTCCTGTAGGTTGGAGCCTACAAAAAATCAGTGGTGAGAGGGAGTTGGAGCTTGCCTTTGCATCACAAAAATAATAAGATGTGGTTTTCTCCCTTATGGTTTTCCACTTATATCCGATGTCTATGTGCATGATGATTATGTGTTGATACTCTGTATTTAATCTGCCTAATACCTGCTACTCACTTATTAAGATTGTTGTTTCACTATACATTAAGTTGATCATGAAATGAAGATGTAAATAAGTGTAAAAGAAAGTCCTACAAAACCATGAATGAATTAAATTGATTCACCCCCCCCCCTCTCAGTTTAACTAAGGGTTCAACAATTGGTATCAAAATGGGTTCCTTCTGTATCAGTTCAACAACTGGAAGGAGATCCTAGGTCCCCAGGATGGCTAGTCTCGAAGGATGCTTAACAAATAAAGCCCCTTTGTTCACCGGTACAAATTATGCCTTCTGGAAAATAAGAATGAAGACATACATAATGTCTCTAGGAATAAAAGTTTGGGCTGCTGTAGAGTTGGGATATGCCCCAAAGGATTCTGACACAAAGAAAGAAGCTAAACAAGATTTTATAGCTAATGCCAAAGCCATGAATGCTCTCTTAAGTGGTCTGTGTGAGGTAGAATTTATCAAAGTAATGCACAACAAGACTGCCAAATAAATATGGGATACATTAGAAAGCATCCATGAGGGAGACAAAAAGGTGAAGATAGCCAAACTACAAGTTTATAGAGCTCAGTTTGAAAATATAAAAATGAATGATGATGAAGACATTGCCAGCTTCTTCTTGAGGGTTGCAGAAATTGTGAATAACATGAAAGCTCTAGGAGAAACCATTACATAATGTGTTATTGTTCAAAATATTCTAAGATCTTTACCATCCAGCTTCAACCCCAAGGTTTCTGCCATAGAAGAAACAACTGATTGGGAAAATCTGACCATGAACCAATTACTTGGAAACCTAACAGCCTATGAGATGAGACTGCCACAAAGGAAGTCAAATGTGAGGGAGGCAACCTTTAAGACAAGGAAGAACAAAGAAGAAAAAGAAGATATATGCTCTTGCTCTGATGAAGAAGAGGCCAAATTTGTCAGAAAATTGGATAGAGGCTTAGGCAAGTGTAAAGGTAAACTTCCATTTAAATTATTTTACTGTGGAAGAGTTGGACACTACGCATCTAAGTGTCCTCATAAGAAGACAAAGAATCAGACTCAAGAGACAGAGAAAACTATATCAAAGAACTGGCAGAAAGGGAATAGATATAGGAGAAAATCATTTTATGGTCAGCAAGATAGCAGTGCATCTGAAAACTCAGATGAAACCTCAAATGAAGAAGGAACCTCTGAATTTGTGTTGATGGCCAAGGAAGAGCTTGAAGGATTCCTTTTAGAAGATGAGGAAGAAGGTGAAGTTGATCTTGAGGGGGAGCTAAGAAGTGCCCTAGAGGAAATAGACAGACTTAAGATAAAGTGCAAAAAACAGAAAGACATTCTCCTCAAATATGTAAGAGAAGAGAAAAATTCAGAAGACCTCATTCAGTTGATAGTAGAGCTTGAAGAAGCCAAGAAGGTAGAAGTCACTCTACTTAAGCAAATTGAGGATAAAATTCAGAAGTAAGAAAAATTGGAAGAAGAAGTGGTAAGCCTAAGGAAGAAATCAGAAAAGGCCCAAAGGGAATTAACTATGAATATTCCACAAATGAAAAGTTCCGAACAGTTGGACTAGATTCTAAATGCTCAAAGATCCCCTCTCATAAAGGCTGGGATAGGTTATGAAGGAGAATCCAGTAAGTCCAAGGTTGGAGATAACAAGGATATCACTTTCGTGAAAGTTGTAAAAGATAAAATTAACCCTCAGCAATATGAGCTTATTACAACTAGAAGACTGATGGAAGAAAGGTGCAGGTTGTGTAAGCAGCTTGAAGGTGAGATTGCCTCCATGGAGAACTCGGAGAAGGCATACATTTAAAGGAATGATGAAGCAACTCAAAAAGGAACCACAGAAGCATAAGCCAGCAAGAAACTGATGTGTAATGAAACAAGCAGAAACAAGCAGCAACATGAAAGGACAGAGAATGAGAGGATGAAGCAAGCAGTTGCAGAAAGCTCAATTGTTCCTGAAGATCGATTGAACAAGTTCGGAAGATCTCAAAGGAGGTTCTTTCCTCCTATGAAAAATATCACATGTTTCTCTTGTCATAAACCAAGACATATTGTAGCACATTGTAAGACAAGGCATATCAACTTTAACCAGCAAAAGATGCAGCAAATGAGAAGAACCCCTCAAGCAAGCAAATGGAAAAGACAATCTTTCACCAGGTACAAAAATCATTTCCATGGCTACTGATATTCATGCAATGACTTTGGACACGTAGCAGCTCAATGTAAGAAAAAGAAAATCAAGTTTAACCAGCAAAAGATGCAGCAAATGAGAAGACCACCTCAAGCAAAAAAATGGAAAGGACAACCACTCACCAGGTACATAAATCATTTCCAAGGATACTGTTATTCATGCAATGAATTTGGACATAAATCTGTTGAATGTAAACTATGTTCAAAAAGGAACATAAAATATTATACATCAGCTCAAACGTACCTTGGTAAAATAAGATGTTATGTATGCCTCAAGCCTGGTCACAAAGCAAAAGACTGTAAACTGCCATATACATTAAAGAACTATAGACAGATGATGGAATCTAATCAAATCAAACAAAACTGTGAATCAAAAAGAAGTGCAAACATTATGAAGAACCCCAATAAAGTATGGAAGAAAAAGAGAAAGGGGGAGCCTGTTACCTCAATAACATAATGAATCCATCATAGTCTCAGGGGGAGCAGCTCTAGGAAGCAATGAAAATATCCAACCAGTGATAGATATGAAGCAACATCCCAGGGGGAGAGCAGTTCATAAATAGTCCCCATAAAATTAGTCTACGAAGAGCTCCATGGAATAAGAATAGCTAAAAGGTCAGGAAGGGAAAGGGCAATTCCTCTAACAAAGAACTATAGAGGAAGAAGATTATCTGAAGCATTCAATAGCTAACAGATTGATGGAAGGAGAGAAGGCAATAAGAAGCCATGGTGGTAGAGGGATCATCAGCCCTGAACATATAAGCTAAGAAGACAACAACACATTAAGTTATGAATGGTTAAAATCACAAAAAATTGTGTGTCGAGCTATAAAACTGGAAAAATCCATAAAGGATGATCACACTGTGCCTCACACTGCAAGAATTAACAATGAATCAAATTTAAGAAGGATGAGTAAGAGAAATGTTTATCATCATTATATCATTACATCATTCATCTATGAAAAGTCCCCTTGAAGGAATGAAGTTAAGTAAGTGACAAATCTCTGAGTGGTCTTCCCATGAAGATTCCAAGTAAAGAAATTGAAGATGTCTTCCCGAAGATCATTATGTTAGAACGGTTGAATTGTATATAAAGCAACAATGATTCTGGAGCAGTCCTAGAAAGGAAAATGCAATGACATTCTTTTATACCAGAATGACAGAATAAGCAAAAGGTTAATGATGCTAAGATCAGATTCAGTATATTGATGATTGTTGTTGAGAACAGTGGAAAGCTCAATAGTAGAAACCATGAAGGTTGTCTTAACTATGGGTGCATGTGCGAGCTGAAGTGAAATTACTGGATCGTCTATCAAATTAGTATCAATTGGTATTTGGATCAAGCAGTTTGCTTATCAGTAGAATACTAAGTGTCATCAATGGAGCAGTGGTATGGTACAGGTCCTCAAGATCAAAGTACATCAAGGTAGTATTCCCAGCATTATCTACATTACTAAAGCATGAAAAGGTCAATAACAGTGCTAAAGGATCATTATTTTGTTTACACTTGAAGCATTATATTGAACATTGAAGTAATATCTATTTCTATATATAACTGCATGCCTTCCTGAAGTCAGTACATATATATCTTCAAGGCCTCTCTCTTAAGGTCATTCATAACATCATGTGAATTTTGTTTGCTGAGATTTCAATTAAACATATTGAATATGTTTTTGCGGAAGATCATCATGATAGAATAGTTAGAGTATCTGAAGTATGAAGGACTAGTTGTGTTGATATTACATTTGAATCTCAAGAGTCTGTTAATGTTACATCTAAAGCGTACTGCAATAGAAAGGAATTTACGGTATGTCACCATTGAAAAGAGGTTGATCATTGACATTCATACCCCCTTATGTCATAAAGAAAATTGCATGATTGATAAGTGAGATTGACTAATACACTGAATGTATCTAGTCTCAAGGGTTAGTTTTGAAAGTACTCTGTACAAGTAGTAAAGTCATTTGATCTCTTAGATTAAATTCTGGTTAATTCATTGTTTGCATCAGTATCAAGGGTCTTTCAACTATTAAGTGTAATATCCCTGTCATCAGCCTAGCTCTTATCACCACCAACAGGCAGTAAAGGTGAACCACATCTATAAAAGATATATTGGCATCGTCATATTTGAATAGATGTGTACTACAGATATGTATCTTAGATGAATATCATAATATGGAATGAAGTATATTTGAAGCAGACTTTAAATTTCGTATGAAGCATTCTCAATATTTCAGTATTGTTCCAATGATGAATCCCTGATTATATAAGTCCGATTTTCAAAAAGAAAGGTGTTCTCCCAACAACTCTTGTACACCAGTCAGGAAGACAAGGTATAAAGCCATGAGAAGAAGGCCTAAACACAACTCAAAATGAAAATATAGAATCCACACTGGGAAACATGCAACCCTTTGCCATTGATGTTAAAGGGGGAGGAAAAGCAAGCAAAAGAAGATAGGCAGAGGAAGACAAAACACACCTTTCAGAATGAAAGGGGGAGGAAGTCCTGAAGGAAGTATTGGTGTATTGGTGGAGTATTTCCATCAATGCCAAAGGGGGAGACTATTGGAAATATTGTCATTGATGGCAGAGAAGACAAGAGTAGCACCTGAACTATCACTAAGGCAAAAAAGCAAAGAAGAACCAGCAATAAAGCAAAGGAGAAGACATGAGAAACACCTGGACTATCATTCAAAGGAGCAAAGGAGCAGAAGTAGAAGATCTGTAGAGTGTGTGAGTGCTTCAGTTTAGGGCAAAACATGATTTTGTTCCTGTAAGCCTACGGGTAGTTGAAAGGGCCATTGATTTTGAAGATCTGGCCGAAGACAAGAAGAATTTTGTAAGTGGTTTCATTTGGATATATATGGAAGGATTTTTTGATTTAATTTTCATATGAGAATGCTTTAAATCTCTATGAACTAAGTATGAATAAGACTCTGTAATCAAGGTTTTAATGATGCTCTGTATATAATTGAAAGAATCAATGTTAATCAATGTTGATGTTGTGCTTGAATAAATGCATAAAGGGTTTAATTATTCCTTTGAGAAAACGAAGGAAAGTTTGCAGTCATCCATGCGTAGATGAAATATGAAGGAATTTAGAATTTAAATGAAGTGATGCTGTGAGTGAAGGCGAAATAGAGCTATAAAACGCAGAGATAAAGGACGGGGTTTTATTTAAACTCTGTTTGTGGTTAATGAAGCCGTGAGGTCGACTGAGAATTTGATAGCACCGGAAGGCAAAAGAGCTGTGAGCACACAACGTATCGAAATCATTGGAATGAGAAGGGTTGCAGTGAAGCTATGAGGGACAACGTATTAATGAATTGGAGTGGTCTCCCAACTGAAGGTTAAAAGGCTCGTGGAGTTAAAGAAGCAGGCGAAACCATGAATAAATGATGAGGATGGAACAACGAATGAAAAGGCGGCTTTGAAAAACAAACCAACAATATTCGTATTGCAAATAAATGGTAAATGGTTTCACAGAAAATTATGCGATAGTGGTTAGCGTCCAACACGTGGCATAGGCAGTGTTTTAAAACTGCTTATTTCGCAAAATATTTTCGTGTTAAAGCTTAATGAGAAAAAAAAATGCGATTTGCGTTCGATCATTGAGGCAAGGGATCCAAGGGCAATCACACGGGAAAGTTGTTGGTTTGTTAACGTAGCTTTTATAACATGAGTTTGGAGGAATAGAGCCTGGGCATCTTCGTAATGCGACAACCATTGATTTGTTGAGTTGGCGTGCGATAATCTTGTAGCCGTCGGATGGCGAGGTAAGCCAAATACTGTGGGGCCGATATAACGTTTATATATTAGATTTTAGTCCAAAGTCAAGTTTAATTTATAATGAAGACGTGGCCGTGAATCATTCTATGGGTATTGGCTTAAAAACCTTAGAACTAAAGTTGACAAGCAGACTGTTGTAACCATTGGGTTAATTTATAAATTCTGAGCTATGAATACAGTGCCGAGAGTCATTTCAATCCAAAGGCTTATGGTAGGACTTTGAAAAGGTCTACTATTATATCACCGAGAGAGGGTTTAAACTTTTCTTAAAGCGTAATTATATAACATTCCCTAAAGTTTTAATATTGTCTCCGAAAGGGTTATTTAACAGAGTTTTATCAAAGTGTTGAGCTCCGACCTTAATCCCGAAGTTTTGAACATTGGTTAAAAGGCTTCAATTATTCATTTCCGATAGTTAAACGTGATAAGTTCCAAAGGGTTTAACAAGATCATTTCATATGGTAAGTCTGCAAAGTAGATTTTGGCTATGGTTGGAACCATGAAGGTTGAAGAAAGCTTCCGCATTGATAAAGCTGCTAGATTTAGAACATAATTTGGGAAATGCATTCTACATGCATAGAAAGTAGGAGAGTATGCAGAACTGTTACACTACAACAGCAGAAAAGACAAACATACAGTGAGCCAAGAACTGAAAGGGTTGAATGAGATATATCTGTTGCAAATGTAAATGTAAATGTTTTAATTAATTTTATATTGTTTGTGATGCAAAGGCAAGTCTTTGTAGGCAAACAAAAATCCACTGTAAAATTGAAATATGTACATATTACTATATTCTTTTGAACAAGATGAAAAATAAATGAGAAGGTGGAAGGCAAAGAGTCATGGTTGTTCATTTCGAATTCCCTGTGGAATGCAAAAAATTATGAGGTGATCTCCATAAATAATGTTACCAACATATGCATAGAAAGGTTAGAGAATGGAAAAATTAGGCAGAGAGGGTAAGAAGAAGGAGGAGCAGATAGAGAAGCTGTGAAGATTTAAAGATGATATGAGGCAGATATGAAAGCTGGAGGACATCAGTGAAGGAGGAAAACAGAGCTGATATCCAGGTAAATGAGCATATGATTTTATTGTAATGTGAGGAAGTTGGTGCTTCCATATCAAGTTGTAGCTTGATAGATGTCAGTTGTAGCTGGTTGAGGTAGGAGCCTCCTGTAGGTTGTAGCCTGCAGAAAATAGATGGGAGTTGGAGCTTCCTTACAATTTGTAGCTTGCAGAATTGAGGTAGTAGCCTCCTGTAGGTTGGAGCCTACAGAAAATCAGTGGTGAGAGGGAGTTGGAGCTTGCCTTTGCATCACAACAATAATAAGATGTGGTTTTCTCCCTTATGGGTCTCCACTTATATCTGATGTCTATGTGCATGATGATTATGTGTTGATACTTTGTATTTAATCTGCCTAATACCTGCTACTCACTTATTAATATTGTTGTTTCACTATACATTAAGTTGATCATGAAATGAAGATGTAAATAAGTGTAAAAGAAATTCCTACAAAACCATGAATGCATTAAACTGATTCACCCCCCCCCCCGCCTCTCAGTTTAACTAAGGGTTCAACATACTGATATATGATATATGTTATTTTCTTAACTCAGTTAATACATGGATACCAATATGAATTATGCTAACAGTGCTGTAATATGAATACCAACATGAATTTTAATATTTGATTAACCTTGCTATGAAATATAAATCATACATTAGGTTGTGATGAAGATTTTATAAATTGTTTCATTTCTATACATTGATATGATTATTGACACATAAATAAAATAATAGTTACATTATGATATGAAAGTTAACTTGCTGATATATGGGCTAGATATGATCAAGTATGGTATGCTATGGATAACAATATGTATGAGTTATACAAGAACTGTTATTTAAAGACAAGTCGTTTTGAATATATTGATACATACGTTATAATGTGTGGACACGTGTTTACTTTGCAGATAACATCATTACCAAACCAATCTCGTGATGATATAATTCCAAGAACAATTGAGACTCAAGGAAATTCCATGTTAGGGTGTTAACCTTGGTCCAACTAGGAGGGTTGGAGTTATTTCCCACCGTTTATCCTCCAATACCTGGAGTCATGGGAGGACTGTGCGAGTCACACTCCCATACACGTATGATGATTACTTCCATATGCCTACTGGGAAATCAGGTCGATATAATCAACGTTGGCACCCTTAAGGTTTATGGATGGTTAGTAAAACTAATGCCATTTCATATTCCTATAGAGCGCAGATAGGATGGGAGCGGAAGATATTAGGAGGGATAGGACGATTTTAGATTAGCTTGGAAACTCGGTTGAGATAGAACATAACAATTAAATTATAAATACATAAATATTCAAACATAAAATTCAATCTTGAAATACAATCCTTACACAGTCATTCTAGTCATTAAAGAAATTACTGAATATATTATATGAATTCTAACTTCGGGACGAAGTTTTCAGAAGAAAGGAAGTATGTAATGACCCATTTCGAATCCCACATAGAAATCGATTATTAACATGCATACGAGGCATGCATATGATAGCTACATATGCATGCAACACATGTACTGCACTAGTATACCTACTAGTCTATAATTGAACATGTCTAAGTACATGGTAATGGATTGATTGTGATATAAACACTTAAGATAAAATGTCAAACGAGAGAATTAATATGCATACCACTGTTATAATGCATAATTAACACCTTATTTAATGACAAAGTGGATATAATAGATTATGAACTAAATTGAATTTATAAATCAAAATATAATTATAGATTTAAAATCATTATAAAATTATATATTAATAAATAGAAATTAAATTAAAATAGTTATTAAATATAAAATTTAAGTTAAAATTAAAGGTAGATTAAATAAATTACAAATTACATTAAAAACTTAAAAGTCAAATTACAAATAATTCGGGAATAAATCTATGTTGATCAAATAAATAAATAAACGAAAACCACCTTTTAAAGTGGTGGAGAAGGAAAATGAACAAGCATGTCTCCACGTGCCGGAGGGCAAGGAAGACAACCGGTAAATAAAATTACGCAGTGGTGAGAAAAATTTATAAGAAGAATACAAAATGAGGATTGAAGGGGGGAATTTCACAGGAGAAGAGTACTGCAAGAGGAAAGAAAAGAGGTGAATTGTTTAAACTTGTCCTTGGATAAGATCTCTATTGTTCTTGGAATTCTGGGAATGGGGGCAGAAGAGATATCTTCTAGATCTAAGGATTGTACTGGAAAAATCCTAGATTGGCTGGGAGAAAAAGATTGGTTTGATAATTAAGTTATCCACATCATTCGCGGGGAGAGCAAATTCATCACACAGTATTCTTCTATGATTAAATTCTATCTGTTGTAAATTTCATATTTTTAATTTCAAATTTTACTTCAATCCGCAATGAAATAACTTCCTGGTTAAAGTTTGAAGCACTACAACATGGATTTATTCACACATTGGAGACAATTCCTATGACTTGGTACCTGGAAATAGTGTTGCGACATGGTACTATGAACTGGGTAGACTTGATTGATGGGTTTATACTAACATTCAACTTTGAAGATGAAAGTCTAGGCATAGATTCAGCGCATGTAGATAGTAAAAGAGAAGATATTTGAAGGTGCAACCACAATAACATGGAAGCAACCTAAATGGGATGCACAGCTAGAGTATGCATTGGAATGCTATAATATTACTACAAAAGAAGAAGAAGATGCCTGAAACATCGTCATAGTACAATCAAAAGGGAATCATGAAGTGCATAGACCAAAGATAGATATGTCACATATCACACAACCATTGAATACCAAGAAAGTGAACATTGTATCAGAATAAGAGCCAAAGTTTGCAACTGTAGGAGATTACTAGGACGAAGAAACAGTCAAAAAATCACAGAATTACTGCATGAATATCAGGAATTGTTTCCCACTAAATTTTTAGATCTGGAGGGAATATTAGGAGATTTTGGAGTCATGAAGATTCCCTTGAAACCTGATGCGAAGCCAGTAAAGAAGATACCTTATAGGTTGAACCCAAAGTACACGAAGAAAGTAAAGCTAGAACTTGATAAGATGATAACAACAAGGATTATTGAACCCGTTGAAGAGTCAGAATGGGTAAGTCTTGTTATCACTCTGAAATTTCCAAAGGGTTGTTCTAAGTGTTTAAAAGAAATATCAGAGGTAACTACTATCCACTTTTGGAGATTAGGATCTAGCCTTCTTAATGCTCAGAGAGGGCTCTCTCTTAATGATTTAACTTTGTTTTTTAATAGATTTTAGGCTAGTTCTATATGCTTGGTTGGGTTGGTTTTTTATTGGTTTTGGTAGGTAGGTGGAATTAATGATTTAGATGAATAGGTGCCTATCATATTTCCATTGGGCTATGGAGTCAATGTGCTTTGAAACAGAACTGAATCAAATAATAAGGAAAGTGTTACAGGGCAAGGTAGTTGAGCAATATTAGATCTCAAGACTAAATGGTGAAATGGTTTTTCAATCGGGATCAAGGAGCAATTAAGAATTCCTTAAACCAGATAATGAAGAAGGATGGAGGAGTCAATCGGGATCAGAGGGCAACTAAAAATCCTCTAAATCAGATATCAGAAGAAAACATAAAAATGTACAACAATTGAAAGTAGGGTGTAATTAAACAAATTCCACAGTAAAATTCCTTTTATAACATTCAAATTTAGAACACATTTAAGTTTATGGAATACTTAAAGAAAGAACATGAACAATTGAAATTATACTTCACTGAGATGGCTCATCACATGAATCCTGTAAAGAAGTTTCTTTATTACTGATTCAGTGTGTCGACTGGAAATTGGTACAATAACCCTTTGGCAAGAAGATCAATCAGCTAACAAAAATGTTCAGAAACCCACACTTGACCGACCCTTAATACTTCGAATGATAAAGTATCTATACAATACATTTACAAAAAAATCATGTCAACTGACTAGGATTTATTCTAGTAAAATAAAATATCTTTGCAAAAAGATAGTGACACCTTCTAACTAACTGATATCTGACCCTGATTTCTTTGATTGTTGTTTCCTGTTGATTTCTTTCATCTATATTTATTTCACGTTGTATTTCTTTCACCCGTCACATTAATTCACACCATTTTTTTGTATTTAGTAAAAGTGAGTTTTATTTAAAATACATATTTAACTTCATGCAAAATACAAAATGTGTCCTAGAGAGTACTTTGTATGAACTTTGCTGTTATTGGTGTAGATGTATTATCCCTGGTAACAATCATTGTCTCTGTTTCAATTGTATCTTTCTGCTCTATTGCTGTACATAATCTTCTGCTGAGTAAAAGCCTTCGAATTCATATCCTGTGAGTCTGGAGTAAACAGGTTGGAACTAGTATCAAACTGTTTATCCATCTCCTGGTTCTGTTAATCACCTACAAAATAAAACAATTGTTAATGAAAACAAAGATTTATAGGGAGGCGAGAGGGCTTCAGTAAACTAGTGGGTCTGTGGAAGGGGTTTGGACTGCAGTGAAGCTTCATATCTGGTTGACAATGGCCTTTAGTCTCTTTTCGCAAATCAACAGAGATAATTGAAATAACGGTATTCCGGGGTTTTTAAACTTGAATGGTTTATCGAGGTAGTTTACTGCATTGGCGCGGGGCATTTTAGTGGTTTATCGCAGTAGTTTATTGCATTTGTGCGGGGTGATTTAGTGGTTTATCACACGCATAAAGGGTGGTTTATGGTTTGGATAGGAGGGGATGCGATAGAACCTGGTGGTGACACGTCAGAGGGAAGTGGGCAGATGAAACTACCCATTTCGTACCCCCCTTGGCTTTTAAACTTTGGAATGTCGGGGGGATGTGAAACAGAGTATTGGCCATTAGATGCAATTGGTGATAATCGAACGGTTGGAGGAGTGTTATGAAGTCAAAGGAGGTGGGGTCGGGTAATTATTTAGGCAAAGGGTTTAAGTGAAAACAATGGGGTAATGAAATATATCAAGGGTAGGCTAAAATGAAATAACGGGGATCGTGGATTTATATACGAAGGGTTAAAATGATAGCGGGAGGGACTAAATGAAATAAGCTTTATAGATATATTAAGAGGGGGGATTTAAGTTAAAGGAAAAGTTGGGCCCATTTAAATATTTTATTTCACGCTTTGAAACTTTGGATAAGCGGGTTTTTGCATTTTTATGAAGATATAAAATTTATTCAAGCGGAGAAGGGGTTTTAACAAGGGAAAGGGGTTTTAGGAGGGGGTTTTTATGAGGGAAAAAGGGGTTTTAGCAAAGGGAAATGGTTTCCAAAGTGGAAAAGGGGGTTTTTAGGATAAGGGGAAATGTTAGAGGGATATCAGTGATAAGAGATAAACCAAATGATGATCTCCATAACTCTTGAAAAGTATCCTACTTACCCTTTTTATTCATCCTAACATTTTTTATTTCCTTTATTGGGTGCATTTGAGCTTGCTGACCCTTTTATTTTCTTTTGATACACAAAATAACTTATTTCTAACCTTATATCTTCCAATGGCTCAGATCAAACTTATGAGCTCATTTTTATTCTCTACCTAACTACTGATCTGCAAAGATTAAATGGTTTGGTCAGATCTTTATTCACTAACTATCATAACATGAAATTTAAAGGCATGAATGATCAAGATTAGATTGTATGATCATCATGAATTGTGGCATTTTAGACACGCTGCACACAATTTTGTTTGAAAAAGTAAAGTAAACTAAGAGTAGTGGCATTTGAAAGTGCAACACTTTCAGAGTCTATTTTTATTTATTTTTGTGGGGTTCATATTTTATATATTTTTCTAATCTTTTTTATTTTTGTCCTTTGATTATTCTTTTAGGACATACCCTCTTTTCATTGTTTAATATGGGAAAACATTTGCAGAAAGCAAAGGTATGTACAATATTACAAGACTTAACATAGCCAATTCAAAATTATGATCCCTATTATTATAGGATCCTAACAGTGGCTCCACTTAGGGATGGAATCTCCTTGTTAGATGTCAAGAAATTTCTGATCAGTGGCCTTGGAATTTTGATTTTGTTTTGCTTGGAACTCCTTTCTATGATCTCCTTTATTCAAACATATGATGTTATATCTTCTAGATCTTAGGGCCTTCTCTTCGGGCTTCAACTTTGCAAGATAAACATCCACTCAAACCTAAATTTTACTATGGTATTTACAATTAGTAAAATAGAATCAAATGAACTACTGGTTATTCTGGTGAAAAATAATGCTTCAGCATTCGACCATTGACTGGTCCACCTGGTAGATCTGTTCCATCTAACTCTTTCAAGAAAAATGTATTGTTACCTCTGTAACCATAAATGATGTATGGGCCTTTCAAGAGAAAGTCAAATTTCCCATGTTTTCCTTTGTCTTCCCTTCTGGAATCCCATTTGAGTACTTGATCACCTATGAAGAAATCATATTCCTTCGTTTTCTTATCAAAGATCTTCTTGATTTTGTCTTGAATTACTTGGGATTTGATATAAACTTCTTCCCTGGTTTGCTGCAAATGAATTGTTTGGTTTATCCTCCTTTGGATATCATTTGGTTCTACTTGCAGCTCTTGAATCATTTTCATCACTAGCACTCCTAATGAAGATGGAAAAACAACATCCATCCCATATACTAATTGATAGGGAGATGTACCAATAGATTTCTTTGTAGTTAGTCTGTCTGCCCATAAGGCATTGACCAACCTTTTATTCCGGGTTTTCTTGTTGTCCTCTAGTAACTTTTTGATGATGTTGACTAGGATTTTGTTTGAATATTCTTCTAGTCCATTACCTTGAGGGTAATAGGCAGTGGAATGGCCTAGGGTGATATGGTATTTGTTACAAAAATCTATCATTTTCTTGGATTTGAAGTTAGCAGCATTATCAGTAATGAGCTTTTGTGGGCATCCAAACCTAGAAAAAATGTTGTTCTCAAGAAATGAAATAATGACAGAGCCCGTGGCTTGTCTAGAAGGGATGGCTTCTATCAACTTGGTAAAGTAATTAGAGGCTGTCAATATCAATTTATGTTGGGTAGAGAAGGGTGGGTGAATTTCACCACTGAAGTCTAAACCCCATTGTTGAATGGAATTTCTACCGAAATACGTTGAGGGGTAATGGTAAAAGTTTCTTCTTCCCTTCAAATATTTGACATTTTTGATAGGAGGTCACATACTTTCGAACATCTACAAAATGGGTGGGCCAGTAAAAACCTGCCCTCAGAATTTTGTTAGCAGTTGTTTTCCTGTATAGGTGTCCTACACAATCTCCTATATGAAATTCCTGCACGACTTTGTCAACTTCATCTTTCAATAAAAAAAAATTACATAATACCACCATGATATTTCTAAAATAAAACATTATATGAGATACAATATTTCATTGCTTTCATTTTCAAGAATCTACTTTTAGTTCTAGATAAACCAGGATGAGCTTGTAAATTGAGTAAAAAAAATATAATTTCTGCATACCAGGGTGAATCTATGAAAGCTTCATTGATATGTGGAGCCACCATCTCTTCCTGATCATCTAGGACAGTAATGAATTTTATGTCTAAGGCTTGACAGTTCGATTCGGCCATGTGTTTGGCCAAACCTTGGCCTTTGATTAATTTTGTAGGCTTGATCTCAATGTCATATTCTAGTATTGTGGCAATCCATTTGCCTCTTTATCCATCATGCCCATTCTAAGTTAGAATTTCCTTTACAACTGAGTTTGGAACATATGCTATAATGTGAGAGTATAGAATGTATACTCTGAACTGAAATTTGAAACACACTGAACTGAAAACTGTAATGCAAACTGAACTGAAACTCGAAAGAATGCTTGAAAAAATGCTCAAAGTACTGAGTTTTATTTGCACACTACTACCTATCCTATACTGTGGAAATTTATGCTGAATCAGGTAATACAAAAATGCCAATGAAGCCAGTCAAGTAGCTACAGAAACAAATGGACAACTTGACTGTCTGTAAGGAAAATAAATAGTATAACTTGATTATTTGTCCTCATAACCAAAGTTATAATATGAAATGGAAACTGCTAATGTATTTGACCCTTATAAAGAATACATGCTTGAGAATTTGAGTTAAGAATAACCTCCATATACTCTGTTATAGGATCAATAAAAGCATGATGTATGATATTTGCTTCTAGGCCTTCAATGAATAGTTGAGTATTTATGTCTTCAATATTAAATTTCGAACCCACATCTTCAGTTTGGTACTTGAAAGCACAATCATCCTCTCTATGTAAGTCAAGAGGTAGTACAATTTCCTCTTGCTTAGGGGAAGGAATATTTTCTGAGAATTCTTGAGGATCTCGAAAATTGTATAACTGAATTTGAGTATTTAAAAGTTCAATAAAAATTTCATATCTTTCAACAACTATATCCAGAAAACATGTTTTAGCTTCAGGAATGCATTTCCTTGATTTCAGAATGTGAAAGACAACCTCTACGAAATCTTCATCAAGCTAAAATTTTGATAATCGATTCCCGAATGTATTTAAAACTTCACAAGGTAGAAGGTTTTCCAAAAACCTTGTCATCTTGTTTCGCAGGAACTCTGGTCAGCATGTTGTGGAGTCGCCATGAATGCTCAAAAGCTGGGTTCTTTAGATCATGGAGTCACTAGGTGAATAATTGTAGCTTTCTTTGTACATGGTCACTGTCCACCATCAGTGATCAGATCTGAACTTTGATGTATGTTCCTGAGGAAGATAAAAGGTTTTCCGTTCCCAATATGGTCGCTAATATGTTATCACTCTAAAATTTCCAAAGGTATGTTCTAAGTGTTTAAAAGAATTATCAAAGGTAACTACTATCCACTTTTGGAGATTAGGATCTAGCCTTCCTAATTCTCAGAGAGGGCTCTCTCTTAATGATTTAACTTTGTTTTTTAGTAGATATTAGGCTAGTTCTATATGCTTGGTTGGGTTGGTTTTTTATTGATTTTGGTAGGTAGGTGGAATTAATGATTTTAGATGAATAGGTGTCTTTCATCTTTCCATTGGGCTATGGAGTCAATGTGCTTTGAAACATAACCGAATCAAATAATAAGGAAAGTGTTACAGGGCAAGGTAGTTGAGAAATATCATATCTCAAGACTAAATGGTGAAGTGGTTTTTCAATCGAAATCAAGGAGCAATTAAGAATTCCTTAAACCAGATAATGAAGAAGGATGAAGGAGTCAATCAGGATCAGAGAGCAACTAAGAAACCTCTAAACCAGATATCAGAAGAAAACATAAAATTGTACAACATTTAAAAGTAGAGTGTAATTAAATAAATTTTGCAGTAAAATTCCTGTTATAACATTCAAATTTAGAACACATTTAATTTTATGGAATACTTAAAGAAAGAACATGAACAATTGAAATTATACTTCACTGAGATGGCTCATCGCATGAATCCTGTAAAGAAGTTTTTAGGAGGGAAAAAGGGTTTTTAGCAAAGGGAAATGGTTTCCAAAGGGGAAAAGGGGGTTTTTAAGATAAGGGGAAATGTTAGAGGGATATTAGTGATAATAGATAAACCAAATGATGCTTTCCATAACTCTTGAAAATTATCCTACCTACCCTTTTTATTCATCCTAACATTTTTATTTCCTTTATTGGGTGCATTTGAGCTTGCTAACCCTTTTATTTTCTTTTGATACACAAACTAACTTATTTCTAACCTTATATCTTCCAATGGCTCAGATTAAACTTATGAGCTCATTTTTATTCTCTACCTAACTACTGATCTGTCAAGATTAAATGGTTTGGTCAGATCTTTATTCACTAACTATCATAACATGAAATTTAAAGGCATGAATGATCAAGATTAGACTATATGATCATCATGAATTGTGGCATTTTAGACAAGCTGCACACAATTTTATTTGCAAAAGTAATGTAAACTAATAGTTGTGGCATTTGAATGTGCAACACACTCATAATTTTTTTTGTTTCTTTTTGTGGGGTTCATATTTTATATCTTTTTTGATCTTTTTTTTTTGGTCCTTTGATTATTCTTTTAGGACATACCCTCTTTTACTTTTTTTTATATGGGAGAACATTTGCAGAAAGAAAAGGTGTGTACAATATTACAAGACTTAACATAGAAAATTCAAAATTATGATCCCTATTATTATAGGATCCTAACAAGTCCTATGGTGGTGTAGGAAAATAAGACAAAAGGAGAGATCAAGATATGTGTAGACCTAAGGAATTTGAATGATGCATGTTTACATGATCCTTTTCCTACCCCTTTCACAGATGAAGTATTGGATAATGTAGGAGGTGAGGACGCCTATTCATTTACAAATGGATTTTCAGGATATCATCAGATCATAATTGCACCAGAAGATCGATAAACTACCACTTTTACTACAGAATGGGGCTCATATCAGGATACAATGATGCCTTTTGGATTGTATAATGCCCTTGCAATATTTTCCAAAGTGGTGGTCGCAAATTTTAAGGAGTACATTCACAAATTTTTGGAGGTATACTTTGTTTACTGGACAATATTTGGACTATTGAACAAGCATTTTGGGAGCTTAAGGCTTATTCTTGACACTGGTAGACAACATAATATTTCTTTGAATCTGAAGAAGTTCATATTTTGTGTACCTTTTGGTATATTGTTGGGACATGTTGTTTGCAAGGAAGGACTCATGGTGGACCCTGCAAAGTTTGTTGTTATTGTAAACTTGGATCCACCTAAGACAGTAAGACAACTGTGCACTACATTGGGACATACAGGATACTACAGAAAATTGATTAAGGGGTATGTGCAGATCACTACGCCAATGGAGAAATTTATAAATAACTTTGTGAGTTTCCAATGGGATGAATAATTCCAGAAGAGTCTCGACATACTAAAAGAGAAGATGGTAACTGCATCTATTCTAGTATTCCCTGACTAGAATAAGGAATTCCATGTTCATGTTGATGCTTCCTGCATAGATTTAGGAGAGGTATTGGTAAAACTTGGTGAAGGAGAAATTGACCATTCTATAGCTTTTGCAAGTAGGAAGTTGTCTACAAATGAGAAGAACTACACTAAAACAAAAAGAGCAGGTCTAGCTATGGTGTATGCTTTGCTGAAATTCAAACATTATTTGCTGGGATCACATTTTAAGATGTTTACAAATAATTCTGCATTGATATACTTGGTCAATAAGCCTATCCTAGGAGGTAATATTTGTAGATGGTTATTAATATTTCAAGAGTATTAATTTGAAGTTGTTGTTAAACCAGGAAGGCTGAATGTAGGAACTGGCCATCTATTAAGATTGGAAATAGGAGAAGAACCAACTAGCATAGAATATAATCTGCCTAATGCGTAATTATTTGCAATTAGAGTAGCGGATGACCACTTTGCAGACATTATTTACTTTTTGACTACAGGAATGGCTCCTTCGGAATATACTACACAATAGAAGAAGGAATTTTTGGTAAAGGCAATTGTTTTTCATTGATAACATGACAACTATATAATATGGGACCATATGAGATACTATGCAGATATGTCCTTGAACATGAAAGATTGTTAATTCTAGTAGAAGCTCGCAACGATCAGTGAAGGTAAGGCACTTCAGAAGCAAATCGAAGAGCTTCGGAAGGAAGCAAAAAATTTGGCGGAGAGAACTCAACCTTGGCAAGATGAGGCTCTCCAGTTGTTGCAGCAAGTGGACGAGAAGCTCTAGGAGCTTCAACATTAGAAGAGGCATCACTAAAGAATACTACAGGACCAATCACATCAGAAGTTTTGGAAGATGTCCGCAGTCAGGAGAAGCAGGTCGTAGAGGTGTTGCAGAATTTAAATACTGCCTACAGCAATATAGCAACAAATATCAAGGGGAAAAGAAACTGGAAAAGAAACTAAGTGACTCGAGACGAGTCACATGCGAGTGTTGTGCGCAACCTAACTTGGCCTTGATTCGGACCAAGTCTCTGCATTTTGAGGAGAAAAACATGAAGTATACTGCCGAGCACAACATTATAGATGTACCACACAATATATTGGGGGCTTTCGGGTGGGTCGAAGCCCCTCCTTTTGTAATGGGTTTGGGTTATATTTTCTTATATTTTTCTTATCCCATGGTATTTTGTCTATGTAATGTTATATAAAGGAATGTAATGCTAGAGATATGATCGAACATCATGATATCAATGTAAATTCTATGGTTAAGGGCTAGTTGTATCTATCTTTTGCAGTGAAGGAAAGGCTCTGCAGCTGAGTGCCCAGAGACCTTGTAAGAGTCTGCAGCTTAGTATGCAGACCACCTTCAACTGTGTGCACAGGTCAGAGAAGCTAAATGTACTTAAATATCCATCATAATAGAAAAGAATAATTTTTGCAAAGATATCATGTGTTATTATTTGTTCTTTATCTATTTGCCTAATATCAGTTGTAACACAATAGTTGTTATAGTTGTGTGTCATGAAAATACAGTTTATGATGTTGTATAATGTATTCAGTTAAATGTGGAAAATTCAATAAAGGGTTTTATACAACGCAGTTATTTTATGCATGTTAAGAGATAATAATAGTAACGTAGTAGATTTGCCACATCGTGCAGTCCCTCAAGGCTCCAAAAATTTGGTTTTGAAACCACCCATAGTCACCTCGGGTGAGACTACGGTCTCCTTGCAGGTCATTGCTAAAAGAGCCAGTGATCAAGGGTTTTGTTGGTGCACAACATAGATCGAACTTGGGTCAAGCCCAAACAACACAAAGGAAATGAAAGAGAAATGTGATGGTGAAACTAACCCCAGAAAGCATTTCCAATGATGCACTACAGTATGGAAGGAGATTCCACTGCAGGAATGGGTACATGTATTTATTCACAAATTGGAGACAATTACTATGAATTGGTACCTGGAAACAGAGCTGCGACATGATACTATGAATTGGGCAGACTTGGTTGATGGTTTTATTATAACATTCATTTTTTAGGATGAATATCTAGGCATAGATTTGACCCTTCAGGTAGTAAAGGAGAAGATATTTGAATGTGTAGCCACACTAACATGGAAGCAACCTAATTGGGATTTGCAGTTGGAGTATGCACTAGAATGTTATAATATTACTGCAGAAGAATAAGAAGACCCCTGAAACATCAACATGGTAGAATCATAAGGGCACCTCGAAGTACATGGACCAAAGATAGAGATTCCAGATATCACACAACCATTGAAGACATTGGATTAGAAGAAGAGTCGAATTTTGCAACAATAGGAGATTACTGGGACGAAGAAACAATCTGTAAAGTCAAAAAATTACTGCATGAATATCAAGAACTGTTTCCCACTAAATTTTCAGATATGAAGGGAATATTGGGAGATTTTGGAGTCATGAAGGTTCCCCTGAAACTTGATGTGAAGACATTCAAATAGATATCTTATAGGTTGAACCCAAATTACAACGAGAAAGTGAAGTTATAACTTGATAAGATGATAACAACAGGGATTATTGAACCTGTAAAAGTGTCAAAACGGGTAAGTACTATGGTAGTGCAAGAAAAACAGACAGGGAGAAACCAGGATATCTGTAGACCTAATGAAGTTGAACGATGCATACTTACATGATCCTTTTCCCACCCCTTTCAAAGATGAATTATTAGATAATGTTGGAGGTCGGGAAGCCTATTTATTTACAAATGGATTTTCAGGGTATCATCAGATTAGAATTGCACCTGAAGATTGACACAAGACCACCTTTTCTACAGAATGGGGCTCATATTAGTATACAATAATGCCTTTTGGGTTGAAGAATTCCCCTACTATATTTTCCAGAGTGGTGGTCACAGATTTTAAGGAGTACATTCACAAGTTTTTGGAGGTATATTTTGATGACTGGAAAGTATTGGGACTATCAACAAAACATATTGGGAGCTTAAGACTTATGCTTGGCAATTTTAGACAACATTAGATCTCTTTGAATCAGAAGAAGTGCATATTATGTGTACATTTTGGTATATTGTTGGGACATGTTTTGCAAGCAAGGACTCATGGTGGACCCTATGAATATTGTTGTCATTGTAAACTTGGATCACCTAAGACACTAAGATTGTTGCGCACTACATTTGTACATACAAGATACTACAAAAAATTCATTAAGGGGTATGCGCAAATCACTCCGCCAATGGAGAAATTTTTGAAGAAAGATGTGACTTTTCAGTGGGATGAAGACTGCTAGAAGAGCCTCGACATACTAAAAAATAATATGGTAACTGCGCCTATTCTATTATTCCCTGACTAGAATAAGGAATTACATGTCCATGTTGATGCTTCTTGCATATCCCTAGGAGTGGTATTGGCACAACTTATAGAAGGATAAATTTACCACCCTATATATTTTTCAAGTAGTAAGTTTTCTATAGCTGAGAAGAACGACACTACCAAAGAAAGGGAATGTCTACCTATGGTGTATGCTCTGCAGAAATTCAGAAATTATTTGTTGGGATCACATTTTAAAATATTTACAGATCATTTTGCATTGAAGTACTTGGTCAATAAGCCAGTCCTAGGAGGGAATATTTACATATGGTTATTTTTATTTCAGGAGTATGAATTTGAAGTTCTTGCTAAACCAGGAAGGTTTAATGGAGGATCGGACCATCTGTCAAGATTGGAAACAGGAGAAGAACCAAATAGCATAGAAGATAATCTCCCTAATGTGCAGTTATTTGAAATCAGAGTAGCAGATGACCACTTTGCAGACATCATTCACTTTTTGACCACAAGGATGTCTCCTTAGGAATATACTACGCAACAGAAGAAATAATTGGTGGTTAAGGCAACTGAATTTTCTTGATAGTGGGACAATTATATAAGATGGAACCAGATGATATATTGCACAGATATGTGCATGAACATGAAATATCGATGATTATAGCAGAAGCTCATGAAGGTGCAGCTGGTGGACATTATAAGGAAAGAATAATATGTAGAAGATCTTGAGAGCAAGATTTTGGTGGCCCACACTACAAAAGGATGAAAAGGAGTATTGTAGAGCATGCGATGTATGTTAAAGAATAGGTAAGCCCTCTAGAAGAGATGAGATTCCATTAGTTCCTCAAGTGAGATTGTAGGCTTTTGAAAAATGGGCTATTGATTTTGTTGGACCTATCAACCCACCTGGAAATAAGACTAGTGCGAAGTACATCATAACTGCAACTGATTATTTGACAAGATGGGCCGAAGCACAACCAATAAGGAACTGCAGTGCAAACACTACAACAAAGTTATTTTTTGAATATATCTTATCTATATTTGGGTGTCAAAGATATTGATGAGTGACCAAGGCTCACATTTCCTGAATAATGCTATTGAAGCATTGACTGAGGAGTTCCAAGTCTATCACTAGAAGAGTACCCCTTATCACCCTCAGGATAATGGGACAATGGAGGCATTTAATAATATTTTGGAGACTACACTCACCAAAGTATGCAATGTCAACACAGATGACTAAAATCTCAGTATTCCCACTGTGATATAGGCTTACAGGACCACATGTAAGAATTTGACAGGTCAGACACCCTTCAGGTTGGTATATGGAAAAGAAGTTGTGATGCCCATGGAGTATATTATGCCTAGATTGAGGATTGCAACCTTCACAGATATGGCAGAACCTAAAACAATGGAGGAAATAATCTCACAATTGGTTGCTTTGGAAGAAGACACAATTATAACAGGATTCCATCAAGAGGTGCATAAAGTAAGAGAGAATGCCTGGCATGATAGACATATCAAGAATAATAAGTTCAAGATAGGAGACCTTGTCCTTCTTTATGGCAGCAAGTTTGTAAAATTTCCAGGAAAATTCAAAACACATTGGTTGGGCCCATATATTATAAATCATATTACTGATGGAGGCGCAGTTCAATTGGAAAATTTGAATGGAGAATTGATTCAAGGAAAGGTAAATGGAAGAGATTGATGTTGTACAGGGATGACCCTGCCCTTACGACTTCACACTAAAGAATAAAAAGGAGTAAAGTCTTAGTGCCACCTATAGTTGAAAGTGGGCACTGGACTATAAACTACTCTGCAAAGAGAGAGCTTCGATGAAGGAAGTTGCTTTTCTACAGTCTGGATTATGTCAGAGTTCACAGGAGATGTGACGTAAGAAGGGTTGTTCGTTATAGTATAAGGTGCATCAGAGTTCACTGGAAAAATATGACTGTTAAAAGAAAAACTTGTTGTTGGAGGAGAGAAAAAATTGCATTTATGGAAATAGGTTGGCAAAGATATAGGAAGAGATATGCAATTGATGAACAAAATTCGAGCAAGATTTGATCTAATGATGGGGTTAGAATATCAGGAGCACTATAAAAATCCATGTCCCGCCAAGGTTTTTTCACTTTGTTGTTTGAGAGCTCAAAAACGGCTGAGTATTGAGAAATTGCAGAAGTTACGCTCCTGTATGAACACCAAAGACTTCATCCGCATCTTTAAATAGAGAGGTATAGAATGTATCATGGAGGCCACAACACTATCTGCTACACCCGCAACATCGCCATCAACCACAACATAACCTCTTGCAATGAATATTGCCATGAAAGAAGCCAAATATGGAAGCAAGAACAAAGAAGAAGCAAGATAAGAAACCCGCCAAGCTGCAAATAAAACCCCAACCTATCGAAGATAGCGAAGAGGATGAACCCCAACAATTTTGTCGCCAATGCCACCATAACTTCCACTGATGAAACTAGATTCTAAAACTGTGCAAGACTCCAAATATGTGAAGTATGGCACATTGACACCATTGCTGCCGAAGAAAGTGCCATTTGAGGGAGAGCCTCTAGGAAGAATCCCACAACTGAAGTTCTCAAATTTAGACTTCAATGACCAGAGAAAATATCTGTAGTTTGCGCCAAGTAGATACCTAAAGCAGGTCCACTATCTGGAAAGAAGAGTGAAAAAATTAGAGCCACTTAAGTGGGAGAAAGGGTTGGAGCGCTCTGGATTGCTAAACATGTTGAATGTGCTGCACTTTGGTAGAAGTATACCCAACGCTGCTTGCGTAAGATATTTTCTTGTGTTGTTGCACGATGGATGCCTTTGGATTGGGAAGAGAATCCCCATTGATGAAATACTAATATAAAGGATTACCATATTACCATACCAAGGAAGGGATCTCACCGAAGAATTTGTGGGTAAGGATCAAGTCAAAGAAATAACGCAAAGCATGAAGGAGAATTTTGAATTTGTCAAGGGAAAGAAAGGCTACGATATAAATTCGATTAAGGACAAGGAGTATGCTTCACCACGAATATCTTTGCTGGGAAAATTATGTAGAAATGTCGAGCCAACCAAGTCCTCGCAATAGTACTTTTGCTAGTTATGCAATGAAAAAAGGAGCTCCAGTACGACTGGGTTGGGTATTTGTGTAGGGAAATTTTGGAGGATTTCTGCAAAGCCCAGGAGAAAGGTTCAACCTTTCATTATGCATGGCCAATTTTGATCATCGCACGGTTGGCACAAAAGGAGCTAGAGGACTCACAATTTCCTCCGGTAGGAGAAGATGCGTGTGAAGCAACGCAGTATGCCTCGTTGTGGTGTACCAATGAGTAGTTGAGAGCACAAGAGAACCAAGTATTATTTGTATTGTACCACATGGATCTAAATATGTTGGTGACCAACATCCTCGATTGTCACCAAGCCTGTACTAGAAATATAACACAGTTGCAAAGTTCAAGGCGGACTTCCATAGAATATATGTACAGGCTCGGAAGGATACAATGAAGACATGGCATATTATTCCATAATTAGTCAAAAATATTCTTGATACATTGATACAGCAGTGGCCCGCAAAATGGATGATTACGATGGAAGAGGAGGAAGAGGGTAGTCAGACAGATGAAGGAACATCGTAGCATGGAGGCCCGAGCGGAACAGACAAGGACAAAGAGGAGTATGAAAATGATCAGGAGCATAATGAGGGTCAACAAGATCCTCTTGGAGGCGACAAAAAAAACAAAGAAGAGCAGGAGCATGATGAGGGTTAGTTAGATCCTCTTGGATGCGATGAACGAGACAAGTGGAAGACAACGATAGATAAAGGAAAACTAAAGATACACAACAAATTTTCCCCGAGGAGTAAGAAAAATAAGAAGGAAGATAAGTCGAAGGCGTAAGAAATTGGTCCTTACTGATGGGGACATAGAATAAATCAGAGAAAAATTTCAAGAAGTGGTGGAGAAATCATGGGGAAAATTCGAGGATCACTATGATGCACTCCTGACACGTGTTGAACAGAGCATTGCAGAACTAAAGCTTTTAGCACAAACAACCAATGACGGTAAGACAAACACTCCACCCAAAGAGATTGATAGAAACAACATTTGGGATGAGGATCACGCAGATACCTATGGGAGCTCTGCAGTTAGACACAGCTGAAGCAAAGCAGCAAGCGAAAAATTTGGACAAGGTCAATATGAACATTGCAGCGTTGCCAATTCTGGTATTTCATGACCTGCATCAAGGTATTATAAATGACCTAAAGGAGCGGGAAAAATGCACATCATAATTAAATATTTACGTATAACAAGAGCGATTTGCGTTGAAGAAACAAATCGACTAGGCAATCAAGTAGAAGGACCAGGCAGAACAATAACAACAGAGGCTGAGAGAGATGGTCGAAGCCACTTGCAGATAATTTCCGAACATGGATGTACGCAAGGAAGAACTAGTAGAAGACAAGATCGCGAAGCTCGACCTTGCAGCCAAGGAACCCAAGAAGAAGGTTGTAGAAATATTGTTTGAGTATGAGCTCAAGATCAGTGAGCTGCAAATAAAGTTGCAGCCAACCATGCCACCATAAGTACGGGAGCAGAGGGAGATCGACTTGAAGGTTGTAGTGATAGGCATCTCCAGGACAGTGGTAGAGTGCAGAAAATTACTAGAAGAGATATTAAAAATTTGGACTTCGCTGCAGGAATATCCAAATGTATAGAAGATAGAGGAGGATATCCAACAGAAGCAGAAGCAGTTGGAAGAAATCGAGAAAACAACAAAGAACTTGCCAGTTTCACAGAAGCTTGCAAGGATCAACGAAGGAAAGGTCCTTCAAAAGTAGATAGAAGAGCTAAGAAATGAAGAGAAAATTTTGGCGGAGAGAATTCAACCATGGTAGGATGACACTCACCAACTATCGCAGTCGGTGGATGGGAACCTCCAGGAGCTTCGACAATAGGAAGAGGCAACATTGAAGAAGACCACATGACCAATCACAAAGGTAGTATTGGAAGAACTCTGCAATCAAGAGAAGCAAGTCATGGAGGTGCTGCAGAATTTCAACAATGCCTACAATAGCATAGCAACAAAGATCAATGGGAAAAATAGCTAAGTGAATCGAGATGAGTCACATGTGAGTGGTGGGGGCCTCTTAGGCACAACCCAACTTGGCTTAGATTTTATCTAAGTCTCTGCATTTTTAGGAGTGGAACGCGAAATATATCACGTAGCAAAGAATTTTGGATATACCGTGTGGTATCTTAGGGGCTTCAGGGTGGGTCAAAGCCCCTCCTTTTTATAATGGGTTTGGGTTGTATTTTTCTTGTTTTGAGAAGCCCATGGTATTTGTACCATGGTATTTTTTCGATGTAATAATATATAAAGGGATGTAATGCTATATCGAAAGATCATCATTGTAAGTTCTATGGTTAATGGCTAGTTTTGTATCTGTATTTTGTAGATAAGGAAAGGCTCTGCAGCTGAGTGCGCAGAGACCTTGGAAGAGTATGTAGCTTAGTGCACATACCACCTGCAACTGTGTGCACAGGTCGGAGAGTTTATTTTACTTAAAAGATCCATCATTATAAAAAAGAATAATTTTTGAGTTGATATTATGTGTTCTTATGTGTTTCTTGTCTGTTTGCTTAATAGCAGTTGTTGCAAAGTAGTTGTTACAATTGTGTGTTATATCAGTGCAATTTATGATGTTGTATAGTGTGTTTTATAGAATATGGCGAACTAAGTGAATAGTATTATACAACGCAGTCATTTTATGTATCTTAAAAGATAATAGCAAGATAGTAGATTGGCCACAGAAACCTGGTTCTGCAACCACCCATAGTCACCTCGAGTGAGATTGCGATATGCTTGTAGGTCATTTCCGAAAGGGTCGATGATCAAGGTTTTTGTTGGTGCACAACATAGATCGAACCTGGGTAAAGCCCAAACGAGCCAACAATAGGGGGTACTTTCCATATGAGTTTAAGAAAGCCAAGCCACCTACCTTCGATGGAGATTTGAAGAATTTGGAAGATGCAGAGGCTTGTTTACTTGGCATGAAGAATTTATTTGAGTTGCATAGTTACACAGATAATATTAAGGCCACAGTATCTATCTTCAGTTTGAAAGGGAAGGCAAATATATAGTGGGAAGATGTAAAATGGGTCAGAGACATCAAGATAGAGGAGTTTAGGTGGCATGAATTCAAGAGACTCTTTAGAAAGAAGTACTTGTCATAAAGGTACTACATAAACAAATCCAAGGAATTATGTAAGCTTAAAATGGGATCGATGACAGATGAGGAGTATATGACCAAGTTCCTGGAGCTATTAAGGTATGTATTGTATCTTAAGGATGAAAATACTAAATTTCAGAGATTTTTTAGTGGATTACCATTAGCATTTAAAGATCGGATTGAGTATGATGAGCCTTGGTCACTTGAAGAATTTATTGGGAAACGGAAGCATTGTTATGAGCAGTCAAACCAAAAGAATGAATCTCAGCAAGGATTGAAAGGAAAATATAAAGATAAAGGTAAAGGTAAATGGCAACTGAAAATAACAAGGCCTCAGAATGCATAAGAGAGAGAATGTTTCCCCACACAATAAGTTCAATGCAGCTAGACAGGGATATGGGTCACAATAATAGAATAGAGGTGATAGTACAAGACGGTTGGAGTGTTGGACATGTGGTAAGGAGCATATTAAAATGGATTGTTCACAGAATCAGGGTGTTTGGCCTTATATCTATAGTGCAAAGGAGGAACATACTGTTGCGGATTTTGGGTAGATAATTCCTCGTATCTATGTAGCACTAGATAATAGGCAGGAAGATCATCAGACATATATCATTGAGATGGACGGTAAGCTTTTTGATCAAGCTGTTTCTATTTGATTGACCCTGGATTTAATTATAGTTATATTAACCCTGACTTGGTGGATAAGTGTGTTTTGAATAAATAAGTGCATGTAGAGTCTTGGTTAGTGCAGTTGGCTATAGGTACCAAGAAGTGAGTTAATGATTGAGTAAGAGCTTGTGCATTTGAGTTGAACGATATGTCTACATCAACACATTTGAATGTATTTTCATTGGGTTTGTATAGCATGATTTTGGGTATGGACTGGTTGTATATTCATAGGACCAAAATGGATTGTTATGATAAATTCATTGAGTGCTTGGATGATAATGGAGAGCATAGAATCTTACAAGGTAAGAAGAAAGCAACATCAGTTAAGATGGTGACAACTATACAGGAAAATCAAAATCATAGAAAAGGATGTGTGTTATTTTCACTGCACATTTCTAGTGATAAAGGTAAGGAGGATGAGGATGCAGAGATATTGAACAGGTACCCGATTTTATAGCAGTTTTAGGACGTGTTTCCAATAGATATTTCAGAGTTCTCGCCTCCCATAGAAGTGGACTTCTCCATTGAGTTGGTACTAGGGGCAACACCAACATCAAAGACACGATATAGGATGAGCACTCTAGTAAGTTGTAGTTGAAGGAAATTATTGACAAGGGATACATTAGACCAAGTGTATCACCTTGGGGTGCACGAGTCTTGTTTGTGAAGAAGAAGGATGGTACTCTTAGATTGTGCATTGATTATAGGTAGTTGAATAAGGTGACCATCAAGAAAATTATTTTTTGTTGAGGATTGATGAATTATTTGACCAGTTAAAGAGAGCAACAATGTTCTCAAAGATTGTTTTGAGATCCAGATAACATCAGGTACACATCAATGAAGAGGAAATTTACAAGACAAGTTTTTATACTAGGTATGGGAATGATGAGTTTGTTGTAGTTCCATTTGGTATGACTAATTCTCTAGCTACCATTATGCACTTGATGAAGAGTGTGTTGCGTCCTTATCTGGACACATTTTTTATTGTGTTCATTGATGACATATTGGTATATTCTAAAACTGAGGAAGAAAATTCCGAGCACTTTGCAGTAATATTGAGATTGCTGAGAGAGCATTAGTTGTATGCTAAACTCAACAAGTGCAGTTTATTTCAGACAGAGGTGCATTACTTGGGACATTTTCTTTCCAAGTAAGGCATAACAGTAGATCCAAAAGATAAGGGTTATCATGGAGTGGGAAACTCCTATGAATGTGGATGAGGTAAGATAATTCATGGGGCTAGCAGGCTACTACAGGAAGTTCATCAAGAACTTCTCTCTCATTGCATATACTATTATGTCAATATAGAGGAAAGATAATAAATTTGAATGGATAGAGGAATGTGCAACAAGTTTTGAATAGTTGAAGCAGTTATTGACAAATACTCTAGTGTTAAATATTGTAGATTTAGACAAAGAGTTTGTAGGGCATGAAAATTCTTGCAAGAGAGGTCTTGGTGGATTCCTTATGCAGGAAGGACATGCAATATGCTACGAGTCACAAAAATTGAATGAACACAAGAAGAACTATATGACACATGATCTTGAGTTGGCAGCGAACATCCATGCATTGAATATGTGGAGGCACTATCTTCTTGGTAGGAGGTTTGTATTAATGAGTGATCACAGTGGATTGAGATACTTGTTTCACCAGCCGAAACTGAATGTCAGACAAGCTATATGGTTGGATACGATTAGCGAGTTTGACTTTGAGATCAGGTACATCAAGGGAAAATAGAACAAGGTTGCAGATGCTCTTAGCAGTCAGATACAAGTAAATCATATTGCAGCTATGAGTTCCATCAGATTTTATAGGTAGGTCAGCAGGATGATAGGTATAGAGGGCTCATGCACAAGTTACAATGGAGTATAGGTACATGTGCACAGGATGTGGATTATCATCTCTCATCATATGGCTTGATCATGTTTAGAGACAAGATATATAAGTGAAATAGTAGTAAGCTTAGGAATATTATCTTGAGGGAATTTCATGCGAAACCGTATTCAGGTCACCCTGGCTACCAGAAGACATTGACAGCAGTGAAGAAATTTTATTATTGGTCGAATATGAAGAAGCATGTCGTAGAGTTTGTGTCTATATTTTTGGATTTTCAATAGATCAAAGCAGAGTGTAAACATCCAAGTGGAATACTACAACTGATTTCGACTCCAGAGTGGGAATGGGAGGTCATTTCCATGGAATTTATCATAGGTTTACCGGGGACATCTAGACAACATGATTCCATCATGGTTGTGGTGGATAGGTTAACGAAGGTAGTGCACTTAATTCCAGTGAATTATATATACTTAACGAATTATGTAGCACATATATTCATCAGGGATGTGGTTAGATTGCATGGTGTTCCACAGAAGATTGTGTGAGACAGGGATGTGAAATTCACTTCCAAGTCTTGGAGGGAGTTGTTTGCAGGTTTGGGCACGAAGTTAGCCTTCAATACACCTTATCGTCCACATAAAGGACAAATAGAGAGGGTCAATAGGATATTGGAGGACATGTTGATAATGTATGTGATGCACCATAAGCGAAAGTGGGAAGAGTATCTTCCACTAGTAGAGTTTGCTTACAATAATGGGTATCAAGAATATTTGAGCATGAGTCTGTTTGAGGCATTATATGGGCGGAGTTGCAATACTCCTATTAGTTGGAGTGATCCAGTTAACATGGTATTGATAGGACCAAATATTTTAGCAGAGATGGAACAATAAATGCTGGTAATCAAGAAGAATTTGAAAGCAACACAAGATAGGAAGAAGAGCTATGAAAATCATAACATGTTGTTTAAGGAGTTTCAGGTTGGGGAGCAGGTGTACTTACGCATCGAGCCCAGGAAGAGCTCCTTGAGGATTGGATCCAATAGCCTATCCAATAGTGAAATTCCATGATGTTTTCCATGTTTCATTACTTAAGTATGTTAAATATGTTGATCATGTGATTGATTGTTCTGTATTGTAGGTGGATCCAAATGGAGAATTCCAGCCGGAACCTCAGTGTATATTCCAGAGAAGAGGCACTTTGGGCCCAATGAAGCTACATGGGAGATGGTGGATCAAATGTGGGCTATGTATCCTTCTCTATTTTTTGGTTGAGAGAATGTCCTTGATATATGTTTTTGGTATGATGTTTTTGGTATATGTACATATGTATATGGATGTAAATACCACCATGAGTCGTGTTATAAATCTCCAAAAAGTGGTATGGTGTCATGTCATTATGGTTGTCATGTTGTTATCTCTGTCATGTTGGTTTTCTTCTCAGGGGATTGATCATTGTAAATACTACAATGAGCTAAGTTATAAAGATCCATGGGAAGTATGTTTTACTTTCAATAGTCTTGTTGGTTATAGGTGTCATTGAACACCAAGGACAGTGTTCCCCCAAGGGGGAGGGTTCTGTAACAACCCTGGTGAAAATTCCATGTAAATAAAGTTAATAAAGTAAAAATAATAACCATGAATTATGGGACACTTATTCCAAGCTGAGTTTTGGAAAAAAACATCCTAGTGTGCGTGTTCATTAGGTTTATTATGGCTAAGGAAATTGAAAAAGGTAATTGAAAAGGATTTGGAAAGGAAAAATGGCATTTTTGGTAATTTATTTATGAAAATAGTGGAAATTAGGAGAAAAGGAAGGTGAAAGGCCACAGGTTTCATGTGAGGATCAAAATGAAGGAAAATGATGGAAAATGAAGAAAATAGATGCCACATTAATCGAAAGGCTTCTGAGGATTAGTTTGTACCTTTTGTTAGTTCAGTTTTGGATCTCTCTCTCTTTATTCTCTCTCTCTCTCTCTCACTCTTGGACACTTAGAGTTTTCTTGGAGCATTTCAACATTGGATCAAGAAATGAAAGGAAGGCAAAGAGGAAGCAAAGATCAAGCAAGGAAGAGAAAGATCAAGCAACTACAAAATGTTTACTTGCAAGTATCAATTTGCATGTATGATTTCATTGCTATATTTGGCATGCATGGTTGTACATGTGTGTTATTGGTTCTCTTTTTGTCATTATAATGGGTTTTTCTAGATATGAAAGTGTTTTTCAGCCTAGCCTTACCATTTCTGGATAGTCATTATGTGATGGGGTTCTCATGTTTTGGTTGAGCTGGATTTCCAGATGGATTTGAAACTGAGTGAGGTGGATCTTTGAATGAAAGAACATATGTCCTAGTGATCCCTGAAATATAGTGTATATTGTGGTAAATCCACTCGCCTAGTGACCCCTGAACTAGACTGTGGTTTATGGTAAAGCTAGGTATTGTGTACCTCGATAGGCCTAGGAATCCTTGACTGGTGAATGGCGAGATATACGGTAAATCCTAGAGGTGGTTTCCCTTGATCAGGCCTAGGAATCCTTGTCAGTGAATGGCGGGATATATAGTAAATCCTGGAGGGTGGTGTCTTGGTTATGGCCTAGTGATCCCTATATCGGACTATTCATTGCGGTAAATCCTAGAGACTAAGAGACAGGAAAATTCCTCACGGTGTAGGTGGAGAAATCCAGTGGAATCAATGCTCTTTTATGGCATAATGACCCGATGAGGATTGTGATAAAGCCGATTTTTTATTGATGAGGGAAAGATGGTTTAACCTTGGGAAGCCCTGGTGGGTTCTTTTGGTTTGAGTCCCACATTCATGCTTGGAATATGGCATGGGGGTGATTGGCTGAAGAGAGATTTGGCTCAACCAATCTATAATTGAGTGCAACGCGGTAGTACCATGCCGGTTTGGATTTCACATTCATCAATAAGAGTTCCTTTCCTTGGTATCTTATGTGTAAATTTATGTTGTCTATATGTTGGTTATGAATGTGTTTTATGACAATGAAAATGTATGATTCTCATCTTGTTTTGATTTGTACATGAATGAGCAATAAATATATGACCTAATAGATGATAATGCAGCTAATGATATAAGGCATAAGTGATTCTTAGCGATCCTCATATAAGTATGAGACCCCTATGCTCAAATATGTTGTTTAAACCTATAAAAATGCATATTTGTGACATGTTTGACAAAATGCTTCTCATGGCTAGTAGGGGTCCAGTCAAGTACTTGTTCAAGTAATTGCATTTGTATCATTATTCCAATGTTATCTTTCATTCCTGAAACTGTCATGGAGTTCTAGGCAGTGACCTAAGCCCTAGGCCTAAAAAAGTGGCTTATAAATCAAAGTTGTAGGCACAAAAATACTTGGGAAAGTCCCTAGTCGCATGCATGCCCATGCTGTGGGAGTGAATGGAGGGTCCCAACTGCACTCATGCCCATGTCATGAGAGAAATTGGGGGATTAATGTAGCAAACGTTACTTTGTCTTAGGGGCTAGTCACCTGGAAGGTTATGATGGCTCCTGGGGGTTTGGTTGCAGGTGTAGAAGGTATGCGTGGTTGTGTTTCGTGAATTACACTTCTTTAAATGACACATAGGGAGTTGAATCATATCATAGTAACTCTTCGTCACATGTTTACCCCAGTTGGTTGGTTACTTGGGTAGATGTGGGAGGAGGGTGTTGCACACTCCCATGACAAGCCATGCATGCAACTAAGGCCTTCCATACGCTCCCACAACAATGCATGCCAGCAATTGTGGAAAATTTTTAGGCAGTTCAGGGCCAGCGACCCCAGATTTTGTACCACTTTTTCAGGTCTCATGCCACTGCCCAGAACTTCATGAAACTTTCAGAAATGATAAATAACAATGAAATAAGGCTACTAATGCAATCATTTGATAAAGGAATCAACCAGACCCCTACTAGCCATGATGGAAATTTCGTCAAACATATCACAAATATGTAACCTACAGGTCATAACCACATATCTGAGCATATGGTTCTCATACTTATCCGAGATTTGTAGAGAAGCATTGGTGCCTTATCACAATAGCTGAATTATCATCTATTAGGTCATATATTCATTTTTCATTCATTTTCTAATCAAAACATGATGAGATCCATACATCAAGTTTGTTATTAAACATACTTATAACCAACATATAACCAATATAAATAACAAGGATATAACATCCATAAGAATCACATTTGAATAAGTAATTTTACACATGAAATAAAAAGGAGAAGGAGCTCTTATAAAGGAATGCATGATCCAACCAGGTTAGGGACTTCCACGAGCCACTCGACCATAGATTGGGCTAAACCAAATCTGCCTTTCAACCAATCATACCCATGTCATATTCCAAGCATGAATGTGGGATTCACAACAAAACAAACTAGGGCTTCCTCAAGCTTTACCGTATATCCCACCAAGGGATTCCTAGGGCGAAACCCCTCATCAATACAACCAGTGTTTGCCGCAATCCCACCAGATCACTAGACCAATACAAGGATGCAGGATGCCTTTAGATATATGCACCTAAACCATGAGGAATTTTCCCGTCTCAACCTCTCGGCTTTACCATGTATACCGCCATTACTGGTTAAGGGATTCCTAGGCCTACGAGGTCACCACCCTTTGGGCTTTACTGTGTATCCCTCCATTACCGGTCAAGGGATTATTAGGCCCAATCAAGGTGATTCACCTATGGGAATTACCATGTATCCCACCATTCACTATTCGAGGATTCCTAGGCCCAATCGAGGTGTTCACAACCAAGATTTACCTTGTAACCCATCCTGCGATTCCTAGGCCTTGTGATTATTCTTGAGACCACCCTACTCAGCTTCGAATTAATTGGGAAATTCAACTCAACCAAAACAAGAGAACCCCATCACACCATAGTTATCCAGAAATGACAAGGAAAGGTTGAAGAACATTGTCGCACCGAGCAAAAACCATGCCAATGACAACAAGAGAACCAATAACACACATGCATGTGTCATGCATGCCAAAACTACAAGAAACTCACACATGCAAATCTATACATGCAAGTAAACATGTTGTAGCTGCTTGATTTTGCTCTCCCTTGCTTGATCTTTGCTTCCGTTTGCCTTTGTTTCTCTTCCTTTGATTTTCTTGATCCAATGCTAGATTTCTCCAAGAATTCTCTAAGTGTCCAAGAGTATGATAGAAAGAGAGTAGAGAGAGAGAGCTCCAAAACGGAACTGACAAAAAGCTACAAACTGATCCTAAGAAGCCTTTTTATTAATGATGCCTCTATTTTCTTCATTTTCCACTATTTTTCCTTCATTTTTCTCCTCACATGAAACCTGTTACCTTTCACCTTCCTTTTCTCCTAATTTCCATTATTTTCATAAATAAATTTTCAAAAATACTATTTTTCCTTTCCAAAGCCTTTGCCACTGCCTTTTCCATTTTCCTTAGCCATAATAAACTAATTGAACACCCACATTAGGCTTTTTTCCAAACATTCATCTTGGAATAAGTGTCCCATGACCTTGGTTATTATTTTGCCTTTATTAACTTTATTTACATGGATTTTTTACCAGGGCTATTATACACATGGCCCTATGAGAGGCTACCACGTGTATGGGTTTTTTGTGCCAAAATTTTGGTTGTGGACCGGATGGACCTCCGCAGGGTTCAAACCGTTGAATGCTCAACAAATAACTGCTAATATTCCATGATGTTTCTTATTAAACTATGGTGGCTCAGTTATATTTAAAGTTTACCAAGGGCGTCATTTGGGGGGAGGGTCGGGTTGGTGGGTGCTCTCGAATGGGCCAACCCCAGAGCATATGACATATGATGTGACCATGTGAAGGAGGTTGGAGAGGTGGGGTGTGTATCACCCTTCCTGTGCCCCAACCCATGAATTTATGGTGAATGCGGTGAGCACGAGCAACAGGTGGCAGGGGCGCAAGGAATGGGGGGACGGTTGAGCATCGAACCCTAGTTTCTTTATGATGATGCGACCACTGGCGAAAGGCCAGGGGCTGGGGGTGCGTGGCACCCTGCCTACGCTCAGCCCCAGGCCATATGGACCACGTGACTGGGAGCACGAAGAAATAAAAGAGCACGACCCGATTTTTATTTTAAAAAAATCAGTTAACGGTTCTAGAAATTGCACCTAAGGCAACAGGAATCGTTGGTCAAACCTGCAACCTGCGGGTGACCAAAATTTCTCCTTACTAGTTCCCCAATGACTAATTTGTTTCTATTTTGTGCAGAGTGACGAATTTGTAGAATAATTAGTCGGAGGAATGGAGAAAGAGGCCTAACTTGACCACTTTTCAACCTTTTTGAGTCCAAGAAGAGCCTACAAAGGGGTTTTTGGGTATTTTGGACACAATGGAAGTTTTATTTTTACATTGAGCATTGTATGTTGATATAATTTCACATTTGAGAATATAATATAAACGACCACCATTGGAAGTTGTACCCAAGACGTAGCTGATCTGAAATGGATGGCTAACTTGTTTTTCTATGCAAGCACCTCCCACTCAATCAAAACAAATTAAGGATCTTTCTTATACATGCATGTGTGGAATTGAAATCTTGATTCAGGTGTATATGTTTTAACTGGTTTAAGGCTTTATGTGTGAGAAATTAAACACTTGTTTAAGCTAATTAAAAGCATGTACATCAACCATAAATTGGAGATAAATAACAAGCAACACATAACAAGAAAATAATAAAGGATTTCACCCTCAGAACTTGGGCTACGTCTCCTTGAGCCTCCGTCAATGTACTTGGCTCTTTAGGATTAAGATGGTAAATTTATGTTACAATATGATTCTAAACTCCAATGGTTGTTTGGAATGTACCAATGGGTTTAGAATACAAAAATACCCCTGGATTGACTGTTCAATCTCTGGAAATGGACCTAGGCTCCCCGTTCTATGCCTCCAACACCTGGTGGCCCTTGGCTCCCTGAAAACATCCTTATGGCTTCTTCAGCTCTAGAAGTTTCCAAATGGCTCTGAAAATCCCTCCATTGGATTTATAATGTCCAAAACATTCAGAAACGACTATTCATTTACTCAAAATGGCCTCTGGCTGCTCTGGTTATGCCTCCAACACCTGATGGCACTTTGTGGCTCTGGGCTCACTGAAAATTTCCCTGTAGCATCTCGGCCTTCAGAAGTCTCCAAATTATTCTAAAAACCCCATCATTCGATTCATAAGGTTCAAGATATTCATAAATGACTATTGGTTTCCTGAGAATGGCCTCTGGCTGCCTTGGTTAGGCCTCATTCTCCTATTGGCTTCTGGTGTCCCTAGTGGCCCTTGGAACTTCTCTGAAGAAAAATCACGCTCAGAAGTCCTCAGCTGGCTCTGTAATGTCCAAGATATTCAAAATTGACTATTCATTTCCGAAATTTGGTTGGGTTATGCTCAAGATAGAGCACATTTAATTTTTCCCCAATTTCCTCCACCAAAACTGGAGAACTACCACTTAATTTTCCAAAAATAGCAAAGCCGCCAAATTTGGCGCGCTCCCCTAAAATTCTGCCAAACTAATCTGGTAGTTAATTAATGTAACTACAGTTTAGTGTTAATTAAACACCACGCTAATCACGCTTAGCCGCTGGCTCTGGCTCTTGGTCATGTGGTAGGATCACATGGCAGGAGGGGTTGGCCCACTCCGCGCTCCGCTAGTCCCACCTGTACATCATTAAATAATGGAGAATTCACATACATTTTAAAGTACTGCATGCATCTTGATAGGTGGAAGCGCCGGTTTGTTGGGGTGGAGGTCTGGGGTTCAAACCCTGACCCCGCTCTCCTTCTCACAAGTCTTTTGCACATTCGTGAACCTTGGAAATTAAAATGTGGACTTACCATATGATAAATCATAACGAAATTTTCCATTTGTTTTAACCAATGTATTAACCAACGAAATATAATAATATGTGGGCTATGTTATGGTTTAACGTTTGGTATATGTGGAATGCACATTTGAATATGTTTAAAATGTAATTTAATTTAATATTTAATATAATTCAATTCACATAATATATATAATATATATTATATTATATAATATGTATAAATATAAATATATAAAATTATAATTAAATAACTAAAAAAAATTACAATTTCACCTTAGAATTATTAGGAAATTTACCCCCACATCGACCAAACTGGTGAATCTGAAAGTGTCCCTTGGCACGATGTCATTGGCTATTGCTGGAGGACTTTCCTCATGAGCTGACTAGGCTGCCACATCATCCTTGTCCCTGCTCTACCCATTTTTTTACTTGTTTTGGAAATCGAACAGCAGACTATAACTCGATCATACGAACTCGGATTTTGATGAAACTAGTTGCGCCGAAATCCTGGCGATGAACTCTATCTGATAGATTAGGTCTAAAACAATTTCGAGCACTTTGAAATTTTAGCTAATTTTAGGCCCTGATCCAAATTCTGATCATTTCTTCCCACTAACGGGTTTTTGGACCCACAAAAATTGATAATTATCTTCTTGAGCTTCAACACTCTTCTGCTTTCAAGTTATATCAATGGATTTTACTTGACAAGTCCTACTGACAATCATCTTGACATGGCTAGCATCGCAACTGACTATGTCTCTCAACCATGCTCTATGGTTGTTGCTGAACCACTTCAACATTGTTGACTGCTGTTGACTAATACATATCCAGTTGTACCATGTTGATCTCTATGTGCTTGGCAAACTATTAGCCTTCCCACTGAGAATGAAGTCTCTCTTACAACTATGGCATACAAGCTCTGTCTTGGAAATCCACTTATCCAAATTAAACTTTCAATATGAGTGAACTCTTGGTGTCAACACAAAATACCAGCTTGTTATGCAATGGCTGCAAAACACTTTGCATCTCGTCCACTTCTTCACTGAACAGACCAAAAGTTCCTACAACATCTTGTCACAAGAACACGCGATCAATCTTGAAAAGGAAATCTTATGTAAGAATTGAAATGAATACCACCTCTTTTTGCTTCTTCAAAGCACTGATTGTCACCTTCAGGTAACATCACATACATGGCGATCCTCTTGCACATTGGCGTATCCATTTATCGACTCACAATCGACAAACACCCTCGAATAAAACATAAGTCGTGCAACATGCGACATCAACAACAAGTCGACATGAAATGTGCAATACAATCGACACAAGACGATATGAAAATTGTGTGACACAGTTGACACAAGTCGACAAAATTGTGTGCGACACAATTGACACAAGTCGATATACAACATTATACATATTGACAACACTCGTGCATGTATCTATGTACAATGAACCTATTTACAAGTTGGGCATTTACACATACAAACTCATGCATATGTACACTTTCAACTCTTCCTTTCAAGTATCAAAAATCACATAATCCCAAAACATGTGGGTGACTATAAGAGCTGAACTGGATGATATTGCTACAACATAAGTGAGTAACATACCCATCTTTTAAACCTCCACGACGAAATTGTGCAACAAAAAGAAATGCCTTCAATTGAACATCATTCACATGCAATCTTGCATCCTACAAGTTGTGATCCTCTGTTGCAACTTGTCATACTTTCAACAGAAATTTGTGCATACATATACCTGAAATTTGCATTTATGTACAAAGGGATGTATGTCTTACTGAGTTAATAAATCAAACCACTTCTTACCAATCCACTTCCATGGAGATTTTTCCTACTGAACATCTTCTTCTTTTGAATCATCTAGACTCACATCGATGATGAAATCATTGGTCACATTCTTGCCAGTATTTTTATCCTCTTGCTTCATGTGCTTGGGATGAGTGGTTGGATGTAGTGTCCAACATTGGGAAATGAGATGTCCCTTTTCTGGCAATGTGTGCAAATATCTTGCATATTCTGTTCAAGGCACCTTTGCTTTGACTGTTTCTTGTATGCTATCATTCTCTTCCAGCATCTTGAAACTTCATGGTTACACAAACCACAATAGGAACAAAAACTCTTTCTCCCATTCATGCATGCAGAATTGTAAGGTTTAACATAGTCATAAACAACATGATTATGGGAAGAATTATACGTTGGATGCTGCTTTGAATGTCCATCTTTTTCACCTTCTTGAGAAGATTAAATTGAAGAGGTTCCAACTCTCTTTTGAAGACCAACAATATTTTTCATGTCCTTAGAGCTGTCACAACTCTCTTGTTCTCCATAAGTTGCATGTCTAAAAGCATCTTGCTGCAACATGGGTTTCAAACAATTGCATTCATCTTGATTAAAAACTTTGCATGTTTGAGGATTTGAACCTGCAACAAAAGTTCTTCTTGGAACTGTCTCAAGCGCCTTCATGGTTGTAGAGTTTTCACCATAAGGTTGTCCATAGCCTAGACCAAACTTCTTAGGCCTTTCCTCAACCATAATAGGCTCAACAATGCCTTGTGCATGTTATCCTAGACCCTTGCCTTCATAGCCCATTTTTAACATTAATTTGGACCCTATACCTCTAGTGTGTTTTTAAAATGAACCTACACATCTATCTGAAGAGGAACTTGAAGACAAATTTGAATGATTTACCTTTTCTTCAAGCATGTGTTTGGTTAAGATCTCTTGGTCATGATGGATTTGTATCTCCATCTCATGCATTCTTTGAAGAAGTCCTTCTTTCTCTTGCTTCATAGCAACCAATTTCTCATGAAGTCTAGTGCTTTCCCCTACATCTTCATACAAACTTTGCACCATCTTCTTCAGCATGTAGAAGTCCCGCTTCATCTCTTTATCAAAGTGTCTTGCATAGGAGGAGGATTTAGAAACGTCACTTGATGAAGTTGTCATCACTATGTAAATGAATTAAAGAACTTCAACAACAATTCACAAAGCTTCAAAAACAATTGAAAAAGCTTCTTAACAATTTGGTTGTAGATTCAAGCTCTTCTCTGCAACTTGTATCTCTTCTTCAAGAAGCCTCTTTTGCAAACAATCCCTCTTGTGCTTCAAGGGTTGCCTTGAGGTCCTTTGGGTAAGGAGGATGCTTTCAGCCTTCTTCCTTCTTTTCCTCTTCTGGACTTAGCTAGCAGTAGCTCCCCTTTACTTCTAGCAAACTCAAACTTGTAAGCATCAATCAATTTGAAAACAGTTCAATTCTTTTCACTGTCAAACACATTTCAAGTCAAATAAGCAAGCAAGCAAAAATTTGCTCTGTCAAGCAAGCAACCTAGTGCTCTGTCAAGCAAGAAACCTAGTGCTTTGATACCAACCTGATCTGAAATGGGTGGCTGACTTGTTTTGCTATGCAAGCACCTCCCACTCAATTAAAAAAAATTAAGGATCTTGCTTATACATGCATGTGTGGAATTGAATTCTTGATTCAGGTGTATGTGTTTTAACTTGTTTAAGGCTTTATGTGTGAGGAATTAAATAAAAAATTAAGTTGATTAAAATCATGTACAACAACCATAAATTACAGATAAATAACCAGCAACACATAATAGCAAAATAATAAAGGATTTCACCCTCAACACTTGGGCTATGTCTCCTTGAGCCTCCGTCAATGGACTTGGCTCTTTGGGATTAAGATGGTCAATTTATTTAAAATATGATTCTTAACTCCAATGGTTGTTTGGACTGTACCAATGGGTTTAGAATACCAAAATACCCTTGGATTGACTGCTCAATCTCTGGAAATGACCTAGGTTCCCTGTTCTACGCCTCCGACACCTGGTGGCCCTAGGCTCCCTAAAAACTTCCATGCGGCGTCTTTGGCTCTAGAAGTCTTGAAATGGCTCTCAAAATCCCTCCATTGGATTCCTAATGTCAAAAATAGTCAGAAATGATAATTCATTTTCTCAAAATGGCGTATGGTTGCTCTGGCTATGCCTCCAACACCTGGTGGCACCCTATGGCTCTGGGCTCACTGAAAACTTCCCTGTAGCATATCGGCCTTCCAAAGTCTCCAAATTATTCTTCAAACCCCATCATTGGAATTATAAGGTTCAATATAGTCATAAATGACTATTGGTTTCCTAAGAATGGCCTTTGGATGCCCTATCTAGGCCTCATTCTCTTGTTGGCTCCTGGTGGCCCCAGTGGCCCTTGGAACTTCTCTGAAGCAAAATCATGCTTATAAGTCCTCACATGGCTCTGCAAACCTCACCAATGGCTCTGGAATGTCCAATATAGTCAAAATTGACTATTCATTTCCGAAATTTGGCTGAGTGATGCTCAAGATAAAGCACATTTAATTTTTCCCCAATTTCCTCCACCAAAACTAGAGAACTGCCACTTAATTTTCCAAAAGTAGAAAAGCCGCCAAATTTGGCGCGCTCCCCTAAAATTCTTCCAAAATACTCTGGTAGATAATTAATTTAATGCAGTTTAGTGTTAATTAAACACCACGCTAATTGCACTTAGCTGTTGGCTCTGGCTCTTGGTCATGTGGTAGGATCACATGGCGGGAGGGGCTGGCCCACTTCGTGCTCTGCCGATCCCACCTGGACATCATTAAATAATGGAGAATCCACATACTTTCTAAAGTACTGCCTACTTCTTGATTGGTGGAAGCGCTGGTTTGTTGCGGCGGAGGTTGGGTTCAAAGCCTGACGTCGCTCTCCTTCTCACAAGTCTTTTGCACATTCGTGAACCTTGGAAATTAAACTGTGGACTTACCATATGATAAATCATAATGGACTTGGACATTTCTTTTAACCAATGAAATATAATAATATGTGGGCTATGGTATGGTTTAATGTTTCGTATGTGGAATGCACATTTGAATATGTTTAAAATGTAATTTAATTTAATATTTAATATAATTCAATTCATATAATATATATTGTATTATACAAAATATATAATATGTTTAAAAAACATATAATATATTATATTATAAATATAAATATTAAATTATAATTAAATAATTTTTAAAAAATTACAATTTCACCTTAGAATTATTAGAAAATTTACCCCCACATCGACTAAACTGGCGAATCAGAAAGTGCCACTTGGCACGATGTCATTGGCTGTTGCTGGAGGACTTTCCTCATGAGCTGACTAGGTTGCCACATCATCCCTGTCCTTGCTCTACCCATTTTTTTTCTATGTTTTGGAAAGCGAACAATAGACAATAACTCGATCATATGAACTCAGATTTTGATGAAACGAGTTGCGCCGAAATCCTTGCGACGAAATCTATCTGATAGTTCAGGTCTGAAACAATTTGAGCACTTTGAAATTTTAGCTAATTTTAAGTCCTGATCCAAATTCTTATTAGTAGCCCAAGAGGGGTGAACTCCGTCATCAAATTGTTGTGTTGTGATGTTGTTTATTGTCCATTTTTAACTGTTAAAATATGCAAAATTTAACTTAGTTTGTGTGCTTTTGCAATCTCGATCCATTGCCCATAAGACATAAACTAGCTTGCAAAAATTTACATGTAACCTTCACTTTTAATTTTAGATCAAAGCGGATCATTCTTTTGAGTGTGGATAGTGTGTTGAAGGCCTAGCAAGTGTAGAAAAGGAGTTGGAAATGAGCATAGAACACCCGCAAGTGAAAATGAGTTGATTCATGAGTGGTATTTTTGTTGGTAATTTCAAGTAGACATAAATTCTAGGGGCGGCCAAAATTTGTGTCCAAATGGTGTTGAATACAAACGTGAACATTTATAAGTGTTTGGGCATGTTAAATCTCAAATTTGACTGCTAACTCGAGGTATCAAAACCTAAACCTAAATTGTGGGAGAATGATCTGAAAGGACTGTATTAGTTTGATCTGCTAAGTGTCTTTTCAGTTATAAAACATGTGCATACTTGTCTCCATAGTTTTCTTAAGTATTCAGGATTTTAACCATGAATTGTAAGTGATTTTAGTGAATTAGAAGCATGAAATCAGAACAAATAACATTGAACAACAGTGTATAACAGAGAAATAAAACCACACATAACATTTACACAGCAGGCATGATGAAGCAGTTCACCCCTCCTAGGCTACATCTGTTGGTCCAGCTCTCAATGGCATGTCCATCTTTCATTATGCTAAAAATTTTGCAAATACATGTGTTTACAGGCCTCTAATGGTTGTTTTCTCTGCACCAATGGCTCTATAATTATCCAATTAGTATATATTGACTCTCCATTCACTCAGATTGGGCGAAAATTGACCCTCCGAGTCATTTGCCCAGTAACTCCTAAAAACCTCCACTAATTTGGGTGAACTGCACTTAACTGCAGTTAAACTCAGCCAAAACCCTCAAAAATAGAGGCGTGCTATAATTTCACCAGCGCTAACTGTAATATTTAGCGCTAAGGGTAGGGGTGGCCACATGCGCACCCGCTAACCCTGCGTGACTGTAATGGTCGGAGTTTAAAATGACGGAACTATAGATTGTAACCGTGGTAAGTTTGTTTTTGAACCCGCATTAAAAGTGGTGTTACCAAAACCGTCGGCATTAACCTTAATTGTGCGGATATGTCGCAATGTGACAAGGCTTACAGTTATGATAAATGTGCGAGTTAACAAAAAAACCATCGATTTATTTAATTTTTGTTTTTGCGGTTGGTTGCAATTAACATGTGACCACCCCAACCCCCGCATGCAAAGTTATTAAACTTTAAATATTACTCAAGCCCCTTATATGTTAAGACTCATAGTGTAGCGCAAACGGTTGTGGCGGGTGGATTCTCTACGGGAGGTTGCGGGGTCGAGCCTAGTGGCCTCCATAAAATTTTATTAAACCTTCCAAGGGACACGTGGCGGCCTTAGGGCTATCCACGTGTCACCCTCCAATTGGCCACAAAAACACAACGTACATCTCATCCAACGAATAGAACAGTGCCACTTGTCATCCTCTGGCTAGCTCTTAGAAAAGTAATGTTCTTTAGAATATTCCTCTTTTGCTGACTGTGCACCGTGCATGTTGACTGGGCATCCCAGTCAAACCTGTCGCAAAATTTAGTTGTTTGGGAATTTGATCAGAACACGATATCTCCCTCATACGACATCGGTTTTTCGAACCGTTCGTGGCGCCAGAATCAAGAAGATGAGATCTACGCAACCATTCTGGTTTCAGCCCAATCCTATAACTTTCAATTTTGAGAAAAATTTATGAACTCCTGATCAGGGAAGGAATTTTTTATTTTGGTGATGGTCGTGTTGGATAAAAATCACTTAGAGGGGAGGTCATTGAGAGATTGCATTGGAAGAGAAGGGACTCCCTTGTGCAACTACAATTAGTTAGGAAGGAATCTGTATAATTCATGGAAGTTGTAGCCTAGTGGATAGGGGTGACTACCAATTTTTTCATATGAAGGTGTTGATCATTGGTTGTCATTGATGTCAAACCAAGCAGCAGCAAGGGCTACCTCGATATTGCATTAGAATTTTTACTTGACAACTTAATCTATTCCGATTAAAGGATATTTTGGATGGTTTCTACTTGTCGAGATGTTTTCGTTGATATATGGCACGCCACGTAATTATTCACAGTTTGAGAGATATTTGTGTTTGAAGTTAGTAACCCTAGTTAGTGGGCTAAAACCCCATGGGGTTGTGGCATGACACTAATCATTGGTTGTGATCTTTGAAGAGTCAATAATGGATAATTTTTTAAGCTCCTAAAATCCCTCCAACACTCACTTGTTGAAGACCCTCTCAACCTAAGCATTTATATAAATTGTGACCCTCATATCCTCCTCATGTAAGGATTTCACTACTTAAAACAGGTCATCATGACATTTTCGCTATAACTTCTTCTTCTTTTTTCTGCGAAGCTTCAAATGCTGAAAAAAAACCCATTTGAGTTGAAATCCTGATGAAGCGCGTATCTGAATTTTAGATATTGGTTAGCTATATTTTCGAAGACATGATCTAAGGAAGTTAGGGTTTTTGCAGGCTCCTGAATTTCATGTCAAACAGGTGACCTTGGGAAAATAATCATAACTTTCTCTTTGAGAATTGGATTCAAATTTCATAAAAAGTGATAAAAAAAGGACGGGTTGTAGTTTGCTGGGTATCTTTTTCAGGACCAAAGGTTGAAATAGTGACACTTGGTACTTCGTACAAGTTCGCTCTACTGAACCAGTCTATAATCAACACATCGTAGGAGATTGGGCATAATTATTTCTTGATGAATCCAATATTGATCAAACCTACGGGGTTGGAATGAGGACTCAGAGGGCTATCACAGGACGCAAATTCAGACCTTGGAGCTCTGAAATTACATATACACAGCATATTCAAAATCGAGCTTCTAGAAGGAAATGAAAAATATGCATTCAAGGATCACTGTAGTAAGCACAACACATCAACAGTCAAGGGTAAGTTTGCTACAACAAGGTATGTATGATTAGTTTTTGAATTTTAGTTTGAATAGAATCTTTGACATGTGTTTTTGCAGGACAATGTAAGTATTTAGTATGTATGTTTGATTGGGTTTGTTCATAAATGTTGAACGTATTTATATTTGAATTTTGAATATTTCTCTCACATATGGTTTGCAGGACAATGTAAGTATTTTGTTTGTATATTGGTTTGGGTCCTGTTCATTAATGCATGTGGAGGAAGGAGGACACAATAGGACAACTTAGACACATACTAGAAGAACAATGCAATGACAAAGTACCATTACTTGAAGCAAGCACAACAATAACTCAACAATTGCTAGTGTTCAAAGAAGTTGTACCAAGTCAAGTATCAAGTCGTGTCAAAAGTTAGTATTGTAAAAATCATCATTGTAAATTTGTAAAAGAGTCATTATTTTAAAATATTCAATTTTCCTAGAGTTGGAGAGGCATTCTTGGCAGGTATAAGTGTCATTGTTGGATAATGTTATGGTTGGGTTGCAGGTCATAGTGTGATTCGGTGATTGGTCTAGTTCAAGAAAATCATTGTGAATCATATTGTAATGTGGATCAATGTCCCTGGTATGGGATTCCATACTCTTTTCTTATTTCTGGTCATTATAGGGTGGCAGGGAGGTGCTAGGTTGGTGCATGAAGTCACCTACAGGTTGGAGCCTTTGAACACTTTAGGGTGGTAGGTTGGTCTAGGATGTCGGGGCATCCATTCAGTTGAGTACTGAAGAAACCAAGGCGTTGGGGTGTCTTTCTAGTGGGAGCTGGAGAAGAATGATTTTCTAGAATTCTAGGAAGTTGTACCTTTTATTTCAATTGGGGCTGAAGATTAAAGAATTTATTAGAAAAGCATTCGGTGGTTTTTGACCCGAAGGGGGTTTTCCACCTAAAATTCGTGTGCCTATTGTGTTCTATTGTTTACTATTGGTACTGCATAAACATCAAGAATAATTGAAGATTAACTAATTATATGAACAGATTTAAAAGTGCTAATTGATAAGAAATACTTCCATTCACCCCACTTATCGTATTTCAATGGTAACAAGAGTGCCTTTCATAGCTAAACATTTCTTTGAGAACTTGAGTTTCCCCTTAGTGGTATCATGGCTCGGATAGGGGGTGAATAGCTATAGGAAAGACAAGCCTAACTGATTCTACTATTTGGTGGAAAGGCGCACACCATTCTTTAGTTGCAGGAATAACCTTTCAAATAAGTCTTTGCATTTGTTTTTATATTGATGCTCTCCAACTATAAATGTCCTTGTCACATTACCTATTTTTATGTTACATGTTGTGTATGATTCTTTGGTAATGAATTTTTTACATAGCATGACTAAATGAATTGGCTTATTAAGGAGTTTTTTTTTTTTAACATGCCACTAAAAGCTTGGATACTTGGTTTTTGATGGGAATCATAATTTAAATATTATTTTTATAATAAAATTTAGCATGTTATAATCTTCACAGAACATTTGAAGCTAAACTTTATATTGTTAACTCATGTTCTTATTATGCCTAAAATTTTAGTTTTGGATTAGCTTGGACCCTTGAGCTCAGTGAAACATCATAGTGCTTCTCCACCTTACCCAAAGACTATCCTGGGCCCCTGACAAACACCAATACCCAATCGAGCATAGAATTGAGTGAAAATTCTATGATATGGTGGTGTTGGCTAGAATAAATATAGTTATTGAATCCATATTATGTGAATTTTCACCTAATTATACCAAATTCTAGCGAGGTTTTAATTCATTCTCGAGTCTTGGAGTACCTACTTGTGTACATTACCTTTTTTCTTCAAGGTGTTATATATTTGAAATTATTATCTATCAGGCCAAGTGTGAGTAACTCCATGAATGTGTTTTTCATTAAGAGAAAATCATGAATATATACAAGCAGAGGGGGACTATTGGAATTCGTATTCCAATGTCCCTTTGTCTTCATTTTCCTGTTTACATTATTTACAAGAATTTCCTAATCACAAAGATTAGGTGTCAACATTCCCCCCCCCACCCCCCCCCCCCTTAATTTGTCAAAGGGATTTTGGTGATTCCAAGCATCATTCTGAATCTTTCAAACTTTTATCTTCCAAGTGATTTGGTGAATATGTCTGCAATTTGCTTGTTTGTGGAACAATGGCGAAGGTGAATAGTCTTAGCCTCAACATGTTTTCGAATCAGATGATACTTTGTATTGATATGCTTGGTTCAATCATGGAACTTTGGGCTATTGGCCAAATTTATTACTGAAGTATTGCCAATCAAAAGAGGAGTAGAATGCACTTGTTTCTCCTGCAAATCCTCAAGAATTTTCCCAAGACACACAATTTCCTTTGTTGCTTCTATTGCTGCCACATATTCCGCCTCTGTTGTGGAATTTTTTGTAACTGATTATTTAAATGACCTCCAGGAGACATTTCCTTATCCAACACTCATAACATAACTTGAAGTAGATACTCCATTTTATTTATCTCCGTCAAAATATGAACCAAAACATCCAATCAAGTTGAAGTCATCTACCTGTGTATACTTGAGTCCAAAGTCTTGAGTTCCCTTCAATTACCTTAGAACTCTTTTTTCAGCAGACCAATGACCCTCACAGGGCTTTCACATAAGCCCGGAGAGGATTCCAACAACAAATTAAATGTCTGGTCTGGTAATGGTCAAGTAGTTAAGACTTCCTACGAATTTTTTGTACTTTGTTGCATAATTAAATTCATTTCCTTCTGTTGATGTGAGATTTAAAATTTTTTCCATTAGAGTGGTTAAAATATTGCACTCAACCATGTCAAAAAATTTCAACAAATATCCAATGTACTTATTTTGAGAGAGGAATATAAACTTCAGATGTTGGGTTACCTGAATACCAATATAATAGTGAACATATCCCAAAATTTTCATTTCAAAATCTTTCTTCAATTCTTTCTTTATGGATGTAATCTAATTTTCATTGTTCCAATTCATCAATAGATCATCTATACACACTACACAATATATAATTGTTTTTCTAACTTTTTTGAAAAACATGGTTGCATCATCAATATCATATTGTTTGAAATTTAGTTTCAGAAGATGCTCAATCAATTTCTCGTACGAAGCTCATGGTGCTTGTTTGAGGCCATAGAAGGATTTGAAAATATTGCATAATTTTTTCTCTTGTCGCTTTACAACAAATCCTTTTGGTTAAGACATAAAAGCATTCTATTTCTAATCTCCATTTAAGAAATAAATTTGTACATCCATTTGATGGGTTTTCCAGCCATTCTGATTTGCCAAGGTAAAGAGAGCTTGGATGGTAGCCCATTTTTGTAGGGACCAACCCTATAATTACTAGAAGAGCACTAGGCTTTACATATTTTATTTTTTTTTAAACACAATAACAAGGAAGTGAAACCATAATCATACAAGTTTGAAACTCAGTAAAATTAAATCACGTATATCAAGTCCATAAATTTAACTTCATAACACATACATATATTTAACTTGATCATAGGCACAATGAAATCATCATAATTAAAAACAATATAATTAACACATGTACCGTTCACCCTTAGACGAGAACCAAACTTGACTTGTCGTTGCTTGAGCTCCCTTGTTGTCGTCTACCTCCAAGCCTGAATGTTGTCGTGCTTAATCCGAATGTAGTAACCCACCAGTTGACCTCCCAGCCTACTCCTTGGGTACTCTCCTTCCCCGCGGACCCCTGAGCTTTAATGGGGTTGTAAAACGAAGGAATGTGCTAGTAGATAGAGGTGAGCCCCTCTTGGCTCAAGATTCCCCTCTCTATAATACTCTATCCCACCAAACTCAACTATAGCTCGTAAAAACTCAAAATGACATAATCTCCTCCATCCAACAATAGGGTAAACAAAAGGTCCATATCCCTTCCATTTCCCTTTCTTTTATAGAAGGCTTCATAGGGGACACTTGGAAGTTCATGCATAAATAATTTATTTTTTACCCAAAATTTGATTATTCACCCACCCATGTGTCACCCTCTCATTAAGACTCTTCCAAAATGATTTACTTAATTATTCATATAAAAAATAGTATTTCCCTCAACCCAACAAGGCTTCCTATTTCTTCTCCTAGTTGTCTCTTGATTCCCCCTTTTTACTCCTTAATTTGTGTTTATTATTGAAGTTAATTGATAATTCTCAGATTTGGTCCCCTAACTACCTCAATTTGTTCTTTTGATGAATATTCTTATGTTGGCTCTTGCCACATGGAAGTTCTCTAAATTTCTCAAATTTTAATTTATTAATCTTATTTTAATTCACCACCCTCTTCTCTTAATAAAGTTTTTAATAAATCTTTCTACTTAACTCTATGTCCCTCTTTCCCCTTTTTGCCTAATTAAGTCTTATGTACTTAATATTTTGTTTTAACATGGAAAGGGTAGAGTTATCATGGTAAATATTTTATCTCTTCCTATTCCTCCCTTACCCTAAGTTTTATTCTTGATTTAATTCCTTTGGTTCTAACATCATATGTCACTTGAAATGAATTAGTTGTATTTTCATATATTGATTATATTTATTAGTTTCTTTAATTATGTCGAGGGTGTCAAGTTGGTCATGCCCTTTAAGAACTTCCATTCGAAGTTCCAAGGGTGCCATGACTAAGAATTTATTTTTGATACCAAGGGTGCCAAGTCGGTCGTGCCCTTCAAGAATTTCTCTTGAAATTCCAAGGGTGCCATACCACTTGCCCTTCAAGTATCCAGTGGTTAGGAGGGGAAATTATATGTGCAACGACAGAGACCCCTATCATCTCATATGTTTCCTGCTATAGTGAGACTAATGGTGTTGGGGATCAAGGAATCCACCTTGATGCGCGCCCCCCAAAAATTCCTCGTGAGCGAAACAAATTTGGGACCTGCCCTCACGAAATTGTGATCTTCAAGGCGAAGGTATTTTGACATTTCCAGCCTAAGTCACGACGGGAGTGCTAGCGGGTGAGATCAGGAACACTGTTCCACCCCTCCCACGTTGTTCCATCCAATTATACAACCCCATCACCCATATGTGAGTCATTCGGCCAAGCAACTAAAATGTTCCTGCAACCACTGACATATCATCAGAGTATATGTAATGTATATAACAAGTTTCAAACTAAACTTAGAATTTCAAAGACAAAATATTAATTTTTATCAAACCAGATGTTATCCACTCATCGTATGTGAGTGCCTCTGGTGGTTTCCTGTCATACTCAATAATCATCAGTAACAAAGTTCTCAGTGTTAGTCATTATCATAATAGAAAACATCATCATGACCTAGTCATTCACATCATTGTTTATTTTGAATCAGAACTAATGTAAGTAGCTACATATGGGACACATCCATCATGTTTATCATAATCATAACATCAATGGTAAATTAACATATCCATCAAAGGCATTATCATCGTAACATCAATAGAACACATGTCTATCCATGAAATCTATCATCATCATGATATCAATAGAGAACCTGCATATCCATTAATGCTACAATCATATCAATCAAGAACATGCATATCCATAAATTCTATCATCATCATAGTATCAATAAAGACATACATAACCATCACATCCACTAATAATAGAGTCATGTGTTCGGATCCTCAACCTGAGGTCCGCAAAGAATAAAGTGTGGGTCTTAAGGATAAATAATGTTAAAACTCATATCACTGTCAGTCAACTAGAGTAGGGCATTACATGCACCCCCTCTTAATAGTGGACTTCGTCTCGAAGTCCTTGGAATAGATAAGGAAAACGATGATGCATCTCTTCGACATCCTCCCAAGTGACTGAACTAGGAATGTAAGTGTCCCACTAGACCTTAACCTGGTCCAATGATCATCGTCTAAGCTGCAAAGTTCGTTGGTCCAATATGCGAACTGGTTCGACCATCACCTTGCCCTCGTCCGAAACCTGCAAGTGACCTAAGTCAATAACATGTGATGGATCTGAAATATAATGATACAAAACAGAAACATGAAACACATCATGAATACGTGATAGGGATGGAGGTAATGCAAGTCTATATGCTACCGGCCCTTTTCTTTCTAAAACTTCAAAAGGTCCCACAAACTGTGGAGACAATTCTTCTCCCTTTCCAAATCTTATAGAGCTCTTTTGGGGCCTTCCTCTCAGGAACACCCTATCTCCCACTTCATAACTTCGGTCTATTCGATGAGAGTCAGCATAATTCTTTTGTCGATCTTGTGCTTCTTTTAGCCTCCCTTTAATCATAGTCATTTGTTCTTCCATCTCTTGCACCACTTCTGGCCCTATTAATACTCGGTCCTCTAGTAGGTCCCAACTAAGAGGTGTTCTGCATGGTCTTCCATACAAGAACTCGAATGGTGCCATCTTGATGGAACTTTGATAACTGTTATTTGTAAGTAAATTCCACCAAAGGTAAAAACTCCTCCCATCACATACATTTGTAGCATGTCTTCGAGGATTTGATTAGTCCTCTTTGTCTAACCATCTGTCTTAGGGTGGTATGTAGTGCTGAAGTTCAATTGGGTTCCCATGGCTTCTTGGAAACTGGTCCAAAACCTTCCTGTAAACACTGCTCCCATATCTGATATGATCTTCCTAGGAAGTCCATGTAATCTTACAATCTCATTAATAAAATATCTCGCTATCTCTGGTGCCTTATATGTAGTCTTAACTGGTATAAAATGGGCACTTTTTTTCAATGTGTCCACCACTAAAAATATGGAATCATGTCTTCTTGAGGTCATTGGTAGTCCCACAATGAAGTCCATTGATATAACTTCCCATTTAGATTATGGTATCTCATGGGGTTGCAATAACCTTACTGGATGTCCATGTTCAGCTTTTACTCGCTGACACTCTAAGCATATTGCTACAAAGTTTACAATGTCCTTCTTCATTCATTTCCAAAAGAAAAGCGGTTTCAGGTCTGCACTCATCTTCTTAACCCCAGGGTGTGCCATGTATACTGCACGATGTGCTTCATTCAAGATCAACTGGCATATATCTTCATTTGGGGGTACATATATCCTTCCCCAAAATCGTAGAAGTCCATCACCATCAAGGGATTATTCTTCATATTTTGGGATTCTCATTTCGTCCTCCCTCAAACTCTTGCTAACCTCCTTGTACCAGGTGTCCTTAAATTGCAAGTCAAGCAACTTCTCCATCAAATTTGTCTTTAAGGGAATTACTGAAAATATTCGAGGCCTCCTACTTAAAGCATCAGCCACCCTATTTACTATTCCTTTTATGTAAGTAATATCAAAATCATATTCATTGATTAGTTCATACCATCTTCTTTGCCTTGCATTTAAGTGGTCATGAGTGAATATGTGTTGTAGCCAGTGTTTTAAAAACCGGCCGGTTTGAACCGGAAACCGGCCAAACCGGCCGGTTAGGCTCCTCGGCGGTTGAAACCGGCCAAAAAACCCGGCATACCACCACACTTCGCCGTTTTTTGGAAAAAACCGGCCGGTTAGTTGCCAAAATCTACGCGGGCTTTAAATGGCGGCATTTTTGTTGAGCGGACCCACCGTTTTTGATTTTATGAGGTGTTAGGGCTGAGTTGGAGGCAAGGGGAGGGTTGTTTCCCTCCAAAAACACCCTCCCCAATCTTTTATAAGGAGGAGCAGCCTCTCCTTTGTCTCACACCAACTCATTGAGTCATTTGCTGTTTGTGACAGTGAGACTTGAGTTTGATTAAGAGCTTGAGCCTTGGAGAGTGTTGAAACTTGAGTGTTTGGCATTTGCTGGAGCAGTCATCTTGGAGATAGTTTGGAGACTTTGGAGCTGTTTGCATTGCCAGGTAAGCTGTTCAAACTTCAAACTTCATGTATTTATTTTCTGAGTTCTCATGTGTTCACTGTTTAGTAGCTAGCTATTTAAAATTTTAGTGCTCACCAAAATAAAACAATGGAGACCACATTTAAGAGAAATGCATCTCTTTTCTATATGTATCCCCCTTCAGAGATATCATTAGTGAACTATGAGTTTTGGTTATTGTTAGATACCCCTTCAGATGACAGAGATATCATATTCATTAGTGAACTATGAGTTTTGGACCTTGGTTATTGTTAGATAGTATAAGAGAAGTGCCACACATAGCAGGCTGCAGAACTGATGACATAGACGAGTGTGGGGTAATCAAGCACATGGTTCTTTTATGATAGCTTTAGATCTTTCAAACTTCCAGGAGGACCATCAATATTTTCAGCAGAATTTCAACATTTATTTTCAAAACTGAAAGAGAGTTAACTTTGTTATAAATATCAAAAGCTTTCACTGCTTGATGCCTGAAGCTACTGTATGTTAGAATTTAGAAAATATCCACAAATTGGGATACGGAGTTCAAATTGAGTATATTATATGTACAAGCTGAATCTAAGACTGTAGCATTAATGCTGCTGAGTGATAGGACTGCTGAGTAATGTGAGTACTGTGCTTAAGCCTTAGAGTCATAACATTATAGTCATCTAAGATTTGGAGTTGATGTTGAATTTCTTTAGCATACCTTCATCTACAAGGTGCTTCTCTCACAATAAAATTCAAATAGAGAAAATATAAGAGCTCATCTCAGACCCTTCTAATTTCATCCCCGAATTGGTTGAAAATTAGCAACTGCTGCTAACAGGAAGTTAGGAACTATCCGTAGTTTTGAATAACTTTGATTCTGTAAAAACCATTCCATTTGTTTCTTGCCAACATAGGCAAAAGACTCACATATCTGAAGGCCTAGTTACCAAAAGAACAATAGGAATCTTGAGTCAATAAGACTTAAAAGTAAAAGTAACTAAGCAAATTTATGTAGTAGTGAAATGTAGGCAACTTTTTTGATGCAAAAAATATATTGCCAATGTCAAGTGCTTTTATGAGTCATGACAGCAGTGAGTTTGAGGCTAGAGCACTTTAAAGTTTAGAATCTAGATGCAAAATGAGATGTCAAAATGTAAGTGAAACAATCCTCTACCAAAACCACTTTGCAAACACCAAATTCATAAATGAGTTAGGTCTTCTTATGATGCTAACATCACTGTTATATATCAGACTTGTTGATGCTTATGACAGTCCTCAAAACTTCATGAAATATGCCAAACAATGCATGCCCATTAAATGCAATTAACTTATTAGTGTCTTGGGAAACTTATGAGTTAGTTGAGTGCACTTTTATGAATATTTTAGCACTGTTATGAAATGATTATCTTGCTGTAAGGAAACAGTGAGGAAACAAAGGGTTGGGAATCGGGATGCAAACCAATAGGCCTATTTTATTGCTCTAAAATCTATCGTCCTATCATCTATGCTATCAAATTTTGGATGTTTGAAATTTGAATGTGCATTTTTTTTTGTAAATTTAGCTCTAAGCTGCAATTTTTTTTAAATGGCAGATTTATTTCCAGAATCCAAATTTCAATTATTTCAAGTCAAGATGGCTCCAAAATCCAAGGACAGTGCATGGGTCCATTGTGATGTGATTGATGGAAAGATGGTATGCAGATTTTGTCAAAAATGTATTGGAGGTGGGGGTATTCTTAGATTGAAACATCACTTGGCTGGGATAAGAGGCAATGTAACACCATGTGATGCACCTAATGAAGTGTTAGGTCCGGTTAGGGCAGAATACCTTGCCAAACTTGAAAAGTTTGAGGAGACTAAGGCTAGGGAGAAGGTCATCCAAGATGAAATTGCAAGGAAGAGGGAAATAGTAGAAATGATGAGAGAGAGTGGGTATGAAAATGAGGATTATGATATTCAAGACTCCTCTTCTATCCCTTCCACCAATAACCCCTTTCAGTATGTTCCTCCTGTTGGCAAAAGATCAAACCCAACAAAGAGACCCAACCTCATGAGTTATTTCTCGTCCAATGCTAATCCCACAACCCCTGCTAGTGCCACTGCCTCCATGTCCCAGCCAACTCCCAGTCGTCAACCCACTTTGGATCAACATTGGAAAAAACAATGCAAAGAAGCTTCTCATCAGTACATTGCTAGATGGTGGTATGATTCAGATATCCCATTTAATGCTGCTAACTCACCTTATTACCAAGCTATGTGGGACTCTGTTTTTGTTACAGGAAAGGGCTTCAAAGGCCCTACTGCACATGATTTAAGGGGAGCTCTTTTGCAACAAGAGATTTCTAGTATTGATGAGTATTTGGCTGAATATAAAGAGTCATGGCTCAAAACAGGTTGTTCCATCATGTCAGATGGATGGACTGATGGAAAGAACCGCACTATCATTAACTTCCTTGTTTCTTGCCCTCAAGGAACAATGTTTTTGAGATCAGTTGATGCATCTGATAAGGTGAAAGATGCAACCCTTCTATTTGAGCTTTTGGATGAGATTATTCAGGAAGTGGGGGAGCAGAATGTTGTGCAGGTCATCACAGATAATGCCTCAAACTATGTTCTTGCTGGAAAGATGCTTGAGTCCAAGTATAACACCATATTTTGGACTCCATGTGCTGCACATTGCATAGACCTCATGCTTGAGGACATAGGCAAAGTGGATTGGGTAAAAAAACACTGTAGAGCATGGCAAGTGCATTACAAAATACATTTACAACCACTCAAGGGTATTGAGCCTAATGAAGAAAAACAATGGGGGAAAAGAGCTTGTTAGGCCTGCCATTACGAGATTTGCAACTCACTTCCTCATGTTGCAATGTCTCAATTCTCAATAGAAAAACCTGCAGAAAATGTTGTCTTCTGATGATTGGACTGAATCCCGGTGGGCTCGTAGACAAGATGGAAAAGACACCAAAAAGAAAGTCTTTGACAATTATTTTTGGAAAAGGTCTTCAGAGCTGGTAAAAATTACTGAGCCCCTTGTTAAGGTGCTAAGGATGGTGGATGGGGAAAGGATGGAAATGGGATACATTTATGAGGCTATGGATCAGGCCAAGGAGCAGATACGGGCAGCTTACAGGGACAAGTTAGCTAAATATGGCCGGATATGGGAGATCATTGATAACAGATGGAACAATCAACTCCATCGTCCTATACATGCAGCTGGGTATTTTTTGAACCCAAAGTATCATTATAGATCTCGGCTAGGAGATCAGCAGGATGGGGAGATCAGATCTGGATTGATTGATTGCTTGGAGCGCATGGTCCCTAACCGTGCAGACCTTCTAGAAACACATAGACAAATTACTCTTTTCAGTATGGGAGCTGGTACCTTTGGAAAGAACTTGGCAAAAATGGCAAGAGATGTGGATCAACCAGGTAAGCAATTCCAATTTGTTTTTCTTTCCATGTTAAATTGTTTGTAAATAAGTAATGAAATGAACTATGTTACTAATGAATGTCTTTTTATTTGCAGCACATTGGTGGGCGTCATTTGGCGGCCACTGTCCTCAATTGCAAAGGTTTGCAATTAGAATCCTCAACCAAACTTGCAGCGCTACAGGTTGTGAGCGCAATTGGTCTGTTTTTGAGCGCATACACACAAAGAAGAGAAACCGTTTGGAACAGAAACGGTTAAATGATCTTGTGTTTGTGCAATACAACCTTCGCTTGAGGCGGAACCAACTGATGAACAAAACACCTGATCTAGATCCCATTGTTTTGTCTGATATTGATCCAACATCAGAATGGGTGGAGGAGATTGAAGATCCAGTGTTTGAGGCTGATTTTGATTTTGATGCAACAGTAGCCGGGGGTGAATTTGAAGCAGATTTGGTGGCACCATCAGACGCAGACCCAGGATTGGTAGCTGCATCAAGAAAAGGCAAACAACCAATGGTCGACACTAGTCATGCACCTCAAGCAACTCGTGCTTCCATTAGGTCCACTTCTATTGTTATTGGTGGCAGGGGTACTGAGGTTGCAGATGAGCCTGAGGCAGAGGCATCCTCAAACTCTGATCCAGATGATGTCTATGCAGCGCCAGCAGCCGATGTTGATCCTGTGTCTAGTAGCGGTGATGAATTTGATGATTGATCATCATTCATGTGTAGTCTTGTATTAGGCCAATGGCCTCATAGCTTGTAGCATTGTTTTTGGACTTTATGGGCCATTTGGAGCCTCATTTCTTATGTATTTTTCTATGATATGTATTGCACTCGGTGCCATTTTGATATATTCACCTTTGCATGGTATATAAATGAGCAAACTTTGCATATTTTGTCTCTATTGGCTTGGAATCATGGTTGCAAATCTTAAAAATAGTTTTTTTTATTAAAAAAATTATTATTTAATGTATTTTTTTTAAACCGGTTCATTGGTATCTGACCGCTCCCGGTTTTTCCGGTTCCGGCACTGATTAGTTCAGACCATCTTCTTTTCCTTGCATTTAAGTGGTCCTAAGTGAATATGTGTTGTAGCCCACAATGGTCAGTTCTAAGTTCAAACTTCCTTCCTAGAAGGTAGTGTCTCCAAATCTTTAGTGCATAAACAATTGCTGCCATTTCTAGATCATGGGTTGCGTAGTTCTCTTCGTGGGTTCTAAGTTTTCTTGATGCATATGCTATTACTCTTCCTTTTTGCATCAATACACAACCCCACCCTTGCTTGGAGGCATCAGCGCAAACCAAAAATTCTTGTTCCATCTCTGGCACCTTCAAAATTGGTGTCGTCGTTAACAATAATTTCAACCTTTGGAATGCCTCTTCACATTTTTCAGTCCAAATGAATTTCTTGTTCTTTCTTTGGAGCTCGGTAATGAGGCTTGCTACCCTTGAAAACCCTTCGACAAATCTACGATAATACCTTGCCATGCCCATGAAACTTCGTACTTCATGAACATTGGTTGGTGCTGGCCATTCCATGATGGCCTCTATCTTTGTCGGGTATACTGCGATTTCATCCCCAGAGATAATGTGCCCAAGATAATGAATCTTTGATTGGTAAAAGGAACACTTTGATAGTTTTCCATACAATTGGTTTTCTCTAAGACATTGAAGAACTATCATCAAGTGTTCGTCATGATCTTCTGGGGTCTTTGAGTAGATCGAAATGTCATCGATAAATACTTGTACAAACTTGTCTAAGTAATCCCAGAATATCCCATTCATCAAACTCATGAAAACACCCAAGGCATTTGTCAGTCCGAAAGGTAAAACTACAAATTCATAATGCCCAAATCTTGTCTTAAAGGTTGTCTTCAGAATATCTTCTTCCGTGATTCTTAATTGATGATATCCTGACCTCAAATATATTCTTGAAAACACAGTTGACCCCTTCATTTAATCAAACAAGTCATCTATCCTAGGTAAAGGATATTGATTCTTTATTGTCACTTTGTTCAACTGGCGATAGTCAATGCACAGTCGCCAAGACCCATCCTTCTTCTTAACGAAAATCACGGCAGCTCCCCACGGAGATATGTTGGGTCGTATGAACCCCAAGTCCAAAAATTCCTTTAATTGTATTTTCAATTCCTTTAATTCTGGAGCTGACATATGATAAGGTGTCTTTGCAATGGGATCAGTGCCTGGTTTAAGGTCGATGGTGAAATCAATTTCCATTTTTGGGGGTAGGCCAAGTAATTCTTTAGGAAATACATCCTTGAATTCAACAAGAATTGGATGTTTATCAAAGTTTTCAGAATCACCCTTATCATTTAGAGCCAACATCGTGAACATTTGACATCTTTTTCGTCTATAATTCATTAGTTGCATGGAGGAGATGAACCTTAGGGATACCCCTCAGTTCTTTCCCCTCAATTATCTTCTTTGTCCATCATCATCTATGAAATATAGTACCTTGTCTTTGCAATCTAGGAGTGCCTCATGTCGCTCCAACCAATCCATTCCTATATCTACGTCATAGACTCCTAATATCGTAGAATACAAGGATACCTTGGTTTTACATACACCCAGGTCCACCTCACAATCCTTACCATCTTTCCTACATTTCTTTTCATACCACATGCCATTTCTACATGTCTAAAATCATGTTGAGAAATTGATTTGTGTTTAATCCTTGATAATGCATTTAAATAAATAAAATAATCAGTAGCTCCTGGATCTATTATTGACTGAACTATGAGTTGGCCTGGAACTTTGTTGGAAAGAGCCAGACTGTTGGGATCGATGCTGAGGTGGTGTGACTTGGTGTTGTCGCATAAGACGATGATGTGGTTGTTGACAAGCTTGCTGAGGTACCCTATGCAGCTGCTGAGTTGGGTGCCTATAAGGTGTTCTGGTAGACCACTTTTGATGATTGAGCACAGGACCCCTTTGAAAATTTCTACATTCCATACTATTTCCATCGTTTACTCCTGATCCTGCGAGCCTGTTTGTCTTACTAGGTCCACTATTCATGATCTCTTTTTTTCTGTCAGTCTCCTTTGCTGCTGGCTCCTTGTCCCTTCTCTTGCGTGTTGACTTCACCAACACATCCCACAAGAACAAAGGAAGTATGGGGTTCGTCCTTCACTCAAGCGGCCAATATACAACTCTACTAACTACTTTGAAAACCATTTAATTAGTGAGGGGATAGGTAAAATGGAAATAAATGAAGTGGCCTAGATTAATCACATCCAAAGCAACCTCTCCTCCTCAATGTCCGAATTTTTTTCCACTCCTTGAGCTCAATCATTATTTGTAATTCCACATAATTTACATGATCAATATTCATAATGACATTTACAAGAGGGGTAGCAAAGAAAAAGGTTGCTACAGTGACATCCAGTTGACGATATAAGTGGGGTGAGCTGCTTCCATTGCACACATTATTTCTCTAGCTTTTCCAGATCCATCATTTGGGTTGATTGTACACAATCCTTTAGGGTCATTACTTTAGTCTGCATCAAGAGATCTATGTCGTTCCTTGAAAAGCAATATATCCCTCAGTCCCCTCACTTTACCTTGTCTTGCAATTTACTCTTGCTCATGAGACTTGCTATGGTGTTGACACCTTCATATTGGATCATAATCTTGGTATTGTGGAATCAGAGCTTCCTTCAAGGTTCCTTTACTCACAACATACTCAGTGGTAGTGTGGCAACCTTGTTTGCTAATTATTCTACTATCATATCTAATTTTATTAGAACATGATTTGCTTAGGTTTTAGGGAAGAATGAGAAAACAATCATAATTCTCTTGTAAATGGAGCCCGTTTTGAGGTTTAAGGGCATTGTTCCTAAATTAAAGTGCCTAAATTTAAATTCCCCACAATAACAAGAGAGTTTATACATAAACTCTTGGCTAAGTTAACTCCTTGAAAAAAAATACATTTTTTTTTAATTGTTAGAAACCATGCCCAAACTCCATGAATAATTTTGTTTTTTTTTGTCCCCTTAGATCATAGAGCACCCCACACATGCCATCCCACTTAATGTTTAAATTTAACCCCAAAAATTAAAATTAAATAAAGAATTAATAGATTTATTTTAAAATATTATTTCTATATTTTATAAAATAACTAACTTTCTCATCATTTTAATATTATAAATTCATGAATTAAGTAAAGCGTTCCGAGGAACGGACGGTTTTACCACATGTTCCTTGCTGTCAAAATGGGACGGGAACACTTCCGACAAATTCCATGCTCTGAAAGTGGGATGGAAATTGGTCAAAAATGAAGTCTTGCTACATGCATGGATACCTGCAATTTCGAATGTGAAATCAATAAAATAAAATAGTCAACAAAACATAAATGAGGTTGCTTTGTTCATACGAAATTTTTTTTTTTTTAAGGGCCTTCTACTTATGTCTTCGTCACCATCTTTCGACAGAAAAAACACAATAGATGTGACTCATATCTTCCGCGATGCTGTATAATTTGAAAGCCGCCCAATTTTCTATTCCTCCGAACGGGCTCTCCTGCAAAAAATTTTATCGAATTGGAGCCCCTTTTTGCAGATTTCAACGGAGTTGCAAATTGGTCACGCAGACGAAGGAGTATTTGAAACTCTGGTTCAAGCCTGGTTTAAAGCGAGGATTTGATTGGGTTGAGGAACTTGTCACGCCGGGAGACATGGAACCCCTGATTGAGGTTACGGATTAGATACGGCGGGAGATCTGGAGTCCAAGATTGAAATCAGGAACGGAAACTAATGAATCGGAGGCTTTAGTCGTTGTCATTAAGAAGACAGTGCGACATCCCGCATATCTCGCGGAAGCCTCTGTCAAAACAAATCCAGATTCTAACGTCCACGGTATAGCGCGTGCATACCAGATCATGGCCTCTGGTAAAGGACGTAATCACCAATTTGCACGCGTTCACTCTTTCTACTTTATATTGCAGACTGCCTTTCTGCTGAGCTTAAAGACAAATATGGAGGGGGATTCTTCAGGGCAAGCTGCTGCTGCATCTATATTGTCACGCTATTTTGGTAGTCAAGGAACAAGTTCTAGTGAATCTAGAGAGTCCATATTGAAAGATGGTAGATTTGGGCAGCTTGTCAGGAAGTTGTGTGCGCGGAGAGATTTTGTGGCCTGGGCAGAAGATGAGAGCTTACGTTTTATACTCTCGGATCAAGCAATAATTTTTTTGGCAAAGACAATACCTACTAGTCCAAAAACGATTTATAGTATAATTTTTGCAGCTGATTCTGTCATTGTATATATATGAAGGAAATTGTCTACATTGGACTTCCTTCTGTTATTGTCTGTAAGATAACTTGGTATAGTAGATCGTTGATGCAATCGTTTGTATGCAATAGCCGAAGCTTTGAAAATCGTCTCTGTATTTGACTCACCGCAGCCAATGTCTTACATTATTAATATAATTTCTGGTAAAAGCAGGAAAACTGTAAGTACATACAACGGAGAGGCAAATCACAACTAAATGCTCCACAGATTATGGCTTCTTAAACCTAATAATTACACATGCAGGGAGACAACCATGTATTGCAATTCATGAGATGGATTCAAGAGTGCTGCAATTTCCTTTCTTGGCTTCTAGAGGAGAATACAAGTAGCAGTAATGATGCAGCTTCATACAAGGCTCATTTTGTAAAAGACAAAAATGCATAAGAACGACAATGGGGGAGCCTCTAATACTTAAATGACAATCGATGATAACAGTTCAAGATTTCTAAATTACGATAGGCAACTAATATCTGACTATAGAGAGTACGTGAATTAACACATGTAAAATTTTGTAGATGTTCTATGCTAGGAGCAATTTCACTTTTCATTCAGCAATCATACAAGTAGTTAAGCAAAATGCAGATAGAACATATAAGTAGATCTTACAGAAGACAAATCAGAAACAGGAAAAATGTGTGTGTTCGTTTCGGCGGTCAACAGGATGCTTCAACCAGCAAAGTCTCCTTGGTCAGCCAGCCCAGCATGTGTCACAACAGTGCTCCAATCAGCAAATGAAATGAGTCAACCCAAGTCAACTCCGCAAAAGTCAACGCTGTCCTGAAAAAGTCAACGCAGGGCAGCAAGCTAAAAGTCAACGCAGCAGCAAAACGGTCAACCCTTTGACCTCGATTTTTGTGCCAGGTAGTACGGTCTTCAAAAATCGAACCTTCCACAAGTTTTCAGCTTGTTTGGACCATGCGTTGACCAAAGTCAACGCTGGTCAAACTTTCTGCGAAACCCTAGCAGCAGAAAATCGTACTTCAGCTCAGCCGTACGGTCTGTCCTCTCTCTCCTTCCCACGTGTGGCTGAAACTCGTCCTCCAGGTAGCTCGTACTATTTCAGATGAGAGAGGAAGATGTGAGTTGTGATGATGATGAAATGCTCTCCAACTTTTCCTGTATTTATATCCATCATTGGGGCGTGTGACACATCTGCTGGGGGCGTGCAACCTTAAGGCCGACCTGCACATATAATTTATTAAGAATAATAAATTCAAAATATATGTTCTGCTCATCGGATTAAGACATATTATATATGGATTTTACACCTCTCTGAAAGAGGATTCCAACAAAAATAATAGCTTCTTAATCTGAGCATTACAACATGGAGTTTGGACCTAGTTGTCCAAATTTAACACTCCCTCTCAACTAGGGAGAACTCCATCCATTAGTGCAATCAACATCGTGCGTCATCCCGCCGAAACTTGCTTTGCTGGCTTCTTTATTTCAGAACAGAAATGGGTCAGTCACAAAGAAATCATCCCCCGACTGACATAATCAGTCCAGAGGTCCCAGACCTCACAAATCTTGATCCCAGATCAAGTGGTTGGACCGTGCCATCCTAGATAGAGAGTATGGCAATCTCTGATGCGTCCATCAGTCTTTGCTAATAGTCTCTAGCTTTTCCCACCTCATTGGCCAAATGAGAGGTACTTCCCATGAGCCCTGAACTCAATGGGTAGGATGCATACGGGGCACAGATAAATGAGTGGTGAACTAGCTCAATGATCACAAAGGTGGGGCAGAAGCATTATGAGTGCTTATAGCTCCGAGAAGCTATCCCCAAAGCCCCCCAGAGCTCCCAGAGCTCATCGTCCAACAGGACCCACATCATAGGGTCTCTCCACGACACCAAGATTCTCACGAAAGGTTAGGAACTTGACCTTCCCCAGGGGCTTAGTGAGAATATCCGCGACCTGCTCATCAGTTCCTATATGATCGAGCCTTACGGCGCCTCGCTGTACCATATCCCGGATAAAGTGGTACCGATATCAATATGCTTGGATCGGTCATGGTACACAGGATTCTCAGTCATACGAATCCCACTCTGGATTGGTCACAGAGTATCACAAAGGGTATCTAGCACATGTCCAAACAAATAATTAAAAGAGCTCAAGTAACCAAATCGGTTTACTAACAAAGCTATACTAGCAAAGAATGTGATCTAGCCCTGCAGCTGCTCAAAGCCAAACACTGCCTCGCCATCCATGATCGAAGTAACCAAGATTGAAGATCCGTGATGTGCTCTTACGATCCACCACAATCGGCCAAATTAACCCAAGACGATATCCACGAGTATCACACTGGCAACATTCAAATTACGGTTTATCGTGTCTCAAGATATCTCAAAGATTCTTGAGCACCAACTCAAGAAAATGATGAGGCTCAACCATCGCTGACTCAAAGTGTTCATCGCAAAACATATGTCCCGGACAGTGTTCACTAAGAATATCAAAGTCTTATGAGTTGACGATACTCGAGAGGCGTCTAAGATAGGCCCACTGATTGTTGCCACTAACTTCTAAAGTTGAGTTCCATCTGTCGACACGGGACTTGGCGACCACCATCCGCAACATTATTTTGCTTCACAACATATTTTCCTAAAGGAAAATCCTCAATGTGTCTCCCGCGTACCTGTGCCCAGGGAAATAGCATCGACCCAGTCTTTCATTTCGAACTCGCAGTTAAGCTCCTTGCTATCGATGAATGAGGAGGGTCATCACCTCGTCAGAAGAGGTCGTCACATATGTACACTGTGAACGAGGCTTCCTTACACAACCTTTTTGAAGTAAAGGTTTGGATCAAGATGCTTCGAGTGAAGCCCAGCTTCATCAAGCAACTATCCATCCTCTCGTACCAAGCTCTGGGTGCTTGCTTTAACCCATAGAGGGCTTTCTTCAACCTGCAGACATAAGTGTCTCGATCTTGAACTTCAAATCCCAGAGGTTGTTCTACATACACCTCTTCCTTTATTGCACCATGCAGAAAAGGGGTCTTGACATCCATCTGATGAAGACTCCATCCTTGCGTAGCAGCAAGGGCTATGATTGATCGAATGGTGGTATATCGTGCCACAGGTGCAAATATGTCATCATAGTCTATTCCTTCCTTTTGAGAGAAGCCACGGCAACAAATCTTGCCTTGAACTTTCAGCACTCCCATCAGATCCATGTTTGATTTTGTAGAGTCATTCCGCAGTGACAACAGATTTGTCCTTCGGTCTCGGGACCACATCCCAGACATCATTCTTCATAACAGACTCATATTCTTCATGCATAGCATCCTTCCAGACTTGATGCTTGATGGCTTCCTCAAAAGATCCAGGTTCAGATTGTACAATAGTACTCATGGCAGCTAGATACCCTTGGTATCTACACGGCTTCTTGCTTTCTCGGAATGTCCCCCTTGGGGCAGCATGACCCTCAGCATCTTCGAGGGTGTCCCTGAGCCATGATGGTCTCTTTCCTAGTGAAGGGGGTGGATCAATAGGGTCCATTGGCCCTTCAATATCAGGCATAGTCTCATCCTGGGGTTCTTCCAGATTTCCAGGTCTTTCTTCATGAATTTCTTCAGATCTAGGAAGATCTACTACTTTCTTCAGGGAAGCATCTTCGTCAAAAGTGACATCATGGCTTATCTCTACTTCCCTTTGACCAGGTACATAGACTCTATATGCCTTAGAAGTCTCACTGTAGCCCACAAACATTCCTTTCTTCCCAATAGCATCCAGCTTACTTCTCTTTTCTTTCGGCACATGAAAATAGACAGGACATCCAAAAATTCTAAAATGTGAGACATCAGGTTTCTTACCAGAGAAAACCTCTTCGGGAGTTTTGGAGTCCAAAGTGGAATGAGGGCATCGGTTTTGAATGTACACAGCAGTATTTGCAGCTTCTCCCCACAGAAACTTTGGTAGACCCTGGTCACATAGCATGGCACGGGCAGCTTCCACAATAGTCCTATTCTTGCGTTCAGCAACACCATTCTGCTCAGGAGTATATGCAGTGGTAGTCTCCCTCTTAATGCCAGCTTCTCTGCAAAAGTCTTTGAACTCATTTGACTCATATTCAGTGCCATTGTCAGTCCTCAAAATCTTGATCTTCTTTTCGGTCATATTTTCCACCAAGGCTTTGAAGGTACGGAACCACATGAAAGCCTCATCCTTCTTCTTCAAGAAGTATATCCAGGTTTTGCGAGAGAAGTCATCAGTAAATGTCATATAGTAAGAACATCCCGCCAGGGATGTTACGGGTAACATACCAGAAAGATCAGAATGGACCAATTGCAATATATCAGATGTCTTTGTGACACTTGAGGGGAAAGGTCCTCTTGTATGTTTCCCTTCAGCACAGCCCTTACATACACCTTCATGATTATTTCCAAAATCAGGCATCCCTGTCACCACCTTCCTTGCTTCGGGAAGAGCCTTGTAATGAAGGTGTCCAAATCTTCGGTGCCATAGTTCGGTTTGACGGATTGTATCACAAGTCATAGCTCCCAACGGACTCCCTCCAACCTGGTAGAGTGTGCCAACCCTAAAACCAATTGAGATAGCTTCCTTGAAGCTCTTCTTCCACATGAGTACCTTTCCATCAGAGAAAGTTACATTGAATCCTTTGTCTTCCATGGCAGATACAGACACAAGGTTCTTCAATTTGGGTACATAGAGTACATCTTGTAGACGGAGGACTTGTCCTTGAGACAAGTGGAGGGTCACAGTCCCGGTCCCTTTCACGGGATAAGTGGCATTATCCCCAAGGATAATTTCTAGATTAGTATCCCTTTCAACCATGTCAGAAAGTGCTTCCTTGAATCCGGTGATGTGTCTTGAGGCACCACTATAGATTAGCCAGACATCCATAGTGTCGGGCGGAGATGCAGCTGAGAGAGCAGATACTAGAATATACTCATTTCTTTTATCAACAACATTAGACTCCTCATACCTGGTATTTCGGGTCCTTTTAGAAGGTTGATTGTTTCCTCCAAAGTGAGCCTTCCTCTTTCCTTTGGATTTGTCATTTCTTCGATTCCCATTCCTTCGGTTGTTGTTGTTATCGTCACTATCGGGAGAATCCTTCTTGAAGGGGCATTCTCTAGCATAGTGTCCAGGCCTATGGTAGGTGAAACATTTACCCTTCTTCTCTTGAGTCTTTGTCCTTCCTTTTTCCTTAGAACCACCAGAGTTCTTCTTTCGGGAATGAGCACCATAGGCAGCATTTCTGTCATTATAGAATTCCTTCATCCTTGTTTCTTCTTGCATACATCTAGACAGAAGCTCATCAAAGTTAGGAATGGTATTATTGTTGAGAATGGTAGTTGTGAATACTTGCCATTCATATGGAAGTCCTCCAAGTGCGGTGAGAACTATCTCACGATCAGCTATTGTCTCCCCAATAGCTAGCAGATTGTTCCTGGTTTCGGTCAACTTCATAAAGAAAGTTTGAATAGACTCGTCTCGGCCCTTCTTCATATTCTTCAACTTGTTCTTGAGGAATAGCACTTGGTTCACATTGTTTACTTGGAACATAAGTATCAATTTGTCATACATCTCCTTGGATGTGCGTAGTTCAGATATGTAGGCAACCAGACTCTTATTTATGGATTCCCTGATCAGCAGCTTTGCTCTGATTTCTCCCTTCTTATACTTGTTTCTAACAGCAGCAGAGGCATTGGATGGAGGTTCTTGAATCTTCCCTGTCACATGATCCAGGAGATCATGATCTTCCACTTGAGATCTAATATTTATCTTTCAGCAGGGAAACTTCCAAATAAATGCCATTTCTCTTGAATTAAGACTAGTGGAACTCATTCTTCCTAAGGATGATTGCCATGTGATGGGGAGTTTGTCTTCAATTACTCGACAATTACGTGTATTTTGTAGATGTTCTATGCTAGTAGCAATTTCACTTTTCTTTCAGGAATCATACAAGTAGTTAAGCAAAATGCAGATAGAACATATAAGTAGATCTTACAGAAGACAAATCAGAAACAGGAAAAATGTGTGTGTTCGTTTCGGCGGTCTACAGGATGCTTCAACCAGCAAAGTCTCCTTTGGTCAGCCAGCCCAGCATGTGTCACAACAGTCCTCCAATCAGCAAATGAGTCAACCCAAGTCAACTCTGCAAAAGTCAACGCTGTCCTGAAAAAGTCAACGCAGGGCAGCAAGCTAAAAGTCAACGCAGCAGCAAAACGGTCAACCCTTTGACCTCGATTTTTGTGCCAGGTAGTACGACCTTCAAAAATCGAACCTTCCACAAGTTTTCAGCTTGTTTGGACCATGCGTTGACCAAATTCAATGCTGGTCAAACTTTCTGCGAAACCCTAGCAGCAGAAAATCGTACTTCAGCTCAGCGGTACGGTCTGTCCTCTCTCTCCTTCACACGTGTGGCTGAAACTCGTCCTTTAGGTAGCTCGTACTATTTGATGAGAGAGGAAGATGTGAGTTGTGATGATGATGAAAATGCTCTCCAACTTTTCCTGTATTTATATCCATCATTGGGGCGTGTGACACATCTGCTGGGGGCGTGCAACCTTAAGGCCGACCTGCACATAATTTATTAAGAATAATAAATTCAAAATATATGTTCTGCTCATCGGATTAAGACATATTATATATGGATTTTACACCTCTCTGAAAGAGGATTCCAACAAAAATATTAGCTTCTTAATCTGAGCATTACAACATGGAGTTTGGACCTAGTTGTCCAAATTTAACAACACATTACCGTCAATCAACGGCCACAAAATAAAACTGAGGAAGGAGGATATGGTCACTGCCCTTCCACTCCCCACAATCCAACTTCCACATTAACCATAAATCATTTTACAGATCTATCCCAGCTCTAAAGAGGGTTTGGCATGGTTGAAAGTTTATTTTTGTGCTCACCTTCATGATGAGCCATTTACTATTGAGCCTCATACCAATGACATTAATGATCAAGGACATGGGTAATATCATACCTAATAAAACCATATCACTTTGCATGGATGTGTGTGGATGGAGGAGACATCCACCACGCTAAAATACAAGAAAACCATATCACCTTGCATGAGGGGCATGTGGATGGAAAATACACCCACCACCCCAAAACATACATTCACAACCCATAGCTCACCTTGACTTGTTATTCACTCATACATTCACAACCCATAGCTCACCTTGACTTTCTATTCACTCAAACATTCACAACCCATAGCTCACCTTGACATGCTATTCACCCGCCAAATTGGCCTTTTCCTAACAGGGGCCTGATCATGGGATGGGGTGATAGGAAATTTTATCGCTAATAAGAAATGACCCCCCTTCCAGGTTGATAACCCTATTTTCCATCACACATGCCATGTAATTATTATTCCACAAGGTGCAAAAACAGTGATACTTTGAAAATTGATTAAGAAGAATTTTGATATAAAGGAAAATTTACTTAAGGAGTGGGTCCTTAGGGCTAGTACCTTTTGGAAGATCGCCTAATATATTTTAGGGTCCCCAAAAATAAGGATATTTAAAATGTTGTTAGCTCGATCTAGAGAAAGACATTGAAAAATCTCATTTTCTTTTGCTTGATTATTGCATATCTTCCCTAGAATCCAAGCAAAACTAGTTTCCATTTTTCCTCTAGGGAAAAAAATAGTTGTCCCCACACCTATTGCCCCTAGATTCCATCAAGGCACAATATGTCACTAGACTAAGAAGCTAAGAAATGCAACAGGTAAATAGCGAAAACACAAACATAGAATGGGGTTGGGAATCAACCCTTGACTTATTCCATGAGCGCAGGCTTTATATATATATTTACATAAGAATTAGGAACCATAATCACACAAGTTGAAACTCAGTAAAATTAAATCACGTATATCAAGTCCATCAATTTAACTTATTATAACACACATATATTTAACTTGATTATGGGCACAATGAAATCAACATAATTAAAAAACAATCTAACTAACACATGTACCGTTCACCATTGGACGATAACCAAACTTGACTTGCCGCTGCTTGAGCTCCCTTGCCGTCGTTTACCTCCAAGCTTGAAGGTTGTCGTGCTTAATCCGAATGTAATGACCCACTGGTTGACCTCTTAGCCTACTCCTTGGGTACTCTCCTTCCCTGCGGACCCCCGAGCTACAATGGGGTTGTACAACGAAGGAATGTGCTAGCTGATAGAGGTGAGCCACTCTTGGCTCAAGAGTCCCCTCTCTATAACACTCTATCCCACCAAACTCAACTATAGCTCGTAACCACTCCAATTGACATAATCTCCTCCATCCAACCATAGGGTAAACAAAAGTCCTTTTCCCTTCCATATCCCTTTCTTTTATAGAAAGCTTCATAGGTGACACTTGGAAGTTCATGCATAAATATTTTTTTCTTTTTATTACCCAAAATTTGATTATTCACCCACCCATGTGTCACCCTCTCATCAGGACTCTCCAAAATTATTTACTTAATTATTCATATAAAAATAGTATTTCCCTCAACCCAACAAGGCTTCCTATTTCTTCTCCTAGTTGTCTCTTGATTCCCCCTTTTTACTCCTTAATTTGTGTTTATTACTGAAGTTAATTGATAATTCTTAGATTTGGTCCCCTAACTACCTCAATTTGTTCTTTTGATGAATATTCTTATGTTGGCTCTTGCCACATGGAAGTTCTCTAAATTTCTCAAATTTTAATTTATTAATCTTATTTTAATTCACCACCCTCTTCTCTTAATGAAGTTTTAATAAATCTTTCTACTTAACTCTATGTCCCTCTTTCCCCTTTTTGCCTAATTAAGTCTTATGTAATTAATATTTTGTTTTAACATGGAAAGGGTAGAGTTATCATGGTAAATATTTTATCTCTTCCTATTCCTCCCTTACCCTAAGTTTTATTCTTGATTTAATTCCTTTGGTTCTAACATCATATGTCACTTGATATGAATTAGTTGGATTTTCATATATTGATTATATTTATTAGTTTCTTTAATGATGTCGAGGGTGTCAAGTTGGTCATGCCCTTCAAGAACTTCCATTCGAAGTTCCAAGGGTGCCATGCCTAAGAATTTATTTTTGATACCAAGGGTGCCAAGTTGGTCGTGCCCTTCAAAAATTTCTCTTGAAATTCCAAGGGGACCACACCACTTGCCCTTCAAGTATCCAGAGGTTATGAGGGGAAATTATATGTGAAATGACAGAGACCCCTATCATCTCATATTTTTCCTACTATAGTGAGACTAATGGTGCTGGGGATCAAGGAATCCGCCTTGATGCGTGCCCCCTAGAAAATCGTCGTGAGCGAACCAAATTTGGGACCTGCTCTCACGACATCGTGATCTTCAAGGAGAAGATATTTTGACCTTTCCAGCCTAAGTCACAGCGGAAGTGCTAGCGGGTGAGATCAGGAACAATTCTCCACCCCTCCCATGTTGTTCCATCCAATTGTACAACCCCATCACCCATATGTGAGTCATTCGGCCAAGCAACTAACATGTTTCTGCAACCACTGATATATCATCAGAGTGTATATACATATATATCAAGTTTCAAACTGAACTTAGAATTTCAAAGACAAAATATTAATTTCTATCAAACCGGATGTTGTCAACTCATCATATGCGACTGCCTCTGGTGGTTTCATGTCATACTCAATAATCATCAGTAACAAAGTTTCTCATTGTTAGTCATTATCATAATAGCAACATCAACATGACCGTCATTCACATCGTTGTTCATTTTGAATCAGAGCTAATGTAAGTAGCTACCATAGGGGCACATCCATCATGGTTATCATAATCATAACATCAATGGGGAATTAACATATTCATCAAAGCCATCATCATTGTAACACCAATAGAAAACATACCTATCCATCAAGTCTATCATCATCATGATATCAATAGAGAACATACATATCCATCAATGATTTCATCATCGCAGTATCAAAACAAAACATACATAACCATCAAATCCACTAATAATAGAGCCATGTGTCTGGATCCTCAACCTAAGGTCCTCAAAGAATAAAGTATGAAGGATCAGTGTCCGTCAACCAAAGTGGGGCACTACATTCACCCCTTGTTAATAATGGAATTTGCCCCGAAGTCCTCAGATTAGGAAAGGAAATTAAGACAGGGATGCATATCCTTAATATCCTCTATTAAAATTTTTCTATCCTAATTGTGATAAGTATCATCAATTTTTAAATCAAGCAATTTCTCCCTGATTTTTGTCCATTAAGGAATACCGAAATATTTGAGGGTCATACTTAAAACATCTTCCATATTCTTTATGGTTCCCTTTACGCAAGTAATATAGACATCATATTTACTTGTTAACTTTGATTACCTCCCTTATATAGTGTTTAAATGGTCTTGGGTGATTATGTGTCGCATGCTTTGACAATCAAGCCCCACAATTATATTTTATCATTCTTGATGCCAATGCTTTTAGGGCACACAATGTTATTCAAAAATGTATAAAATGTGTATGGATATGCCTAATACATTACATCAATATTCATTTTGTAACAAATGTGGACTACTTGGAGAACCATTAGTTCGTATAAACACCATCCCCAAGTGAGTTAACCAAATATCTACAACTTATATATGTTTATTTCTCATATATTAACACAATTTATTTCTTATGAAATTAAAATGATCATAGTTATATATGTTTAACATCTATCACCATGAAATATCTCACAAGATAATGTACAATTAGTGAGTGACCATTAACTCAAACCACATGTGTAATGAACCTACGTTAAGGTGCATCAATTCTTCTTATGAATTAATCTCAACTACATCACTTACACCACTTAGGTTTAATTAATAAAATGGATTTTAGGCTAGGAATCGTCACATAGTAGATATCCTTTAACATGATATCATTAATATCGTTATATGATAAAGATCTAACAAAAATAAATCAAACCATACAAGTATATGATAGGCTCCAAATACTAGCACTCAATATCAACCTATATCAAATTAGTAATAATCATTTTGAATTTCTTAGTTGTCACATATTTGAACCTAAGAGTATTGTAATTATCAATTTCAATGTGTCTAATCATCATTGTCTCAACAATCACCTAGGCTAAACTCCTTCATGTATCACATGCATGGCACGTCTCTACCGTGCAATTGTTGAATAATAAGCAATTTCATGTTCCCTCTTCTTCTCCCATAAAGGAATCAACATGAAAATTTAATTCCATACATTTATTCCCTGATGTGTGTGTGTGTGTGTGTGTGTGTGTGTGTATATATATATATATATATATGTATGTATGTATGTATGTATAATGCAAGTAATCTATGAGTCATTATTGGATCCATCAACATGTCCCTAGGTGTTAAACATCACTTGGGATGGCTAAGCATTCCAAAAACCACTATGTCATGAACCATATTGTTTTATAGTAAAGGGATATGATCATATGAGATTGACTAACTAGGTGAAGAACCACGCACGTGAACACATACTTATGGCCTTCCTTTGGAAAAGTATTTGGTAAAACTATATAAATACTAAAAACCTAATATAAGAAAAGCGATAGACTGTCATCTAGGATTTCTCAAGATGAAAGGATGAAACACGCTTGTTACTGTTCTCGTCATTATTTTGTCCCAGATATGAAATGAAACTCTAACCCTCAAGAGTTCTTGTTTAATCCCAAGTGGATGATTCATCCTAGAAGGAGTCGCCTCCAAGTAATCTTTAGGTTGACATATTTTCCATCCATATTCTTAGGTCATCATACTCTATTTCCATGGGCTCTAGACTCAATAATTGTTTCAATATTATCTATTGCTATCAATCTATTGGTATTGGATTCTTGTGTGAATGACTATCTTGTTGCATTGACTCTTATCAAGTATATAAAGGATATTGATTCGCTTTCAAAGAGTGAAAAGTTTTCTTGCCATAATTTAGGAAACCAACATCCTTACCAACGTAAACATCAATTTACACTCTAGTACTCATATCTCATGAGGAATTTACTACTTTAGTATTATTATTAAATAAAATAAATTATTTATTAAGTATCACAGTATGTGTGATTTACTAACTTTTAAGGATACATTTAATATGCATGTACACTCCATTCTAACTTTCAGGTATGCATTAGCCATGATGCAAATATATTAAATTGAAGTATGTGTTTCAATATAACACTTTCTCTACCCCTAGATTTATGGATAGAGTATTATAAGACTATCCACTTTAATTTAAGTGAACATATAATTACTTTGAAATCCATTTTTCTGTTTCATTTTATTTAAAATTTTACAATATTTATTCTATAACAATTGTTGCTCCTTGTCATTTAATTTAGAAATTAAGATATGGAAAAATTTCTTACAACTTATAGCCTATATTGACCAATGACAAATTAATAATGGTCAATAGTAACATCCAATCTTACAGTTTTGATTTCACATAAAATAATAAATTGATATGTGAAGTGGATAGATCAATTAATTTTCTCACATACAAGTACTTGCATAAATTTTGGTGGGTTATCCACATTAGTAAGTCTACATAAATTTTGGTGGGTAAAAAACACTAAGTCTACAACATTTCAGGTTTACTCCTATTTGAGTATTAGGGAAAACATAAATAATGGATATTGGGGAAAACATAAATAATGGAGGGAAGTAACTCCTCAAATAATAAAGTGTTGGCCTTAGGCCTAAATAAATGTTAATGTCAATATACACACTTCTAATATGGTAATGCAAAGATGTCTGATGGATTTTGCATTGGTTATTGAGGAGTTAATTTTGTATAAGTAGAATACAAATACTCTCCTCCTTGATTACATGAAGGTATTCCTGATCCGACGGATTTTGTCCTCCCTGTTTTCACGAAGGCATTTTTGATCCTACGGATTTTCTCAGCTAGGTCTTCCGACTTGGATAAAATTTTTGAGCGATATTGGTGAGTCTTTATGCATGTATTCAGTTGCTGTTAATATGGTCAGTTGAGCTGTGGTCTGCATGAAGATTTATCATAGCATATGTCTGATCTGGGTTTGATTTTTATTGGCTAATGAATGGGGAGTTTATGACCTCTATTCTATTACGAAAGCCCATAAGCTTACTTTTTATTTTTATTTTTTAGTTGCTTACTATTTAACAACAACTGAAAATACTGAAAATGCAATTCTCAAGTGCTGATGCACATACATTCAGAAGCTACCCCATAACTTCAAATATCTGAGTTTTAATCTGTAATTAAAATATGAAATAATTAGTGTCATATTACATATCATTACTCTAAGATCCAAAGTAATAAAGGTTACAATAAATTGTAAAAACCGAATTACTCTCAGTTAATCCATTGGAGATTCTGAATTGGCAAATCTGTTTGGTTCTAACTAATCTTACAGAGTAAAACTAATCATCTGAAAATTAACAAAGATACCCTTCAAATGCAGTCTCCAAATATCTGTAGTCGCATAATTTTTTCTCTAGATATACATGGTTACATAATGTTTTTCTCTAAAACACAAAGGAAGAATAATGACTAAATTTACCTTCGTTTTTGGTCTTAATACCCTGAGTTTCTTTTGTTAGTGAAATAGTGACTAATAAATAGTGATCCTCAATAGTAAATAACACAATACCCAGACTAAACAATGTTTTGTACCTGATCCCTCAAAGAAAGCTCCATGAATAATCCTCTTTGAGTTTTGGTTTCTTACTAGACTTGTAAGAAGAAAACAATGAAAGATATTGCAGTGAAACTTTGAAAGTGGAAACTTCCTCAAAAACGTCAAAAAGATTTCGACCAACCAGATTTCCCAATTAAAAATTATGGAGGTTATAAATTCTTATACTTCTCTTATAAATTTCTCTTGAAGCAATCAATCTTCCGGAGTTCGTTATCCGACAAATGCTGAAGTCAGATCTTTTGTTCAACCTTGTGAATAAGGGCAGGCATCGCTATCAGTTATGGTCTTGCACAAGCCCTGTCCACTATGCTCGAAGTTATGTCAAATGGAACTTGCAAAATGGAACTAGATAATGGAATGAAAGCGAAATGAAAGATAAATAAATATCATCTACCCATGTTGAAAATTACTAGGGGCTTTCCAAATTCCGTCCATGTAAAGTTTCAAAATTTGATGGGAAAATTGAACCTGAAAAATATAATGATATAATAAAATAAATAAAAATGGAATCGAAGGAAAAATCGAATGCACATAATTTTATTCTTATAGCTAGAATTTAATTTTAAACCCAACAAGTAGACCTTCAACTTAGACCTGTGGAGTGGCATGAGCGCTAGAGTTTGCATAACAGTCTGTTGGTCCTCGCATGGCCAGAACCTGCTGATTAAGAGCCAAGATGTAATATGTGACCTTCTTTATGAAGGAGGGAGGGTCTATATATATCAACGCCGTCATCCTTTATCAAATTGTTAATATCAAAATCATTCTTTGACAAACAAAATTTTGTTATTATTATTATTTTTTTTTTTTTTTATGTCTTATATTTATCTAATTTCAAAGAATCTCAAAATCAGTAATTCAGTTAAGTTGAATCATTAGCCCACACTTTCAGAATGCTACACATTCTGAAAATTAAAAATTGAATGTATCGGGGGAGGTGTGTTGAAACAACTCAAACGATCATCTTAACATCTGGCTAGGCCACACATACAATATGGATGGATGGAAAATTGGATCGATACGGTTTCCAAACTCCCTATTTCATCTTTATGATTGAGGAAACATAAAAAATTTAGCTCTACCTTAAATCACGCCGGGAGACATGGAGCCCATGATTGACGTTATGTATTAGATACGCCGGGAGATCTGGAGTCCAAGATTGAAATCAGGACAGAAACTGATGAATCAGAGGTTTTAGCCGTTGTCATTAAGAAGACAATGCGACATCCCACATATCTCGCAGAAGCCTCTGTCAAAACAAATCCAGATTCTGCGCCCATGGTATTGTGGGCGTTAATTTATAGGTTGGGAGCGGGAAGAGTGAATCAAGCCTCCTTGCGACAGAGAAACTCTGAGAGGAGGAGAAGATTATGGAGGATTTCAAGAGTCTGGAAATCAACACCCAATGAATTTTTGAGAGATGTTGATGAGAAGCGGAGAATATGCGGTTTTAATAGTTCGGAAACTGTTTGTAATGCTTGAATGTTGAACCTTTTGTAGTGGTTGTATTTTGCATTTCGATACTTTTGAAAGTTTATGTATTTTTTGTTGTTGTTGTTGTTTTTGGGATTGGTATCACTATATACTTTGGGTTTTCCATTTTCAGCACTATCTAATTCATCACCTATACGAAGGTCAGAAGCCCAGGGCGTAGGTTTTGGTGAGTCCGGTTGATCTTCATCAACTAGTGAGTTAACCCGACAAAAGAGTAGAATCATCCATGACTCCGCAAATACCATTTTTTATCCTCCAAGTTGAAAGGAAAAGGAAAGTGAAAAATTCCTGAATGTGAATGCTCGGGTGCTGGAAATTATAATCACTCGACTTTTGGTGATTATGATAAAGAGGACAACAATGAGATTGGACAACCAACAAAGCTAAATCCGCTAGACCTGATTGGAGTTACTACACACACCTAACTACCTGAGAACAAATTTGTCTCTGCCTGGCACAAAGGGCTGGATCCATCAAATTAATAACCTGATTTCCAAGAAAGTAGTCAGAAACCTTAATGCCTGCGCCCTTAGCATTGCGACATTTACATCAACCTTCCACAATAATAGGATAGTGATGTATAAATTCTCAGTTCTGTTGCTGCTACTGATGCAACTATTACCATCGATCTGCATAAAGTCTGTGTCAACTCCCATTTCCCATTAACACCATCCACATGGGTAGGTTTAGTATTGGGCATTTTCACACATGATGGATGAAGTGCGTGCTCCAACAGAAACATGATTACAAGTGAAGATTCTCTGTGATTACTTACAAATTCCATCTCTGCAAGTTGTGATGCTGGGCAATTTCCAGGATATGAATTCAATCAAATTCATCTGTCAAAGTTGCAATATTTGGTGCAATATCATGTATCTTTGACACAAAATAAGAATGGAGCTACGTCTGATACTTGGAAAGCTCTACAAATCTCTCTCTCTCTCTGCAAATAACTCAATATTTATTAAATCAATGGGACATATGTCTTAACCTGTGGAAGCTTTAGAAAGCTTCTATAATATCATGATGTAAATGCTTGATGAACAAAATACGAATACTACTGGTTAACAGTCTTAGCATATGCAATTCATTTTTCCAGTCAAAGCCCAGCCCCAAGCAAATAAATATGAATGCACTTCCTTTGTTGTTTCACATACAAAATCCAGTGTGTTGTAACTTGATTTGCTCCAAAAACAGAGTATTTTTGCTGCATCCGATTTGACCCCTTTTTTTATGGGCGCACATAATTCATCCTGTGCTATATATATAAAGAGATCCAAAAAGTCTTCATCATCAACGGGATTTAAACTATCGTCTCTGAACTAATGTTTTAGGACCAGACGATTTACATGCTGCCAGCATAAGAGGCCTAAGGAATCAAGATCTGTGTTTTACCTCAAAAACAAGATGAAGGAGCAATCCAAATGTATATATATTATGAAAGTCCTGAAGAATTATGCTTTTAATGTTCAAATCAGTGAAGAAAATGACAACTACTCACCACACACAAGTTTAGTCAACGGATTTCAGAAATTGCAATTGTAAATGATTTCAGAAATAGGGCAGTGAATCAGAAAACATGACCAAGCAATTAAATATGAGCGAAATTGCAATAGTAAATGATTAAATCGAACAGTCAGAAATATGGCTATGAATTGGAAAACATGACAAAGCAAATATCCATTTCATAGTTGTAAATTAATTTTTTTTTAAACTTCATGCTTGAACAAATTTCCCCACCCCATTTAATCTGAACCGGAATTCTAAGAGCATGCGAAATTTCTTTTCATTACAGGTTTCAATAAGACAAACCATTCAAACAATTTATTATTTATTTTGTGGTTTGGGTTGTGCCAGGCTGGTGCTGTAGTGCAATGCACAAGCAACACGCAAGAGCCCCAATAGAAAGCTACTGTAAGCGGACCCTTCCCCTAGAAAAATACATTTAACCACAGTGATTAATTTAACCACACAGCGTATGTACAACGTATATATGCAGAAGCAACACCTTGTTGGAACACTAATCCTCTATGGGTAGGTGTGGAATGAGAAAAGTCACAATGGAGTCCAAGTGACCTTGGAATGTGAAACCAAGAGTCACACCATTGTATTATAAATGTACATCATGTATAATGGAAAAAATAAGAAAGCTACACGCTTATCCTTCATTGTGTGTTGAGTCTCTTGTGTGTGTGTTTATCTTCCTCATACACCATGTGTGTGCTTTAACATGGTGTTTAACATGGTATCAGAGCGGGCGATTGCTGGCCCTGCTCCAAATTGAGTGAGCCATTTGTGTTTATGGCCTGTGCATATCTGCAAAATTCTGATAATTTTTGCAGCATTTAGAGAGTTTCTGCAGCAGAGCTTTTGCCGCCATTCAGAGGTGTTTTGAAGAAGTGCAGTGTTGGCTTTGAGAAGGAGCAGCATTCAAAATCACAGCAATCAGAAACTGGCTTGGAGAAAGGCAACACTGCCCATCTGAAGGTTTTCATTCTAATGTTTTCCTGCAATTTCTGCATTTTAATTTCTGCACCATTTTGGAGCTGCTGGAAAAGTGTTTAAAATGAGTTTTTGGAAAATTCTGGGTTTTTCCTAGAAAGATTTCTGAGTTTTTCATTAAAAAAAAAAAATCTCTGCAAAGTTCTGGGTTTTACTGCTGAAATCTTCTGGAAAATTCTGCATTTTTTAAAGTCCCATTCTTTGCTGCTGAGCTACTAGAGAAATTTCTAAGTTTTCTTTGCTGCTGGAAAAATCATTTTTGCAAGTCTACAAGTTCCTGCAAATTATTCTGCTGTGTATCTAGAAAAATTATGCTATATATTTGGAAGAAAAAAAATTCTGCCGCTAGATTTCTTACTCCTCTCTGCTGTTTGAAAACAAATTTTTTTTTTAATAAAAATAAAAAATAAAAAAAAATAAAAAATTCCTGCAACCCTTATCACTCCACAAATCTCACAACTCCACACACTATATTTTTCTGAGCACTGCATACGCCACTCAAGGCCCTCACCAATGCTCCCCCTTGTCGCTCCTCCCCACACCTCTCGCCATACATTATCGATCTCACCTCACTCACCCCACCCTATCTCTCACGGCAGCACCCTCATGCTCTAACCACATCACATCATCTCTCAACCCCCCTACATCCCTGCCAGCCCTCCTTACAACGCTTCGCTCTGCCCCTCCCATATATGCCTCACCGCCCTAACACAGGCCCTCACCGCAGCCTGCCAACCTCGCCCTTACTCTCCCTTAACCTACGATCACACCTTACCTGCTTTTCCACGGCACATACTACCGCACCTTACCTGCTTTCCCATGCACACACTACTCTACACCTTACTACGCCTTCACCCTCATGCCTCACGAGTTCTGCAAACCCCTTCACTCAACCTATGCTCTATGCCCATTCGACTTCTCCATTGCTATAACACTACACCCTCTCCCCTCTCATTACAATACCGCCCCTCCATTTTACAACACCGCCCCTTTTTTTAAATCAATTTTTATATTTAATTTTAATATACGTCCCATCCCAATTAACCCCCCTCCTCCTTTTTAACTATAGTCCTTCATTCCCATTTTTTAATTAATTCCCTTTCTTAAAAAAATAAAAATAAAAAATAAATAAAAAATAAAAATCCCTTTTCCATTTTAATTTTTTATTTAATAACCCCCCCCCCATTAATAAACCCCTCCATATAATACTCCCTCTCCCCTCTCAATAGTTTTCCCTCCCCCACATTTTTAATTATTTCCATTTTTTTAATTAATTTTTAATTAATTAAAAAAAAACAGCAGAGAGAGAGAAAGAAAGAGAGAATATGAACAACAGAAAGAAAAGAGGAATTGACATATGAAGAAGATGGACTGAATACATAGAGAAAATTGCAGATTTGACATTGTGTGATTTGTGGCATAAGGGTGATTTTCTGAAGAAATTGACATTTGAAGACGAGTTGTTATTGGTGCAAAACAACTCTTTGAAGGAAAATTCAGCTGCCTTAAAGGCCTCTTGCACAAGTGTTTTCAGCTGCACATTTACAAAATATTTTTGCAGAGATATTGACATTGTATTGTGAGTGGAATTTGCATCTTCTTCATAGTTGCAATCAGTACTTGAGTTGTTGAAAAATTGTTGATTTCCCTCCATCATTTGAGGAGCAGATTTTGTACTTTGAGATTTCCATAGTTGGAAATTCTTTTGAGTCATTTGTATTTCTTGTTGCATCACATTGTAAACGGGTGCATTTTCGGTTGAAGCCGACACCCTTTCATTTTTTGAGCCTAAGTTGTTGAAATGGCCAAAATCAATGAGGTATTAGTGTTGTTGAATAACCTCATTCATTCAAATGTTGATGATATGATAAGAATGAGCAAGCATGCTCTTTGTAACATTCAAAATTGTTTGCTAGATGCACAAGAAAAGATTGAGTTTTTGCAGTTGGAATCTCAGCTCCAACAAGATGAACTTCAGCAAAAGAGTCACCATTCTGAACCTGTTTCTGTTCAGAACATTGTGAAGGACTCTCATCAGAAGAAAGAAGATAAAGTTGCAGTTGATTCCCATTCAGTTCCTTGTTCAAGAGCAGATGTACATGCAGATGCAACAGCTCAGCCTGCACTTCTCAAGCCCATCATTAGACCTTGGGAAGAGCTTGTCCACAACAAGCACCGAACTGGTCTTGGATATGACAAGGATGTGTCCTTTCATATTCCAGACTACACCAAGCCCATCATATTTCAGAGTGCCGGATTATTGTATGACAGTTCACCTGCAGCTGTCCCAGATCCTGCTCCACAACAACAACATCAGATTGTAAAATGCCAACATTGTGATCGAGTTGGCCATATGAAAGATCATTGTTTTGATCTTCATCCATGCAAGCACTGTGGTCGGCACACTCATTCTTCAGACAGATGCTTCAGAAACAAGCCTCCTACAAGAACCAAGATTCATCTTGGATGGATCGCTTCTTGGCAATGGGCATCAACAGCCAAGAAGATGTTTATGACACATGTTAGAACTTGTTCACGGATATTGAGCAAACTTGCAGTTGAGTTTTCGCCATCATCTCACCTTGTCCCTGACAGGGGGGAAAATGGTGGTCATGTACAAGCTTCGACGACAGATCAAGCGAGCCTGAGCCACAATATCTCATTCCATGTTCAGAGTTGTAGCCAGAGACACAGCAGTTCAAGCGAGCCTGAGCCACAATTCGTCATTCCAGATTCAGAGATGTAGCCAGAGACACGGATGCCCATGAGCATGCCTTTGGTTGGTGGATAACCTTAAACCATCATCTTTGGTTGGTGGATAACCTAAAACCATCACAGGTAGTAGACCTCCCTTCTTTTAGGTCGAAGGTCTCCCTTTCATATATGAGGAACACTTCCTCTAGCAGAAGCCTTCAGCTTCTTGCCAGCTTTGGTTGAGTTCCAGGAAATGCTTCAAAGCATTCCAGAGTTGTTGGTAATCCTAAAACCATCACGGGTAGTAGACCTCCCTTCTTTTAGGTCGAAGGTCTCCCTTTTTTATGAGGGACAATTCCTCTAGCAGAAGCTTTCAGCTTCTTGCCAGTTTTGGAAGAGTTCCGGGAACTGCAACAAGTTTTGCGTTCCAGTGTTTGTGGTCATCCTAAAACCACCTCTTTTTCCAACATTTCAGAGAGTTGATTCAGCCCAAGTGCTGCCATGTATACTTTGCAAATTTGTATTACAACTCTTTTCTTGGACTCACACATACCCCTTCGGATTAAGGGGGGATGTTGGAACACCTAATCCTACATGGGTAGGTGTGGAATATGAAAAGTCACAATGGAGTCCAAGTGACCTTGGAATGTGAAACCAAGAGTCACACCATTGTATTATAAATGTACATCTTTGTATAATGGAAAATAAGAGAGCTACACGCTTATCCTTCATTGTGTTGAGTTTCCTCTTGTGTATGTGTTTATCTTCCTCATACACCATGTGTGTGCTTCAACATGGTGTTTAACACGCCTCGCCACTACGATTCTAACGGTGTAGATC